>OY743215.1:2934808-3534808 GCA_963555745.1 Cardamine flexuosa | reverse complement strand
GGTGGCCCCATCTTTGTCTACACAGGCAATGAAGGTGACATTGAATGGTTTGCTTCCAACACAGGCTTCATGTTGGACATTGCTCCCAAGTTCCAGGCTCT
This sequence comes from Cardamine flexuosa, assembly GCA_963555745.1. Classification (NCBI taxonomy): domain Eukaryota; kingdom Viridiplantae; phylum Streptophyta; class Magnoliopsida; order Brassicales; family Brassicaceae; genus Cardamine; species Cardamine flexuosa. Next base: position 3,534,707 of record OY743215.1, on the reverse strand, counting down.
TCTTGTCTTCATCGAAGTAAAAAGCTTTTGCGAAATCGCCTAATGTACATTTCTTGTTTCAAGAATCTAACTTAAAAAACACTAATGCTGCTTTGTTTGTCAGGTTTTTATATATCATTGCAGCATAGATTCTATGGAGAGTCAAAGCCACACAACTTTGACAAGACATTGGGATACCTGAACTCACAGCAAGCGTTGGCTGATTACGCAATCTTGATACGAAGCTTGAAGCAGAATCTATCGTCCGAAGCATCTCCTGTTGTAGTCTTTGGTGGCTCTTATGGTGGAAGTAAGTAAGATGAATTATGGTCACTTCTTATTGTTACACATCGGTTCTTATTATATATAAACTCTCGTGTGTTTGAGACAGTGCTTGCAGCGTGGTTCAGGCTCAAGTATCCACATATAGCAATTGGTGCATTAGCATCCTCTACTCCGATTCTGAATTTTGATAAGATCGTTCCATCTTCAAGCTACTACGACACCGTTTCTCAGGATTTTAAGGTCTGTGTATATTTGTAACACCGTTGGTAGAAAAAAGTATAATTCAGTGATGATGAGCTTCTCATGCTTCTTCTTATTACGAGCAGGACGCGAGTGTTAACTGTTTTGAAGTCATCAAGAGAAGCTGGGGAGAACTAGAGGCTTTTTCCACCATGAAAGATGGCTTACAAGAACTCAGCAAAAAGTTTAGAACTTGCAAGTAAAAAAATCTTTTTTTTCCCTCATTTGTTGACAAAGCTAATAATCTTCAAGCTCTCTCTATCTTGTGATGATGATGATTTATTGTCTAATATTTTGCAATGAAAGGGATCTTCACTCGGTCTTTTCAGCATCAGGCTGGCTAGAGTCAGCCTTTTCTGTTACAGCAATGGTTAATTACCCAACAGCAGCAAATTTCATGGCTCCACTGCCTGCTTATCCAGTAGAGGAGGTAAGACATCTTAGAGCGTACAAAGTAATTTCTTTCTTGTACCGGTTTATTCACAACTGAGACATGTTATATTACATCAGATGTGCAAGATCATCGACGAGTTTCCTGTAGAAGCCAGCAATCTTGATCGTGCGTTTGCAGCTGCAAGCTTATACTACAACTATACAGGTTCAGAGAATTGCTTCGATATGGAAAACCAAACAGATCCTCATGGACTCGATGGTTGGGACTGGCAGGTGTATCTTCATGAGTCTTTCTGTTTTTTTTTTTTTTAAATGAGTTCATAAAAAGGAAACAAAATCTGTTATTCAACTTGCTAATGGATCAATGTGACTTCCGGATGGGAAAAAGGGATGCACAGAGATGGTGATGCCACTGAGCTGCTCGAACCAGACCATGTTTCCACCATTTGGAAATGATGATGATCTAGGATACCTAGAATCCTGTCTGAAGGTATACGGTGTCAAGTCTAGACCACACTGGATCACCACCGAATTTGGTGGACAGGTCTGTTTCATTTTTTGTTCTCTCTTATTTCCCACCAAAAGACGACCCTGAGTGGCTAAAAGAACAGAGGAGGCAAGAAGTTGCTGAGATAGAGAAATGGATAAAAGAGTATTACAGTGATCAACAAGAAGAGCAAGAGACAAGTAAAAGGACCAAAAACACATTATGATTAGAACATTGTATGTTTTTAATGTGTATGTGACGAGATCGTACAAGAGTACAAAATAATCAATCACTAATTGTGTCTTCTTCTTCTCAACGAACAAAAACACCACACAGATTTAAAGGTGACTAAGAAAATGATGATGATTAGGAAGTGCAATGCCTGATTGGAATTTATAAATCAGATCGATTCGAAATTTACGCCTTAGAAAGTAGCAATCAACTTCTTAACTCACAGATACAAGTCTTCAACTCCGATCTTAAGTTCGGATCACAAACGAGTGTTACACAATTAGGAAATGGTTTTCAAGAAACTCGACTTTTTAACATCTTAAATTACAGACCATAGTAAGTCTACTAAAACATTATTAATTTAGAACCACAAACAAGTTCCATAACTAGGATATAGTTCTCGAGAAACTTAGCAAGATCTAAGCTCTTGCTTACTTAGATAAGCGAGGGACACAGTAGTCGTCAACAAGAAGAGGTGATGGCCCTATGGTCTTAGAGTGGTCACCACCAAGCTTTCCTGAGAGAAACATAGTTGTCAAAGATACTTTGACGTATCCACGCTTCTTCTACAGTCGCAACAGAATCTTCCCCGATAATATTCACTGAAAGTATAACCACATCTCTAAGTCCGACATAGCTTGTTGCATTACTTGAAGGACCATCATAAATTCCCTACCACACAAAAACAGAATAAGATTAGATCAAAACTATTGTCACTAATCTCTAAAAAGTATTGACATTTTTTTTTTAAAACAGCACTTTACATCTCCGACACCATCAATCGCCGGACTGAACATATCATCAAACTCCGGACTGAAGACATGGAGCCTTGTTCCTACAGGTTGTTGGACGAGTAACTCATATGCTTCTTTAAGAGTCGTAGCCTCAATCACTTCACCTCTCATGAACGTGCGAGGGAAGTTAGAAACCAAAGGGGAAGACTTGAAGGTACATCCCAAATGTGTCCACTGTGTTAATTTGGGTATCCCCTCTCTCAGAATAAACTCAAGGGCAGCTTTCACAGTGAGCTCTTGATCCTTGCCTTGTTCGTTCTTGGGACAAGCACGTTCCACAAAATTAGAAATTTTTACCAGATACTGAGAGAATGACAACAACAACAACAACAACAGCAGGAATCGCCGTCGCGGATAAAACCCCTCATTTCATTTCCCACTCCAATAATATTTAGTCCCGAAAGTTCAAAACGATGAGACTTTGAATTCTACACGATACTAGGGCCCATTAAAGTGAGTCGGTTTATAATGGATTAGGCCCAAAAGAAAAACCTTTTTAAACCTTTCTTTGCCGCAACTTATTTCGCTTTTTCAAACAATCAATACTATAAAAAGGGTTCTAAAGAAGATAAATTTCTGGGTTCTTCCCAGTAGCCAGGTTCGTTCTTTCCGACCTTGATCTTTTTTTCTTTTCTTTGTTGCTGAAGATTTCTTGTTCGGTCGATCGAATGGTCTGATAGTATGATACTATATGAGTTGTTTTCTATGGGATTTTATTTGTTTTGACTTGATTGAAATTAGGGTTTGCGAATTGGAAGTATGGTATCAGAATTTGATATGAATGAAATTAGGGTTTAGTTAGCTTATTATTTTCTTCTCTATTTGATTATTCTCTTTTCCATGATTTGGTATTTGGATATATGTTTTGATTTGATTGAAATTAGGGTTTGCAAATTGGATGTATGGTATCAGAATTTAATTTGATTGAAATTAGGGTTTAGTTAGCCTCAGTTATTGATTATTTTCTTCTCTATTTGATTATGCCTCAGTAACTTGGGATCAAGGCTTTTTGGTTTGATTCGATCTTATATCCTCATTTAGTTGAATGATAACTCATTATATATATATAACTCGCTTCAGGTTTTGTTGCATAAAATGGGGGACATCACTGAAGAAGCTCTGAATGAAAAGCTGGGATATATTGTAGTGGACGACTACGGAACTCTCTTTGGCCAGTGAAGTGCTTCACAAGTTCTCTGACCATCCCACGGCTATTCAGTCTGCCAGTCTCTGTCAGGACAAGTATGTGAGGAAAACTGCTGAGCTGGCCACACACTACTTCATCAATCCTTCAACAAGTCAGCCTAATGTGGATGGCCTTGTACTTGCTGGGTTAGTGGATTGGAAGTCTATATTAACTCAGTCAGATAACTTTGATCCCAAGCTTGTGGCCAAGATAGTGAGTGTGAAGATTGTAACAGTTGGAGGAGAAGTGGGTTTCAATTCCGCTATCCAGCTGACATCTAAAATCCTGCTGAAAGAGACGCGTTTGCTTACGTACTTGTTTGACGAGTTACGCCAGGACACTGGGAAGTTTGTATCTGGCCTGGATGATACGTTGAGACACTTTTTGTGTGGAAAGATATTGGTATCAACAGGTATGTGATGGTGAACCCTTCAACGGGTGAAATTGTGATCAAACACTTGAACAAGGAGGAAGAAGGCAACGCTTAGAATTTCAAAGAATTGGATGTGGAGGAGAAGATGCCGTTAGTGGATTGGCTGGGTAATGAACACAAACGTTTAGGTTGTGATGCGCTAGAGTTTGTAACCAACAATTCAAATGAAGGTGGTACGTTTTGCAGAGGGTTTCAAGGAATTGGAATCCGCTTGACCTGAGTGTCTTTGATTCCGATCGAGGATGGTAAGCTTAATCAAGCCCTGAACTAGCCTAAAAAAAATAGTATAAAATTAATTGGAGAAGCATTTCCAAGGACATTAGAAGAAGATTGATATTAAGAAACGGTGATGGTGCCCCATTAGCAGCTGGATAAAATGAATTTCTTGTGGATAGCTTTTGTCATCTGTTTTGGTTTTATTTTTATTTTCGGTTCTTCTTCTTATAATTGTTATTAGAGTCCCTTATGTTACTTATGAATATGTCTCAACTATTTGGGACCATCAAGCTTAAGACGAAAATCAGCCAAAACTTCAAATTTCATGTTTGCTAAAATGTTAAGATCCAAATCACAAATTTGCACATTACCCATACAATTATACCATCTCTGACACGGCGCCGTTTTTTTGAGAGTGCCGATGTCTTGTGTATCAAACAACATATTTTATTTCTGTTGAGTATGATCAGGATAAATTCATAAAGACCGAGCATGCTATTGTGACATCACATATATATTTATTTCCTTGTTCATATTTCAATAACTGAAAATACTAGTATTTGTTAAAAGCCAGGTTACTGAAATTAAATCGGATTCAATTCCCTTCAAAACTTATACTTAAGATTTACTTACGGGGAGTTTGAGTATGGTTCTAGGATTCAAAATATGCTGTAACAGATATCGACAGGCACCAGTCATGCTATTTCAAATGATATCTAGCATGGACACTTTTGTTTTGAAGGCTCAAAAAGAGTGTTTAAGAATATGGCAGCCACATTAAATCTCTATATCAAGCAGCATCATTGCGCTTGTGACCAAGAAAGGTTAAACGTTTGTGAAATTTAACCTGTTACAAAGAAGAAACTGGTTAAGTGAGTATTACAGGCGATCTGAGAAAAGAAGAGGAAGCCAAGTAGAAACATGATCTGTTTGTTTCAACCCATATATGATCACCAGCAATCAACAAGCAGAAGATAAGAATGAACACATGCATATGGTAGCTATAAACAACATCCATTAATTAGATTCGTAACAAACCCCTTTGGTGTTTATAGGATTTTATTCAAACATAATGAAACACAAGATTGAGAGAAATAACCCAAACACCTTTGGTCCAAGCAGCCGTAGCCATCATCTTACGGGAAAGAAATACCCATACTTGTCCTCAGACCATCTCCAACCCCACTCTATTTTTTACTCCATATTTCATTTTGGAGTAGAATTTGCTCCAACCCTACTCCATTTCCAACTCCATGATTACTCCAAATATGGAGTAATTTTATTCATCACTCCATTTTTTTACTTATTACTCCATTTTCAACTCCAAAATGGAGTAGGGTTAGAGTATAATTCAATTCCATTTTGGAGTTACTCCATTTTGAAAGAAAAAATAGAGTAATACATTAGAGATGCTCTCAATGGATTCAATATCGAATCGACGTGGCGCATCTGGCGGTACATATTCGCTGACGGAGAAGCGGTCCCAGGCATCTGGGGCGTCAGAGGAATAATCATCCAGATTCGGAATGTGTTGATCAAAATCAGTGGTGTGGTCAAAATCTTTTTTTTCAGAAAATATCATTTCAAGCACTAGTGCCTTTCTCTCTTCGTCATCCACAACACCAGGAAATGGTTCATTTTTATAAAGGGCGTAAAAATTCGTTCATCATCAGAATTCCAATCCATTCCTGGCCCTGAAACAAAACTCCAGATGGAAACCAATATCACAACACAAATAAATAATATCATCCATATAATTAATAAAATTATTTCAGTCGACCAAAGAGATTTGTTTAAACTGACCAGGAACCTGAATATCATTTGTTGGGATTTTAAAAAGTACTATGTTGTCACATATGTTATTTTGTTGTCGACACAGCTTTTGCCAAAAATCCACCACCGGATGTTATTGAATATCCCAAAGCCCATTAGCACTCTCTTGTCCTTCTGTACTAAGAATGCGGATGATGATAATGGAAAATGTGACATTTGTGAAGAAGGATACTTTAGCAGGTACTCTTTTACACTTGTTATCAATATCAATTGAAATTCCACTTTGAATGTTCTTATTTGCTATGGCATGAACATCAACTCAACCTTATGCCAAGGAACATCTCTTATAAATTGTGATGCTTGTGGGATGAATGATGACTGAGGTCCTACTAAAGTATCCTTATTCATGCTGATTAAAAAAAAAATGATGACTGAGGTCCTTATTGACGCTGATAATTCAAGATAAGTAAGCAAGAAAAGAAAGTGTGCTATAAACCCTTCTGCAAATTGTAACAGTAAACTATGAGGATGCCGCAAAGGAATACGTCATAATATTAGTAATTACAATCATCAAGTAAACCAATGGAAATATATATCCAGTGACGAATTTTGTGATCCTCCTCCTGTCAGCTCCTAGTCCTCGTCTTCGACTGGGATAATTGGCGTTAGTTCAGAGAAATCATATATTGAAAGGTGAGCATACATGCAATTGAACAACAGTAAGTGACTCCAGCCAAATAGAGGTTTAGAAGTGAAGATATAAAAAAATCACTTACTCGTTGCCCTCAGCTGCGAAAACTTGTTCCATTAGGTAAATCTTATCAGCTACATCAGTTAAATTTTGGGTAATTTTTGAAAACATCAGTTCTTTTCTTGCTTACTTATCTTGAAAACTTGTTCCAGTAGGAGCTTCGCTAAGTAATATTGTCACGACATTAGCAGACCTCATCCATATGAACCAATTTCTTTCCACACGATAAGGTGATCCAAGAAAAAGATATTTAATTCATCTGATTGGAAATATGGATGGTTTTTGATGTGAGGCTTTTTAAAGGGACCCTTGCCACTAATTTCTTCAGCATTGTGGGATACATCATCAATGCTTGCTTCATGAGATCCAATGACCTTGGTTTCAAGGAAGATTCAGTCTCAATGTTCTCAAGAAATAACCTTGCTAAAGCAAGGGAATAGGATAAATTGGGGAGGAGCCAAAGAGAGCTATATACTTCTTGATATTCTTCAGCAAAACGTTTCAGCCATGCATTATTTCCTAGATAGAGATAGAAGAGCATCTGATGATGCATGGAAAGCTGGAGTTTGCAAGCTTCAAGTGCTGATTTCTGCATTTGAACAAAAATCATATGTATATATAACGAGAGAGTTATGTGTATCACTTAAATATTATGTGCATTCCACATTATTATCTTAATTATTAAATTGAAAAAAATTATATTAACAAGTATTTTTTTAATGAGTATTACTTAAATATAATAGTTAATAAATATTATTTAGATAGTTAATAATAAAAGAAATCAAAGTAAAAAAAAGGGTTTTAAAAGATTAAAAACATAAGTTAAAATTTGAAAAAGTGGGACAATCAATTTTTTTTTTAAATGAATAAAAAATACTTATGTGTGTCTTATATATGTACATTGTTTTAACAAACAAATTCATAATTTATGATTAACAGTTCGATATCCAAATCAACATCTTATATATAATGATTGAAGTAAGTTTTCAAGAATTTTACATATCATCATTTCTCTTATTGACATATCAATTTATTTATATCACTTAAAATACATAATTAAAATCATAAGTGAATCATCTATTTCTTCTATTTCATAATTTCAAAAATATTCTTAATTTTTGTTGTTTCTCTTTAGTAATTAATCTCAAACTATATATATAATAGGATTCTTTTTTGTTTTATTGAAGTTGATTTAATAAAACCTAGATTATCAATTCATTTTCTAAATAGATTCACATGCTATATGAGTTTGAATAATACTCATCAACAAAGATAATTATCTAAAGTGACAGTTAATTTCCAATAATATTAAACCCATTTTAATCTATCAAAGCTTAAAATGATCAAAACATGTTTTAATACTAATTTCATCAATACATTGGGATATAGCATCAGCGCTGTTTTCATGAGATCAACGTGTTTTAAGACGCAGTTTGAGTCTTCGCTTACTCTCTTGCTTTAGCCCGGTTTTATCTTTAGAAACTCACGTTGAATGTTTTTAACTATTTCCATAATTAGTATAGAATAACTAAATAATTAACTGTTCTAACTATTTCCATAATATATCCAATCCAAGAAATCCAAAAACTCGTAACTATTTCCATAACTAAATAATTAACTTTATGACGTTCAAGCCCATTTTACACCACGTTTAGAAAAAAATTGAACTCCAACCACTCAAAACGACATGGTATAGCGATTGTAAGTTTAACGTAACAGTGAAAGTGTGAGAAATGCACCACCGACATCTGGACGGGATCTATTGAAACGTCGTCGTTTTCTTGTAGTTTATTCTCCGCGTTTGGCACATCAACACTTAGCTGTGTTTCTAATTCTTCCATTTTTTCGCTGACAGTCTTTTCACACTAATCGCCATTGTTGCTGCACTTGGATTCTGATTCGTTCGATTGAGCATTATTGTTCTCTGCAACGATGGCTCGTCGGTCTGGAGACTGCATGAGATGTCTGGTGATTTTCGCGGTTGTATCAGCTTTAATTGTGTGTGGACCTGCTCTTTATTGGAAATTCAACAAGGGTTTCGTTGGATCCACTCGTACCAACTCCATCTGCCCTCCTTGCGTTTGTGATTGCCCACCTCCTTTGTCTCTCCTTCAGATTGCTCCTGGTACTGCTTCCCTTTTTTCTCATTGGATCTAGATGTTCCTCGTTTAATGACTCGATTCGTGATATCAACTTTGTGAAATTTAGTTCCTTTTAGAGTAATGATCATAATTTTGAGGTGCCCTTTTCCCAGAATTTCGATTTGGCGAAATTAAATTGAATCTTGCTGTGAAACATCTGATTTTGTATGGTTTCAACATGGGATCTTTCAATCAAGATGTCTCTTTTAGGTTTAATCTCTTTGTTGTTTAAGCAGTAAGAAAGAATCTCGACTTGCATATTCTTTAACAAGTTTCATTTTTCTTTTCTTTTTGTTTGCAGGGCTTGCAAATCTCACTGTTACAGGTTAGATCTCGATTCTGAGCTTGGCTTTGTTTAGCTGCTATGCTGTGTTGTTTCTTTTATCAATTTTTTTCTGTCAAGTTATAAAATATGGTTTGAAAAAGTTTGATGAATCAATAGCCGTTTTCAATCCCAATAGAAGCTTGATTGCAGAACAGGATTGTCTCTGTTACTTTGATTGTTTGATACCTAAAAATGAATTCTGACTTGTGTTGTGAACAGATTGTGGAAGCGACGATCCAGAGCTCAAACAAGAGATGGAGAAGCAGTTTGTTGATCTTCTGACCGAGGAGCTGAAGCTGCAAGAAGCAGTTGCAGATGAACATAGTCGCCATATGAATGTTACCCTCGCAGAAGCTAAAAGGGTTGCTTCTCAGTACCAAAAGGAGGCTGAAAAGTGCAACGCCGCTACTGAGATTTGTGAATCAGCTAGAGAGAGAGCTCAAGCTTTGTTGATCAAGGAGAGGAAGATCACTTCTTTGTGGGAGAAGAGAGCTCGGCAATCAGGTTGGGAAGGTGAGTAAACTGATTTCACTTCTCAGTCTACCCTGAAGAGTTTCTATCTGAGAAACCAAAATTTCACAAGTAAAGAGAATTGTTTGATTGTGAAGGAAAAGTCCTATCTTCCACGTTTCTTCATATATGTAGTCTTTTTGTTTTGCCTTTGGATCAGAATGTAGCTAAGGAAAGGCTTCGCCTTGTATTGACTTTTCTTCATATATATAATTGTTCATTTCACGACCACTATGTTTCAATTACTTCTCCGGTTAGATAAGAAGTCGGTTCTGTATTTTGTCGTTCATGCTCTACGGGAACCCCAAACCATCACATTCTCAGTAGTCAAGAGCCAAAGCAAAAAATGAGCTTGGTACCTCATATCAAGGCTAAACAAATCCTATATCTCAGTGAGACAGAAAAGTTAGTGAATTGATTTGATTGTATTGCAGCTTGATTTGATGCTTGTCTGTGATATTATCATGGCTTAAGCTAAGCACAAGCGGATCAAGAGTCATTTGAACTCTGTTTTCTACGTTGCTTAAAAAACTAACAAAGAGTTCTTCAGACGTCAAGAGTTTGTGAACAGAGGGAAGAGACAAAAGTGGAGAAGTCAAACGCACGTAGGTTGACATAATTATGATCTAACCAGGTATCACGCGGTTTCGGTTTTCAAGATTCCTTCATTTATTTACAAAAACAGCTGTATTTATTTCTATTTTTCTAGCGTTAGCCATTAAAGTACTCTGTTTGCATTATTCTAATATTCAGAGGGACAGAATCCATAAAAGCCTTTAGATCTACCATTAAAAGAAACAGATCTTGGTTCAGTGACTCCTGCAAACCGTCCACTCCATGTCGGTTGTAAAAAAAAAACAATCCATAAAGAAAAGATAGCTTTTAGACTTTGGTTCTAGGTTCAACTAATCTCTGTTTCTATCTCTTCTGTGTTCTTCTCTGAAGCTTCCTTAGTGTAGGACTTATGCTCTTTTCTCCGACTTAGGAAAGTGCATTAAATTCATATCTCTCTAGGCACAGAGATTGATACGTTACTTTACTTTAAATGGAAAGTTCGATGAACAAGAGAGGACATGGACACAATCAGGAGTATACAGATAACTTGCCAGAATCAAAGAGACAGAAGCTTCCTGCTTTGTCAAGGTAAACCATATTTAACATGTGTTATTGTGTTGGTGTTGTAAATTTCTGCACTCCTTTTGGATTGGAGCGTAGCACTGTGAAAACATCTTGCTTTTTCAAATTCTCAATAGTCTTTGCTTAGCCTTGCAAGGTCATCAAATTTTCTCAGACTGTTGTATAAAACAAAAACTATTTTACAGTGTTATCGTGGAAGCTGTCAAGGTAGATGGTCTTCAGAGGCTATGCTCGTCTTTGGAACCATTATTCCGAAGAATTGTGAGTTTGATATCTTATTTCTAAGTTTAACTTCAATATAGACCAAATCTTGAGAAACCTGTGGGAATTGTAAACTTTGTTTATTAATGGACAGGTCAGTGAAGAGGTGGAACGTGCCTTGTCTAAGTTGGAGAACTCGAGATCAACTTCAAGGTATTTTCTCTAGTTAATTACTATTCCATTTGCTGGACTGGTTCCATGATCTTTACAGCAATTTGAGTTTTCAGATCTCCAGAACCAAAAAAGATTCAAGGTCTCGATGGAAGAAACCTGCAAATCCGCTTCAGAACACGAATGCCTCCTCATTTATTCACAGGTGGTAAAGTAGAGGGAGAGCAAGGCTCAGCAATTCACGTGGTTCTTATAGATGCAAACACAGGAAATGTAATCCAAACGGGAGAAGAATCAATGGCAAAGCTGAATATTGTCGTGTTAGATGGAGACTTCAATGAAGAAGACGACAAAGATTGGACGAGAGAACATTTTGAGAGCTTTGAAGTGAAAGAACGTGAAGGGAAACGTCCCATCTTGACTGGTGATAGACATGTGATACTTAAAGAAGGTGTTGGAACTCTTGGACAACTTACTTTCACCGACAATTCCAGCTGGATTAGAAGCAGAAAGTTTAGGCTTGGTGTTAAGGCAGCATCAAGGTCTCGCATCCGTGAAGCTAAAACTGAGCCATTTGCTGTTAAAGATCATAGAGGAGAACGTGAGTTGCTTAATATTTTGGATTTACTTGAGAAGCAGAGTGAAAAAAAAGAGTTTCGTGGATTGTTTATCTGAATCTTGTATTATCTTTTGGCAGTATACAAGAAACACTATCCTCCAGCTATACATGATGAAGTCTGGAGATTGGATAGAATAGCGAAAGATGGAGCGCTACACAAGAAGCTGTTAAAATCAAACATCGTTACTGTTGAAGACTTCCTTCGGATACTAGTGAAGGATCCGCAGAAACTAAGAAGCGTATGCATCTCTAATATGTGAACATATATCTACACAAGAAATTATTGTTTCTTTACTTACTTTCTTGATATGTGTTTGCAGTTACTTGGGAGTGGAATGTCAAATAAAATGTGGGGAAACACGGTGGAGCATGCAAAGACCTGTGTATTAAGTGGGAAACTTTACGTCTATTACACAGAGCAAACGCAGGCCACAGGCGTTGTCTTTAATCATATATATGAATTCCAAGGACTAATTGCCAATGGCCACTTCTTATCTCTGGAATCTCTTAATCATGACCAAAAGGTAAAACACTTCTCTGTAATCTATAGTCTTGGCGTTGAAAGATTACATGAAAAAATATTTGAGTTTTTTTTGTTTGTTTCAATTCAACAGATTTCTGCAGATATTTTGGTGAAGACGGCTTATGAGAACTGGCATAAAGCGGTTGAGTATGATGGTAAGGTATTGAATTGCTTACCAGATGCTAAAAAGGAAGTAAAAAGCTTACCGGAGCCAAAAATGGCTCAGAACCATCAAATACTGCAGACGACTTTGCAATATCATCATCCAATAGAGTATCCTGTTGTGCAGCAAACTTGCAATCAATTAAGAGACTACACATCAGTGGAGCATTCTTCTGTTTCGAGCTCATACAATGGAGGACTTGAAGATATTTTCAGAGAGGAAATCAGGGTGAGGAGTTCAGAGATGCTTGAGACCAATGATATGCAGAGATTGCTGAAAACATTTGGGATATCAGGCGGGTTTGGTCATACTGATGAGTCTTGTTACGGTTTCAATGATCAGTATGAAGCTCGGATTGATAAAGATTATGGAAGAGAACGAGGTAGAGGCTCAGGGAAAGCTGTGGTGGGATGGCTTAAGCTTAAAGCTGCATTGAGATGGGGTATCTTTATACGCAAGAAAGCTGCAGAGAGGAAGCCTCAGATTGTGGAGATCGATTAAGAAACTATAAACTTAAGAGCTACTTGTATAAACTTGAAACGGTTCAATCCCGGTATAGCAACTACTACCATAAAACTCAAGAGTTCATCTTCTGGATGAGCAAGGGAGAAAGAATAAGTTAAATCTAGGGAATTTGCATTGTAATGCTTATATCTGTTTGTGTTATGTTAATCATATCCTAAGGAACACTGGATAATATAACTCGAGGAAAATGCTGATTACATCTTTTCTCTGTTACTTCTCCTACGAGTAACGATGTGTTATAGAAACCCCCCAAACTTGGTGCTACATTTTACAGGAGACTAAACATCGAGCAAATACCCAAGAACAGAGGGATACATTCTACAATGAGTACCTCCTAAGATGATCATTGTTCTGTCATGGTCTGTGGCCGTGTGTTCAGCACTGGTTGATCACATTGAGGAAAATGACTCTGCACAAGCTTCTGAGTGTTGTGAGTTGAAAGCACATGCGAGATGCAAAGGAAGGAATCTACCAAATTTGTTTTCTGATTACTACCTCAGAAACCCAAGCCTACTTTTTCCCAAATCTCAAGCACCGATTGTTCTTAGTCTCGGTGATACTTGGCTCATTGGTTAGTTGCTTGGGTGGTGGATTGGTTAAGGATAGTTTCTCCATTGCGTTTATGAACTTGCGCAGATGCTTGATGTACTCAGGGTAAGTCTCGAGGTTGCAATGTCCTCCTCCTTTCACCCATAACGGATCATACTTCTCTTTCGCCAGTTCCCACAATCTCTTCCCATGAGACAAATCCACAATCTCATCATTTGTGCCCTGCACAAGTTATAACAACAATCAGAACAAATCAACAGAATGAAGACAGACTCTACGGTTGATAAACCTTACGTACATGTATAACAAGAACTTGGGAGTTGACATGACGAATCTTGTCTATGTTCTGCAGTAAGACATTCAAAACAAAGAGATGAGACAGAAGCAGAGTATATATAATAATAGACCCAAAACAGAACACAACTTTTGTGTGTGTTGGTTATACTTACTTTGAATATATCAAACCAGAGTGTCAATTTGACAGGATAAAGGACTCTGAGTCCGGAGAGAATAGCGCTGTGAAGAACAACACCTCTCAGCCTCTTCAAACGAGAAGCCATATGCAAAGTTGGTCCACTCCCTACAGATTGTCCATACAGAATCAGCTCCTCTTGCTTGATCCCATATTCGCTCCTTAAGCAAGTGTACACTGCCTCTATGTCATAATATGTGTTGAACTCAGACGGCTTTACCAAAACAACCAAAAAGTCAGAGACCAAACAAACAAACATCTAAAACTCAAAGTAAGATTTTAAAACTAAGATTGCTATACCTTTCCTGTTGAAGCTCCATAGCCTGAATAATCATAGCTGCTTTTAAAAAAATAAAAAATTTAATGTAAGAATCTAGCAAAAACCCATAAAAAACTTTTTTTGTTTTTTTGATAATATTGACCTCATGATGTTGACACGGAGATGAGCACGGAGCTCGATGAAGAGCTCAACCATTTGGCCAAGATCAGCGGCATTGCCATGAGAATAGAGAATCGTGAATCTTGCAAAAGGGTGTCTCCAGAACGTGGCTACAACTTTGTTACCGGACTTTGTGTTTAGCTGGTGGACTTCTACGTTTTTGTCCGGTGAGACTCCGGCGAAGACCAGCTTCCCGGTCTCGTCATCCTTGGTTACGCCGTATGTTGCTGGATCTGGCGGGAAGAAGGCGAACTTAGCAGCCACGTTTGACGTCACATTACCCATTTTAATCAAAAGAGAAGTCTTCAATGAAGAGAAGAAGAAAAAACACACAAACCCCAAAATCTCCCTCTCTTTTTTTTCTCTCTCTGTCTTAGAAAAGAATTAAAAAAATTTTGTTTTTTTTGTTGTTGTTTGTTTCCGGTTTTTTTGGTGGGGTTGTGATAACTTCCTGAGAGATGTAAATTGGAGGCAAGAAAATGGAGAGAAGGTGGTGGAGGAGACGAAGTGATCCGAACTTGGCGGGGGGAGAAGAAGAAGATGAGCTGTATCCTGAAACTAACTTCTATTGCCTCTTCTTTCTTTTTTATTTTATTTTAAGGGGTTTTAGAGAATAATATGCTTTCATCTTAGATTCTTAGGATTTAGGATTTAATAAATTGCAACTGTAATGACACATAAATTTTGAACCTCGTGCATAGTTTGGTAATTCTGATGGCGTAATACAAAAAAAATATATTTGTTTTGGTCAAAAAGAAATTCTCTATTCATATAACTAATTTATTGCGTAAGCTTTTTTAACTTGTGTTCATCTTTAGGTGCAAGCTCAGTAATGGTGAATTTTCATTTGTGGCAATTTGTTTGTTAAAGATGTTTAGTTGTGATTTGTGACGTTAGAAAACATATTTTAGACAAATAAATCATATTTTAATTACACAAGAATGCTCTTTTTATTTTATCATATTATCACCCTTTAAAATGATATTTTTTCTTCTTCTTAAAAACATGTTTGTTTTCTTGTTTTATTGTGTTTGCATCTTGAAATAAGAGTAACACATAAGAACGAAGGGCTAGGATTTGGTCAAAGGCTGCAAGAGATGGCTTTCAATGGAAGTGCTGTCAGAGAGTCAGACATTCCTCCATGTATAGCTTTTTTTTACTCTTGCCCTCTTCTTTTATTTTTTAACCTAAATGATCTTTAATACTATTTGCACTGCTTTTTTCATCTATTCGTCACGTTTTCACTTTACAATTTCTTGTTTAAAGAAAGTACAATAGAAAAAACAAAGGAGCCATTTTCCAGTTTAGACAAGTATGCTTTTAATTTCTGACACTATTCTCTGTGCTTTGGACTTTGTCAGCTTCAGATTTTGACCAAAATTATTAGCAAATGGTGTAAACTAATGATACAATTGATATTCATATATTGGTCTGCTTACAGGTTATATTCGTTGATTTTTCTATTGCAGACCGTTCGTTGTAGATAACTTTCTCTGCAATGGAATCTAAATGTCTGCTTAAGGCTTAAGAGGTCTAGAAGATGGTATAATATGCTAGTAAAAAGAATTCTAATGTAGTGCATTTTATCATTTTTTGCATAACATGGATAATTGATACAGCTTATATACACATAATATATACATGCATTTCTTCCATTTAACTATCTGCATTTCTTCCTATGTTCAAAAGAGAAAAAAGTATCCTGAGTCAACAAAGGCATGAGAGTTTTTATGGAAGTTTGAGCTCTTAAATCATCTAATCAACCATCAAATTAAAGCCAAACGCATAGCATATATTTTGCTTTACGAGACTTGTAACCGTTACTACTTTTCGTTTTCGTACTTTGAACATTTATATACTAAGATAAAGATAAGCATAACATATTAAACGTACCACATACAACAACTTCACAAGCATAACCCAAAGCCCAAAGGGCTTCTTTTGTAGGTTTGGTTATTGTGTACAAATTGTACATGACAAAGTACTGTTGAGTAAGACAACAGATTATGTAAATCTCTTTGTTCTTTAAGGACAAAAAATAGCCTATGTTCCTCTTATGTTTCTATATGAAAGCAAATAATGCTGAAGAATGGTTTGTGTGATACAAAGACAACTCAGTGCAGGGTTTCAATGGTGGATACTACTCAGTGACGTTTCATTTCCTGGAAAATGTTGGAAACTCTCGGAGACAGTCTTGGTAGGAACTTAAACAGCTGCATAAGAGAAGAACAAACATTTGAAAATGCAGAAGAGATAAAGAGCAAAGAAGAAGAGACACGTAATCAAAAGAAGATATAAAAGGAGAAAAGAAGATTACCCAGAGCTTAACACAAGCGTCCATAATAACGGGAACTAAGCAGATAAAAATGGTAATAGTAGATTGCTCAACTTCAAGACCATAATGTTCCATTATTATCTCTAACAATGTCTCCCATCCAGATTCAGAATGGTACCTATAATTAGAAGCATTAAGTAATATCGATAGAGCCAATTTTCTCCTATATCATGTTACTGGGACAGTAACAGCTTGGATTTTAAAGTTTTGTTATGAACTTCATTTCCTGGTGTTTGCTCTTAATAAAGGCAAAGATTTAAACATTTACCCCAAGAAAATGTCAGTGATTAGGATGATGAGAAATGCCTTTCCCGTGTCTGAAATGTTGTTTATGATTTTATATCCTGTAAATTTCAACAAGGCTACCTGAAAAAAAGTTCATGAAGCAACCCAAAAAGCCACATGTTAGCTTGAAAAGAAACTTAAAATGATATTCGAAGTTGGTTCATTTCTTGGATGGACATAGAAACTTACTCTACCCTGATTGGCGTACAAAAGAACGAACAATGACATCCCAAACACCATATCAGACCATATGTTGGCAAATGCTTTCCGATTCTCTAATCTCCACTCATCTCGCAGCTCCAAGCTGTTGAAAAAACCATAAAAACAAAGTGAGTTTATCCGTAGAAAATAACTATCTGGTATGAAGAGAAACTAAAACTGTGGTGTTGAGTCTTACGCTTTACCCCGCAACTCCCACCATAACTCATCGTCAGAAAGAGGTGGAGTTTTACCAATCTCGACTTCAAGACGGTACCTAGCCTTTTCTCTATTCAAATCCTTTACCATTTCTAGCTTCTGACTTCGTCTCACATCAAGTGTCTGGGCAGCAAGTGGTACAGTCTTCACATATCTATAAGTAACGGTACAGACTTAGACAATCAAATTGGGAACTAACACAACATATGTAGAGTAACAGTAACAGTAAAAATGAAGAAATCACCTGTCTAAGAAGGGCATAAGTACATAATCATGAGCCAAAAAGTCTAATGCCCATGGAATGAGGATTAGTACCGCCAAAAATTTTGCCTGTAAAAAGAGTTACAATGTCAATGAGCATTGATCAGTCTTTGAAGACATTACAATGTTGAAGACTCTATAGTGAAACTAACTCACAGATTTTGAAGATGCATAACGAAAAACACGGTCTTCGTATAGAATATCTTCCTCTTCTACTCCTAAAATCATATCCCTCACTGTTTTAACCAACCCTCCTCCATCTGGAATCGTAAATTCATCAAGCTCTGATTTTTCGTCACTTCCCTCACTACCAGTAGAGTCTCGGCTCCAAGACTCAACTAAACTATCATCTGAATCCACAATCCAATCCTCCCACTTCTTTCTCACATGACCATCATCATTATCCCCAATCTTCTCCTGACCTTCCCGTAGCTCCACAATCGCCTCTGCTCGGCTCTTCCAAGTCTCGAATTTCTCTTCGTCAGACATCTCATCATCGTTAGCAAGCTCAGATGTCTCATCAACAATGTCGTCGTCTCTCAAACCAAACCAATTCCCATCATCATCGAAGAAAAACCTCTGCCACCAGCTTCTTCCCCTCTTGTTACTACTACCTGTATGAATGTTCTTCTTCTCCGCACTCGGAACAAATCTCCAAAGCTTCTTTCTTCTCTTACCCCACAACGAAATTGAGTCACTCGGCTTATAACTAAGAGAAGATGAAGATGATTCAGGAGTTTGGCTACTGAATGATAAGCAGTGGCATAATACCATTGACGAGCTCATCAAGGACATGAATCAAACCCAACATTGTTTGGACTTAAAGCAATACAGATTCTTCAACGAAACCCAGACAAACCAGCATATTTTTCTTTGTAAATTTAATAACTTTACGGAGCCCTAAACACGGAATTCAGTGAACAAGAAGCTCCGAGAGGATAAGAATTAGGGTTCTGCTCAGAAAGTTACCGAGATATAGAGAGAAGCAGACCCCAGTGGCTGATGATGGACCAGATGCTAGAACTCTCTTTTTTTTTTTCTTTTTTTTTTTGTTATCTACTTCAGGAGTAAACATGTAAATATCTGTTATCCATAAGATCGCTTTTTGGTTTCAAATATTTTCCATTAAAAATAATTTTTTTTTGGGTTAAAATTGTTATTTCAGTCGTTTTTTAATTGGCTTCAAGCCTATAATTGAATTACTACTTTACATTGTCAAATATTAAATTTTAAAATATCCCACTTCTTCTAAAGATCCATGTAATGGAGTCACTGCATTTGCATAGAGTAGAAACTCTAATTTCGGGGCTCCATCATCACCATCGTACTACCACCAACAGAAGCAGAGTATTCAGATCTGTTAAGATCTTAAACTCAAGGAATCATGAAAACCCTAGAAAGTAAAGTTTCTCTCTTCGTAATTCACCGGGTTTTGATCTCTCTTTGTTTCAGGCATTTTAACGAACACCTTCCGTGCATTCACCATCAATTTACAGGTGCCAGTGTTTTGATCTTTACGACCAATTGGTTCCATACAAAAAAGCTTGGTTATGGCAGCAAAGCATTGTCAAGGAGAAAAAGGCACTGATTGACAGCAACAAAGACTGCCCAGATACAGTGATTTTGTTGCAACACTCACCTGTTTACACAATGGGAACTGGTAGTACAGAGGATTATCTCAATTTCGATATAAAGAATGCTCCTTTTGATGTGTATCGAACTGAACGTGGTGGCGAGGTCACTTACCATGGCCCTGGTCAGGTAATAATGCCAACAATACATTAAAAGTTTCTTTGTAATTTTATGATATTTTCAAGCTAATGGTTGAGTTTTTGGAAATGTAGCTAGTTATGTATCCTATAATCAATCTTCGAAATCACGAGATGGATCTCCATTGGTACCTCAGGATGCTTGAAGAGATAGTCATCCGTGTGCTTTCCTCAAGTTTCTCTATCAAAGCTTCCCGTCTTGACGGTTTAACTGGCGTTTGGGTTGGTATGTATCTGATCTCAACATTGTTTTTTAGATTCTTGGTGTGTTTTGATCTCTTTTGGATGATTTTATCAGTGAACTAGATTGATCTCTTTTTGTTTGCAAATGGTATATAGGCAACCAAAAAGTGGCGGCGATTGGTATTCGTGTGTCGAAATGGATAACATATCATGGTCTAGCTCTTAATGTCACAACAGATCTAACACCATTCAACTGGATAGTTCCATGTGGGATTAGAGACCGACAAGTTGGAACCATAAAGGGATTGCTTAAAGATGGAGAACATGGAAAGATCGATGATTTGAGGTTGATTGATATAGCTCATCGGGCTTTACTAAAGGAGTTCTCTGAAATTTTCCAGCTTCAGATCGAAAAGCAAACAGTTCCAGGTCCTAATATTCTGAAAGCTGATACTTTTAAACTATTTGATGGCTAAAAGGAAGATGTTATTGGTTGAACAAAATCCTTGCAATCTCTATACCAGTTTTGTTAAGTCTTGAACATAAAGCTCTTATCTGCATGAAATGTTTTATTGGCTGTTTGTGACATTGTTTGCTTCTTGTAGATGTTTGTTTGAGATTAGTCTATATACTTCTCTTTTGCAATGTAAAGATTTGTGAGACTTCTTGAAAAGAAGAGTGTTTGAGTGTCTGATAGAAACTTAATGCAGGAAACCCAAGGCAAGGAAACTGCTAACAAGAGTGTCTGATAGAAACTCATAGACAAGGCTGAAGTACCGAAACCAAGTTTACAAAAGGTAAACTAAAAAGCCAGCCAAAATATCCAGAGCCAGATCTTTTGAAGAGGGGTTTATGATGTCGCTAGTTGCTGAACATATTCTTCCCACTTCTGAGTCTCTTTGGCATTGACGAATCGTAGTAGCTACTAGCTACGAACAAACCAATGTTTATATCTTTTCTTAAATGGTTACTCGCATAAGATTCCATCCTTCGAGCCCTTTAACAAAAGACATAAACATTGGGTTGTATCCGAAATTTCCAATAAGCATTCTTGCGTGTGCTGCCTTAAGTCATTTGCTGTAATTGAAGGCCAAACCTATACGTTAAAGAGAGAAAGGTAGCAATTATAGAAGTTCAGTGATGATGAATTCAAATCTTGATATTTTTGAATTAAATGAGTTTATTCAGTAGAAAAGTTTCCTTAACAAGCTGATGATATTTACTTTGATGTGTACCTGTCCTTTTGCAGTTTCCACTGTTTACCCGTTTGCTGATGGAGATCAATGTGCAGTATGGCAATCATCAACTATCCCTTTACTGTCCTTTTAAATGATAATAGAAGATTCTCCAACTGCATTGTGCAATTTAAGTATAAAATTGCGTATTCAAGATCATATGATCCTAGTTAATGTTTCTGATATCAGAAGATTTACAAGCCATCTTACTCTTTTTCTCGCTCTTTTCCTTTTCTCCACTTTGGTTAGTTCTTTCCATTTCAATGTTGTTAGGCTTGGTTTCTCGGATCCCATGAATACAACAAGTATCCCGGTTCCAGGTAAAGCTTTCACTTGAAGCATCTTCTTACTGCTCACATGATTTGGATAAAATGTTATCATCAAATGCCGATTTAACTTAGTGACTTCACTGATTTTCTGGCTAATACATGGAAGAAAAACAGGAACTTAGCTAGCTTTGGATTGATCGAATAGCATCTTCAGAAACTGCGGTGATTCGAACGCGTGTCTCAAGATGGAAAAGAAACGGACATCTGACTTGTAAGAAACTGTAGGTTATTCTTCCCCTTTTCACTTGATCTTTGTGGTGTCTATCCTTTAAGAAACGTATGCTTGAAATAAATGAGCCTTTACCTTGTCAGTCGATTCCCTCGGGTGGAACTCTCGAGGACTCTACGCTGGCACAATCGCAGTTTCTTCGTTGCCACGTGCTGTTGATAAACCTCGCGTGCCTCACCATTTCATCTCCACCTGCTCCATAGGTCAACACAAATGTTCTCTTTGCCTTCAATACCCTCACTTTTCAGTTTCAACAGTCCCTTTACTTGTGCATAAAACTGTCAGATCCTCATCTGAAAACACTGCTTGTGTCATGGATGTAATGCCACCCTCTACTCCTAA
Source organism: Cardamine flexuosa (assembly GCA_963555745.1). Lineage (NCBI taxonomy): Eukaryota > Viridiplantae > Streptophyta > Magnoliopsida > Brassicales > Brassicaceae > Cardamine > Cardamine flexuosa. The sequence continues at coordinate 3,512,779 of OY743215.1, read as the reverse complement.
ATCTCCTTTTCCTAGCTCTTCACTTGAAGAAGCTCATGAAAATCGAAGGTTCAAATGCTATAGGGGTGTCCGAAAGAGGGCGTGGGGCAAGTGGGTGTCTGAAATCAGAGTTCCAAAGTCTGGAAGACGAATATGGCTAGGTTCATATGATGCTCCAGAGAAAGCAGCTCGAGCTTATGATGCTGCTTTGTTCTGCATTAAGGGTGAGAAGGGAGTTTTCAATTTCCCAACTGATAAAAAGCCACAACTGCCAGAAGGTTCTGTGCGGCCTCTGTCCAAGCAAGACATACAGACTATAGCAACAAACTATGCTTCATCAGTTGTGCATGCACCTTCCCATGCCACCACACTCCCGGTAACAGCCAGGGTTCCCTCCAAAGTTCCTGCTTCCCCTGATCTGTCTGCCTTTGTAGTTCCTGCTTCCCCTGATCTGTCTGCCTTTGTAGTTCCTGCTTCTCCTGATTTATCTGCCGCTGAAGTTCCTGTTTCTACTGAGATTACAGCGATGGGCAATGACTTCTATCTCCCAACCAACGCAACTGAAGAACCAACATTCTCAGTAGAAGACTTACAACTGGATAATTTCCTCATGATGGACATTGACTGGTTAAACAATCTAGTCTGATCGTAACGCCATAGCAGTTACTTTTAGCTTTAATATGGTTTAACTACTACTTACCTGTGTCTCTCTTTAGCTGCTTCTTGTAAGGGTATTCTGATAGGATCGTTCTATCATATTCCTTGTCTTTGAACTTGTTTCATTTAGCATGCAGTTTGTTGTTCTTTTTTTTCCATGTGTATTCTCTCTTTTTTTCTCTCTGTTGGATTTCAAGAGATGTTGAACATGAATGACATTATTAGGAGTTTGCGTCCAACCTAAATTTTCTGTTGCATGTTTGAGGCATTTTTTTCCTTATCGTTTCCACATGTTCGGCCTCTTTCTATACTTCTCCAATTACCAACCTCTGCATAGACCATATATTATCAGTCAAAGACTTGAAATCAACTTGTGGATATAGTGCAACATTATGCCAGTGTATGCTTGTGCTTGGTTACCTACTTGTTTTCTTATGGCCTCGAGTACATCTTCTATCTATTCCAGGCTCGAAATGAAATTCTTTGATATCTACTAAATTATGCGCCTGTACTTGCAAATTACACAGAGACCAGCTCATAAATACCTTTTAAAAAAATTCTATCCAGCTTCCCTTGAAATGTCCAAGCTCCCACGGTAAATCCTCAAAGACCTCAACTAAGCCTCTGTAAGGTCTTTGGATTCCGATTTTGCAATACTTTTTCTTTCTAAGTTGCTCAAATCTCATTATCACCAATATTGATGGAGGTTATCAGCAAGAAGATTACATAGTGTGTGCTATCCCCCTGCAATTAAGGGATAAAACGCACTGATAAGCTCAAGGTTCTGAACTTCTGATGAAACCACAAAAGAGACACTACATTACCTTCAGGCTTCAGAAATTGCAGGCTTCATTTATGGTCTCTCTTTCAGATCCATATTAGTTCCGTTCTCTTGTTTTTCCATAAGATATCCCCCTCCTCTAGTAACTGGAGCATAAATGTCATTTCCGGGAACCTTAGCATAGTATTACATCTACAAACGTCACTTAGAACCCATCATACTGGAGGCGTAGCATAGCAGAGCACATCATAACCTCCTGAAACGATCATACTGGCATCGATAGGTTCATGTGGCCAAGCTATAACAAAAGCATGAAATAGGAGATGCGGCTATGTAAAATTTACACATGTAATCAAATTCAGTAAATATTTATGAGCCTTACTTCAGTTGTTGGAACAATCTGCATCAGTGATGCTGCTTTTGAATCACAGAAAGAGAACAGTACTTAGATAGAATCTTCATATAGGACGGCACGCCAAGATTTTCCTTGGTAATCTACAATATATTGTTCAGAATTCAAGTTTACTGAATCCATAGCATTTGTTCAGTCGCCGTCTTTGCATAACCTTCCTCACTTCTTCTGCAGCATGGCAGTTACCAGATTCTGTGTGAATCTTGCTCAGCAACACATAATTGGCTGGATTGTCAGGTTCAGATTTCAATAGCTCGTTTGCAATAATTTTTCCTGCAACATCCAGCCTGCCATGAATCTCGCAAGCAGATAGCAGAGAACTCCATATTCTTGCACTTGGACTCATGGGCATATTTAATATGACCTCAAAGGCATCATCAATCTTCCCAAACCTGCCAAGAAGATTGATATAGCATGAATAATGCTCCAATGTGACTGGTATGTGGTATTTCCCAGCTTGCCTGAATATGATTTGAGCTTCTTCTACCAGGCCAGCATGGTTGCAAGCTGATAAAACTGCAAGAAATGCCACTCCATCTACTTCCTCTCCATCTTTTATCATCCCTTGAAAGATTTCTAAAGCTTCTGAACCATGTCCATGAAGACCATATGCATTAATCATTGAGCTCCATGACACAAGATCTTTCTCATTAAGTTCACAAAATACTTTACGCGCTGCAAGAAGACTGCCACACTTAGCATACATATCTACGAAGGCGTTGCCCAATCGGATATGTGACATGAATCCACATTTCAGGATGTGAGAATGGATTGAAGATGCAAAACTCAACGATGCCGAATGGGTGCAAGCTGAGATAACAGCCAATAGAGTAACTGAGTTGGGTTCACTTTCTTCTTTTCTCATCTGATTAAATAGATACATAGCTTCAGAGCAATCTCCAGTCTCGGCATAGCCGCTAATCATTGAACTCCACATTACAACATCTCTCGCTTTTGATGTTTCGAAAAGTAACCTAGAGAGACTTACATTACCACATCTGCAATACGTAGTCATAAGAGCAGCTGTTAATCGATCATCTGAATGGATTTCATGACGAAAAGAAAATCCATGAATCTCCTTCACCAGCCTTAAGCCAGAACCTAATTCTACACATGCAGGTAAAATAGACAACAGTGTGACCCGATTAGGCCTCAAATTTTCCCTCTGCATTGCTAGAAACAGATTAATGCCCATTTCATATTTATGATTTGCAACACAACCCGAGATCATTGCGGTCCATGAGACCTCATTCTTCACCTTCATTTGATCAAACACATGGAAAGACGCTACAGGATCATCAAATTTTAAGTACATATCAACCAATGCCGTTGATAAAATAACTGATTCATGCATCCTCTCATCAACAAGAGCAAGAGCATGAAGCATTCCTGCTACCTTACTGCTGTTTCCCATGCGAGTGCAGAGAGCCAATAGAGATGCAACCAACTCGGACTTGGGAACAAGACCATACAAATACATCTCCTTGAGCAACTTTAGCGCTTCATAAAATAACCCATCCTGGCAATAACAATTAACGATGGAGCAATAGCTAATCGTGTCTCTTTGAAGTATTTCATCGAATACCTTACGTGCAGAGTATGTGCTAGATAATTTCGCATACATAGAGATTAGAGAATTGGAGACAACGGTATCACGATCAGCGCCTGATTTGAGGAAAAGGGAATGAAGCTGTGCGCCAAGTAAGAAAGACTCCTGTTGAAAAGAGCAAGCTTTGATGACAGAAGGAAGAATCGCTGTGCAGCCATAAGTCCCCAAAGGATGAATATTTTGCTTGTACAGTCTCAGTGCTTCCTCGTGGAGTTGTTCTGAGACCAATCCTTTGAGCTTATTGCCCAGCTTCAAGTTTAGGCGGGAGGAGAAAGATCTTGCCATTCTAAAACGGTTCACACATCTCACACCAACACACCAACTAACTAAATATGATATGACCAATTAGCGAACTTTATTATTTAAATTGTTAAATTAAATATGTGTTTGATTTAGTGAAGAAGAAGCACCCATGGCCTAATGGATAAGGCGCTTGACTTCTAATCAAGCGATTGTGGGTTCGAGTCCCACTGGGTGTGAATTGTTTTTTTTAATAAATATAATATCCTTTTGAAGCCCGATAAAGTTGGAAGATGGTGGGCTAGTAATGGGTCGTTCGTTTTGAGACAGAAGCACGTGAAACTCACGTGCGCTGACGTCGAGGTGGCTGTAACGGTGGATCTCGAATTCCTCCTCCCCTTTCTCTTTCCCTTTTGGGTTTTGGCGTCTCGAAGGCGAAGAAAACTGTCGGAAGCCAATCATCATCGCCACTTGTTCTACTCTTCGAGATATTCAAATCCTCCGTCTCTAGAGAATTCCAGATCAAGATAATCAAGGCAAGTGGCCGATTCTCAGATCCCGAGTCAAACTAATTCTGCTTTCTTAAGTTTCTTCTTCTGATGATCGATTGTTTGATTTTTCAGTGGTTTCGGTAGATTTTTCCGCGGTGGTAGTGGGAAGGTGATAAGAATATGGCGCAGGAGCAGGAAGGAGCGGTGGTTGAGAGCGGTGAGCAGATTGATTCCGCCGCTGCTGCTGCCGTGGACGCAACCGCGAAGACAACCTCCGATAACGTGAAGAAGAAGCAAAAGGGATTGTTCTCGCGTTTATGGAATGGGATATTTAGAGTAAGAGGCGACGATTTTGAGAAGAGACTTCAATACATTTCAAGGGAAGAAGCAACTATTTTATCCAGGATGAAGAATAGATCGATTACATGGAGGAAGCTCACGAGAAATCTCATCGTTTCTTCTGTGTTGTTCGAGGTCAGCAAAGAATTTGATGTTATTAGATTATGTAAGGAAATAGTTTGCGATGATATGGTAAATATGGCAACGTTTCAGATAATTGCTGTGGGTTATGCGATCATGACAACTAGAACGGAGGATTTGGATTGGAAAATGAGAAGTTTCCGGATCTTGCCAATGTTTCTCTTACCTGCTGTATCTGCTCTTGCTTATTCGTCAATCGTCAGCTTCTCTAAGATATGTGAGTCTTGTGTTTTTTCTTTCGTTTAGATACTCATTTCATGTTACGATGTTTGTGTTTTCTCTAGCTCTCTGTGTTTCCAATTGTCTCTATGTTGTGAAATGGTTGTATAGTTGACCGCAGAGATCAAAAGACCTTGGAAAAGCTTCGAGCAGAGAGGTTGGCTAAAATCAACGAGCTTAAAGAAAGAACCAATTATTACACCACACAACAACTTATTCAGGTGAGATACTAGTCTTTGAACTAAGAGAATTTTGTGAGTGGCTTGTTCACACATCAGCATCTTGGATTCTGTTATCTTTTTATCACTGCCTTGTATTCCAATGTTCTGATGATGCTTTCAAAGGTTTATCATTTATAGTTTAGTGGATAGTGACTACGTGTTCAAAGATTTAGACATGACGATTATGAATAGAAAGTTGGAATCTTAGTGTGGCAATTAGAAGTTTTTTCTATATTTTGGGGATTTGGCGATTATGAATAGAAAGTTGGAATCTTAGTGGGACAGTTAGAATTTATTGTATTTATTGCCATGGTGGCAAGCATCCATGCCTCATATAGAAAGAGAAAGACAAACTAGTTCTTTTGAGGTACTTCTTGTAGGCGTGCAAAGATATACAATACGTTCAATAATTCGAAAGAAAGGAATTGATGCTTGTCACTGTGGCTTAAAAAGGGCTTAACTACTGAAAGTAGAGCTGGTGCTAACATACGACTTTTGATGCAGAGATACGACCCTGACCCAGCTGCAAAGGCAGCTGCTGCAACTGTCCTGGCATCCAAATTGGGTGCTGATTCAGGCTTGAAAGTATATTTAGGAGATGAATCCCAACTCGATCCATCCTCGGGCAAGAGCAATGACATGGAAGTTAACCAATCACGTGGGTTGAGAAATCGAAGACAACCAAATGCTAGACCAACTTCTGGGATCACTTCAGCACATCATTCTGATGATGAGTCTCACCATTCTGGAATAAGCGAGAGATTTCCAGGCACCACAGAGCAAAACCAGCAGATGTTGGTTGAGCATTACAATCCTCAGGCACATGCAGCTCCTGATGGCAGTTGGATCTCACGCATTGCGGCTCTACTCGTGGGAGAAGATCCAACACAGTCGTTTGCACTCATTTGTGGAAACTGTCATATGCATAACGGTGAATGAATCTCTAAGCATCATCATTTACCTGTTTCTTCTGTTATATATTCTGGTTTCTAACATGATGTAAAATGTGTTTATCATTGGCGCAGGACTTGCTCGGAAAGAGGATTTCGCATACATAACATACTATTGCCCTCACTGTAACGCTCTGAACAAACCGAAGCATTCAGAGGAGAACGCACTTATTCCTACAGTGTCTGGTTCGCTGATCACAGACTCTCCGACATTGATTGAAACCAGTGAAGTGATAAATAGCAGCAGCTCGTCTAGTGAACGTGGGAATAGCCCCACTCCAGAGATAACGAAGGAAGATGTAACTACTGAGACCGAGACACCGAGCTGAGGAAGATCCAGTGAGCCAAAGAAGAAGGGTTTTTTTGAGTATGTGCTTCAGACAGAGTGAGAGAATGTCTGTGTGCGTGTGGGTGGGTGCGAGTACTCGTTCAGGTAAACTTATACTATGATTTGCTAATATCTGAAGCTGCTTACAATTTTGATTCTGGTGTGTTTCTATACAGAAAGACAATAATTTTGGTGGGTAAATATACGATTCAGATGTCGTAAACTATGATTGTTATACGTTTTTGGGGTTTAAATATTTTTAATTCTCTTTACCTTTACAGATTGTCTTTTTTTTTTCTGTTGTTGTTGTGTTGTTTATGTATTCGCTCTTGAATTTGGATCATTTTCGATTTTAATACTATGAGCGTTTCATACTTATTGACGGTGTTGTTTTTGGTATTTTGCTTCCTAGTATGAATGTGACTTTTGCAAGAAGCTGCATGTGCAAGAGCACCTTCCTTTATTTTGTAAATAATTACCATTAAAGTATAAAGTTTTAAGCTTTCCGCCTTGTTGATTATTGAAACCAAAAAAGGTGAACGATGAAGTCGAGTAGTGGAGGGAACCTTATCCTCTGTCTCCACTGACAAAGCCTGTCTGCTTAAACAAGAAAGATAAAATCTGGTTTGAGTAGAGAGAAACATGAGCTACAAGAATAAAAGTTGCTCCCTCTTGTTGATTCCCTTCAAGCTGTTACTTTTGCTGATCCTTGATTCTGCAGATATGGCTGCTTCAAGCTCTTGTGAACGGGAGTGTGGAGGAGTCATGATCAAATACCCTTTTGGAATCGGAAGTCGTTGCTATCTGGACAGGTCTTACGAAATTGAATGTCGTAAAACCACTACTTCAACAATGGTCGTCCCTTTCCTTTCCGTAATTAACAAAGAAGTTGTGAATATCTCTCTTCCTAGTGATGCAAGATTTTTTAGTTCTGTGTCATTCGGGTATATTCGTGTCAGAATACCAATAGCATCCGCAGGATGTTCCAAGGATGGAAAAGATTTGGGATCAATGATGAACTTTACGGATAGCCCTTTTTTCATTGACGGAATGAACAGCCTTGTAGCAGTTGGTTGCAACAGCTCAGTGTCATTGACAAATATAAAGCCGAACAAAGTGGGATGCGACTTGAATTGCAGTACAAGCAAAGAGTACCACATCAATAGCATTCCTTTTTTCGACGAAACGGGCTGCTCTACCAACGCTTTGTCCTATAGTAACAACAATGTTTGTACACAAAACAAACCAGAAGAAACAGGATGCAATGGTAACGGATGTTGTCAGGCAAATCTACCTGGTGAGCCTCAACAAGTTCTTGGTATCAGAATAGACAGAAACGATGGAAACTTGACGACAGGAGAAGGTTGTAGAGTCGCCTTCTTAACAGATGAAGTCTACACTTTGTCTAATGCAACCAAGCCAGACAAGTTATTTGCTAAGAGATACGCTACGGTTAGTCTAGGATGGGTCATCCAGACGAAAAACATTTCATTCATAAACTCATTGCCCTGCAAAAGCAAAAAAGAGTATGATAACTCTTCTTCCTCTATCCAATACAAAACAAAGTGTTATTGCGAGAGTAGCATCATCTCTGAGATCAACTATGCAAATTGTGGATGCGGCAATGGTTACACAGGCAATCCATATATTTTGGATGGTTGCAAAGGTCAGTATATGCTGCTAGGAACATCCTGTGAGCTTCAGTTTATATAATTATATCATTTGATTGTAATCTCATCATCTTTGAAATGTAGATATTAATGAATGTGAAAGCAATCCCCCATGTGGAGAAAGAGAGACTTGTGAAAATTCTCCGGGGAACTATCGTTGCGTCCGCGATAAGACGAGATCAATAGTGATGGGTAAATCACTGAGTCTTCCTTTAGATTGAGTATCAAATTTAAAGCTTATATAAGCACTCTAATATAAATATTCTTGTGCGGTTTGCAGGGGTGGGTGCAGGTTTTGGGGTATTAGTCTTAGTTGGTGGAGTTTGGTGGTTGAGAAAGTTAATAATAAAGAGAAGGATAACAATGAGGAAGAAGAAGTTCTTCAAACGTAACGGGGGACTACTGTTGCAACAAGAACTAAATACACAACAAGGCAATGTCGAAAAGACAAGAGTCTTCAGCTCAAGAGAGTTGGAGAAAGCCACCGAAAACTTCAGCGAGAACAGATTTCTTGGACAGGGAGGTCAAGGTACTGTGTACAAAGGCATGCTCGTAGATGGTAGCACTGTTGCAGTGAAGAAATCCAAAGCTATAGATGAAGAAAAACTGCAAGAGTTCATCAACGAGGTCGTGATTCTCTCTCAGATTAACCACAGACATGTTGTCAAACTATTGGGATGTTGTCTTGAGACGGAAGTTCCTATTCTTGTTTACGAGTTTATTCTCAACGGAAACCTTTTCCAGCATATCCATGAAGAGTCTGACGACTACACTATGATATGGGGAATGCGTCTACGCATTGCAGTGGATATCGCAGGAGCTCTATCTTATCTTCATTCTGCTGCATCTTCTCCAATATATCATAGAGATATCAAGTCATCAAACATATTACTAGACGAAAAGTACCGAGCCAAGGTATCTGATTTCGGAACATCAAGATCAGTAACAATCGATCAAACTCATTGGACAACGGTTATTTCAGGTACGGTTGGGTATGTGGATCCAGAGTATTACCGGTCAAGCCAATATACTGAAAAGAGTGATGTGTATAGCTTTGGAGTCATTCTAGCGGAACTTATCACTGGAGAAAAGCCTGTCATAATGGTAGAAAACACTCGAGAAATGATAGCCTTGGCAGAGCATTTCAGAGTTGCCATGAAAGAGAAGAGACTTTCTGATATCATGGATGCTCGAATAAGAAACGATTGCAAACCGGAACAAGTAATGGCAGTGGCAAATCTGGCGATGAAGTGTTTGAGTTCTAAAGGAAAGAATCGTCCGATCATGAGAGAAGTGTTTACCGAGTTGGAGAGGATAAGTACTTCTCTAGAAGATTCAAATGTACAGATTCAGATTGATGAAGAAGATGAAGACGAAGTAGATGAAGAAGATGAAGAAGTTGTGAAGATAATAAACAAAGGTGATACGTGGAACATTGGTGTTACTGCTCCAGCCTCTAGTAGTATTGTGGCTTCACCTCCTTCAGATGTTGAACCATTGTTTCCTCGTCTCACATGGGTGACTCAATAAGCAGATTCAAGAAATGGGGAATATGTTTGATGTATTTTCTTAAGACGTTTGTGTAACATATGTATGTTGTATGTCTGAATTTAAGCTTAGGAACATGTTTGTCTGAGATTATCTGTTTCTGTAGTTAACTTTGATGACACCAAATTTACTGTTTAGTGGAGAAAGACACGTGGGAGAGTATCAACGGATGGAGAAGTTCGGTGACTTGAGAAAGCCATGGATCTTTCCTGGGTTTTGTATAGATCCTAACCTAACACGATCCTCAGGTCTTTTCTTCTCTCCTACTTTATCTTCTTTGGTTTTGGTTTATAGCCAGTCAACATTTATCTTCTAATCTGTAAGCATAGATGGAATTTGAACCATTTTGGATTTTAATATTATGAGCTATAGTTTCCTAGTTATTGACGGTGTTAAACGTTTTTTTTGTTGGTATTTTGCTAGTTCCTGATATGAATGTGACTTTAGCAAGAAGCTGCATGTGCAAGTGACAAGGTACTATATTTTATTTCGTAAATATTTACTAATTTCTTTGCAAAGATGTGATTATCTCCACGTTTTTTAAAAGAAAATTTCCACCATATTAAAACCAACAAATGGGAAGCTTTCTGCCGTATTATATTGATCTGATCGAGAAAAAGAAAGAGAGAGAACAATAAAAAAGTTAATCTTGTCAAAGATGAAGACCATTAGTAGAAGGAGCCTTAATCTCTGTCTCCACTGACAAAGGCTGTATTCTTAAGCTCAAGAAGTTCAAATTTTCTTTGAGTAGAGAGAAACATGAGTTACAAGAATGAAAATTGCTCTCTCTTCTTGATTCTTTTCAAGCTGTCAGTTTTGCTGATCCTCCTTGAATCTGCAGATCTGGCTGTTTCAAGCTCATGTCCAAGGGAGTGTGGAGGAGTCATGATCCAATACCCTTTTGGAATCGGAAGTAATTGCTTTCTCGACAAGTCTTACGAAATAGAATGCCGTAATAACACAACTCCTTTCCTTTCCTCAATGAGCAAAGAAGTTGTGAGTATCTCTTTACCTAATGAACAAAGGTATATTAGTACTTCATTCGGGTATATTCGGGTCAGAATCCCAATAGCATTTGCAGGATGTTCCAAGGATGGAAAAGATTTGGGATCAATAATGAACTTGACGAGTAGCCCTTTTTTCATTGATGGAAAAAACAGCCTCGTCGCAGTTGGTTGCAACAGCACAGTGTCATTAACAAATATAGAGCCGAACACGGTTGAATGCAAGTTGAATTGCAGTAGTAGCAAAAAGTACCAAAGCATTCCTTTTTTCGACGAAACGGGTTGCTCAAATAATTCTTTGTCATATACTAACAACCGTGTTTGTATTGAAAACAAACCAGAAGAGAAAGGATGCAATGGTAACGGATGTTGTCAGGCAAATCTACCTAGTGAGCCTCAACAAGTTCTTGGTATCAGAATAGACAGAAATGATGGAAAGTCAAGAGAAGATTGTAGTGTCGCCTTCTTAACAGATGAAGTCTATACTTTGTCGAATGAGACCAAATCAGATAAGTTGTTTGCTAAGAGATATGCTACGGTTAGTCTAGGATGGGTTATTCAGACGAAAAACATTTCGTTTATAAACTCATTAGGCTGCAAAAGCAAAAAAGAGTATGATGATAGTGCTTCCTCTATTCAGCGGGAAACGAAGTGTTATTACGAAAGTAGCATCATTTCTGAGATCAACTATGCAATATGTCGATGCAACTATGGTTACACTGGTAATCCATTTATTTTGGATGGATGCAAAGGTCAGTTTTATATTTCTTCCCTTTTGTGAGCTTCACTATATAAAGTTATATATGATTTTTCTCATCCTTTGATGATTATAATCTTTCAAATGTAGATATTAATGAATGTGAAAACAACCCTCAATGTGGAGAAAGACAGACTTGCGTGAATTCTCCGGGGGACTTTCATTGTGTTGATGATAAGACTAGATCAATAATGATAGGTAAATCACAGACTTTTCCTTTAGATTGATTATCAAATTTAAAGGAGTCTAATAATATTCTTGTGATGTTTCCAGGGGTAGGTGCAGGTTTTGGAGTATTAGTCTTAGTTGGTGGAGTTTGGTGGTTGAGAAAGTTTCTAATAAAGAGAAGGATAACAAAGAGGAAGCAAAAGTTCTTCAAACGTAACGGAGGACTATTGTTGCAAAAAGAACTAAATACACAACAAGGCAATGTCGAAAAGGCAAGAATCTTCAGCTCAAAGGAGTTGGAGAAAGCCACTGAAAACTTCAGCGAGAACAGATTTCTTGGACAAGGAGGTCAAGGAACTGTGTACAAAGGTATGCTCGTAGATGGTAGAACCGTTGCAGTAAAGAAATCAAAAGTTATAGATGAAGACAAACTACAAGAGTTCATCAACGAGGTTGTGATTCTCTCTCAAATCAACCATAGACATGTCGTCAAACTCTTGGGATGTTGTCTTGAGACAGAAGTTCCTATTCTTGTTTATGAGTTTATCCTCAACGGAAACCTCTTCCAGCATATTCATGAAGAGTCTGAAGACTACACTATGATATGGGGAATGCGTCTACGCATTGCAATGGATATCGCAGGAGCTCTATCTTATCTTCATTCTGCTGCATCTTCTCCAATATATCATAGAGATATCAAGTCATCAAACATATTACTAGATGAAAAGTACAGAGCCAAGGTGTCTGATTTTGGAACATCAAGATCAGTAACCATAGATCAAACTCATTGGACAACGGTTATTTCCGGTACGGTTGGGTATGTTGATCCAGAGTATTACCAGTCCAGCCAATTTACTGAAAAGAGTGATGTTTATAGTTTTGGAGTTGTTCTAGCGGAACTTATTACAGGAGATAAGCCTGTCATAATTGTAGAAAACACTCGAGAAGCAATTGCTTTGGCAGAGCATTTCAGAGTTGCGATGAAAGAAAAGAGACTTTCTGAGATTATGGATGTTCGAATAAGAGATAATTGCAAAGAAGAACAAGTAAAGGCAGTGGCAAATCTTGCGATGAAGTGTTTGAGTTTTAAAGGAAAGAATCGTCCGAATATGAGAGAAGTTTATGCGGAGTTGGAGAGGATTTGTACTTCTCCAGAGGATTCAAATGTGCAGCTTGAGATTGAAGAAGAAGAAGAAGAAGAAGTTATGAAGATAATAAACAGAGGTGATTCTTGGAGCATAGGTGTTAGTGCTCCAGCCTCTGGTAGTGTGTCTTCACCTCCTTGTTCAGATGTTGAACCATTGTTTACTCGTCCCACTTGGTGACTCAATTAGCAGATTAAAGTCATGATGAATTTAATTTCATGTATCTTTTTAAAACGTTTGTGTAATAAATTTGTAACGTTTATGTTGTATGTCTGAACTTACAGCTAAATTTGTAACATTTGTTTTGGATGTTTGAATTTAAGTTTAGGAACATGTTTGTATCTGACTGAGATTATGTTTCTGTAATTATGTATCTTCTCGTTAAACACCTCCAGATAGCTCAGAAAGCCTTTCTCACACGAAACTTGGTAGTCTAAAATTAACCGATCTGGTCGAAATCGTAACCGAAATAACTGATGTAAGAATTTAACCAAAACTATACACAGCTTTTGTTATTTTCCCTGTACTGACCAAAAAACCAGCCTTTTAGATTTTTGTTATTTCTTTTAACGGTAGTGTTGGAAGGGTATATTTGTGAAAAGCGGGCAATATAGCAACATAACAACTATTGCCATATGAAAACGCAGCGTTTAATAAATTTGTTTTTCTTTGGTAAATTTGTTTTTCGAACTCACCTCGTCACAGACACTAATCCTTGTGTCGATGACGATGGCTGTAACACGAATCAAATTTTAAGAAATTGGGTTTCTTCGTTTTTACTTAAGTTCCTTAATTCTCTGAGAGTAACATTGATTGATAGAAAGAAAAATGGATATTGGGATTAGCAGCAACGGATGGAGAAGTTGGGTAACTTCAGAAAGCAGCCATGGATCTTTCCTGAGTTTCTCTAGACTCTACCCTAACACAATCCTCAGGTAAAGCTTTATACTTTCCCTGTTTATCTTCTTTGGTTTTGGTTTATCGATTTGATAGGCTAAGAGCTCTGTTTCAGGAAGAGAATCCATGTGGGTAGTGGCAAAAGAGCAATGGTGATTTCTAGTTCAAAGAAAGCAAATCTCTCTGCTTCGAGGAAACAGAGAATTAAGATACCAATTGTTCATCTTGAAGATGCTAATGGAGAAAAGAAGCTGACTTTTAGTGACTTTCTGAAACACCCATCTGGCATGGAGGCTGTAATCAACGCCAAGGCTTTGCAGAGTTATCATTTAGTTGATGATAATGATAATACCTACAGGTTCTTTCTTTAACCCTTTAGTTTCATTGTCTCAATGTTCATAGGATACTCAGAAGTTCTTTCATACTTGTCACTAGCTTGTGAGATGTTTGCTAACGTGTTAGCAGAATTATATGGGAATATGCTCTAATCTGGAAAGGGAGATAGTAAATATTCGTCTTACAGTGCAGATGTACATTGCCAAAAGTTCAGTTAATGAGCTTTGAAGTTATTCCAGTACTGGTTTTGAGGGTCACTCCCACACAGGAAGATTGTACAGTCGAGTTGCTTTCCTGCAAGGTTCAATGAAGAAGAAGACCCACTTATCAAATATTTCTGTTGTTTTCTACATTACTGACCATGTTTTGAACTGCTGTCTTGCAGTTGGAGGGGTCAGAGTTATTGGAGAACCAAAGTGAAAGGTTTTCAGGTAAACAAAAGCACTTGAATGTATCACTGCAAGTCCAAGGTTTCTTAAGTTGATACAAATGTTTTTCCGTTTCTGGCTGGCAGCTATTATGACAAATTGTATGACTTGGAACATGGAAGATCCAGAGCCATTTTTGGAGGTTGACGTGAGATTGAATGTCACTCTAGAGGTTGTGTATTGCAATTCAGTTTCTTTAGTTCATTCATAACTTCATTCTCACTATGATGTGTTTTCTGAAATCCTTTCTTGTGTGGAGAGGTCATCTCAACTTATGACTCTCATGCAGTAGTGTACATGAATAAGCTTTCGTTCTGCTGTTGATAAAAACCTCCCTTGTACATGGCAGATCTCAACGCGGCCATTTACTATGCTTCCAGTATCAGCTGTTGAGGTTCCTGGGAATCTGTAAGTAGACAATATTGTTCCCTTTACCTCTCTGCTGCTTCTTTGCTCAAAGTGTCGAGCAATATTATATTTTGATACGATGATTGCAGAGTAATGCAGACACTGGTGGATACACTGGTTCCTCTTCTGCTTCAGCAATTACTTGAAGATTACGATGAATGGACTCAAAAACAGCAACGGAACTCCTTGTAAGCACAAGATAGTCTATTACCAATGTTTTATCAAACAGAAGATGTAGGATTTGTTGTTTTATATTAATAGAGACAGCTCCGTATTAAAAGTGTAGAGGTAATGCTATAATTGCACGAGTACAAACATTAATAAAGTCATAAGAGATTTGATTCACTTGTAAACTTTGGTCTTTCTTGTAACGTAAAAATACAGCACAATAAGATTACATAAATGCTTCATCACTAAGTCTCTCTAATCTAAAGACCGACCCAGTAGGAACGGCCATTAGTGTTGTGAATCGGAGATGGAGTAGGTGAAGACACCGACCATTCATACCAAACCTGAACCCAAACATCAGAGTATCAATAATAGTTTTTTAGACAACGAGAGTTAGTAGTGTGGAATCATTCTGGTTTTAACTTCTTTTTTTTACCTTTGAGGAACCACAACACCTCCAAAAGTGGACGTCTAATGGAGTATCAGGGTGCATCTCCACAGGCTTCCTCAATGGGAAAAAGATTGGGAACCTGCCAAAAAGGAGCACAATAATATATCGGTTCAAGCAAGATGTTTAATAGAAGAGCGATTCAACTGTTTAACGCCAGTTATAAACATTAAGCCATTACCAGCTGAACATGTTTGGTGTTGCTGTTGTAGGCTCGATTCCAAGATGGACATCTTTATAAAGGACAGAATCAAAGTATCCAGCGAATCCTGTTTTTGTTGAGTTATGTAAGATCACAGTAGATTCAGTATGAGATTCGGAAAAAATGGAAATGAAAATTCCCTCTATAATAAACAAAAGACTAGAAAAAGAAGTATGTACCATGCACCAAGGCTGAGCCAGCGTCGCTTGGGAGATTGAAATGAAGCTTCTTGTAGCGTTGGTTGTTGGCTTTTGTTGAGAAGTTTGGATGAGTAAATGTGAAAACCTAATTAAGGCCAAACCAAAATTCCTGAGATTGACAAGATATGCAGAAATGTATTCGAAGAGAACTCTTTAAGCTATCTAAGTTCTGAAGACAGAGAGAGACTTACAGATTGGGAAGGAGCAAGTTTCGCTACACTATGCAGTTTGACAACATAAGCAGTTTCAAAGTGCGCAAGATCTTTATGAGCCTTAACCTGCCAAATAGATGAAAAAGACATGAGTTGATCTGAAAATTCTTGTGAGTAAGAGCACACAGAAAATAGCAGAAGAACCTACGTCATTGTAAAGTTTTGAAGCTGTTACAGGCTGTATGAAACTTGTATACCTGAAAAGGTAATGATGAATTCCTCCTCCAGTTAGAGAAAACAGAAAAACAGCTGAGTTTTTTTATGGAAATTCAACTAAGCTAAGGAGTACACATACGAGGATGGTATTGAGATTCCGTCTGGCTTCAGAAACCTCTGGGCTCCATCAAGGCATTCAGGAGAGAGTTCATTGTCTCCAAAAGAACCCAGCAGCTCGCTAACCTGTATAGCAGAGGCAAACGAGAATCAGATGAACTGTTTATTGTCAGCATGAATAGCTACCACAATCTGTAAATACTGACCAATATATCAGCTTGCTCAGGAGCATTCCAAAAACGCATGTCACAGGATATTATCGTAACAATGTCTTCCCATCCTTCCAACTTAACCAAATTCTGTCGGAAAAGATAACAGTGCTCTATGAGTTCATTAAAAACTATGCCACACATCCAAAAGAAATCACCGTAAACCTTAGCCATGTTTCAACTGACTCAGTTGCTGACAACTCACATGAAGTGTTACAACTGCATTAGGATTCTTTTCCACGGCATAAACTTTCAACTTTCGATCAGTTTCTTCAGCTGCCTGGGAAACGATACCAATGAACACAAGAGATTAAGAAAAAGGTGAGAACTTCAAAGTCTCCTTATGATCAGCATAGAATTGCATCCGAACTTTACCTGTAATGATGCCCTCACAAGGGGTCCTCTTCCTGCCCCCACAACCATCAAGACCTAGAAACTAAAACTTTAGTCCCATTGAAGTTTTTCATAACAATACCAGAAATACAATTTGTAAGGTATAGACGCAAAAAATTGACAAATCACATACAGTAGTTAACTCGGATGCTTTTTCATCAGGAACCCTGTCCACCAAGGCTTTGGCAACTGCCCTTTGATACTAGCAACACAAAGACGAACAAAGTTAGGCATGATTTACGAAACCAATCACGCTAAATATTGGTATAATATAGAATTGCCAACACGATTCATCCATCAGTCATCTCCCCTCTGCTAACGAAAGCAGAAATAGAAGAGGGGATGTACGGAAACCAGAGGTATTATAATTTAAGATGTTAAGAAAAGCCTAGCAGACGTAACATACTTGAATATATTTAACAGAGTCTCTCTCAAACGTCTCATAGGTTTGGGCTTCTAGGTTGTCCATCAGAGGCTGTATTTATTATAAAAAAAAACAGTAAAGGCTCTTTCCAGTAAGAATATAGAATTTTCATGACGAACAGACAGAAATCAGTATTACTAATGATAAGAGGCTAACCTGCAGGGGTGCCTGCAAAAAGTCCCTGTAGCCCAACTGTAAAAAGAGAAGATAACTGTTAGAATTGAGTTTGTATCTACCTGGTTGCATTTAGTGATAAAAAAGATAGAGGGAACGACCTCAATGCGTTCCTGTTCAGGAAGAGATTCCATTTTTTGGAACATATAAGCAACATAGTCCAAATATGACCGTAAATGATGCTTCTGTGTACCTGACAACCAAAACATAGCCAATGTTATATACAAACTATTTGGCTCAAAACTTGGAGCCGACTATGCTTATAACCAATGCCCATAATATATTGAGCTACGGAAAACAAGCCCAGAGGATAATAGCTAATTGTAAGCGGACAAAAGAAAATACAGAAAATTGTACCCTCTGTGTTAGCCTTTGGAAGATTATGAACAGCCTTTCCAGAAATTACAACCTGCATTTACAAGATTGATGATAATGAGCCCAGGTCGAGTGAAATAAAATTTTCTCAACCAAAAGAGGGTTTGAATTTAGTGTTCTATATCACAAGGAGTGGGATGTTTATTACCTGGACAGCATGATCGAAAAATCCTGCTAATAACTTTTGGTGGCGTTTTGACAAGCAAGGATAACCCCGAGCGTTTGTTAAGAAAGACTGCAAACCCCAAATTAGAAGAATTTTTGTGATTCACAGGACTTCAAAATCGAGTTTTCAACAATGTGGTAAAAAGGTGGGGCACTTACATCAGTGCTTACTATGGCTGCTCTCACAGACTCTCCCATCCAGCGTCCTAGTGAAGTTTCAGAGGGTAGTGTACTCCTGGATAAAGGAAATGGTGTTAGTTTTGCAGAGGGGATAAACAAATTTGGGTCCACATTAATAAAAACCAATCAAGAGTTTTTTCTCAACTCACACAACATCAAGAGCAACAGACAGCTTACTGTCATGCTCACAGAGAAGTCGAAATGAATTCCACAACTCCCAGGAATCATTCTGCATAGAAGAGAGTATTATATTAAAGCTGTCCTGACATTCAAGTGATCCCAAGGGATCCACACCAGAGAGTCCCTTATAAATCTGAGATAGCACAAAAAGTAAGAACAATAAGTAAATCTTATGTCTTACCAGACCCTCTGAGGTAGCATCCATTGAATCACCATCAGACTTTACCAGTGGAACCCTCAGCCATAACTTCAGCGCAGAATAGCATTCAAACAAAAAAAAGAAGAAGCAGTAAAATGTTAGAGTTTGATTGATGTAAAGAAAAGGCTCATCTTAAATAAAGCTAGAGCGACAGTAAGAAAATCGTAAACCACCTGCAAGGTAGTGAGCCCTTGTAAGATCTGGTTCACACATCTGGCATAATTAGCACATGATGTCCCTTTTGGAGTAGGAAGAAGGCATGCCTGCAACATATAACAAACATTAACAAGACAATTTCTCATCAAGCATAACAATCTAACGCAGTGAAAAAAGAACATCAAGAAGAAATCACTTTGCAGCAAAAATAAACAAAGAGACAACCGGGTGTGACTTAAATCCATAGATGCACACAAGTACCTGTAAGGAGAGATGTGTAGCCCAAGCTACTTCTTGCTTCAATGTGGTTTCTGAATCCATCCGCAATACCTCATCTTCAGAATCCAAGTCAATCCAAGAACTAATTTTACCTAGAGAATGAAGATTTACCACTAATCAAAACCAATCATTCTGAATCAATACAAAAGCACACAGGGAGAAGAAGCAAATAGAATCATACCAACGACATGACTGCTCCATTGAGAAGGTGCCAAGACTAAATCAGAGCCAGATACTGGAAGAACTTGAGTATCCGCACCATTTCCTTCCAACAAGCTCGGCCTATACGAAGGGTTCATCTGCGTAACAACGTATCATAGATAGCAACAAATAAATCCATTAAAGATATAAAATTTCGAAGCGCTACTTCCAAAACAAGAACGTGAGAATCGAAGAGGAAGAAATAAACAAACCAGAGGAGCAAGGACATAGTCGAAACCGCCGGTGGAGATGTGGAAGTTGAGTAGAGAAGGAACATCGTCGGAGAAATCAGTTTCCACGCCACAGTATCTGGACTCACTCCTCTCCCATCCTCCTCTCTCTCCTAGCGGCATCTTTGCTCTCTTCTCTGTACTGAGCTCAGAAGGAGTGAAGGAACTTAAGATGGAAACGAAATTTTCCTCGAGCCGACGACGAAGACGAAAAGGGTTTTGACGGGGTTTTAATTTTGCTCATGTATAGTTTATATCGGGCTTTGTAATGGGCTTTCCTGATTAGCTATAACTAGGCCCAAGTTAGCCCATGCATAAGAGGATGATAAGAAAGTTAAACGATGCCGTATCTTTGACGCTTTGGAGGATTTTTGTTGTGGTAATTTTAAGGCTTACCAGAACATAGAAAAACTATATTATTGTGTTAATCATAGAAACAAACATGTAAAGAGGAATGGAATAAAGAATTTCATTTGTTGATAATTAAAAATGTCAAGTTGGTGAGATTCGTATAAAAGCTATGTCAGCAGAAACGTTAGGCCAGAACAATAAAAAAACAGTAGCTGATAAAACCAAACCAAAAGATTATTTTTTTATCGAGAATCTTAGTAGAAGTATATACAACTTAAGAGTGACAGTGCATCAAGATGCAAAAGATTAAGTTCATAACATTTGGACAAATCATAACTAAATTTTAAAAAGTTTGAAGAAAACGAGATGAAAAACGTAAAAAACCTTATTATACCCAATACCAATAAGCATATCATTATCTCAATCAAGCATCGATCTTGAGATTAAGATCCCTGGAGGAAGAGTTCCCATCGATGTTTCTGTTTTCAACTTCATCAAAATGGTCTTCACGGGCGTTATCAGCGAGCATCAGAGCAACCAACCAGAAAAGGCACGAGTCCAATGACACAAAGGCACCTCCACCAAGCAGACCGGTCTTAGCCGTAGGGCAACTAGTCTCCAAGTTCCGGTGAACGTTACGGGTCAAGTGAAGCTGCTCTGTAATGGTTGGCCATAGCAACAGAGACAAAGCTAGTCCAGATGTTATCCTACAAGACAAAACCAGGGATATGTATTACTATTCCAAAGATGTATTGCTGAAACTAAAGTGAGATATAAAAAGAGAGGGCATTCTTACAAGGCAATGTTGAAGAACACAGAGAAGCTGGTGCTTTTGAACAAGACAGAGTTAGGAACAGACTTTCCCTTGTAAGAGATGAACAAGGATTTGTATCCAGCTACAGTGCAAGCAAGGAGAAAGGCAGCAGAAAGGTATCCCAAGGCAACTGTTGGATCAGATGGATATTTGCATATAACTACTCCTTTTCCACTAATTGGAGTCCCTGACGCAGGCTAGGATAAAAAAAAAACAAAGAACAGAAACCAAATCACACGATCAATAACAGATATGAATAAGAAAGCCGAGTAATTTACGCATTTGTAACTATACGAAAAGCTATTGACATAAAAATCTCTTGGAGAGATCAGTAAAAGTCTCTTGGAGAGATCAGTGACAAATAGGTCAAACACAAGATCACTGTTTCATACAAGTCAATTTCCAAATGACTGTCCTGTATCACTGCTAAAACAAAGCTAAACTACTTCATTCAGCACAAACAAAAAACAAAAGCACACTAAATCAAGAGGCTGTGAATATAATCTTCAAACAATTGGTATGAAGCTATAACAAAAGGTAGTGCATAAGATCACTGTTTGATACATAGAAATTTCATAGTGATTGTCCTGTGATTATAATAAGGTAAAAACAAATCTTAATTTCCACCAATTCAGCAACATGAACAAAGGATCAGCACAAATAACAAGTAAAATCATTCTAAAAAATAGGGCAAAACAAGATACAGTGAAGATGAAAATCAAAGATTTAACTTTTACCTTCTTGTTCTCCGCAATCACTCCAAAAAGAAACGACAAGACGCCAAAAGCAGAGACGATCAAGGACATATGTTTCATAGTAAGCGCCATCTTTTCTTTTCTGACGATGAATCGGAAGATTAGAGATTCTAGGGTTGAAAGAGGGGAAATCAGAGGATAAGGTTTGCGTGATTTGATTTGATCTTATTTAAATGGTAACAACCTATCTCTCCAGTTGCACTGAAAATTCGGATGAGCCCTAAAAAGTCTCCGCGTTCACGAGGCTTGTTTTGGGCTCATTCAAGATTCTGTTGACCTTGGGTTTTTATTCTAAAGATTCTATTTTATTTTGGTTTAATGTTAAAATTAAAAATGATTCGATATTTAATTATTTATCTTTATCTTTTTTTTCAAACTAATCGAATTTTACCCGGATTTTTTTCTATATCAATATTACAATATATACCCGTTGGATGCTCTCTCTTCTACCCCCCGTCCGTTACTTGTCCTTATCACTTTTCTTTTGTTCATCTAACTTAATTTCATAGTAATGATACTTTCCTAAGTTATAATCCAACACAAATAAATCAAAATCAAACCAACCGATCACTTTCCCTTTTTCACTCTAAATGGGTTTTTGTAGTCTCTCGAAAAAAAATTGATATGTCTTTTTATTTTATTTTACTTTCTTTTTGAATTATAAATCTAAACCTACGACTACAAATGGATAAAATGATTTAAGTTAATTTTTTTTTGGCTTAATTTAAATGAAATTAAACAAACAAAGAAAAAGTTAAATAACTTATAAAATCATAATCAAGTAGATTAATCAAATTTGGTTCGGATTAAACTATGAATAGGTTTTCGGTTTATATATGTAAAATACTTTCAATTTCATACAGTTATGTTCTATAAAAATATTGTTTTAAATATCATCCAATTTTTTTTTATTTTGTAATTCCACACAGATGTATGATATAAAATGGGGGAAAAAATGATATAAAAAGAAATGCAGAAGAAAAAAAGAAATGCAGAAGAAAAAAAGAAATGCATGAAATACAAATGGGCCGAGAATGGGCTCTAGAAACGAGAGCCGCTTGAAGGAGAATAAATGTTTCTTCACCAACCGTACCTGCCGACCTTTTCCATTCTCCGTTTCAATTTCACTATTTTTTTCACAAATACTTATTTTTATTTATTTCTTATTTCATTCGACTTTAATTCCAAGTGCATCACGTAACACTGCTCCCCAATCTTTCAAAGATTCTTCCCTTTTTCTGTCTTCTCTTTCTTTTTTTTCCCTTACACCTCTGCTTGACATCAGCCCACATGTGCTATGCCTTCAAAGCAAATAATCTCATTTAGCAGTAGCTAATCTCACATCAATTATAGAATCTACAATTCAAATTTAATATCGTACTTGTTAATTATAGCAACTGTAGAACAAAGATGGTAAACCCAAATCTACATATATACTGTATCGTATAATTAATACATTTGAGTGATAATGTGAAGAGCTACAGCTACACGTAGACCAACACCTAACGGAGATTAAAACATTAATGTTTCTCTTTTAGTCCTTTCTTTATTAAAATTCTTATTTCTACTTTTTATAATATTCGGCTAATTTAAATTGTGATTGGGGTAGCCATCAAAGCATACACCACCTTTCAGACATTGGGACAGACAATTAAAAAGCCATTTTCGTTTATGTTCGATTTCAGCAACAAAAAAAAAAAAAACATTCTCAAGACTCGTGTATTTCACAGATTTTCATTCTTAATTCTTGAAACCGCTTCCTATTTCTTCTTCTCCAAATCCACCCTAGAGAATAAAAAAAAAAGCAATAAATATAGCACCGTATTGATGTTTTCGATACTCAGGAGATTAAAGTAGCCAAAAACCCAACTCTGTTCTTCTTCAAACCGAACTCTCCCACTTCACTGATTCTCCTGAGCTCATTGGAACCACAAAAGTTCAGATTTTTAGCTGTTTTGTTCTTGAGCTTTTAGTTTCTGGTTTTATCTCCGAGTTCCGATGTCGCCCAAAGGTGTTTTTGTTGTCTTTTTCGTAATCAGTTTGTTGTACGGAAACTTATTAACTGAAGTTGAAGGGATTGGTGTGAACTGGGGCTCACGGGCGAGTCATCCCCTGCCTCCGTCTACTGTGGTGAGGCTTCTCCTGGATAACGGTATCAAAAAGGTGAAACTTTTCGAGGCCGACTCGGAGATTCTCAGCGCTTTAAGTCGGTCGGGGATTCAGGTTATGGTCGGAATCCCTAACGACTTACTTGCTCCTATAGCCGGAAGCGTTGCAGCCGCTGAGAGATGGGTCTCTCAGAATGTCTCTGCTCATGTCTCCTCCAATGGCGTCGATATCAGGTTTGTGCTTATTATATCTTCGTTTGTTTTGTTTGGTAAACAGCTTTGTAGAACCTAAAGTTTCAGTCTTTAGATTTTGATTACAGTTGATGAGAAAAGTAAAAAATAGAAACTTTGAAAACAATCTTGTAGTTACAAAATGTGTTTTATGTTGATTCAGGTATGTGGCAGTTGGGAATGAGCCTTTCCTAAAAGCATTCAACGGAACATTTGAGGACATAACTCTTCCTGCTCTTAAGAATATACAATCAGCTCTCATCAAAGCCGGTTTAGCCACTCAGGTGAGAGTAACAGTGCCGCTTAACGCAGATGTGTACCAAAGTGCGTCTAATCTCCCTTCAGATGGAGATTTCAGACCAGAAATCCGTGATCTTATGTTAGAAATTGTTAAGTTTCTGAGTGATAACCAAGCACCATTCACTATCAACATTTACCCTTTCATCAGTCTCTACAACGATCCGAATTTCCCTGTGGAGTTTGCTTTCTTTGATGGAACAGGTAATCCTATAAACGACAATGGAAGAATCTACGACAATGTTCTTGATGCAAACTACGACACACTCGCTTGGTCGTTGCAGAAGAATGGCTTCGGGAACTTGACTATTATTGTTGGGGAAGTTGGTTGGCCAACAGATGGAGATAAAAACGCAAACATGCAGTACGCGAGGCGGTACAATCAAGGGTTTATGAACCGTCAAAAAGCTGGTAAAGGAACACCTATGAGACCTGGACCAATGGATGCTTACTTGTTTGGTCTTTTAGATGAAGATGCCAAAAGCATTCAGCCTGGAACCTTTGAAAGACATTGGGGGATTTTTTACGTTGATGGACAGCCTAAGTATCCGCTAAGTCTTGGCAACGGTAACGGTCTAATACCGGCAAAGGATGTGCATTATATGGCAAAGAAATGGTGTATTCTTGCGCCAACAGCTAATCTTCAGGATCCTCAATTGGGACCAAGTGTGACATACGCTTGTGATCATGCTGATTGCACCAGTCTTGGTTATGGCTCTTCTTGTGGTAACCTTAATTTAGCTCAGAATATATCGTATGCTTTCAATAGCTATTTCCAGGTAAGTAATCAGCTCGACAGTGCGTGTAAGTTCCCTGGTCTATCTGTAGTCAGTACTAGGGATCCTTCTGTTGGGAGCTGCAAATTCAAGATCATGATCAAAGATTCTGATGCTAGTGAAGCAAGTTTCGTGAGGTCTTTAACACGATCAATGGCATTGATGCTACTCTTCTGGATGTGTCTGTATATTGTTCTGTGAATACTGAAGAAAATTTGATGGGTTTGATTATTTCGTTTTTTCTTTTTCCTTTTTCTTTTGCAAAACTTTGGTGTTTATGGGGAAACAGAAAGAAACAATGAGATATATCTATTACTTATCTGTTTGAGAGCAGTTTAGTATTCACTCTCTTTTGCCTCTCTTGTTTGTTGTAATCGGAGCTCATAATGAAGAAAAATCTCATCTTTCACTGTGAGAATTAGCTGTTAAAGCCTAACCCAAATTTTCAGATATCTGCAAATGAAACAACCTTATTATTAAGCAGGTTAGCTGTAAAAGAGGACTCCAGGAGGCTTCACTGCTATGGATATGTCGACTATTAACAATCTGTTAAGACTGAGAAACGCTTCTACTTTATTATGGGATGAAAAATGATTACAGACACTGAACTAAGAGAATCACCAAACCAAATAACCAACAGACAACCCCAACACTCCCAAAATCCCAAAAAGTCCCCGATCTACCAAAATTCTAAGACCATAGAGCAGTTTCCGACTCTTTCTATTTACACTATGTTAACAGTGTGTATGTAAAGCAAATTCCAATGAGTTAGATACAATACAACATGATTCCTCGGTTGCCTGATTATCTTGGTTTGTCTTGAAATCTTCAAGTCAGTGAGATAGTAAAGGAGCAAATTGAGGCCGATCTCCACTGAACAATTTTAGTGTGGAACAGTGTTTTAATGCCTTCTTTGGTTGTTCGAGTGATTAGTGTTCTAGACAAAAAAGGAAGCAAATAGACATATGAGCTACTTATCAGTTCTTTTAATGCGATAAGGATTAGAAAAATAAAGGAAACATCAGAAGTTACCTGATCCGTTCATAGCAGTTCTTTTAAAAGACTCAGTTTGATGCTTCTGGAGATATGCTCTTGATTTCATATCTGCCTGCATATAGTAGACTGTATACTTTTCACTTTTCACAAATCTATGGGATAACTTTCTGTTTGTTGGCATATCTAAATGCAGCACTTACCTGTCTAATAGGTTCCGGAACACGGTACTTGCAGGTCATCTGGACAATCTTAACAGCAGAGTCAAGTGATATGCGATGGCCAACTGAAACGTATATGGGCTTCAGAGAACTCAGAGTTGGCCTAAATCCCTGTTGAAGTATTTGTGAAACTTCACCACTTAATTCACTTTCTTACATAAAAAGATTATCAAAACCACACCTAGGGAGAAATTTCGTAGCTAAAACTGATTACCCAACTACTAATAGAACACATGTTACCAAAGAGACCCAACAGCTTATGTTCAGGTAAAGTCACTTACTACTCCCCACGTAAGTCCAGAGTTCCCGACCAAAGTGATAACTTGCTCATGCTTGTTTTCTTTGAGCTGAAGTGACCGCCTAACCTCAGATTGATTCAGACCATCCACATGATGCAGCTAAAATGTAAGAAAACCATACATTCCACATTAACGATCAAATAGAAATGTAGGCAAAACAAAAAATCATCATAAATTACAGAGCTTAAGATTCTAACAAGACCATACGTTTTTTCCAACCCCAATGGTAGGAAGGTGAGCAAGAACACCTAAATGACACGCCAAGCCAAATCCTAGAACACAAATTTAGATCCAACGCCATAAATTACAGAGCTTCAACTAAAAAACTAAGGTAAACGAAGAAAAATTTGTGCGTTTATTACCTCGTGGATGAAGTATTCCATTTCCATCCACCATCAGTACCTTTATAAGAGCAAAGCAAGAGACTTTTAGGAAAAAAAGACGACGCAAACGAATGGTTGAAGAGTGAGCCAATTGCAAAGTTTAGAAATTTATAAACAAAGTCAAAACCTGAGGATAGAAAGGATGCTGATCATCCCTCATGTTTTGCAGAATCTTCAAGAGAACCGGCGCCTGTAATATGAAACAAATATATCCAATTTTGATACTTAGTGAAGCAAATGAAAACATCAGAGCATTGCTCGAGGATACGAAGAAGAAGACATGAACCTCACGAAAGGCAAGAAATCCAGGGACATAAGGAACATGAAGGCGGACCAGAGAGAACTCATGGTGTACTACACGTAGAGAATGTAGCTCGAGAACTACGAGACAAGCACATGCGACGGAAGAATCTTCCTTGGAGAAGCTCATGTCTACACCTCCTACGTACTTAAGCACCTCCGATCCCTGAGGCAATTCCATTGATGAAGATAGCTTCCATGTAAAGTCATCGTACCCGATCAGCTTCTTCTTCAGCTGATCCTGTTCTCTGAAAGAAACCAAACAAATCACTAAATCGATTTGATTGCCTGAAATCAAGTTAAAATCGAATGCGAACCTACTCAGTCCAGTTCTCGAGCTGATTTCCAGACGAAGACTCGGTTGATTCTCCTTCTCCATCCATTTCCAGAAAAGCTCAGTCACAACGGCGACGAAGATCCTAACCGGGTGGAGCTCCGAATAACTAAGCGGATCAATGAAACGGCAACGTAATGATAATAATACAAGTATGGGCCTACCATAGGCCCATTTATATAAAACTATGGGTTAGGGTTTTTTAGTGAAAAACGGGTCGGGTTACATTTTAGTATGAGTCGGTTCAGCTTTGTCGTCTCCATCTACCACCTCCTTCTGCTGCGTTTCTTACTCAAAACTAAAAAGGCTATTCGGTTTTTTCCCTTCAAGCTTTTATTTTCTTTTCCGTCAACCTACTTACTAATTTTCACGATCCCAACGTCTTTATTGATCGCCGTATCTGTTTTTCCCCGTGGGAAAAGAGGTAATTATGGACGGAGAAGGACATACCGAGGTCCGTAATCCGACGGTTGAGGATGAACAATCGGTTGTTGTGGCGGAGGCTATGGCGGAGTTAGCTAATTCAACCGGCGGAGCTAACCTTGAAGAAGAAGGACAAGAGGAAGGAGAAGAACGGAGTTTTGATGACAAACTTTTCGCGGAGGCGCAGCAGCATATGGAAAATATTACCTCTGCTGCTAATAACCCTAATCCTAATGTCCTCCACGCTCTTAGCAATCTTCTTGAATCTCAGGAGTCTCTGTATGTCTCTTCCTCGCTTCAAGTTTCACACTTTCTTTGTGATTTGTTCATTCGTAGTTTCCTTTTAGCTTGACACTAAATTTGTCTTCACAGGTTCTTAAAGGAGAATGGGTATTACTCCAATGATCGTGGTAGTCACAACAGTGGCAAGCTGTGTAATCTCGTCCGAGTAAGTCGTTTTAGAGCTTGTTCATTTTTTTTTGTTTCCTTGGGTGGGTGTTCCTTATTCTTATTTTGGTTACTTGATTTTGCAGGAAAACGATGAGTTCTTTGAATTGATATCTTCAACTTATCTATCTGATAATGCTTACTCAATCGCGGTTAAGGCAGCCTCTGCAAGGTTGCTAATGAATTGTTCGCTTACTTGGATGGTATAAATTTATGACCTTTTTACTCTTTCCCCTTATGTTAGCTCGTTGATTGGTTCATGACGCAATTCTGTTTTTCAGTATCCTCATGTGTTCGACGATGCTGTTACGGAAAATTTTAAAAATTGGGTCATGGAAGAGGCAGTCAAGTTTCCTGGTGAAGATTCTGGAAGGAAGGAAGCCTCAGATTTGGAAATGTTAAAGACTTATTCTACAGGACTTCTTGCTCTCTCTCTGGTGAGGTACTGATTAAACACTTTCTACTTGTTGTCTCTCTTTTCTTTTTCCGATTTTTACAATCTTTTTAGCGCCCACAGCTGAAATAATAATATTTTCTTTTTGTCTGACTTATGTTAGTCGTGGACAATTAGTTGAAGACGTCTTGACTTCAGGATTATCTGCTAAGCTTATGCATTATCTTCGAGTACGAGTTATTGGAGAGCCAAGCACAAGCCGTAGAGATGCCCTTCACACAACTGAGACTAAGCATGTGGCCTTAAAAACAAAAGAAGAAGGTCGGAGTAGGGTGCGGAAAGTTGTAGATACAGTTGAAGGTGGCCGTGTTCTTGAGTCTGACTCCGGCAGAGAGATGGGACAATCTGATGTACGGTCTGAAGACGAATTCGAGATCGATGGCAGAGAAAAGCGTAATGTTTCAGGTGTTGTTGATTGTAAAATGAAACATGGAGATGACAATAGTGGAAGAGATGACCCTTCAAGACACAGATTGAACCGATCAAAATCTAGGGGGAGAGGAAGGGTTAACGAAGGTTCAACTGATACAGAAGTTCTCTTGGCATCTCCTAGATCAGGTCGTCTGGTTGTCAGAGATAGGGATCCATTAAAATTTTCAGATGACAGAAATGCAGAAGATGAAACCTTATGTTTGGGGAAAATGAAGTCTGGTATTGTCGAGATAGAAAGAGAGGAGTATGATGAGTGCTTTGAAGGTTGCATAATAGGAACCAAAAACATAACTGATGTAGTAAAGAGAGCAGTTAGAGCTGCTGAAACTGAAGCTAGAGCTGCCCATGCTCCTGATGACGCAGCTAAAGCAGCTGGTGATGCTGCAGCAGAGCTTGTTAAAACTGCTGCTTCAGAGGCATGTTTTTATTTTGATTTGGTGTTAGTGATTTCTTTTCCTTAATAAACCTATGGTATAGGGTGATCTGATATTTGTATTGATTGTCTTTCTTTTAAATTTCCAGGAATTCAAGTCTTCTGGCAGTGAAGAAGCTGCTGTGTCTGCTGCTACTCGAGCAGCTACTACAGTGATAGATGCCGCTGAGGTTTCAAGGTCAGTCATGCCATATCGTCTGGATAATATCATTACTGTTTATCAATTATGGTAGCTTCTGTTTATCTCTGGCTTGTTTAGGGCTTTAACTCTGCTATTTGGTTGGTTGCAGAAACCGCAATTGTGTTGCATCTGATCAGACTGAGGATTTGAATAGTGTGGATATGGACATGCGTGATGTTGTAGAAGTTTCACTTCCAGATCTTGAATCATTGGCTCAGTTACAGGAAAAATATTGCATCCAGTGTCTTGAGATACTGGGAGAATATGTAGAGGTTCTCGGGCCTGTACTCCATGAAAAAGGTGTTGATGTATGCCTTATGCTGCTGGAACGTACTTCCCAAGTTGATGATAGATCTACAGTGTCTCCTTTGTTACCCGATGTCATGAAGTTAATTTGCGCATTGGCTGCGCACCGGAAGTTTGCTGCTATGTTTGTTGACCGGGGTGGCATACAAAAATTACTTGCTGTTCCAAGGGTTACTGAGACCTTTTATGGTCTCTCATCTTGCTTATACACCATAGGTTCTCTCCAGGTAATAATAACAGCAAAATTGTACGACTGCTAATGCAATTTTTGTTCACCTGTCATCTGTTTGATCAGAATTTTTAGTATTGTTGCATTAGTACAAATATAGCTTCTTATTACCTTCAAAAACTTTCTCAGGGTATAATGGAGCGTGTGTGTGCACTTCCATCCGATCTCATACATCAAGTGGTTAAATTAGCTATCGAACTTCTCGACTGTTCCCAAGATCAAGCCAGAAAAAATTCAGCTTTATTCTTTGCTGCTGCTTTTGTCTTCAGAGCCATTTTAGATGCATTTGATGCTCATGATAGTTTGCAGAAACTCCTTGCAATTCTTAAAGATGCAGCCTCAGTTAGAACTGGTGCTAATTCTGACCGATCAGCTCCTGAAGTCATGACATCCTCAGAGAAACAGATGGCTTTTCACACCTGTTTTGCTTTGCGCCAATATTTTAGAGCTCATCTTCTTTTGCTTGTGGATTCAATTCGTCCTAGCAGAAGTAGCCGGGGTGGTGTGCGAAATGTTCCCAATGTAAGGGCTGCCTATAAGCCCCTTGACATCAGCAATGACGCTGTTGATGCCGTCTTCCTTCAGTTACAGAAGGATCGGAAGTTGGGTCCGACTTTTGTGAGAACTCAGTGGCCTGCTGTCAATAAATTTTTGGCCTCTTCTGGACATGTCACCTTGTTGGAACTATGCCAGGTAATGTAGCAGTTTACTCTCTACAGGTACATTGTTTTGTTTACCATGTATTTACATTATGGTCACATGCGCAGACTCCACCAGTAGACCGTTATCTGCATGATCTACTTCAGTATGCTTTTGGTGTTCTTCACATAGTTACATCAGTACCTGATGGCCGCAAAGCAATAGCGACTACCACACTCAGCAATAATCGTGCTGGAATTGCTGTCATTCTGGATGCAGCAAATATTTCCAACAGCATAGTGGACCCTGAGGTCAGCAGTCCGCTTCTATCCATTATTCACATGGGTTTTGTCTTTCTTCATGTGCTTCTCATTGATACTTACCTACTTGATGTTTTCTTTGTTATTGAAGGTCATACAGCCTGCACTAAATGTCCTAATCAATCTGGTGTGCCCACCACCATCATTAAGCAATAAACCACCTCTTGCACAAAGTCATCAACCTGTTCCCAGTCAAGCCACTGCACGTCCATCTACTGATGTTGCTGTAGGTACTCAGTCCACTGGTAATGCTCCGCAAACTCCTGTTGCACCAGCGTCTTCAGGTTTGGTTGGGGATCGAAGAATTTTCTTAGGAGCAGGAACTGGTTCCGCTGGCCTTGCTGCTAAGTTGGAGCAGGTTTATCGTCAAGCACGTGAAGCTGTTCGTGGGAATGATGGTATAAAAATTCTCTTAAAACTTCTTCAGCCCAGAATATATGTGAATCCCCCTGCTTCCCCAGATTGTCTTCGAGCTCTGGCTTGCAGGGTACTTCTTGGTCTGGCGAGAGATGATACTATTGCACATATACTGACTAAACTTGAGGTAACTAACAAATTTCTTTCCCTGGTTATCTTCATCATCTTTTTTATATCTGAGATACATCTGATGAAGTTGAGCAGGTGTCATAGGTGATAGATACTGACTTTCCAAGCATGTTTTCTAGGTTGGTAAGAGTTTATCAGAACTAATCCGGGGGGATTCAGGTGGTCAGTCAAGTGGAACAGATCAGGTCAGATGGCAAGCCGAACTTGCTCAGGTGGCGCTTGAGCTAATTAGGGTAATCATCTGAATTTATTTATTTGTCTCTATGGGATTCTTTTTTTGTGTGCTTCATAAGTAATTAGTGTTTACTTCAATTCTTGTTTCTCTGTTGAAGTTTTGCAGACATTTTCAATTGTGTTTTAATATGTGTTTGCAGGTAGTGACAAATTCAGGGCATGCGACTACCCTAACAGCCAGTGATGCTGCTACTCCAACACTGCGGCGCATAGAAAGAGCTGCCATTGCAGCAGCAACGCCTATAACTTATGATTCTAAGGAGCTTTTGCTTCTTATCCATGAGCACCTCCAGGCATCAGGTCTTGGTGAAACCGCTTCAGCACTGTTAAAAGAGGCTCAGTTAACTCCTCTTCCTTCATTGGCTCCCCCTTCTTCAATTGCATATTCCTCGACACAGGAGATGTCTGCGCCGCTAGCTCAGGAACAATGGCCCTCTGGCCGTGCTAACAGTGGATTTTTCACCAGCAGACCCAATATCTGTGCACATGAAGATACTGATTCTAGATGTAATGCGGCTCTATCTGCCAAGAAGAAGCAGTTGGCTTCCTCGACACAGGAGACCTCCATGGCAGTAGCACAGCAACAATGGCCATCTGGCCGTGCTAACGGGGGTTTTCTCTCCAACAAACCCAGGGTCAATGCGCCTGATGAAGATCCTAGTTCGAGAGGTAATGCAGCTCCATCCGCAAAGAAGAAACAGTTAACTTTCTCACCCAGCTTTAATTTGCTGTCACGAAAGCAATCTTTCTCCCATGACGCTCCACCTCAGTCGACGCAGAGAATAAATAGTAGTTCAAATTCGGATCCTACTTCTGCAGATACATCTGAAACTGCTGCAGAATTAGTTCTGAAGAACGACCTTGATGCCGATGCTCAATTTAAGACTCCTATTTCCTTTCCGAGAAAACGGAAATTGTCTGAGCTTAGAGACCCAGAGTTGTCAGTTTCGGGTAAAAGAATCAATTTGGGCGAGTTAGGACCACGATCTCCCGCTTGTCCAACCACGGCTTCCTTACATAGGAATTCAACCATTGCGGATGGTTCAGGTTTCCAAACGCCAGCTTCAGCTTTAGATGCCAACCAATCTGGGAGATCCAGACTGGGCCAGATGACACCTGCTTCTCAGCTAAGGCTTCCAAGCGATCCCCAGCCTTCAAATCCAGAACGGTTATCACTAGACTCCCTTGTGGTTCAGTATTTGAAGCACCAACACAGGCAATGCCTGGCTCCAGTCACAACTCTTCCCCCTGTGTCTCTCCTACATCCGCATGTCTGTCCTGAACCTAAACGGTTACTTGAAGCTCCACTAAACATCACTGGCCGTCTTGGAACCCGCGAGCGTCAAAGTTTCTACAGTGGAGTCCATGGGAATCGCAGGGACCGTCAATTTGTTTTCAGCAGATTCAAATCTTTGAGATCTTGCCGGGATGAGACTGCTCTCTTGACATGCATTTCAATTCTTGGAAGTATGGATCATATAGCAGTCGGCAGTCATGCTGGAGAACTCAAGATATTTGAAGCTACCAGTGGTAGCTTGCTTGAGAGTTACTTAGGTCACCAGGCTCCAGTTACACTTGTTCAGCCATATGTCTCTGTTGATACTGAGTTGTTACTTTCTTCGAGCTCCGGGGATGTGCTGTTGTGGGACGCGTCTTCTATAACCGGTGGGCCTAGACACTCCTTTGATGGATGCAAGGCTGCAAAATTCAGCAACTCTGGGCTAAATTTTGCAGCGCTCTCTTGTGAAGCATCAACAAAAGATGTTCTTGTATATGACGTACAGACCTGCCGTCCTTGCAATAAACTCACTGACACAGTCACATCTTCTCGGAGTAGTCCCTATTCTCTTGTACACTTCAGCCCTGACGATTATCTGATATTGTGGAATGGTGTTCTCTGGGATCGCCGTACCCCAGAGATTATCCGTCGGTTTGATCAATTTACTGATTATGGTGGTGGCGGTTTTCATCCTTCTAGGGACGAGGTAATGGATAAATCATATTACTCTTTAATCTGAATTATATGTGATAATTAATACCAAGGCTTTTCGGTTATAGTATAGTTAAAAGTTTGAACATCTGAACTTGTACAAGTAGACTCACTGTTTCTTGGCTTATCAACATGTTGTTGCTTATTACAGGTGATTATAAACTCAGAGGTCTGGGATATGAGGAACACACTCAGGCTTCTTCGAAGTGTACCATCACTGGACCAGACAACTATTACTTTCAACTCCGGGGGAGATGTTATATACGCAATGCTGAGGAGAAACATCGATGAAGTTATGTCTGCTGTTCACACACGCCGTGTGAAACATCCCTTGTTTGCTGCTTTCCGCACTCTTGATGCAATCAACTACTCAGACATTGCCACTATACCCGTCGACCGATGTCTTCTTGACTTTGCCACGGAACCAACAGATTCTTTCCTTGGTTTGATCACATTGGAAGATCAAGAAGATATGTTTTCCTCAGCCAGGATGTATGAGATTGGTAGGCGGAGACCAACAGATGATGACTCTGATCCCGATGATGATGAGTCAGAGGATGAAGACGAAGATGATGAAGATGAGGATGATGACCT
Source organism: Cardamine flexuosa (assembly GCA_963555745.1). NCBI lineage: Eukaryota > Viridiplantae > Streptophyta > Magnoliopsida > Brassicales > Brassicaceae > Cardamine > Cardamine flexuosa. The sequence goes on along the minus strand of OY743215.1, from coordinate 3,478,293 downwards.
GGACCGGATTCTGGGACTAGGTGGGGACGACAGCGATAGTGGAGATGATGACTTTAGCAGCGATGACAATGGAGATGATCCGAGCGATTTGGATGATGATGACGTCCTTGGTGGTGGTGAACTTATTGAGATTTTAAGTGATGTCGACGATGAAGACGGTGATGAAGACGATGATGATGATGATGATGATGATATGAGCAGTGGTGAAGAAGATTATGTAGACAACATTCATTCTTTCTAAGGTTTTTCATCTCGTCTACTTTTGATCTCTCCAAAATTTTGATGATTAAGTATTTGTATTTTTTTTTTCTTTTGTTTTAGTGGCGTACTTGATCAGTAATTATAAAAGAAGTAGATTCATAACCATCATCTCTCTTCTGACGAAAAAAAAAACAAATCCATCTGCATGCATCATAATAATCACACACTAAATGCTACTCTACAACAGGAACGAACAATCAATTAAGGAAAACTAAACCAAACACTTCAGACAGTCACAGTATCTCACGTTCATCTATTCCTTTTTTCTTTCTTAATACAAAAATCTAGAAAATCAGTAGTCTAAAATGGTTGGGTTACTTCTCCTATATTGGGAAAAGAGATACAATCGGATAATGTATATATATATATATAGAGATACACACACAAACTTACATATATATCTAAAGCCCTTCTTACTTCCTTTCTCTTTCTCTGTTTTCTCCTTCTAGCCTTTTCCTTGTTTCTTTCCTCTTTTATATTCTCTTCTTTGTTATTCTTCTCATCTCCCTCTCTTTCTTCCCAACAGACTCAATCCATTGTCATTGGTTGCGTCATGCAACACCTGAAACGGGCCTTTCTCACAGTTGTCAGTACCTCAGTTTCAGCCGCCTCGAGAAGATTGACAACCTCTGCAAAACAAGGACGGACTTCAGGGTCTGCATCCCAGCAACGTGTCATTATCTCGCCAAGCACAGGAAGGCAATCCGCTGGGACCGTTGGACGAACTCCTCGGTTCACCACTGCAAATGCCGCTTGAACCGCTGTCATGTTCTGGAACGGTAACAAACCCGTAATCAACTCCCACAGAACGATTCCAAAACTATATACGTCCACTTTTTGAGTGTAGGGTCTGTGCTGGATCATCTCTCTGCATCAATCAACAGACAGGAGTATAAAGGACACGGCAAGGATGGAAAACAAGAAACTATTAAACTTACGGGGCCATCCATCTGTAGGTTCCAGTCTCTGGAGTCATCCCTTCGGTTTGAACTTCAATTCTTGCAACGCCAAAATCAGCAATCTTAATGGACCGATCAGCTGATATGAGGAGGTTATCTGATTTTAGATCACGGTGTATAAAGTTGCGCTCATGAACATAAGCCATACCCCTGGCAACATCCAATGCCTGCATAACAGCCAACTTCAAAGGCACAGCTCGGTTTTGTCTCTTAGTCAAAAACTGTCTGACCGAACCTCCTTTCGCATATTCAGTCACGATGCACCACACCATCGGTTTAATACACGCCCCGATAAACCTAACGATGTTGGGATGCTTCAAATATGCAAGCATAGAAACTTCTTGCTGAAACTGCTGCTCGAGGGCTTGTGCCTTTTCCGGGCTGTTCTCTGGCCTCTCGAGTAGCTTAATCGCTACATCCTCTCCGTTGTAAGTCCCTCTGTATAACTTTCCAAAAGCCCCTTGAGCAAAAGCAGGTCCCATGTGAAGTTTCCTCAGATCAATCGTCCACTCTTCATAGTTCGCTAGTCCCTGGGTTGGATACCTACTATCCATCAACGCTTGTGCTAAGGCATCATCGTTAAGTGCATGTGTGACTTTTCCTGGGCGAAATACACTTTGCCCAACAGAGAGAGAGTAGGGATGGCGCAAAGGCTTCAAACCGGGATGGCCAATAAGAGCATCACTAGAACCAACACTACTGTTATCAACAGACATTGACACAGACCCTCCAACAGTACTTGTCTGCATACTGTCAACGGACATGTTTGTACCTTCTTCACCGAGCTTTTTATAAAAGTGTTGGGTGAAGGCATAGTAATTATTGTCATTGTTGTGATTGCCAAGATCGAACTTTGGATTCTCAAGCATCTTTTAAAATTTCGTGCTACGTGATATGTATGATGTCTGACCAAACTGCAAGTTACATGTAGATCTCTTTTAATCACTTCAACATGCACCTAAAGCAAAGAGATACCATTAGTAACGGAAACGTAAGAAAAGATATGAGAAACACAAAATTTGATTTCTGATTGGTGACTAAACACAAAATAGCTAATCCGTGCATTCAGCTTCAGCACAGATCAAGTACTCACTAACATCATAATGATCTTTTCTTTTCATAAAAAAAAGAACTTACCTCTAAAAGTGCAAATCAAGAAGCTAGAAGAAACGAAAGTTTATGATTCTGAATTCCTAAACCTGTATCAAAACTCGCGATGCTCTACACTCTATAAATAGAAATATATATGGTACTAAAAGAATGAAAATTTTGTGAATTGAGCTGAAATCAGATCCTTTGACACTCAGACTCAGCTCAGCTTCATGATTCTAAAGGACGAAACAGGTACTCCAGCTATGTTAAAATAGTATATTTACTGTTAAATTCCAAATTTTTATTTCAAATGAGAGGTCATAGGAGAAAAACTCGTCGATAAAAATACAAAATCATCGTTTCCCACAAAACCCAAAAAAGTAGACACAGATCCAGTGATTCCATAATGAGAGAAGCTAGAAGAAGAAAACATGGATTACCTAAAGCTTCATAGGCCCCAAAATCAGTGGATATGACATGAAGTATAACACGAAACCGTTGCCTTCAGGTACTTCAAAGGATCCAAGTCTGATGAGTAGAGCAGCTGAAAATCTCCGATCGAGAAATCAAAACCTCCAAAGTAATCAGATCGCAATGAAAAGAGCTTACATCCGATCAATTGAAGAGCTAAGAACCCAGAAACCTAAAGAAGAGGTGGAGGAGGAAGATGAGTCAGTCGTCCCTTCCCATTTACTTTTCCAGGCTCCGATTTTCTCTTCCTTTTTTTTTTGGATTTTTATTTAATTTTGGTCCGTTCTTTGCTGGCAAATTCGATTTTTTATTTATTGGGGCAGCTTCCGAGCCATACTTTCTACAAAAGAACGTGTTGGACACGCGCTTTGTCGTATGTACACGTTTCCACTTACCGAGTCATTTCCGGAATAGATGATTGGTTGTCGTATAAGGCGGCGCGTTGTACCTTTAAGCTACGAGGCAACAGTCTTTTCTTGTTCACGCTTGTCTTCTGTAACATTACTTTTTCGCCTAATTATCAAATTTTGATTTGTTCTTCTTTATTTAAAATTCTTTTAAAACTTCACATTATTTAGATTTTTGATTTCGTTACATCCCAATCTTCTTCCTCTTTTTTTTTCTGCCAACTTTGTGGTAGATATCTTCTAACAAAAAATTATATTCTTCCATTAGTCGATTTAAAAATGTGAGAAAATAATCTATGTGTTAATATATTTATCTTATTATATAAATTTGGATTACACTCACCAGAAACCGACATGAGTCAAAATTATAACTCATATGATTTTGTCATGTGTCACTAATCATTCAGATCGTGCCATGTGTCAAATTATAGAAAAAATATATAGAAAAAATTTAACAAAAAAAGAAATTCAATAATTGTTAGTATATAAAAAAAAAATTATTAAAACCATAAGAAATAATTAAAGCCAATACCTAAAAAAGGAACAAACTAAAAAGGGAAAAGGAGAAACATAAAATTGTTAATTTAATAATCAATAATTAAGATTAAGAAATACATTTTAAACAAATACAAAACCAAAAAATAAAACCATAACTAAAAAAAGAAAAAAAAATACGGTATTTGAAAATTTATCTTATCATTAAGTAAAATTAAGAATTAATTAAAACCAAACCCATAAAAAACTACCATAAAGGAAAAAAATTAATCAATAATTTAGATAAATATATATTTAAAACAAATAAAAAAAGAAACATAAACTTGTTAATTTAACTAATCAACAATTTATTTGCTTTAACCTAAATTTAGTTTATTTGTAATGTTAGTTTTCCAAGTTTCATGTTTTTCTATTAAATTATTAATAGTGTTTTATTTCTTTTTAATTGTTTTATTATGTTAGTTATATATGGGTATTTGTTTGATATAATGCATATTACTTTGATAGAAAATTTTTGATTTCAATTAATTTAGATGGATTATACATGAGGTTAGTGTAAGATTTTAATATAATTGAAGATTGAGTTAAGTTTTATACCAACATCAAGTGTGTAGTAGGGTGGGCACGAGACAAGTACTTGCTAATTTCAAAGTACTTGCTAATTTCAAAGTACTTGCGACTTGACTTGGCTTGTACAAGTAATTAATTTTTTGACTTGTTATTTGGCTTGTTCAAAACGAGTACTTGCTCGAACAAGTACTTGCCTAAAATTTGACGACTTGCAAGCTACTTGGTCCGCTTTGTTACTTGTCATGATTTGAAAAAGAAAATAGATATTTGTCTAAAATTAATGAATTTTATTGCAATGATATGTTTTTGATTTTATCACATACTAAGAAACTCATTAAAAGTTGATTATAAATATGTTTTTGGTTTTATTACATACTAAAAAACTCATTAAAAGTTGATTATAAATGCATTATTTTTGTAAACAACAATTTTCTATAATCCTAAATATAATAGTATTCAACTATTTTTCTTGATTTTTTTCAGTTCATCACTAATAACTAATTAAACATATATACAAAAACCTAAAAATATGATTTTTTGAAACAACTTGCTTTCTAAAAATATGATCAATTTGAAACGGAGGGAGTATCAAGTAAATGTAACAAGTAACGAGGCAAACGAGGCAAGTAGTATAATTTTTTTGTTGGCTTGGTACTAGACTTGGACTTGCAAGTAATTTAATTTGCTGGCTTGTTACTTGACTTGCCGAGAGCAAGTACTTGCTTTTTCAAGCCGAGTACGAGGCAAGTATCGAGTATTAAACGAGTAACGAGTACTTGTGCCCAGCCCTAGTGTGTAGAAAGAAAAACTTATTTAACAAAAAGTTAATAACCAAGAATTTTTAGATATGTTGGTTAATCTTGGGTATTTTAGGTATTTATTAGTAAAATAATTGATTTTTAGGTTAATAATTGTAGGATAATTTTATTATATCAAATATAAATATTATTAATATTTTAGGAATAAAATTTTATTTTGAGTATTTTGGGTATCTATTTGGTTCCTAGGTCAGTTTAGTTTAGGTTGATTTTTTTGATATAGGAGTTTAAGATATATTTAGATTTTTTTCGGGTCAGTACCCTTTTTCGGGTTTCAGATATTTTTTGTTCATGTTATCTAACATGGTGGTCGAGAAAAAAAAATAATAAGTAAGAACCAAAAGTTTTGGACATTATATGGATTTTAACATGTTTATAACAAAATTGTAGTATAGAAAGTTAATTAATTTATTTATGAAATCTAAAATTTAGTAAATAATTATTATTTCTAACAAAAATTGATTTGTATTCATTTTTCTAAATTTTTTTAAGATTTATCATTAATGATAAATATTTAGTTGAATAAAAATGCATAACTTTAAATTATTTTAAAACTTAAAATCCGTCCAATCGGGCGGGTTTTAATGTAATCTTATTATATAAAGATGAATGATTCAAGGTTAGTAACTCATATGATCGTGACACATGTCAATTTAAACGATCAGATTTTGACATGTATTTAATTAAATAAAAATATTAATTATCAATAAAAAGGAACATTAATTAATTATAATTTCATATATATTAAAAATAAATTCTATAGTAACAAAATAATAATAATACATTTTAAATTTTAAAGGAAAATTTAAAGTTTATGGCAATTTAAAAAAGTCATACAATTATAAACCAGAGTTAATAACTATTAAGAAAACATTAATTATCAAATAAAAAATAGAAAATTAATGTTTTGGCAATTTTAAAAAGGAATACAAATATAAAAGGAAAGTTAATAACCATTAAATAAAAACATATGTTAAGTCTAATTGTTTCGTTAAGTTTTATGATAAAGTATACAATTTTTATTTATTTTCTAATATATATGTTAACTCTTATTGTTTAATTTACAAAATTAAAAATAAAACAAAAATAAATTAGATACATAATAAATTAGGTATTTTTAATTTTCCATTCTTTGGCTCTTGACGTTAGAGAAGATTGATACTTTTATAACTTTTTAAAAATTAAACACGTCTAATCCTAAACGTATTGAAATTAATAGAATATATGCTTTTATTTTTAAATTTCTTGGCTCTTGACGTTAGAGAAAATTAAAACTTATTTTTAAAGCATTTCTTATGTACAAATATAGATGTGAAGGAGTGAGGAAGATGATGGGGTTTCAAGTGAAGATTAAAAGTGGTAGGGTGGATAAGAGAATTAACTATCACATAATGATAAAGTCGTGAAAATCATTATTTTCAGTTATGTAGTTTATTACATGCATAAAAATTATATATTAAGATATATTACCTATAATAAAATTTAATTTAACTTTTTAAAAATTTAATTTATTTTAATATTTTAAAACCGGCTATCGGAAATGTCCTAAACTAGTATATGTATAAAGTATAATCCAAAGATGATGATAAAATATCAACCCAAAAGCAAGTTATAAATTTTCTAATGGTCTCGAAAACATTGACTGTGACAGTATGTCGTGAACATGTATTAGATTTAGTCATTTAGATGGCTTTTATGTAGTAAGATCATCTGAAATATTATGGGATTGTCAATAGGAAATTTCCAGAAATTCTTTGTGTTCGTAACTGAAATATTGGGTCTTCTATAGAAACTAAGTAAAAAATATTGGGCCTAAAACCAATAGTATAAACATTAACGGGCCTTTCTCGGATTTTTCTAGTTTCCATATCCTATACACATTATCAAATGTAGGGTTTCATTTCAGTGGACTATTATTAATTTTGAATCATTGAACCTTTGAAGAAGCTAAAATGTCATCGGAGCCTGAAATTCTGCCGTCCGAATCCTCAACCATCGCAACGGAGGAATCTGGAGAGAAGATAAGCAAGAAAGCGGCAAAGAAGGAAGCCGCGAAGCTAGAGAAGTTGCGCCGTAAGCAGGAACAAGAAGAAGCCGCGCGTAAGACAGCTTCGATGTCGCTCGAAGATGACGAGTATTCCAGTAACTACGGCGACGTGACACTTAACGAGTTGCAATCAACGCCGGATCCAAAAGCTGGAAAGTGGAGAGTGGCTGCTGAAGGAAAGGAGTGGACCGATGTGAGCGACTTGGTTGAAGAGATGGTTGGATCAGAGGTTCTGATCAGAGGCCGAGTGCACACGGATCGTCCAGTCTCTGCCAAATTAGGTTTTGTGGTCTTGAGGGAAAGTGGATCCACGGTTCAGTGCGTGGTTAGCCAATCGGAGACGAACAAAATTGGCGCCAATATGGTTAAATACCTGAGGCAGCTAAGTCGCGAATCCTTTGTTGATGTAATCGGTCTCGTTGTTCTCCCTAAAGAGCCTCTGAAGGGAACTACGCAGCAGGTTTAGTTTCCTTTTTCTCCTTCTATTCCCAATTCGTCGTTTGATTTAATAGTGACATTGACTCATGCGGGGATCGATAATGTTATCGCAGGTGGAGATTCAAGTGAGGAAAATCTACTGCGTAAACAAAGCCTTGGCGAAATTACCACTTAGTGTGGAGGATGCTGCCAGAAGTGAATTAGATATTGAAAAATCTCTTCAGGTAGAGTTTACTGTTTTTAGATTTGGAGATTTGGTTGGCGCTGGTTCAAGTTTGATGTGAATTCTGATTAGAGCTGTTGTTTTCATAATTGTTGCAGGCTGGAACACCAGCTGCTCGTGTCAATCAGGACACACGTTTGAATAACAGGGTGCTTGACTTAAGAACACCGGCGAATCAAGCCATCTTCCGCATTCAGTGCCAAGTTGAAAATGTAAGGTCTTAACTAGGATAGGATAGACATTATAGAAATGTGTTATCAGTAGCTTGTTTTGATCTTTTGGTTGTTTTCTATTATGTTGGTTTGTTGAATTAGCTATCACTTTTGTAGTTTTTCAGAGAAAAATTACTATCCAAGGGTTTTGTTGGAATCCACACACCGAAACTGATGGCTGGTAGTAGTGAAGGAGGTTCTGCTGTATTTAGGTTGGAATACAAAGGGCAACCTGCTTGTCTGGCTCAATCTCCTCAGCTTCATAAGCAGATGGCAATATGTGGTGACTTGCGACGCGTCTTTGAGATAGGTCCTGTTTTCAGGGCTGAAGACTCGTTCACTCATAGACACCTGTGTGAATTCGTTGGTCTTGATGTTGAGATGGAGATTCGAAAACACTATTCCGAGGTAAGATCGTACTGTTAAAATATGATTTCAACTCACGTTCGTATATTCTGCCTTTGGTTCTAATCTTTCTTACTTGTGCAGGTAATGGACCTTGTGGACAAACTATTTGTCTTTATATTCACTAGTCTGAATGAGAAGTGCAAAAAGGAACTGGAAGCTGTGGGAAAGCAATACCCATTTGAGCCTTTGAAGGTAACCATGCAGTATGAGCAAGTAATATTAGAAATTGAGTTTTTGTATCTTATTAGACTCTGACAACTGGCACTAAAATGCAGTTTCTTCCTGTAACATTGAGGTTAACATTTGCTGAAGGGGTTCAAATGCTTAAGGTATGACTTGTTTTTCCGCATTTTGCTTGAGTAATTCGGATTACCTATCAATAATATTTGTAACCTTGATGTGTTGGCAGGAAGCTGGTGTGGAGGTTGATCCTCTTGGAGATCTAAACACTGAATCTGAGAGAAAACTTGGGCAACTTGTTCTGGAAAAGTAATGCACCACTTTTGATATCATTTTTATTTTCATAATACTTTCATTCCCTTTGTATCTCACAGCTTGTTATCGATTTCCATAATGAAAACAGGTACAACACGGAATTCTACATTTTGCATCGCTATCCTAAGGCAGTTAGGCCTTTCTACACCATGACTTGTGCAGACGATACTCTTTACAGTAACTCTTTTGATGTCTTCATTAGAGGTACATGTTTTTTTTACCTTTTGCGTCTTCTCACCGAATATGTTTCTACACATTTGATACTAAATTTTCTGGTTCTGTCTAGGTGAGGAGATCATATCCGGAGCTCAACGTGTCCATATCCCAGAAGTCTTGGAGCAACGTGCCGGGGAATGCGGCATTGATGTCAAGACAATATCCACATACATCGATTCATTCAGGTAAATTACAAACTTGACCTGCTTAGTTCCTATCTTATTGTTTATATGAGTGGCTCTCTAAGTGGATTATGGTTTACAAACAAATTATGTTACAGGTATGGTGCGCCTCCGCATGGAGGATTCGGAGTGGGGCTAGAACGTGTGGTCATGCTCTTCTGTGCATTGAACAACATCAGGAAAACATCGCTCTTCCCTCGTGACCCTCAAAGACTTGCGCCCTAATACCTTTTTCCCTCAGACACTTGCCCTAATACCTTTTTCCCTCAGACACTTGCCCTAATACCTTTTTCCCTCAGACACTTGCCCTAATACCTTTTTCAACTTGGCTAAACCGTGAATCATGTCAGACTCGGCATATCTTTCTCATGAAACTTTTTGAGAATTCAGATAGACTTTTATTGTTGTTTACCTCTTTCTTGTCCTTTTGTATAACTGAATCTTGATTTTGATTTTGTTGGGTGTTGATGATGTTACATTTACATTGCCGAGTAAACTAAGCTTTTCCCCCGAGATTTATTGTTTATCCAAGTAAAAGTTTACTTCAGATAACTAAGCTATTAGTTTTCTGTTGGAAAAGTAGCTAATTACTAATTAATCAAGCTCGCAAACAATATATGAATAATATGACTCTTTTTTTCTCAATTAATCTGATTCTTTGATTCTCTTTCGCAAGAGATGCACCGTTGTACACACATAAGATGCATGAACCAGTACCATCTCACTAGGAGATGCGTTTTGCAGTGTGGCTTTTGCTAAAGACTTTGATGATTGAAATCGGGGAATACGTTTAGAAAAAGTTTTGGTTAGTACCAAAAACTCAAAGAATAAATGGATGTGTTGGTAAGTCTATTTAGAAGATCACATTTGCCGCAGTAACAACTACGACACAGGAAGGCTCAACTTTGTTACTCTAAACAGAGTAAACAAGCCATTAGAAGATGAGAACTGGAACTAAATCTCATCTGGTTGTAGACCTTGCACTCATGGATGTGTGGTAATTCGTACTTCTGTGTTTCCTGTAAGATGTATAAACATCATCGTACTGAGTTGGTTCGTTGGGATCAGCTGTTGCCCCAAGTCCCAATCTCCCAGATCCACTCTTTTTATCAGTGCTTCCATCAGCATATGTTCCTGTCTCAGGGTCCACCTGAAGATTGGGAGGTGGAGGAATGCAGGCACCTCCTTTCCGCTGTGGACTAACCCGCTCATAATCCTCATAGTCGTCTTGCGATTCTGATCCCATGGGACCTTCACTTGGGTTGACCTCACCTATCTCTTTAAAGAACTTAGATACTCTCTCAAGTACATCAGATTGAGGTGTATCAGATGGTGGTATGACAGTTGGGATATCAAGAGGGCTCAATGGAGAGTAAGGCACACCACTACCAATCTGCATCTTTCTGACCATCCCAGGTATCAGACCAGGAGGAAAGAGAGGATAAGGAGGCGCCTTCTCACCAGCAGGTGGTTGGGTTGGTGGTGGAACAGAAACGTTAAGCGGTATAGAACCGGGAAAGGTACCAGGAGGCATCACATTTGAGATAAACTGTTGGGTTGCGACCGGATTATTCAGATGCTCTAAATTCATTGTGCTAGGGACAATACTGTTTGGTAGCTGTTGCAGCATCCCTGCAAGTGCATAACAATAAAATTTTGTTTGTGTATGGTCAAATCTAAACCAAAAAAACTTGGTCTTATTAGCTTATACATAGGTTGAGTTATATTTTTTGTCTCTCTCACGGAAGAGTAGGAGTACCTGTACGTTGTAAGGTGTTTGCGGCTATACTGGGTGAATGAGAAAAGGTATTTGCAGGTGGTCCACTTTTCATCTCTTTCTCAACAGAGGAGATGGTGTCTTGATCAAAAACCTCGTTAGAAGCCCAGAACTGCAAAATCTTCTCCAGCCGTGACTGGTTTTCTTCCTTGTTCTGTGGAAAGTGGTAAATCCTCCCCAGCATGGAACCCAAAACAGGCCTGAAAGCAAGGGCTTCGTTGTCAAACTCGTGCAAGTTTGTCCTTTGTTTCAAACTGTGTTTAAGGAAGCAAAACGTTAGTGAAGACATATCAAATGAACCAGAATTTGAAAGCATAGATTCCTACTAAGATAAAATAACCGAAAAAACTAAGTCTACGAAGAAGACCCCTTGAATTATATAAACAACGATCAGGGATTAAGTTTAGATACCTCTCAAAGAGAATGTCATTAGCTAGATAAACTATGTGCATCAGTCTATCAGAATCATCCATTGCAAAGACCCTGTCTCTAAGTGCCTCTGCTAAAGCTGGTGCAAAGGGAGATCTCTGCATGAACCAAATCTTGGCACTTTTGATAGACTCTTTGGTCCCATTAAGGTTTCCCAAGACACTATTTAGTTCCATTGCAACATCAGCAGGAAGTGGACCAGAAAGACCTCGGAATGCATGAGTTGACTGATCAAAATCAGGACGAGTATGGGGCGCCGCAAAAGGATGAGGTTGCGGAAGATGCTGGTGGTGGTCCTGAAACGGTGGGAAAGGAGGTTGGCGGATTGGTGGAATTGCCAATGCACCGGGCACATTGTTCATTGAAGGACTCATCATAGGATTTGGCGGATGATGTCCAATAGGGATTGAAGATGAAGGAAATGGAGGATCAAAGGGTCTTCCAGGGGAATGCATAGAGAGAAACTGCTTATAGCGGTAATAACCATGCCCTTCACCACCAAACAAAAACGCATAATCAGGATTATCCTTCTGTCTATCTCGCATCATAGCCTCAAACTCAGGACCATTCTTAACCGAATACTCAACAAGCTTATCAATTCGCTTCTGCAGCTCTGGATCAGCTGGAGGAGGAGGAGGAGGAGGAGGAGGAGGAGGAGGAGCTGAATCATAAGGTCCAGGGAAAGGCGGAGGAATGTGATGTGGAGGTAAATGAGGAAGGAAAGGCTGAGGTTGCTGTTGACCAAACATCTGTTGTGGGTGAGGAGGATGAGGAAGATGCTGCGTTTGCTGCTGCTGTTGATGCATAGGATGCTGGTAAGGGAATTGCTGCATAGAAGGATGAGGAGGCATGAAACCAGAAGCGTTCATTGGTGATGGATATTGCTGATGTTGAGGATGAAATCCGAATTGTGGTTGTTGTTGCTGTTGAAAATTGGGGCCTTGTTGCTGCTGCTGCTGTTGTTGCTGAGCATAAGGCAACCCAGAAGATGCAGCATAATCGTGCTGCCTTCGATCCATTTATTAAACTCGTTGAGCTCTACAGATTCAGCTTAGTGTTCCTGGCAATATCAATATCTGCGCCTACATAGAGAAACATCGAACTGTAAACAGTTTTTCTCATCGGAAAAAGTTAAATTGAAGAGTTTAGCAATGAATCAACATTGATTAAGAATCTGATAACAGCTGAAATCACGAACCTATCAGGAATAAATTGTAACTCAATTTGGAACAGGCGACTTTACAAACAAAGAAGAACGAAACTTTCTGAGAAAAAAGTTGAATTCGATGGAGAACTAAACTTACCTGAAGAAGAAAGCGAGTGGAAGCACCGAGAGAGACGGAGAGAGACGGAGGGCGAGAGACCTGACTCTGTTCTTCTGTTAGGATCCGGATGTCTTATTTGGGCCAAAAATACCCGACCCGTTATCTGTTTGACTTAGTAGTTGACCGGGTAATGGGCCGGATTTTAATTAATCCTGATCTAGACCCGACCCGAGCCGAGTTATAAGGAACTAAGCAGATAAACCCCAGAGGGTAAACCCTTAAAAGATGAATTTCTTAACCAGACATCTCCGCCATTAACAAAAATCCTTTCTTCTTCTTCTGCTCCGATTTATGAAAAGCAACGGACTCACTCGTGAGACGATTTGAAACTTTCTGAAGCAGACAGAGTATTCTCAATGCAGAGAACCATCTCACTTGTGGCTGCTAAGTCTTCTTCTTCGACTTCAGTTCTATCTCTTCGTCCTCTCATGGCTAAGGTTTGCGTTTCCACTCTTTCGCTGGATGGATTCTGAAATGTCAGATTCTCGATTTTAATTTCGGTTCTTTGTGGCCAATTTGTTTTACTTTCGTCGTTCTAGTATTGCTGGAAATGGAGTTGAAAATTTGTTCCATTGACTTTCAATTTTTCGTTTATGCAATTTTGTACGTAAGATTTTCAAAATTCACCACTAGAACTCATGAATAATCTGGCGATTTCTTGTTTCTGTCGTTGCAGTTGCAGTGCAGGGCGATTCAGAATTTCCCAGCCTCCTCTTCTTCTTCACTAGTCCGGGTGGATAAAGTATATAGAAATGTGTCACAGCTTCAGTTTAAAAGAGAAAATGCAAGTTGTTTTAAGTTAGCTTGTGCGCTTCCTTCTCATCTAAGGCTCCTCGGTTCCGTTAGTTATGTAGCACCTTGGAGCAGTTCGATTTCAAGGTCCTTTGGAAATAGTTTCAGACTGTTTACGAGGAGATGTTTTTCTCAAGTCCCCAGTACTGGAAATAAGAATAGTATTGTTGGTGGGGATGAGAAGGCTGTTGGGAATAAATTAGGTTTCAAGAAATTTAATAAGAAGTGGAAGAAACATAAGGTTTTGGCTTCCACAAAATCTGAAGTAGTGGCTTCTACTGAACCAGTTATTGGAGATGTTAGCAATGGCATCAAGGTGGAACTATCGACTGCATCTTCACCTGCTACCAAGGGTAAGCAAGTCTCTACTGTCAAAACAAAACGTCGCCCAAAGAGCAAGAAAGTCGAAGATAAATCTTCAACGGCATCGGCTTTGGAGGCTGTCACTGTTGAAGAGAGTTTGAAAAGCGTTCCCAAGCCAAAACATTCTAGTTCAGGAAATAAGATGTCTTCATCTGCTGAGGTATTAAACTTGTAATTTTTTGGGAACATTCTTGCCTTTGCTTTTTTTACCTAATAATACAGTTCTCAGAAGGAGGTTGCAAAAAATCCTACTGTGGAAGGGCCCAAAAGTTCTACTCCATCAAATTCGAAGTCGGAACAACAGCATTTGAAGTCAGCAAAAGCAAGCAATGCACCAAAACAGGATCATGCCGGGAAGCCTGCTGGAAAATGTTCTTCTGAAGTCTCTAATTCGGGAAATAAGGATAACATTGTTGGTGGTGATGAAAAGGCTGGTGGGAATAAATCAGGTTTCAAAAAATTTAATAAGAACTGGAAGAAGCATAAGGTCTTGGCTTCATCAGAAGCTGAAGTGGTGACTTCTACAGAACCAGTTATTGGAGATGTTAGCAGTGGCATCAAGGCGGAATCAACTGCAGCGTCACCTGCAAGCAATGATAAACAAACCTCTACTGTCAAAACAAAACGGCGGCCAAAGAGCAAGAAAGTCGAAGATAAAGCTTCTTCAGCGGTACCAGTTTTAGAGGCTGTCTCTCTAGAAGACAGTTCAATAAGTGTTCCCAAGCTAAAATATTCTGGTTCTGGAAATCGGAAGTCTTCATCTGCTAAGGTATTTAAATTTAAATTTTTTATGAATATAATTGTCTTACCCTTGCTTATTTTACCTAACAGTACAGTTCTCAGGAGAAGTTGGCAAAAGATCCCACTGTGGAGGAGCCCAAAATGTCTGCTCCATCAAATTCCAAATTAGGGAAACAGCAGTTGAAGTCAGCAAAAGCAAGCAATTCACCAAAACAGAAGCAGGTTCCTCAACAAATGAAAAACAGCATAGAGCATCGAGGTCAAAATGCATCTAAACCGCTTTACCCGCCAAGTGGAAAATCTGTTATTGTCGTTGAGTCACTCACAAAAGCAAAGATTATTCAGGGTTATCTTGGTGACATGTATGAGGTTTTGCCAAGTTATGGTCATATCAGGGACCTTGCCTCAAGGTCTGGGTCAGTGAGGCCAGATGACGATTTTAGCATGGTTTGGGAGGTTCCATCTTCCGCCTGGACTCATATTAAGAGCATAAAGGTGGCACTAAATGGGTACGGTTTCTTATCTGTTTAACTACTTTTAAAAATCCACTGTTACTGGTGTCATCAATTCCCTAAATATAGAATAATTTTCGGGTGTGCTGTCTAGCTATTGAGATATGTGACTGCTTCAAGTGTCATATGATATGAACTACTTATTTCCTATGTTTTTACCTATTGTGGTTCTCTATCTCATTCTGTTTACTTTATTCCTCAGAGCTGAAAATCTGATTCTTGCATCGGATCCAGATCGTGAAGGAGAGGCTATTGCTTGGCACATCATAGAGATGTTGCAGCAGCAGGGTGCCTTACATGAAAGTATGACAGTAGCAAGAGTTGTTTTCCATGAGATAACTGAGTCAGCAATAAAAAGTGCACTTCAATCCCCACGAGAAATTGACGGGGACTTAGTACATGCTTATCTTGCACGGCGTGCTCTTGATTATCTAATTGGATTTAATATTTCGCCACTACTTTGGAGGAAACTTCCGGGCTGCCCGTCAGCTGGGCGAGTCCAGTCTGCTGCTTTGGCTCTTATTTGTGATAGAGAAAGTGAAATCGACGGATTTAAGCCTCAGGAGTACTGGACTGTAGGAATCAAAGTGCAAGGGAAAGATAATTCAGCCACTTTTTCAGCTCACTTGACCAGTTTAAATTCAAAAAGGTTAAATCAGCTTTCTATCAGCTCTGAAGCAATGGCACAGGACATTGAACAAAGGATCAGATCAGAAGGTTTTCTAGTGAAGAGCACTAAAAAAAGCATTACACGGAAAAATCCACCAACTCCATACATAACATCAACCCTTCAGCAGGATGCTGCTAACAAATTGCATTTTTCAACAGCACATACCATGAAGGTTGAGAAACTGAAACCTTTATCTTTTTCATTGAGTGCATATTTCTGATAACAAGTAGTTTGCAGCTTGCTCAAAAACTATATGAGGGTGTCCAACTGTCCAGTGGTAAATCAGCTGGTCTTATAACATACATGAGGACGGATGGTTTACATGTGAGTGATTTCTTTAAATATATATTTTCTGCTACAGGCCTTGATTTTGTTTTGAATTTCAAAAACGTTACTTCCTGACTGATTCATCTTGCTATCTTTTACAACTTCACTTTGTTTTTCCTTGATTTATTTGTTTCGTTTTTCATTTGTTTCTGTTCCTATCAGATAGCTGATGAAGCTATCAAAGATATACAGTCCTTAGTGGCAGAAAGGTAAGACATATAAATGCATCTGTGAAGTTAGTCCGTTTGACTCTAGGAAATTATAACAGCTGTATTTTCTTATTACAGGTATGGGAAGAATTTTACATCAGATAGTCCTCGTAAATATTTTAAAAAGGTTAAGAACGCTCAGGAGGCCCATGAAGCTATTAGACCTACCGATATACGTAGATTACCATGTAAGTAAATAAGTTACCATGATTCCCTAAGATTAGTGGATTTATTTTAGTCTTCATCACGATTTAGTGTCGTAACCTCACATCTTTTGTAAACTGCCTGGCATTTCCAGCAATGATTGCTAGCCTGCTTGATGCGGATTCTCTAAAACTATATACCTTGATATGGTCACGAGCTGTGGCATGTCAGATGGAGCCTGCTTCCATTGGGCAGGTAATATATGTGCTATTTTTCACTTCAAATCATACATATAGTTTCAAGTAGGCTCTTATTGAATGGTTCAAGGTTTAATATTTTGAAATCCAACACATTTTTTTCCCGACTCTTTTCTTTTTTCAGATACAACTTGATTGTGGAAATGCCTCTGAATCCATTATCTTCAGATCATCATGCTCAAAAGTCGAATTCCTTGGATACCAGGCAGTTTATGAAGTACAACCTTTTTCATATTATCGTTGTTTACCTTTTTCATAATATCATTAGGTGGGGTTTTAATGCCTCACATGTGCTGATGTTCCCTAGATTTGGCTTTCGAAGCAATATTTTGTATTTTTGTTTTTCTTCTCTTTGCTGTGATTGTCATCTGCATGTTTACTTTGACCTCTTTTCCCATTGTAGATTTTGATTTTGTTTGTTGTCACCTAATGTGTGATCCTTCTTCTCTTTGGACTTTTGTTAAAGCAGTTTTTGTTGTTTCTCGTGGTGATATTGTAGGATCCTGAAGCTAAGGCAATCAGAAATAAAGACGATAATCACAGTAGTGAGCGGGAGGAAACTTTTGAATCTCTTAGTTCGTTGAAGGTCCCATTTCTAATATCACAACCTTTTTTTTCAGTTGTACTTTGTACCGTGGTTTCATTACTTTCTGCTTCAGTTTTTTCTTCCACGCGAAGTTCTGGACCTTTATTAGGTGTTCCTCCTCTTTTCAGGATGGGGATCAGCTACAAATTGGTGAAGTGGAGCTCAAGCAGCACCATACTCAGCACACACCACGCTATTCCGAGGGGTCACTGGTATAGCACTCTCATTTCCTTTTGTGTCAAAAGTGTCAAAGATCCAATTCCATAATGTGCTAATCATCACTGTACGTTCGTTTTGGAATTAGCGGTCACAATGAATTATTTTCTATAGGTGAAGAGGATAAAATATGATTAGGAAGATGAGTAGAGGACACTGGCACAATTTGTTTTATTTTCAAAAAACGATTCAGTCTCTTACCTTCTTGATTCTTTTCTACAAATCTAACTTACTTTCCTTAAGTCCAAGACTCAATTAATCAGGAGATGGAATATGTCAGATGTGTAGTGAAATCTGACACCTCACATTTTAGTCTCCATTAGCTCATTTAGGTTCCCGTTCAGCTAGATAATTCCACACAATGCTTTCATTATTCTTGAAGTTAAGCATTGATCTTAAACAGCTGTTCTCATCAACAGCAATTCGTCTCTGTGTCAGTAAGATGGTAGCTAAGCATGAAATGATGAGTTTCTTTTTTATATGAGTGCTGAATCTGGTGATTGCGCAGAAATTATTCATGAGATTTTTTACTACATCAAGATTTAACAATACATAATTTGTTACACATGTTTTAATGTGTTTCAGATTAAAAAACTCGAGGAGCTCGGGATAGGTAGACCATCAACATATGCGTCTATATTCAGGGTTTTACAGGTATGTACCTGTATTATGAAACTATTGGTATTTTTCTAGGTTAAGAGGTCTACTGTCCCCTAAAATTAGAAATACCCTTCCCTTCAAGTGAGGCATAAACCAACAGCATTTCGACACCTTTTATTTACTTTTTACAGGACAGAAAGTACGTAACAATAAAGAGCCGAATCCTGTATCCGGAATTCCGTGGGAGGATGGTATTGTTCTCCTTAATCTAATTGATGATTTAGTAAAGCAACCATCGCAATATATCTTTCTAACCTCTGTACTATCTTTCCAGGTTTCAGCTTTTCTTACCAACTACTTCACTGAGGTCACAGACTATAGTTTTACTGCTGATATGGAGACTGAGGTGGATATTTAGTTTGTTCATAAACTTGACTCTCAATTAACTATAGCAATTTCTACATATTCCTTATTATTGATTTTCTTTTCAGCTTGATAACGTTTCTGGTGGTGTAACTGAATGGAAAGGTCTCCTAAGAGACTACTGGACACGATTCAGTGCATATTGTAAACGTGTTGAAAATGTCCAACGCCAACAGGTACTTTCTTACAAGAATGAACTCTGGAAGTGTACTTTCTTTCTGCAAGCTCTTTTATTAGTTTCTTACATTATCATACACAGGTGGAGAAAATGCTGGAAAAAAAATATGAGGACTTTCTGTTTTCTTCCCTTCCTGATCCCAGTAGGACGTGTCCGAGGTCTGCATACCAGTTTCCCTCCCACTTAATGGAAAATTGAAATGCTAATCATATATGGCAGCCCATGCTAAAGATACTTTCACGTTTAGTATCAGTACACATGTCTGCTAGATTCAAATTGTGCCGTGATATACAAAGGAGGCTTAAATAAGAAATAAGTTTCTTTATAGTTTGAATGAGTGTATAATTGACCCTTATTGGGTTTTTTTCCATGTTTCAGCTGTTCGGAAGGCACTTTAACTTTCAAAGTAAGTAAGTTTGGTACGGGGTATTTCATCGGTTGTGATCAGTACCCTTCATGCAAGTAAGTCGCAGGCTGTTGAATCTATAACTTTGTACACCTGAGATACTTACTCATGAATTCTCTCCATCAGATTTTACCTATAACTTTTTTGAGTATTTAATCTGTGCATGTTATCGTCAACACACTGATATAATTGTAGCTATGTGGTTCATATACAGGTTCGTTGCTAAAACACTTTATGGAGAGGATGAAGATGAAGATGATCCTCCAAAGAATAACTGTGTAGAAGAGCCCAAATTGCTGGGTCTTCATCCCAATACCAGTGAGAAGGTTTCACTGTTCTGACCCTTTTTCTGTTGACAATTTCTCGTAAGACTGTAATTTACTAAATCTACTTCTTTCTTCAGGTTATTCTGAAGTGTGGTCCCTATGGGCACTATGTACAGCTCGGTGAGGATAAAAAAGGGCACTTACCAAAACGAGCTAATGCAGCCCACGTATGTTGAAGTTTTATCAATTATATATATATGGTTCTATTCTTACATAAATGGACGCTTACTGAATAAACGTTCAATGTGCATATGTGTGCCGGTAATGTCTTGGTGATATAATGCTTGCCTTTTCTTACTGAGAAATCTCTTGCAACCTTGTTTTTTCAGATAAAGGATGTGAACTCTATTACGCTTAAAGGTGCTCTCGAATTATTACGCTATCCTCTTACACTGGTAATCTGATATTACAGTTAAAAATTATTGCATATCTGGCTGTGCTGCTTCCATGTATTGGAGTGCTGACGACTTAGTATGCTGATTTCTTACCAGGGAACCCACCCTGAAGACGGACAGCCTGTGCTCTTGAAGCTTAGTAAATCTGGATTTACGGTTCGACATCGCCGCACTATGGCTACTGTTCCAAAGGTATTGTTATGTACTGTTATATGATACCTCCTTAGAATATGATATAGTTAGAATAAGAGGAGCATCTATTAGGAGATGATGGTGGTGCTAAATTTGATATTAATGAGGTGTGGATCTGTAGTCGTAGTATACTAGGATCTGTTGTTTTCTATGTTATGCATGAGTTCAGAGCATTGTCGTTTCACTGAAGATAATTTGGTACTTGGCAGAACATTGAACCAGGTGCGGTTACTTTTGAGAAAGCAATGAAGCTCTTGTCTGGCAAAAATGTGAGACTGTGTGGCAGACCTAAGAGGGTCCAGCCAATAGTAGATGAGGAAGAGGAAGGAGATGAAGAAGCTGCGGAAGCGATGTAATCTAGTCCACAGCGACGTCATTGGGCTAATTTACAATTGGTTCCTGAGCTTACATGGATGGAGAAGAGCATTAGCTATGATGGACACTATTTGAATATTCTTTTTGGTAATCAGAGTAATAATCCTAACGGAAAATATTGGACACTTGTAAAATCACATTTGTTAATGATATGATAATATCCATTAGTTTTATGGTTTATGGAAATGTGGTGTTCTCTGTTGTAAGAGACTGCGTCATCTTCGAATTTTCATGTTAGAAAAGTTGCAGGACAAAATGGTTTCATCTTTGATTGTTCTCCATCCTAAGCTAGATGGTAAGTTAACTATAATCATCTGTACAATTTGAACACTTTCTACAAGGGAAAGACACTCTACTCATTATACATTGAGCATGCAAATTCAGTTGCTTTTTCATGAGCATATTCACCTTTTCAGCTCTAAGTGTAGCTTCCGGTGGAACATGAGTTTCTGATTGCATTTGGATCATCTTTGTCTGTAATTTATGTGCAGATCTATTTATGCACGGTGATAGAAGCACCATTCATCTGTTCCTGCAAAAGGATAATGGAGAAGAAGACATTAGTTGAGTAAAGGGATTCGAGTTTGGAATGCATATCTTTGTATTGGTTTATCAGTTCTCACAATCTGGGGGAGGAGTTTTGACTTTCGGTGGGGGTTGGTCCGGGGCTGTTAATGACTACTGCAGACTGAGCTGATTCTTCAGCAAGTGTTCTTAATCTGTTGAGCTCTGGCAAGATAACCTTGGAGAGATCAGGTCTGTCTTTTCTCCTTATCTCTGCACACTTAAGAGCTAACTTGGCAAACTTTGTGGCGTCTTCAACAGGCCAATCAGACACAGATGGATCAAGCAAATCTTTCAAATTCCCCTTCTCGACGGCTCTTTCGACATAATGAGTTAGACCCATAGGTGGTTTTCCTGTTATTAACTGCAGAAACATAATACCAAGCGAATAAATGTCAGACTTCACACCCAGCATACCCGTCTGCTGATACTCTGGGTCGATGTAGCAAAACGTGCCAGCGGTTGATGTCATGTGGTATTGCGTCACAGTGTTTGCAACAGATGGAGGGACCAGCCTAGCCAAGCCAACATCAGCAAGCTTGCTGACAAAGTTGCGATCTAGTAAGATATTTGCTGGTTTGAGATCACGGTGAACCAGTGGTTCTGGTTTAGTCTGGTGGAGGAATAGCAGTACAGTGCCAATCTCTGCAGCAATTCTGAATCTTGTTTGCCAAGAGAGGGCCGGGCTGTCTCCTTTTCTGAATAGACGGTCTTCTAAGCTCCCATTAGCCATGAACTCATACACTAAACACCCACATTCTGGGCATGCTCCAAGCAGAAGAACCATGTTAGGGTGCCTCATGCTGCTTAACACTTCAACCTGTGTTTAATTCATATATAACACTTACTTAAAGTCAGATGCCAAGAAAGAGCCTGAGAGGTTTAAAGTTTTTTCAGAGAACTTGTTACAAGAATTCACCTCTTGCTGAAATTGTGACCTGCCTTGAGCTGCATCTGGGTGCAAAGCTTTCACAGCCACAGGTGTATGATCCAGATAACACTTGTATACAGGTCCATAACCACCTTCTCCGATCTTGTATTTCTCATCAAAGAACTCTGTTGCGTCCTCAATCTCCTCAATGGAGTACTTCCTGTATCGGATATCTGAATTTGCTAAAGCATTCACGGCTTTTGTTTTTTCATCATATTCCTTCAGAGCTTTCATTTCTGCATTGATTCTCTTACGGGACTCGATTTCAGCAATCCTTTGAGCTGCTTCAGCTGCTTCCATTGCTGCTTTGGACTTTGCTTTCTCTTTCTCTGCAATTGCTAACGCAGCTTCCTCTGCAAGCTTTGCCTCTTCCAACTTCCGTTCTTCTTCTAACTTCCAGCGTTGAAGCTCTGTTGCCTGCAGGTTCAACAATTCGCTTTTGAATCCGTATAGAGGAAACCGGTAAACAAAAATGAAGCCACACGACTCATTTCGTGGGAATAATACCTTATGTTTTGCTGTGAGAGCTTCCTTGCAAGCTGTACTGTACATTTCCATCGTTTGTTTCAGCTCCAGTTTAAGCCTCCTCATCTCGGCCTCTACATCATCCTGCTTTACCGAAATTTAAAATTCTCAAATGTCAGCCATAAACGCTCTTGCTTATATCAGTTCCAAGTATTGCAACTCGCAAAAATTATTTACAGAAAAAGCTTACCACTCCTTGGGAAGCAGATGAAAACCTTTCATTCTCAAATGAGCCTGTTGGTGAGCTTAGATCCATTGACCTACGTCCGTGGGTCATTGACTCGAAGCTGTCCATATCTGAGAAATTTGATAGCCTTGGAGGAGGAGTCCGGTTTGGATCAGAATTGTCAAATAAGGAAAGTGAGTTACGCTCGATGCTTGGTCTTCCAGAGCTGTTGAAGGATAGGTCAGACTCCGGCATTGATAGTTCTCCATATGACCTCCTATTCATGCCTCTTCTAGTGAAGGCTGACCTGTTTCAACCATGAAGTTTCATCATCTATATCTTATGCTCATGATTCCTCGAGCGTGTCAAATGAAAAACAAGAGTGAAATGCAACCTGAGGGTATCTGATTGATCGTCAAGGGACCTGCGATTCTGACACTCAAGTGACTGTCTCTCAGCTACCGGAAACCAAAAACAATAGAAAAACAAAAGTCAGAAATATTTATTTACATGTGAAGCAGCACTAAGAAGAAAAGCCAAATTTGTTTTTTGAAACCTCTTGTGTTAGTTGGTAAAGGAGAAGGCAAAGGTGGAAACGGCTTTAAGCTAGTCTGTTGAAGCTGCATGCGCAATGGAGAAACAGAAGGCGCAGTACGAGAGGCTATTCTCTTTGTTGAAAGCTTTCCTTTGGTTATGACATAAACCGTGCAGAAATCAGGTGCGTTTTTCGTAACGGCTCCTGGAATATCTGTTGGTCTATTGAACCTGCAGAGTTTTAACACCCAATTTTGGACATCTGATTCACCATTTCCGGTTTCAAAGCATAACCGGAAAGAGAAAGATAAAACACACCTGAGAAAGCCACCTTTCGATGAAGCACCAACCACCAATACATCAATGATGACTTGACTTACATATTCAACTAAAGCTTTTCCCACATCTGACTCCTCCAGTAACACATCTTTGCATTGTATCTGAACAAGTTCCATTTCAAGAAAGCAGATAATAAGCATTAGGAAGAGACAGAGCACAGGAAGATTGGAGACTCACATCTTTGCGTGAACAGAGGCAACGAAAGGGAAGGAACAACTGTTTGTAAGAGCCTTCTGGCTCTACACACACCAATGAAGAATCACCATTTATCTGGCCCATCTCTGAAAGGGACCAAACCATTAGCTACCGAGAAAGGAAACAAGACACATAAAAAGAAGCACAGGGAAGTAGAAACAGAGAAGAAAGGATTATTATACTAGTAGAGTTTGAGTTAATAGAAGGGTTTGTTGACCGAGGCTTGACATGGATGAGGACAACGGTTTGGCCTTTCAACAACAAATTATCAACAGCCCATTTCAGAGCAGTTTGGCTGTTCTTGTCTCTGTCAATCGCCACAGCAACCAATCCATCTGTGCCACCTCCTCCTCCGTCTCCTGCCCTCCTCATCTTCGCCATCCAAATCGAAAAGCACTACACAGAGAGATGTTTTGAGCTTCAATGAACAAATTTCTCGGCTTGTCTCCTATTTTGATTGTTCTTGGTCTGAAAATTTTGTAGCAAGGGAAAAAGGAAATGAAGAGGCGAGAGAGATGTTTCTATAAAAATCCATCGACTCTGCTTCTCTCTCTCTCTGTTTTGAGCGCCTCTCCTTCTTCCCCGCCTCTCTTTACTTTACTTACATTTCCCAATTGTGTGTTATATATTTATCCACATACAGCTCCTTTTCTTTGCACGCAAGAATCTTGAAAATATTATTGAAAGTTTCTATTATATGCAAATTAAATTAAAGATTTCAAAATAGCCGAATTTATTAGTTACACAACTGAAATAAAATACTGAATACACTTTGTCAATACAAACCGAACTTACAAATAGAATCTTGATCCTAATTTCTAACTGTGTTCTTAGTCCATTGACCTCTAGTCTTAAATCTACTTTTTCAGAACACAACACATTTGTTTCTTAAACCAACAATGCTTCTTGTTCTTCCACACATGTAGGATGAAGATCATAATCGCAAGCATCGCAAGTAAACGCCCAAAACCTACCTTGCTTCTTACAGAAATCACACACATAAGCTTTCGCCATATCAAGCTTTAGCTCATGTTCATGCTTCTTATCCTTCACTTTCCTTGGATATGAATCGCCTTCTTTCTTCAAACAAGCTTTTAACTCAACAATCCTCGATTCCGTGAATGGAAAACTCCTCGATCCATACAATGATACCATATCTCTCGCGTTTGTGTTCACTGTTTTCCCTTCAGGTCCTATGATGATCAATGCAGGTATGAGTTTGATGTTGAAGATTCTACAGAGATCTTGTCTTGTTCTGTCTTCATATGGTATTGCAAGCCATGGCATGTTGGCCATGTTACTGTTGAACTCTCTTGAGTCTCTGTCTGTTGAAACTAAGATGACTTCGAAAGAGCCTTTTTCTATGGTTGCAAGCTCATTGTACACATCTATGAGCTGAGAAGTGAAAGATCGAAAAGGCGGACACCAATGTGCACCAAAGTATAGCCCTATGGTCTTGCCCACAAGTTCAGAAACTTGTACCTGCATAATGTTCGTAGACATAGTAACATAAGGATAATTTGATCCAACCATGTGTAAATCAGTTCTTTTCCTGTACCTTACTTCCAGTTCTCGAAACAACGTATTTCCGGGATTCATGAGTAAGAAGTTTCTCCAACTCTCCTCCAATGCGTTTGGAGTCATCAATGTTTTTGAGTTCTTCTTTTCTCTTTTTAGTGAAAGGAAATGCTTCAGGACCATAGTCTTCTATTAGACCAATTACATCTTCAGCGACTGAAATTTCATCTGGATATAGAGGAACCAGTGACGGGATACGAGCAATTCTGTACTTGTCCCTTAGTTTGTTGTGTAGGCTTAAACTGAAGGGAACTGCGAGCCATGGCATGCACCAGAAATGTTCATAGAATAAAGTCATATCATGATCAAATGAGACGAAGATGATCTCGAGTTCTTCTCCTCGTCTCTGAAGATTTTCGTAGACTTTTACCAGCTCTGGAGTGAAATCCTTGCAAGGCCTGCACCAGTTTGCAGAGAAGAAGAGACAACTTGTCTTCCCGTGAATATATTCCAATGGCACCTGATTGAAGTGAGCTTCAATTTTTAGTAAAAGGGACTAGACGAATACATCAAAACACATTTGTGTAACAATAAGTACAGAGAGTTATCAGTACCTCTCCACTATGCGACAAAAAGAACTCAATCCCTTCAGCTGCTAGTATAGAGTAAAAATCACCACTTTCATTAAACTGAACTTGGTAATCTGCTGAAACTGCCATATAAACTACAACACCACTATGCTCTTTACGCTTCTTCTGCTCTGAATCCTAAAACAATATGACAAAACATACATACTTCATCAAGAACAGGTGCCTTAGCCTTATTGTGGGAGTAGATGCTATTACATGTTATCCAAAACGACTCAAGCGAATTCAAACTTGAAAGGCTTCTAAAGAAAAGAGCACATGCGTTGTAGTTAGTAAAACTCATGAAGACTGAGATATTAACTACAGCTAGCTCTACAAGTTAAACCTTGGTTTTTTCTTCTGGTGATCAAGAAACCCTAAGGTCCATCTTCATGAACATACGAGATGATCAAATATACAGAACAATCAAAACCAGTTCCAAAACAAAACTTTTGAAGGTACATACAACTGAAAAAAAACTGAAACACAGACCATATATAACAGATTAACCGGTTCTACAGACGATGAAGTGTATCAGAAAACTTGTTGAGAATAGTAACTCAACATACCTGATACGAGAGTAGATTTGTTGCAACAAGAATTCCACAGATTTATTTCTGATGAATTTGCCTCTCGGATGGTCAAGCTTGTAAATTCCAAGAAAAGAGGATAAAGGAAAATAACATGGGGACAAGGAAATATTATAAAAAGATATAAACTTTATTAAAGTCTCTAGCAAACGAACAAGTAAATCAAAATATCCTCAAAGAATATCCCATCTGCAACGCTACCCGATAGCTAAAGCAACAAGCTTGTGAATACCATAAATTTATATTCTTGCTTATCTCAACACTGCATCATAAAGTGGACAACAATGAAATGGACATAAAGAGACATTCTTTTGCGTCTAGATAATACCAAACGAGGGCACGAATATTAACATTCACATAATGGAAAGAAACAAAAAACTGAATGGTGAAAAAAACATATAAAATAACAAAAGCTTGGAGCTTTACTCATCAATCAATCATATCTGTTAAAACTAGTGGGAACAAAAAAAAGAATTGAATGCGAATAACCCTGACAATAAAAAAAACAAGTAATTGTCTTTACCCTACAAACAAAGACACGAACTTGATCAACAATTCTCAAGAAAACGAGGATTAAATTAGATGATGAAAAAGAAGAAGAAGACTAGTGAAGACCAAAGAGAGATAGACAGGCCTTTCAATGGAAGCTATTACATGAGGGAGAACTCTTCAGTCATGGCTCTTGAAGAACGATGATCACCTTCACTAGCAGTCACGTATGAAGATCGAACACTCTCTTGACCTTGACCTCCACCTGCATCTTTCTCAACCTCTTCTATTCGGTCAACAGCCTCATGAAGCTCAATTCTCCTCTCTATGTCCCAATCACAACATCTCAACCCAATCTTTAGTAGCTTCAACATTTGTGCTTCGTATTCTTTCCCTGCTTTCATCTCCTTATCAAAAACATCAGCTGTCCACTCTGTTCTCGCTACTGACTCAACCCAAGCAGCTAGCTCATCATCAGCTCCTTTCCCTTGCCGGAGATAATTCGCCGGGAACTTCCCTGTCAGAATCTCAAGAATTAAGATTCCCAGGCTCCACACATCGGATCTTCTCGAAGTCCGATCCTGCTGAGTGAACTCTGGTGCCTTGTAAGCCACCATGAACTGCTGCGATTGATCTCTGTTCACCACCGGGACAAGAGCGTAGTCCGTTAAGAGAGGCTCGAAGTTGTGGTCAAGCAACACATTGGAAGATTTGAGATGGCCATGAGGAAGATTCAAATCAGGGAACACTCTATAGAGATAAGCTAAACCTCTTGTAACTCCTTTGACAATCTTCAACCGAATCGGCCAATCCAAAACCACTTGACCTGGTGTTCGATTTGCTGCAAAATTTCATCAAATTAGTCAAAAATCATCAGATGAAGATGAAGAAAACTTTAGAGTTACTCAATTTTACCATGGAGGAGATTCGCGAGACTTCCATTGGAAATGTAATTAGTGACGAGAAGCTTCTCTTCTTTTCTGTAATAGAAAGCGATCAACGGAAGGAGATTAGGGTGAGACAATCGTCCGATCTTCTTCATATGATCGTAAAACTCTTCTCTCCCGATATTACTCATAAACCTAAACCGTTTCACAACCACCGCGCGACCACTCGATAAAGCAGCTTTATACGAAGATCCGAATCCGCCGCTCCCGAGAACCTCCGCCGACGCACGGAGCATATCCTGGAGCGTGAATCTCTCCTGATCATTTCTAACGAAATGCAGTTTCCGCTGATCTCCTCGCTTGTCTTCGTCTAGAGATTGAGATACCTCGGATAATGCTGCTGATGAATCTCGCGGCACACCTTCGTTAGCTAGTTTTCGGTAGACTTTGGAGTCCTGTGAGCTCTTCTCACTGTGTTGCTCGGTTTGTCCGTAGACTGGGCCGTGAACGTGAACGTGGCCGTGGCTTTGGTCTTGGTCTTTGCCTTGACGGCGGCTAAGGATACAAACGGAAAGGAAGACGGTAATGAGGACTATAACGGCGAGGACGGTGAGGGCAAGGAGAAACACCGTGAAGAACGGCGGACGAGTGTATCTGCACGGAAGCAAAGGTGCTCCACACAGTCCCTTGTTACCTGTTTTTGACCCAAACCAAAATTATTCAGTTAGATATTACATGGCCCATTTCTCGATAAGCCCACTACAAAATTTAACATTGGGCCACTAAGAATTTAACATTCTAAATACTAGTTGTAAACTTGTAATCAGTTGATGGGATACTAATCATATTGTAAGATTAATTACATAGAAAAACTTAATGGATGGTAATAATTAGATGAAGTTCATTCAAAAATGTTCATTATATGTTACAAATATGTACATTGAATAACCATTGTTATGAACTTTTGGTGATAATTAGCCCAAAAGAAGAAAGAGATGATCACCTGAGAAGAAAGTGGGTTTCATAAGGCCGAGACTTAACGGAATTCGACCTTCTAATCGATTATTAGCAACGTTAACGGTAACAAGATTCTTCTGTTTAAACGCCGGTAATTTCCCGGTGAACATATTATCCTCGAGATTGAGCTCAGTCAGTTTCGGCAATTTCGCCAACGACTTCGGAATCTCACCGGAAAACCGGTTTCCTTCAAGATGAACCTTCACCAAAGCCTTCATTCCGGCGAACAAATCACCGTCTATTTCGCCGGAAAACCGGTTATGCGCAAGGTAAAGATGCACCAGCGAGACAAGCCCGTTGATTCCACGTGGCATCGTCCCTTCGAAAGCGTTACGCATAAAGCTGACACTTTTAAGACCACGCATTGACCCGAGAGCCAGCACGTCAAGCGCACCGGAGAGGCTCATGTTCTCTAGACGGAGAGCGAAAACGCTACCGTTTGAACACATCACTCCTTTCCATTTCGAGTCGCTTCCTTTTTCTCCGGAACAAGGAGGATCTCCGGAGTCCCATCCGCTGAGCACCGTGGCGTTGGCGAGAGATGACTTGAACTTCAATAGAGCATCGGCGTCCCCTTCGCCGGAGATATGAACGACGAAGCAAAAGACGATCAATAACAGAGAGTATACGATCGAGAATTTATCATAACGGATCATTTCGGAGAAGAAAAAACAAGAAATTTTGGGATTTGAGAGGAAGAGGAGAGATTTATATGTCGGGAGTTGTATTTTTTTGGACGGCTTCTCGAGGATTAATCAAATGAGATGAGACTTGCCGGAAGAAGTATGAAAGGACGGCTGATGGCGAGACGACAGCAAAGGTCAAGCACAATCGTTTTCGCCAAGAACGTGGAACCAAGTACTGTAAGATTTTCTATGGGTTTAGTCACAATTTTGTATTATATACCTTGATTACGTGTGATTATTTGGATTTATCTTTTTGTAATAGTTGCTTAAACAATTTACATGAAAGTTAGTGTTGACAAAAAAACATGACTTGTACAAATTTAATTGATTTTTATATAGTATGATTAAAAGATTCAAATATATTGCATTCCACATTATTTATTGATCACTAGTTGATATTTGTTAATTAATCTAAATTATATATACTCAATTCGAAAATAGTGTACTTTTAATGGATTTTCTTTAAGATACACTCATACATAATCTAAATACATTGGATTTATGCATGGCCTCAATATTCATTCAATTTTATTTTATTGTTGAAAGTTTGAAACCCAAGAAGAGTAAAACATATAAAATATACGTTTCTTAACGTTCAGC
This sequence comes from Cardamine flexuosa, assembly GCA_963555745.1. Classification (NCBI taxonomy): domain Eukaryota; kingdom Viridiplantae; phylum Streptophyta; class Magnoliopsida; order Brassicales; family Brassicaceae; genus Cardamine; species Cardamine flexuosa. The sequence goes on along the minus strand of OY743215.1, from coordinate 3,448,089 downwards.
ATCAAGGACTTCATGGCCCAATGGATAAGGCGCTGGTCTACGAAACCAGAGATTCTGGGTTCGATCCCCAGTGAAGTCGTAAACGTTTTTCTTTTCCCAACTCCAGTATATTTCTATCAAATTCAAATTATATCGCCATTGTTTTCATTCACTACAGTATAAGATAACTCCAAAGAAGTAAATGCCTTGACATTTAGATTTAGTTTACAACTAAAAGTTATTCACCTTAGAAAATGGAAATCACATTTAGACTTCTTGTGGAACTTGACGGAGCCTATTAAGGGTATTAACAATTTCACTAAGACAAACAACTAGCTCATCTCCTTGCTGTCTCACAAACTTCAATTTGTCGTCAATACCAATACCATCCCCTTTTTCATTATCAGTTGCTAGATTCCTCCCGACTATGGCATGTACCAAGTCAATTTTATAACTTAGCTTCGCTTCCATCGCTTCTACCTCCTCTTCTATCTCTTCCATTGTTATACTCTTATGGGTTGCTTTTGCAGGTTTCTCTTGAATGTTTTCCTGAACTCGGTTTCTCCGTGGATCTTCTTCTTTATTTGTCTTCTGTGGCGGATTCTCTTTCGTGACCATTGTTCGCTGTCTTGATCTTTTTGATCCTGACAAAGCTGAGTTTCGCAACCAGAGTGATTCCAGAGGTTAGCATATAAGAATGTCAGTGAATAAGTTCACATTTATGCACCTTCTATATAACTAAAGGTAGTGACTAAGAAAAGAGTAATATGTGCAAGAAACAATAATGTAGCTCACTATAGAGCTTATGGTTGCACGAGAAGCATCAAAGCAGAGTGTTATATAGATATTTCAACTAAACGGGCAAATTGTAATCATTCTCTAACGCAAATACTTAACAAGTCTGTCTATGAGCTATTTGTTCTTAAGAATCCTAACAAGCCATGGAAAGGGAACCAAAGAAGAATAGAGTAATGTACCTAAGTCAGCAGTGACATCAACAAAGTCTTGTGCTTCCGGGTCACTATCAGGTTCAGTCCCAGCTTTATCTTCTTGGGTCACCACGACAGCATCAATGGCTATAAAAAGCTCGTTCTCGAAATTCCGAGGTAGATTAAGTTTCTTCCTGTTCTCAGTACTTAGGGACAAATACGAACTTCGGTACTGGGACTCCCACTGCTTGATCTGATTGTAATCAGACACCAGTGAATCCCACTTCCTCCTACATTGGTTTAGATTCCTATGCACATCTAAAGCGTTACAATTCTCTGAGACCATTGTCCATTTCTGGAAGCTAGAAAAATCATTGGCATAATCCGCTTCAACAGCAGCGATCTCATTGACGAGAATCAAACAGTCTTTGACAGTCCAGTCTGGAGCAACTTGAGACCGTGTTCTCCTTGAACCCGAAGTTCCTTTCTCCATTTATAAAGCTCACTGCATTTTGGTTTAATGAACTTTGTGAGTATATTCATCATCTATTCGTTACAACATAACTGTGATTTGAGATATGAAACACCATTATTTTCAATTGATTAATAACTAAAAAGATTTACACACACAAGGTCGGAGCTCAAATAAAGAAAAAACAATGAGAAATCAAATTCTTTAACATCCGTGATTTTGAGCTGTTTCAATTCTTAGTATTGCATGAATCTGAGAGTATAAAAATTTTAAATACGTACAAAGAGATTCAATTTCGGAGCTAAGCAGAGACATAATCCCCAAAATGGAGCTAATTGTTTTTTAACATTGAAGAATGATAACTCGGTACCACACAAATCTGATACGAAATTCAAACAAGGCTCTAGATGCATACGATAATTTCAAACAGGCGAAAGATGAAAACTTTGAGCATACAAATTTCAGCAGAGATGAGCATTACCAGATCGTCGGGAACTGCTTCTGGGAAATGACACGTCGACGCCAGCAAGTCACTTATATCCGACGCAAATAGAAGACGACGAGGAAGCCAGTGCGAGATCTGTCTTAGTGAAGCCCAAGCCCACTAAATCTTACTGTATCTGTCCACAGGCCCAAACTATAAGTTTTTTATAACTCATTCTTTCAAATCTTATACTAGTATTTTTTTTTTTGTCGTCAATCTTATACTAGTATTTAGAAAATCAAAGATGGATTCGTGTGAAAGAGATTTGGTTTTTAGCCCTTGTCGGAATCTATTGGCGTAATTCGTGAACAAGTAAATTGGCATATGGGAAATGTTTAATAAATTAGTCTTATTTTACCATAGAATATTGTTTGTTGATGTACCAGTCACCAGTGAGTGACGTTGGTAATGTATATATATGCGTTTGTGTAACAAATACATTCCGACTCTTGTGCTTTGTGTTTTTTATTGCGTCTTTGTTTGCATCAAAAGATCATGCTTTTATAACACTAGTACTTTTTAATTTAGGGGGAAAAATACCTTTTTGTCTTCAGGATTGATGACAATAGACAAATTATTTTTAAAAATTCGCCATTTTATAATACTTCTAGTTTTCGAAAAAATTGCATTAAAAAATCTTTATAGATTTTCTGATTTCCCATTAGAGAAAAATGAGTTTCATATATGGAAAGATTTCGTATTTTGAAAAGAATGGAAAGATATTTTAGAAACAAGCGTCTAAAGCGGTCAGTCACGTGACGAATGGAAAACGGAACAGACAAAAAAAAAAAAAGATGAAGTCGAAACAACATGGGTGGCATGAATAGAACACAAACAAAGGTTCCGTCTCCATCTCTCTCTATAAATGCGCTTCTTCCCCCACATCGCCTCCTTCCCTTTTCAACACAGCCTTAAAAGCATAGAGAAATAAGAGAGAGAAAGAGAGAAAGAGTGAGAGAGAGAGAAGGAGGGAGAAAAGAGCTGAGTGGTCTCATTACCATTTCCAGCTCTATACAAACGGAAACGACGTCGTTCCCTCCACCTTTTCTCTGCGATCTCTCCTCTCACGAGTTTCTCAGCTTTTCTCGGCTTATCTAAGTAAGAGAGGAGATCTTGTCTCAGCTGTAGGATTGATTTTTATCTATTCACGAGGATCGTGCTTCAGGGTAAAGTTTTTATTTTTTTGTTTCTTTCTCCTTTCACATTTCGGTTTAGATAGCTTCTGCTGCATCTTCTCAGCTTTTTTTGTTCTGCCTGGTGAAACTTTATGTTTATTGTAATTGGAGGATTTTATGATTAGTGTACCAAATCTAGATAGAAAAAGAAAAAGAAAAAGTAAATCACTTTTTTTTACTAGATGTCAAATGGGTTTTGTCTTTGTTTCTAAAAGTTCGGTGATTTTTATGTCCTTTACTTGCATCACTACCATGGAAATTCATAAAAAGAAACAAAGATTAGGGTCTTTATCTTTCCTGAGCTTCTCTAATTTAAAAGAGGAAAAAGTAACAACTGGAATGCTGGTCCATCGTGACTTGTCTTAATTGTTCAGTGCACATGTGTTATTAAGCTCTTGTATTGTCTTTACATGTTGTACCTTTTTCTCCGGCATTTACTCACCACAAAACCATGATTTGTGTCTTTATCTTAAGTTTTTTTTGTCTTTTGTGGATATTTACAGCTACTAACTGCAAAAAATGGTGATGTGGGTCTTTGGCTATGGGTCTCTTGTGTGGAACCCAGGATTTCACTATGATGAGAAAGTGTTAGGTTTCATCAAGGGATATAAACGTGTCTTTGATCTTGGTAACCACCTTTCTTCTTCTTCTTCTTTTTTTGGTTAAGATAACAATTTTGTGATTGACTGATTCTTTTGTATTTTGTGATTTGACTTGGTAGCTTGCATTGATCATAGAGGTACACCAGAACACCCTGCAAGAACGTGCACCCTCGAGATAGCTGAAGAAGCCATTTGCGTATGTAGACAATCCAATGATTCAATGATCTTTAGAGTCTTTGCTCATGAGGCCTGCTTAGTTACTTACTCATACATTCTTATTTTCTTACTATAAATCCAATTCTTTCTTAACAGTGGGGTGCTGCATTCTGTGTCCGTGGAGGACCAGAAGAAGAACGTCTGGCTATGGAGGTATGTCCTTGCATTGAAAAACTAGACCTCTTGATCTATCATGTTCTCAAGCCTTTTGTGTTGATCATTCTATTTGTGCACAGTACTTGGAACGTAGAGAGTGTGAATATGATCTCAAGACATGTGTAGACTTTTACAAGGTGAGTCACAACATGCCTGATTCTGTTTAATAATCATGTACTCTTTTGCTCCTAGATATTGATTGACCTCAAAAGTTTCTTCTCTTAACTTATACAGGAAGATGATCCCCTGAAGCCAGCTGTTACTGGAGTGATAGTGTAAGTAGTTTTCTATTACAAAGGTGATTTAGAGGCTGTTCTCACTTCGACATGAGGCGTATAGTGCTGGATTTGCTTTTCTTCTACAAATTTTTGGTGTTGTGATTTTCTTATGGATGCATTCTTTACATTCTTCAGATTCACTTCTACTCCAGACAAGGTCTCCAACAAGTATTACCTTGGACCTGCGCCATTAGAAGACATGGCAAGGTAAACACTTAGCCTCCTAACGAACTTCTTCTGTTCCTTCAATTTATAAGCCAGATTCTCACACTAGCTTCTTGTTTGTTTTGTATTCAAAGACAAATTGCGACAGCCAATGGACCATGTGGTAACAACAGAGATTACCTCTTCCTGCTAGAGAAGGCAATGCACGACATCGGTTAGTCCAAGCTCCCTTTGTCTAAAAACCAATGCTATCAAATATTAGAAATTACAGGTCCTCGGTTTGAATTTGAACAAGCTTTGAAGTCTTACGCTAATAGAACATTTGTTAATGTGCTGAGCCTATTTGTTGTTGTTTCCACACAGGGCATGAGGAGGATTATGTTATAGAGCTGGCAAACGAGGTAAGGAAAGTTCTCGCCGAGTCCTCTACAAAGAAGGTGACACCGGTGAAGGAATCAAGAGCGAACCGTGTGTCTAACAAAGCCAAGAGCAATGTTCCTACGGCTCATCAGATACTTCCTCATCATCCAGAAGCTGTTGCCACTACAATATAGCTCTTGGAGTTGTCTTCTTATTGGCTTAAGAGACAAGTGACTTGTGAAAGCAGATTGATTTGCTTTTCATTTAACAAAGTTTGTTTGTTGCTGAGTAGAAAAGTCTAAATCTTGTTGTGTTTGGAACTCTGTTGTCCTAGCTAGTGTTGTTATGTTTCTGGCTTTGCAACATCTTTTCAAGAAAATAAAATAACGAGATTTAGAGATTAAATGAGATAAAAAGCTGTTGTTGGTTAATCAATGAGGAAACATTACATTAATTAGCACTTTTCTCATAGTTAACAAAATACTGTGCGGTCAATTAGATATTGGGCTTGTATTTGGATGGTCCATGAGTTTTGGGCTTGTCTATAATGCACCCAAAAAAAAAGGAACACGAAAATTAAAGGAACAAAAGAAGAAGGAAATAAAAAAAAAAGCAGAGTAAGGAGGGCCGACTTGGGTAATAAGTCAGTTCTTCTTCTTTTTCAAGCTTTTCTTATATCAGTCGTCACCGTAATCTGATTTCTTCTCGCCAAAACTCTCAAATTAGATTCTCTTCGTTTCACAGAAGTATCGAATTCTACAGCAATGGATCTCAATCTCGATGCACCGCACTCCATGGGAACGACCATCATCGGCGTCACTTACAATGGAGGTGTCGTCCTCGGAGCTGACTCACGTACCAGCACCGGTGAGATTTGCCCCCTTCTCTAGGGATTTTTATCACTTGTTTGTTGGGTTTTTCTTCGAGCTTTGTTTTCCGATTTCAATCGGAACGAAGAAGAACCGTAATCGATTGTTCTATTTGGGAAATTTTTGAGAAAGCTAATTAAATTGGGATCTATTGTAAAATTACTCGCGCAGGGATGTACGTAGCGAACAGAGCTTCTGATAAGATCACACAACTCACTGACAATGTCTACGTCTGCCGCTCGGGATCGGTACTAATCTCTCCTTTGTTGGATCTCTCTTAGGGATTTCGTTTTCTAGAAACTCTTTCGCCTGCTAGGTTTCTTACTTTGGATGTTTGTTGTTGATTGATTAAGTTGCTAATGGGTTATTGTGGATGCATTTTACTGATTACTCACAAGCTCTCTTCTATTCCTTTTGTAGGCTGCTGATTCTCAGGTTGTATCTGACTATGTCCGATACTTCCTTCACCAACACACGTTAGTACTTCATTCTTGTTCCCTTGATTCTTCTAAACTACATGATTTTATACTTATGCATCTTTTATATATATCTGACGATTTAAGTTTTTACGTTTGCTAATGGTTTGCAGAATTCAGCTGGGGCAGCCTGCAACTGTAAAGGTGTCTGCCAATCTCATTAGGATGCTCGCCTATAATAACAAGGTAAATATGTTTCATTGCTTTATGACTGAAGCTGAAAAATTTGAGGCCATAGAGATTGATGATACATGTCAAAACCTAAGTTGATAGTATATATGAATCTCCTGTTGTTCATAGTGTTGTTGTAATGGTTTCTCTCTAGTCTGTTGCTACTGTATGCACTGAATAGACAGAAACAGAGATACATTTTATTGTACATATATGCTACAGTCCCAGTTTCCTGTACTCTGAACCATAGTTCAATCTATGTTGTTTAACAGAGATGTATATCCAGTGTGTTATTGTACGGTTATTCCTTTTTTTGATTAGTTTGATTGTTGACTGAAGCATGCATTGTGTGTCTTTGTTGGGCAGAATATGCTTCAAACAGGTTTGATCGTTGGAGGATGGGATAAGTATGAAGGTGGGAAGATCTACGGGATCCCACTTGGTGGAACTGTGGTGGAGCAACCATTTGCCATTGGAGGTAAAAAAACCGTCTTATGATCTTTGGGATTTAGTACAGCTGTATTCGATGAAGTGATCTTTGCTATTTACACGTATGGTACTTGGTGCGTTCCTGCTAATAACTAGTGGAATCGTGTGTGTTTGTGTAGGCTCCGGGTCGAGTTACCTTTACGGTTTCTTCGACCAGGCCTGGAAAGAAGGCATGACCAAAGAAGAAGCTGAGGTAAGGCTGTCCAGATAATTATATTTCTGCATATGCAAAAACCTCGCGAACCCGATTTGTTTTAACTGGTTCTTGCTATTGTATTGACGCTGTGTATGTTGCAGCAACTTGTTGTGAAGGCGGTTTCACTAGCCATTGCTCGTGATGGAGCCAGTGGAGGCGTTGTCCGGACTGTCATAGTAAGATATCTCTCTGGGCAAAACTATCTTAAGCAGAGACTTATAACCTATCATCTTTAATGGAAACTTAGTTAACAAACTGCTTTTGATGTTTTTGAACAGATCAACTCAGAGGGAGTCACGAGAAACTTCTACCCTGGAGATAAGTTGCAGCTTTGGCACGAGGAATTGGAGCCACAAAACTCCCTGTTGGACATTCTCAACGCGCCGGTACCAATGGCGATGTGATCAGCAAACAACGTTCATTATCTTACTCTGTTGGCCAAACATTTTAGATATTTCATTACATTTTCCAGTGTCTTTAAGACTTTGAACTATGTATGAGGTTACTTTGGAATGACCGATCTGTCTTTGTTAAATGGATGCCGTGTTTGTTATGGATATGGTTTAAAATTTTTAATTCCTGTGTTCTCGAATTTGATATAGTAGAAACTTTGCCACCAACGACGAAACTGATTTTTCATTTCTTTTATTCACGACAATATCAAGAAATGGATATGGTGAGAAAAAAAAAAAAAAGATATAAGTAATCACAGTACAACCTTGTATATGCTTGACACGTTGGCCGGACAATGGACACTTAAAATTGTATATGTAGGACTCAGTCGCAGGAACTGGACGGAGTTGGAGAGACGAGGAACGATGAGTACGTTGTCAGGGAAAGCTTGCCATGATCTGTTTGTCTATGGCAGTCTCCAGGAGCCCCAAGTTGTTTACGTGCTTCTCAATCGCGTCCCTGACCATGCCTCCGCGGTACTATCCGCCTTGTGCGTTTCCTCACACTCAATCCGTCTTAATTTCATTCGTTTTTGGATCCAATTGTTGTTGATTAACGGAGATTCTTGGAATTTCAGTCAGAGATTTAGAATCAAAGGCCGTGTTTATCCAACAATTCTACCGGACGGTGCCAGAGAAGTCACCGGAAAGGTTCATTACCTGATTGATTCCCTTTTTCACATATGGAAAATTAGGACAAGAGTTTTAAATCCATAAAGAAAAGTTAAGGCCATAACTCTTTGTGGGGATTTCGTGTTGTGTTTTTGTGTAGAGATGATTCTGTTTCCCTCCTTTGTCTTGTGTGTATACACTCTTGACTTTGAGGCTTCTCAGAATTTTGAAAACTTTGTTGTTATTGCAGGTGCTAAAGGGCATAACAGATGCTGAACTGAAGATATTAGATGATTTTGAGGATGTTGAATATGACAGAAAGGCTGTTGAAGTGATGCTAACGGTAACTAAAGTTTTGATCGGAAGAACTAATTCTTACATATTCGATTGGTTTTTGTTAAGACTAGATTCTGAAATAAATAAACCTCTTGATGCTTTGTCATCTGCAGGATACTTCAGAGAAGCTGCAAGTCGAAACATATGTATGGAAGAACAAAGATGATCCTGATCTTTATGGAGAATGGGACTTCGAGGTTTGGAATCTTTTGCATTTATATCTTCCTTATTGCTTTTAGAATGTGAAAGCTTTACAAACTCTTCAAATGTGTTAGGAATGGAAACGACATAACAAGGAAGATTTCATTACAGCAACCAAGAAATTTCTGGAAGAGAGGAAATTACCAGAAGCAAAGACGAGGATCGACACATTTAAAACATTCTTTAAGCAGGATCTTGAAAACGGGAAACCTATGGATTCTTGATGCTCTCTCTGATCTATCTGTGACATCTCTCACAATGTCATTGCTTCCCCTGAAATAAGACTATGGAACAATGCTCTTTGGAAGTTAACAAAAAACTGAACATGAATGTTCATGAATCATGACTCTTATTTGATCAACTTGTAAGTTTGGTTTGGTATGCTTCGATTTGGTTTTCATTCTTGGTCTATTCTTTGCTTCTTGTCTCTGTACTGAAGTATATGTTCATGTGAAATGCTTGGCTGGCTTTAGCTCATAATGATCTAATTTATGCCTTAGAAAATAGGGAAAACTATTTAGAATGGACTATTTTGAAAATTTGAGATCCGTTTGAATGTCCATTTTAGACCATGTCCCTAGAAAATAAGCATTTCCTTTATATATCCAATTGTCTTTTAGCTCTTAATTTTGAAAAACTCAATATTTAATGCAGTAAAGAATAAAGTATGAGTCAATGTCATGGTTATGGAGGTAGAGTCAGAAACCAGTATTTAAGAATCAGAGGCCAATGGTTTTGTTCATGTTAAATTTCCTGCTGGATCTTGCTGTCTATTATAGAAGCTGCAATTTCCTCAACTTGCTCATATATAAATCACTATTCATCAGTATCATCGAGATCAGGTTCAGGAGATGAGAACACTTGTATTATTACCAAGTGATTGCTTTAGATAGTGTTAACTCTCAGGGTACAGATATGTCATGTGGCCTTTCCGTTTTATCAGATCTCGCTGCTTAACCTTTGACTTTGACCTCCCCTTTTAACCATATGTGAGTGAGAACACATATCATTCACATCCTTGTCTCTCTCTTTCTTGAATCTTGATTGATTTTGGGAGGATACCAAGATCATTCCTTATTGATTTTGCCGTACTCTGTTGAGGATGAATCGTTACTTGCATGTGAGTTCAATAATGAGGAGCTACTAAGTTTAGACAAAATGTTCCTGTGATGCTATGACTCTGTTATTATATTCACTAATTGATATACTTATTATAGCATTAGTGTAAAAGCATAGGATACTTGTACGTTGTTAAACAAACCACAGTCTCCAACTTGATGATTAAAAAGTACAATGCCGTAGGTACTTATCGTTTTACACTATTTTATATTGATGTTAATTACTCTATTAGTTAATGTTAAGCCTCTCTGATTACTTGGCATAACTGTAACATCAATACACATGGGTAGTTCCCGGAAGAACGTAGAATGCATAGATAGAAGAAACATGAACCCTGTAAATGCTTTTGTAACATATGATTATTCATTCCATAATATATACTAATAGATATCAAGAAAGGGAGAGATTGTATTGTGGATTTGCCTCCTAGCATTTATATGTTTCAACTTTTAACCAAAGAAGATTATCTATTGAGGTTTGAATCTTTACTTGATTCACTTTAGGGTAAAGAAAGAAAGATTTAAAACTTCATTGTTTGGTCTGTTGCACATTCCATTATTCAAAAATCTCTCTATATCTCACTCTTTTTCTCATTGAAGTTGCAGAGTACATAAGTTTAACTCCCCCAGGGAAAAAGTGGGAACATGGGGACGAAGAAGAATGGTTCAAAGCAACAAGCGAAACAAAACAAAACAAAAAACACTATCTGCACATTGGACTGTGAGGTTGATGAGATGGAGTCCTAGGGCAATCAGAAGGATGACGGTAACTCAACACTTCCTCACTTGTCGCATTGAATCTGCACTCTTGAGTGGTCTGGTATGCATCAATATTCTTGTTGTCTTCCATTATCTTCAATATGCTCTCGAACACAGCAACTTCACAAGGAATCTTCAACACACCAGCTTGTTGAAACCCAAACTCTTCTTCTGCTTCACGCAACAGCACGTGGAATGCTTGGTGGCTAAGGTACTCCGTTGGTATCTTGTATCTCTTCTCTTCCTTCCCCACCGAGACAGCTAAGTAGCCTTTCGGAATAGCTGTTGCGTCTGTGAATGATAGTGTCCTCTTCAGAAACTTGATGCTCTTGCTCCCATTTCCACTTCCATTGGTGTTGTCTTCTTCGTTGGTGATCTTGTTGTTGTTGTTATTGGCTTGTTTTGATGCGTGTGCGACTTTTCGCCATTTCTTGAGGATCTGTTGAAGCTTTACGATCTCTCTGATTTTGTTTGACTTCTTGGCTTCCATGTCGGAAACTGAAGAAGAAGAAGAAGAAATGGCTCAGTTCTTTATGTTTGTCTATCTATCTCTGTGTGATGGTGGAGGCATGCTGAGTTTTGGAGGCTAGGGAGATATATAGAGGTGCTGATGACATTTGGGAATCTTGATTTAATAATCATATAGATTAGTTTTGACATTTAATGTTTAAAGTATTCAACTAATCATATGCTTTAGGTTTTCTTAATATCCAAGTTGAAAACCTCTAGCTGTGGTATTACTAGCTAACCCTCTTGTTTGACCTTCTCTTAACTTAATTCCGTTATTAAGGCCATGTTTGTTTATTCTTTTGGGATTACGTTTCAAATCCGCAATTACTAAACTCTTTTCATCTTTTGTTATGATAACACTGCAATAATTTTTTACAGAAATAAATTAGATTATTAGTTTATTTCATTTATGCAATGTTTGTGTTGGTGTTTTCAAACTTATAATATGAGATCAAACCATAATACACTTAAATTACTATTTTAATTCTATCCAAAATACACTTAAAAAAAATTTCTAAGCAACAAAAAGGTTATTTATTGTGAAATAGAAAGAGTAGTTTCTATTAGTCTAATATTCTTAGATCGATCGTACTGTATGATATTATATACCCAAAAATAAATAACTTCGAACGTAAGAAACTGAAATTAATCTGGCCATAATCAAAAGAAAAAGAAAAGAAACAAAATAGTGAAGTGGTAGTGTTGTGGTTAGAAAGAGAGAGGGAAAAAAGAAAGAAAAAAGAGAGACCAAAAATGGGGAAGGCTTCAGTTTCCAAAGCAAACGGCTTCACAGTTTAACAGTTTCAGTTCCCGGGAATATAAAGCATTGGATCTCTTCACTTTTTTCCTTTTCCAAAAATATAAAATTGTTAACGACAAAAAAATATAAAAAAATTACAGTAATAATTTATTTTTCGACCGACGCATCTTAGAAGTAATCCCATTCGAAACATGGAGGACCGTGCCGGCTTCAATTTCCACGTCACTGTTTGTGCGGTTTCGGGTTTTAATTGAACCTCTCCCATGTGAACTTTTTACTTCTACTTTTCAGATTTGTATAGAGTGCTCCTCCAGAGTACTAGAACCGATCATTTTATTTTGAAATCAAAACAGCTTCGATCCATATGTAATATAAGTTGGCATGTGTTTTTTTTTCACAAGTCAATATATATTCCAAATTTTTTGTTGTTAACAAAATATCTCACAATTTGTTATGTGAATACAATCAACATATAAGAATTTCTTAAGTTAACTTGTATATATTAGTTTTGGACAAAATATTCGTTAGATTTGGTTCGATTCGCTATTCGATTTGATTTTATTCGGAAAAGCTGAATATTCGTAATTTTACTAAGCAAAACAAATATTAAAAATTAGTATTCGATAAAAACGAAGCAAATATCAAATACTAAAAAATTTAGATGCCAAAATTCGTTTCGCTTCGATATATATATATATGTAGATAATTATATAAATATAATGCATACTGATTATATCTATATACAAATTGTAAAATTTTACTCATCAAATTAGTTATATAAATATTAAAATTTAATAAATTAAAAAGAAATATGTAGTTTTAAATAAAATATTAATATTTTGTGATAAATTTTAAATTTTATTTTATTTTATTTTATGTTTATAACTTTTTAATAATTTTACGAAACAAATCGAATATTCATGAATATTTAATATTTTAGCGATTATTTGGATGTTCGAATATTCGGTTAGATCCGAAGCAAATACGAATAGTAAAATCAATTATTCGGATGAAGCGAAACAAATACCGAATAATTTCAAAAATTCAAATATTCATTTCATGCCTAAACTTAGTATATATTAATGTGTGTATGGCCTTCCTAATTCAATGATTTTATTATTTTAAAACGCAAGATATCTCGATAATAGAATAAAAAGTTCCAGTCCTCTCTAGAGAATCAAGTAAATCAACAAGACAACACCATTATATCATGCAAATAATGATTGGCTATTTGGCTTCAACGATTAAACCATATATGTTTTGAATAACACTCGAATTTGTTTAATTTCTTATGATATCAACAACAACCTCTGCTTAATATAACGTAAAATTTTAATCAGAAGGTTGACGCCGATTTGATAAAATAAGAAACTTATTTTTAATGTCATATTCAATATTATAACATTCATGGTTCAGACTGGCGATCGTTGCATGCATGTGCTGGTGATGAACTAGCGGCGAAGCAATGAATATTTCAGCAACAACTACGCAAAAAGCATTGAACATTTCATAAACGCAAATAATAATACTTTTTTTTATCAGAGAAATAACACTTTTTTTTAGAATATAGATTTTTAGTGATTAATGAATTTCATTAGACTATATATATTATATTATTTGGGGAAAAAAACTGAAATCAGTAAACCCAAAATTATAATTCTGAATTTTTGATTCAACGACTAACATTATTAAATATGTGTCTAGTTATCAGTAATTTGGTTATTGAAGGTCATCCGGTACTTAAGTTTTCTAAAACATTTTATCCAAAAATAAAATAAAAGTATTCTAAAAGTAAAGTTACACACAAAACATTTCCGAATTATAACTTGGATTATAAACGACAACTACACTTATCATATATTTAGTAGTTTCATGATGAGATTTAAATTTTAAATGAATGTATAGGTTTGTTTAACCGGTGGGTCAACTGCTAGAGAAAGCATTGTCCACCGATTTTTGTCTACCAAGTCCCAACTGCTATCCACGAGACCATTAGGCCACCAATCTACCATTTACTTTTATATTAAACAAATCGCTAAATGATTCGTAACGTAGTGGCCCGTACAACATGGCCTATATCACAGATTCACAATACACGTTCCTTTCTGTTTTTTTTTTTTTTGGGTACATACAGACGTAAATTAAATTTGTAAAATGATACTAACCACCATGAAGAGAAAAAAAAAACATATAAATGATTGAGCCCCTATGAAAAATTGAGAAAATGTACTTAACCAAAATTGAAAAGAAAAAAACTAGCTGGCTTTTATTCCCTGATCTTCTACGTGCCACAAATCAATAATATTTTCATGATTATTATTGGTTGAAGATAGTAAATAAAATCTTTTTATTCTATGATACACATTCAAATTTCCGTTTTATTTAACCTGATCCTGCATTTGGTTATGCTTGATCTGATTTGTAATGTCTACAAGATTTGATTTGCTGTTTTATAAATTGGGTAGATGTAAATAAAAGAAGTTGGAATATGTTGAACTTGAATGGCTAAAAACTAAGATGTTTTTTTTTTCTTTTCTCAAAGTAAAAAAAAAAATCTTATAATTATTTAAATTTTGTTTTATAAAATCAAAAACCGAAAACTCTAATATCTCCATCCAAATGGCAAGTACCAAAAGAACCTAGGTTTAAAACAAGCAAATCTTTTTTTCTTATATGTTGTTGAAAACCCATATATACTTTATCAACTCTCAAGCCCAAACCAAACCATCTAGTAATTTTTTTATTGGGCTAATGTTATTTCTAGACTAATACACATGTATTGGAACTCGGTAGCTCAAATCAAATGGTACTAAACAAATAACCTGCAAGTATGAAATATATGTATAGCAAGTATAGGTGTAAAGGTGTGTCGAGTCTCAACAAGAAGTGATAAAATTACGTCACTATGATAGCACCAAATATGATCTTAAAGACCACAGCCGGATTACCTTTCATTAAAAATCTGTCTTTATCCTCAGTGAGATTTATCTCCAAGTTTCTATCTTCTTCATCTTTCTTACAGTGACGTTGTTTGTGACCAAAGTTTTTAGTTAACTCTTTATATACATCTACAACTACTAAAATTTCCTGATCTTTCAATTGTTCGATGTTGGTGTCTTATGACTCGAACTATGAAGAGATTTTAATGTAGACCGATTTGTTTGATTTTTCGTTTAAGACCAAACTATTTTATGAAATTGCGTGGAATACTTGACTCGATTTTCTTTTTTTTGTTTGTGTGGCTATACATACATTTTTCCAAAATGAAATTGTTCAAAGAGTTTCTAATTCTGTCTTTTTGTTGTATGCTATTAAATTTTATTGGGTAATCTTAATCTTTATTTATGCGAATTCGAAAGTAAGTTCAGTGAATGTTTTATGCTGCCCAAGAAATTACATTGGTACTCAAAGTATCACTTTTAAAAATTGGATTCCACAAATGATAGCATATAATTCCGTATGTGGGAAACAGGATTCGAACATCAACGCCTAATACACATGATGTCGGATCTATGGCGAATGACTAAGCCAAGAACAGTGACAAATCAAAGTCACTATCCACGTTATCATTAAGTCGAATTCCAAGCCACATACAGAAAAGGAAAAAGAAACGATCGATACAGTAAATAAAGTAAGTGTTTCATGGAATTGTCAAGAGTTGATCGATACTGATCATTAGGGGGTATTTTACCGGGTTTAAATTTAGTGATGATATATCAAAATGATAATTTCTCATTATTTATTACTATGTGATGCGTAAGTAGAATTCACGTCCCACGATTTGTTAGGTTGAAACAATTTTAGTGAAAAATGACTCAATAATCATGACAACCATCCTAACTAGCTTGTTCAGTCACAAGTCAGTAGTAGTATTAATTTGAACACTACGTCCAATTAATAACCAAAGAACAAGAACACAAAAACAACAAAAAAAAAACTTGGTTATTCGAATAATTGTAATGCGCAAATATTTAATGCATTTAAATTTCATTAAAGAACTCAATATTTCCTTGATGATTGATCCAGCTTTTTATTTTTTGATAAAAACAAAAATATATATATTATAAAATCTCATAATTATCCAGCTTTTTGAGGTTTCCTTTAGCTCTAACTAATAAGAGTGTAAAGCAAGTTCACTATAAAGTTTTACTTACAAAGGACTCAAAATATGAACCAAGTGCCACTTCCCGTCTAAGAACGTCGCTACCAAAGCTAAAGAATTATTGTCTACCTATTTTACTTTATTCTCATTTTGATTCGTTAAATTTAGCAACGAAAGAATCAAAAAATCAGTCGATCTTCTAAAACAGAAATACCTTATAATACAATTCGAATCATAACCACATGAACGGATGAAACAGACCTAAAGTTTGAACCTATCGAGTCGCCAAATTGATTGAACTGACCTCTTTTTTTCATTTTAGCTAGAACAAACCTTGTTATACATTTTTTTCTTTAGATATGTATTTTTACTAATAAATAGATTGTTGGACATATATCGATCGATATACGTAATGTTTAAAGCGCCACTACGCGTTAATGTCTTAATTACAATTATATCAAATAAAGATTAGTCTGGGATTATTATTTTTTAACTTTGAACTATATATGAGGTATGACACCAATACCCCATGATATGGGGATAATTTAGTCTCTGGCCACGTGAATGTTATTAGCTATCGTCTCCTTGTAGCTTATGAATTAATATTATGATCCTCTACAAGAAATTGCTAATATTGGAAAGACCAAACCCCCCCCCCCCCAAACTGTAGACATAATTAATAGGTAAGCTGAAGTGAATTGTGGAAGTAATAGCTAGGATTACATCGTGTTGGAAGATAAGTGAGTCAAACACACAATGACACAAAAATAAAACTAAGTGATGAGGAAGGCATGAAACTAATCGGCGATGGTTAAAGGTCGGCCTCATGCGTTATCTTATATATCATGTGATATGGACTCATAATTATTAGTCATAAGATCTGTGTATATGATCCTCGTCAGATTTCACTTATTTTTTTTTGGAGATATTATACAGCACTAGTTATTGGCAGTTGGCAGGTTTTTTTATTGCTCCATTGCATATTATAATTTGTAAAATATGGTCTCGTATTTATCAAAACAAGTATATAAAATTTATAACATTACTCGCTGTATCATATACAATATATAGCGTGAAAAATATATTTTAAGCTTAGGAAACTATTTATTTCTCTCTTCTTCTTTTTTTGGGTTAAGGAAAACTATTTCTTTGTGTTTTTAAACTATTAGTTTATAATTTTTCAAAATTTTCAAACCCGATTACAGAAAAGTTTGTTTTCTATTGAAATAGTATGGAATTTTCTCTTAAAAATTAGCAGTCGGATAAAGCAACTTTATATTTGTCCGATCCACCAGGTATTCGGAAATAAAATCTGACTTTTGATTTCGAAGCTTTTGATGCAGATAACATTTATACGTGTCACCGTGCATGTATTATTGTATAAATCTATATCCTCTCAAAATCAAGATCATCTTTTGTTAAATCTCAAACGAGGAATTAATAGTTTTCAGAAGCTTAAGTAATCAATTGATATAATAATATATACTTATATAGGGATGATAAAGCTACTACCGACGAATAATATAAGATTTCACACATTAAAATATTAAATGATTACCTACATATATATAACATATCATCTAATATTTTTTGGTCGTCGAAGTATCTATATCTAATCTTTTGTAAAACATCCATCTATATAGATTGTAGAAAATGGATTGTATATTTGGATACCATAAATTTTACTTGACGGCTACAAATACCTGATATGTGATCAATAATGCCTGATTCAAAAAAAAATATGACTAGAAAGAAGAAAGAAATCAAAAGCGTGCAAGAATTATAAATATTATGATGGGCTCCAACTAGAGATCACTTGTTGACAAAGAGAAAAAAGAGAGGGATCACTTTGAAAACTAACAATGGCGAACAAAAGGACAAAATATGCCACGTCATTCCTATCTCTCCACCACACACGTGCCTTTATGTCTTTTCCTCTCCCTCTTTTTTGTTTAATAACATTTCCTCTAATTTTCGTTTCATTTTTTTTTGTATTCGTTATCATTTTTTCTTATAA
The DNA here is from genome assembly GCA_963555745.1 of Cardamine flexuosa. NCBI lineage: Eukaryota > Viridiplantae > Streptophyta > Magnoliopsida > Brassicales > Brassicaceae > Cardamine > Cardamine flexuosa. The sequence goes on along the minus strand of OY743215.1, from coordinate 3,430,205 downwards.
ATAGGCTCTTTTTCTTCTCCAAACTTCCCAATAAGTCACACATAAAACTGCATTATATATATAACCTATACAAACAAAAAAGATTGAACTTTGATAAGTTTTGAAGTAGAAATGGAATGGAGAGAATGTTATTTGGACGTGATCTTGGTGCCGCTAGGGCTAATGACATATGCAGCTTACCATGTTTACTTGTGGCACAAGTTACGTACGCAACCCCTCACCACAATCATCGGCACTAACGCTAGAGCTCGCCGATTCTGGGTCGCTTCCATCATCAAGGTAATCTTCAACTTCTTATATATACATCATCAACACAAATACACATAAATATATTATTAATGATCTTTATGTGATTAATTAATAGGACAACGAGAAGAAGAACATCTTGGCCGTTCAAACGTTGAGAAACTGCATAATGGGATCGACCCTAATGGCAACAACATCGATCCTCCTCTGCGCGGGTCTAGCTGCGGTGCTAAGCAGCACTTATTCCGTGAAGAAGCCTTTAAACGACGCCGTCTTTGGGGCTCGCGGAGAGTTCATGGTGGCTCTCAAGTATGTCACTATCCTCACCATCTTCCTATTCTCCTTCTTCTGTCACTCTCTCTCGATTCGGTTCATCAACCAAGTCAATATCCTCATCAACACTCCTTTTCCTCCGGAGGATTTGGAGGATGAGATGATGATGACGGCAGAGGAGTACGTGGCAGAGCTGCTAGAGAGAGGGTTTGTTTTGAATACAGTGGGGAATAGATTGTTCTACGCGGCGTTGCCTCTGATGCTTTGGATATTTGGACCGGTGCTTGTGTTTTTGTGCTCGGTCGTGATGGTTCCTCTTCTTTATAACCTTGATTTCTTCTTCTTCGGTAAAGAACGACGAAAACTCGATACAAAATCTAGTTTTGGATCGGTTTAGATGAGTAAGTAGAACATGTGTGCGTAGTTGAGTTATATTATGGTCATATTGGTTGAAGCCAGGACTACTGAACTCATGATGAATTTACATGGTAGTTGCAAATTTCGAAGTTTGGTTCATGTATCGGTTGAAGATATTTCGCTTAAAAGGAAATTTCAAATTGTATTATGTGTAGTAGTGTTAATTTTGTAATTATCATATAATGATTATGGTTCGTTGATCGTTAGATGATGAAAGAGTATGAGTATGTACATGACATGTTGAAATATTATAATATATTGGAATATGTGTGTGGTGATTTACTATGTCACGATTTGGTTTGTTGGGCGTTATTATTGGCATTTCCATGTGGGTGACTTTATAACGTATATGCGTATGAATGTCGAGCAAGAAATGCATGTGCCATACGTCGAGCAAGAAATGGGCCAAAAAATGTGATGTTCACATTTCTTCCGTGCACTAATATCTCTCTTAGTTGTTATGCGTTAGGAACCAGTCGTCACGAGCCTACTACATAAATCATCCCAAGACAATGTAAAGAAAAGAAAGAAAAAAAAGTAGAAATACCTAAACGGCTGTGTCTTCTCTGCGTACGTACTACGTAGTACGAATCAGAATGCTTAAAACTCGTTTAAGTAAAATTGATGTCATTCAGATTATGATGCTAATTTATATCCGTTTTTTTTTTGGGAGACGATAAAAGATTTTAGAGTTCTTTTGGTCTGTATAAAATTTTAGGTACTACTCTAATCGAGTATGCAATCCCAAGTTCGACAAAATTTAAATTGCTTGTCAATCAACACGTCTACTTGTAATAACACATACAAACCATCTTATTATTCAGATAAACCTAATTTAGTGACATTTTAAAATTTCGTCACGTCAAAATTTATGGAGGAGATGCATTCAATTTTATCTCATTAAATTAATGTTTTTACTTAATGATATATAGAAAACCATTTAACCATGTTATTAGTAAAAAAATTACAATTTAATATATTTCTTAAAAGCTGAAAACCAATTCGGCAAAAACCCTAACTCTGGTTACTCAAGTCTTGCTGAAAAGTCACAGTCGTCACAGAGCCGCCGTTAGAAAGCTCGTTTCTAGTGACAGAATTGGCTATGGAGCACATTATAGCCACAGCTGAGAAAGAAGTAGGTCTCTTTCACTTACTACGATGGTATAGTTCTGGATTTGAGGATCATTCTCGTTCTAATTCTTAAAAAAAATCGGGTTTTGTATTTGGTAAAACTTTATGGGATATAGGTGCTGGTAAAGCTAGTGAAACTAGTGCAGAAGCAACGCTTAGAAGGAGAAAACGGAGGATGGAAAGAATTTCTAAATTTTTACGACAAACAAGCTGGATCGAGTTTGAGTGATCCTTCGAGACGAACCAAAGATGTCTTGGTCTCTTTTCTTACAACACTCAAGAAGAAACAAGATTTGCAGGTTGTTAAAAGACAGTAATTGTTTGATCATTATTTTAATAATCTTTAGAATCTTTGTTTAATATTTATTTGGTTATGGTTTTTTTTTTTAAACTCTCAGCTATTGGCTAGGTTTCTGAAGCCAAACTTTTATCTGGCTGAGGAATCTCCAGATGAGAGTGCAGAGCAGGTGAGTAGGAACATTTTGTGGACTAAACTTTAGTTTTGGTTGTGTAATGCAAGTTCCTTGATAAACATAAATGTATGTCACTGCCAATACAGAGGCTAGTTCGAATGACTATTACGCATGATGAGTACCCTTTGGACTATTTGTTTCCATCTGATGCTGAGGTTTGTGTTTAATGAGTTTTTATATCCTTTTTTATGAGGAATGGAGACTATATATAACAATAATACAAAGTTAATTACTAAGCTTTTGAATTACACAAACAGGACTGGTTGGTAACGGGAACTGAAATGAATGAGTCGGAAGACATGAAATCGACCAAAATCAAAATGGTTGCTATTGATTGTGAGATTGTTCTTTGTGAAGATGGTGTTAGAGTTGCTGCTGTTGACCGTGATTTGAAGGTTTTTTCTTAATCATTATTTCGAGTGAACACCTTAAAAATAAAAATAAAAACAGAACTGTGCTGATTCTTAATCTTATAATTCATGAATCAGGTGATTCTTGACGAATATGTGAAACCGAATCAGCCAGTTATTGACTATAGGACCTTTATTACTGGACTTACTTCTGATGATCTTGAAAATGCCAATACTCTAACTTTGCTACATATACAGGTACATTGCTATATATATATATATATATATATATATATTCTGCGGTTTCAACACATTACTCTGATGCCATTTAAATTATTGCAGGAAAAATTGCAGATGATTCTTTCTGAGGATACTATTTTGGTAGGTCAAAGTTTGAACAAAGACATGAAAGGTAACTATAAAAAAAACTGGTCTAATTGCTCCTAAATTTCTCTTAACTCTGTTTTTTTCTTTCTTAAACGGTTTTTACTTTGATTGCTCTCAGTATTGAAGATAGATCATGCAAAAGTAATCGACACTTCGCTCGTGTTTAAGTATAAGTATCCCGGTGCAAGAAAGCCTGGAAAACGCCAAAGACCTTCTTTGAATAATTTGTGCAAGGTAGAAAACTTATTTCACAAATCAAATCCACAATATATATGCAATGAACTGATATAGATTGTGATGTTTTTTCTTTTAGTATGTATTGGGATATGCAGTGCAAAAAGATGGTGTTCCACACAATTGTGTTGATGATGCAGAAACTGCTATGAAACTTGTACTTGCTATAGAAGAGAAAGGGGTAGAAACCTCCATTCCAGTAACTAAAGAGGTAAAGGAGGATCTTTTTTGAAGTTTTCCTATCAAAACTGATACATTTGCCTTTAAATCAATCAACATAGATGTTGGAGAAGTCAAAACTCTTGCTTCATAGAACCCCTCACAATGTTCCATCTGAAGAGTTAGTTGAAGTTATTTCCAAGGATTTCACTCATGAATTTCAGGTATGAATCCCCACCAAAATGTACATAATCTTTGTTTGCATGATGATTTGTTTGTTTCTGTGATTTTTCTTTGGTAAAGATATTGAAAAGACAAGGAAGTAGCTACCATTGTGCAATTGCTGTTTTTAATAGTCCAGCAGAAGCTAATCAAGCTTTTGAAAACATTGCTGGAGACCTGGGAAAGGTGTTTGTTTTAGCATCATCACCATCTCTCTGGTCATTTTCTCATATGAGTAGTTTATATATAATAAGTTTCCACACATTTTTCTTACAGGATTCAGCTGGTCTACCGTAGAAGCAGGTTTTTCTAAAGGCAAATTCACCTTCAGGACCAGGATTATACTTTCACGTTCGTAAAATGGTTGAAGATGATTATGTAGAGGAAACCTCTTCAACAAAGAGAAGTTACACAGAGGAGAAGAAGAATGAGAGTTGTAAGAAACAGAAGAGAGAACATGAGTCTGAGGAGGAGACCAGAGAAGAGAAAACAGAGAAGGTAGGTCAAGATGATATGATAAAGGAAATTGAAGAACTGAAGCAGAAACTCGAAGACAAGGATAAGATAATAGATTGCCTCAAAAATCAACCAAGGAAGAATAAAAGACAGTCTCGGTAATGTTTTAACAAGACTCACTCAACCATGAGACATCGAGAGTTTGTAAGGTCATTCCACTGTTTTGTGTTTTGACCATCATCGATGCCTTAATTTACCTGAGAAATTACCTGAGAAATTTGTTTTACTAATTTAAACTTTATGAGAGATTAGAGACTGATGCGTGATGAGACCGTTACGTGGGGTAGAGTATTGAGTTTATATGAATGAAAGATTAAATTGCGTATATGCCATTGCCTATGGTCCAGCTGGGCTGAGCTGAGTTGGCATTGTCCACGTAATTAGTTATCTTGTTTATTTGGTTAATGTCAAGTGAACGACACATCTCTGACGATCCAGCGGGTACTTATTGTCGTAATTCTGTGATCTTAATCAATACACAATAGTATATTGGTTTAGTTTATCGTGAATCGTGATTCCAACCTTTTACATTAATTCTTAAATTGTGTTGGATCCAGTCATGCATACATTAAACATTAAACATATATATTAAACAATAAAGATGCGGTGTTGCTTACAGAGAAAACACAAAGATTCTTAGCTCTTATGCAACGTTAATACATTGGAGTTTCGCTGGATAATTAAAAGTAAAGTATCGGAAATTAAGAATAGAAGTTGCTTAGTTGAACAAGAAATTAAATGACACAACTGGAGTACCCTACATAGACCTCGGCCGCGAAGGATGGTGTGCATTGATTATAGATGATAAATTGATAATACACATCTCACGCATACAGAGTTACGCACACTGTAACGAAATACAATAGTTTAGTTTAAAATATCTTAGCTATTTCCAAAGATTCTTCTTCAATTTTCGTTAAAAATATTCAAGTATTGAAAGTGTTTACGCACATTCTAAACTGATGGTAAATAGATGAATGAATTAATATCATCATTTGAGATCTGATGACTTACTTTAAAAAAAACGACAATAATAGCGACTGGTTTTTACTTTTTACCCAAATAAATAAATAAATAAATGTCAGCCATTGGATTTGCGCCACGTCATCAATGCGAAACTGGAGAAGTGAATTTGATGATGCCGCGTGTCGTCGTCGGTCACGACATCCCCACCCCCACCCCCACGAAGCACATAACCTCACGTTTGTCAACACACAAACCTTTCTTCTCTCTTTCGTCTTTGTCCTCCTTTGCACGCTGTTCCTATTTTTCTACACAAAGGGTGAAAGAAATTTCTACGGTCCATGGTCAAAAAAACTCCCTTCATTAATAATATATAACAGAGAGAAAGAGCGAATCGTGAGAGAGCGAATCGTGAGAGAGCGAAACGTTTTTCTCTTGTTTGTTGGTTTCTCCGAAGATCTTCCCCTTTTGTTGATCGACGGTGGTGAATCTAGACATGGCTGCTGCGAAGCTCGTGGCTTTTTTACTTCTTGCCTTGGTTTTCACCACCAGCGTCTTTGCTGATGCTGGAATCGGTACTGATGAACCGGAGATTGGTGAGGCCGCTGGATCCGATGGCTCATTGAAGATCCAATTGGATCAGCTTAATGCCAAGATCCGTGCCCTAGGTTAGTTAGTTAGTGACTTACATTGTTCTTATTTCTTCCCTCCGATCGAGTAATTGCAAAGTTTTGAATTTTGATTTTTGACTTGAATTCGTATTGAAATCGGATTATGCAGAGTTCGCATGTTTTATTGTTGGAAATTACTATTTCAGCTACTTGATGTGTTTCTCTTCTTATAGCATTGACTTAAATTGGTAGCTTTTTGGATCCGGTTTCAGATGTGAATCGTATTAACTTATTTCCAATGTTGAAATGTTTGCTATGGTTTTATGGCATTTGTGAAATCCGATCAAATTCGTCCAGCTTCGATCTTGTTACAGTTGGTGAATTGACCTTTTATGTTGTTTTTGTTGTTGTGAAGAGTCCCAAATCGATGTGAAAACCCGCGAAGTTAAGGGCAAAGATGAGTTAGTTGCAGAGAGGGAGAAACTGCTCCAAGAAAAGGAAGGCAAGATTGCTTCCTTGCAGACGGAAGTCTCATCACTACAAGTATGGATTTATTATGGTTTTAGTTTCATCTACTTATTTGGAACGTGTTGTTATGGTTTGTTTTCGGCTATTGACATGCTTGGCTTACACATGAGCTTTATGATTTTTCACTCTTCTCCAGAAAAAGGGATCATCAGATTCTGCAAAACAGTTGGGAAAGGCCCAAGCACGAGCTGCTGAATTAGAGAAGCAGGTGTGACTTTAAGTTCAAGAATTAAACCTATTTATATGGCTTGAATATGCAAGCGCTAATATGATTTTTGTGATGCTATTTACGCCATTCAGGTAGAGGTACTCAGGAACTTCTTGGAGCAAAAAAACAAGGAGAAAGATTCCACTGAAGCTCGGACTAAAGAAGCTGAGAAAAAACTAAGTGAATTAAACTCGAGCCTTGACAAAGTATGTCTCTTTGCATCCCTGTTTCATTTTTGCTCTACACAATCATTTGGATTCTCTGAATTGCTTAGCTGGTAGTGCTTAAGAACGTTGAGAGTGCTTATTTACTTTGTCTCAGCTTTAGCTATAGACGTTGATGTCAAAAAGATTTTCATGCTTTTTGCCTCATAATTTTAGGTTATGGTCTTTTTATTGCAGTTTCCATTCTCTGCTATTTTAGATTCGTATAGGACAACTCCTTGCATGATTTATGTACTTTTCGTTTGAGCCAAATTCTATAGTTATGTCCTGAAGATGTTTCATTATAATATCTGATGTCTCGCAGCTTCAGAAGACAAATGAAGAGCAGAATAACAAAATAGGAAAACTTGAACGTGCTATTAAGATAGCTGAGGTATAGTAGTACCCTTTTATTAAATTAGATTCCGTACGCATTTGGTTTCTGTCTTAAATCTTGGTTTATCAAAATTATATTTTCAGGAAGAAATGTTGAGGACAAAGCTTGAAGCAACCTCGAAGGCTAAGGAATTGCTGGAGGTAATGGTTTGACACAGTTTTCCATTTAGTTATTACTGCAGCTATTATAGTACTATACATTCATTGTTTGGAAGCTCGGATTGAACAGAAAGTTAACGTCAAGTATTTTCTTGGTCAGGCTCATGGTTCGTGGCTTCCCCCTTGGCTTGCTGTTCACTGGTTTAAATTTCAGGTAAGGTTTATGGTGGCCTTATTACCGTTTTGAGACAGCTGTTTTTTCGTAGATTAACTTTTGGTAGTTTGTGATCCCATAGACTTATACCGAGACACATTGGGAAGCCCACGGAAAACCTGCTGTGGAGATAGTAATTCTAAAGGTGCTGTTTTAGATTTGGTCCTTCTGAGATTTATGCCTCTAAACTGTATAGGAGCACCTGACTAATGAGATTTACTTATTATTTATTAGGTGACGGAAGCAAAGTCTCATGCTGAGAAGTGGGCTGAACCACATGTGGAAAGCATTAAAACTGTAAGCATCTTATTGGCAATTTATTTTGTAGTAATTTCCTCTGGCATTAGTTAAATGCCTCGTCTCTGATGAATCACCAGTCTCTAGAGTTCTAATTGGCTCATAAAAACTATATTTTATGACACTACTTGCAGAAATATATTCCAGCCATCAAGGAAACTGTTACTACACATGTTGAGCCACACGTCCGAACACTATCCATCAAAGCTAAAGATGCTTACCATTCATCCAAGAGTGCTGTTTCCCCTCACATTGCCTCGGTTCAAGAACTTGTAGACCCCTATTATCAGGTATAGTGTCTTTTTCAGTCTGTTCTTTCACTGATATGTCTGATGGTACACCTTAATCAGCTAACATTTACGGATGCTAACTTAATGTTTATTGCAATCTCTAGGAGGCCAAAAAGTTCAGCAAGCCATATGTTGACCAAGTGGCCACGACTACAAAACCACATGTTGATAAATTGAAGGTTGCCATGAAACCGTACACAACCAAGGTGATCATCGTCTACAAAGAGTTCCTTGAATCTGCAACGGCTTATCACCAGCAGGTGTGAATCTCAGAACCATCTTTATTGGTATTATAGATATGAATTTAAGTTATTGAATCTTCTGGGGATGACTTATCGAGTATTTTGGCTTGTAAGACTAAGAATTTACATTTTATCTGTAAAGGTACAAGCACATGTAGAACAAAAACTGAAGAGCCATGCACTGACCGAGCCTTTTGCTACCAATGAGTTTGTTTGGTTTGCGGTATTTGCCTTACCTTCTTCTTGAATCTATTCTGAGACTCCATACTTTGTTTTCCTCTATAACTTCAAATCTAAAATCGATCCATTGTAGGCCTCTTCATTGTTGGTATTTCCCATCTACATTGCTTACCAAGTGCTCTCCTCTCTCTTCTGGTAAGTCTCCTAATTAATCCATTCAAATTGATCTCTAAATCATGGAAATATCTGATATAATTGTTTGTCGCAGCACAAAGACAAAGAAACCTGTTAAACACCCTCACCACCATGGTCGTCGTAAGGCCAAAAGGAGTCACACTGACAAGTGAAAATTCATTGTTCCACGCACTCAAAATAGTTGAGGTACACTCTCACGTTCTGACCAAAAATGGGCGTTTTTGTTTATATTTCCGCATAAGTAATTGTTTCTTTAATCCGTTGCTTAATAATCACGCCAGGTCATGAGGTTAAAACGCCTCTGTTTTGGAGTCTTCTAAGGTCATGAGCTCACCGGACGGGTTGCTTGTTGAATGAAGGAAAGGTCTCGAGTTGGTGGGTCTGATGGGTTTTTAGAGGCTCTGCGCTTTGTGCACAAGTGTTGACCTCTTTCCTTATTATTTTGTGTGGTTTTGGACAATTTTTTCAGTCTTTTTACACAGAAGATTAGACATTACTAGAGAAAATCTAGCAAAGTTTGGTGTATTTTAGTGTATTTTTTCCATTTCACGTGGATATATTTGGATATCTTTAATTTCTCTTCAGCTTATCTTTTAGCATATTAATCTTCGAACTTTTATAATCGTAAAGAAACATATTGTTGGAAGATTAAAATTCGTAACCTTACTTAAACATTTGGGAGAATTTGCACACAGTCGTCTTAAGATCCCTAACTTCTCTAGAAAAACAAGGAAAACCCTAGCATCGGCTCTAAGAAACTGAACCAAAGTGAAGTTTATAAATTTAAACAATGGATCAAGACCAATATTGGTTATGAATTTGACCAGTACTACAACACAGATTTACTAGGTACATTTTAATCTTCTTCATCAGACTAATCAGCATTTTCTCGTGCCAATATGTCATCTAGGTAGTTCCTATGCATACCAACATAATAGTTTACTTCGCAAATCTTCTCCTCCAACTTTATCTTCCGAGCAACAGCAGTGAGCGTGGGGAAGTTGGCACTGTCTAACATAGAGTAGCTCTCAGGATTCTCCATGATCATGTAATACTGAGGCATTTCAGTGTTCCAGACTGCAATCCATGCCCTACTAAAATTCTTCACTTCAACTGCTAATTTAGGAGCTTTGAAAACAGGGGAATCCGAAATAATGTGTAAAGTACTAATATATTCTGCCATGTCGATCCAAGATAGAATTTTGGCCATATGAACAAACACGTTCGTCCTTGGAATAATTGAGAATACCATTCAAGACAGCTTTCCGGATCTGATGGTTTTGACCATAGGTGTTTCGTAAGTAGGTCGAATGATCCTCATCATTGAACAGTAACATATCTTCTCCCTCACCAGCTTCATCGATTAAAGCTTTCAAATCTTGATCAGAGCTGAGTTCAGTAACATTCTTGTAAAGCGTGGTCACTAAATGACCAAAGAGGGAGATTGCCTTACTAGGTTTAACCATCTTTGGGAGGATGAGTAAACCGTTTCTCACCCTTCGATTCATAGCACTAACAGCTTCTTGGACATCATCTGTTACTTCCGGAAGTAAGCAACAGATCCCTCCAAGGTAATAGGTCGCTCTCTGGTCCCTATCCTCCAGATATTCATTCTTAGCACAGGCAAGACTCAACTGAAATGCCGCGTAGTTACGATTCTCCTCTGTCGCAGCAGATGGATCACCAAGAATCATATCCACTTCCATGCTCATACTATCATCAGTCACCCTCTGTGTGGAGTTTGACATAGATGCTTTTAGATATTTTCGTGGGAATATAGTTTTAGTGGAGAGAGGTTTATAATATAGGGAAGAGATGGAAGTTGGAAGGTTGATTAAAGACGTGCATGGCTCTTCGTTATTTGTGTTGGTTCCCAATAAATTTGTATTTTTGGTCTTTCTAGTTTCCCACTGTGCTTTGATGTTTTATCTCTTCGGCGTGATTTTTCGACAAAAAAAGAAAAAAAAAAAAAAAAAATCTCTTCGGCGTGATTAATGAATATTGAAAACGTGGTTTTATAATACGATGTCGTTTGTTTTACTTGTACTATTTTAATACTCTGCAGTGCACATTTCTCGTGTTTTCGATTTGAACAAAGGTAATCCAAAATTAAAACTTCTTATAAAATAAGCATTTAATTTACACCAAATCTAAAGTTATTTCCAACAAATAACATAGGGGGGGGGGATTTAATTACCAAAAGAAACAAATGATTTTGGATTCAGAGTTAAAAAATACATAATTGAAAATTGAAAAAAGAGAGAAGGCTGTTCGTTCCTCATTTGGAGCTACAGTGACCGTTTCTACTGCTTTTTGCTTAGATAGAGAGAGAGAGAGAACGAAAAAGAGAGATTCCCTTTGGCTTTGTGGGGGAGATTAGTGACTCATAATTTCGCTTTTAGCCTCTCCCACTCTCACTTACTGAATCTTTCTCCGATCTTCGGTTTTTCCTCGACGGATTCCCTTTCCGCTTTACCTTCAATCACTCAGTCGTAAACTCCGCTTATTCCGCCGAGGGCCACCGGTGATTTTGATGGTTCGATCTTACTTTTGCTCTAAAGCACTTTTATATCTTCTCTTTTACGTCCTATCTTTTATCTTTTGACGATGACACTGATGATCTTTGCTACGCATCAAAAAAATTGATTTCTACTTTCCGGTTAAAGAATAGAATCTATCGATTTTGGTGAATTGAATGTCCCGATTGGGTTTTTGAATTTCGTCGCTTGATTTGTGAGAATTTATAAATGCACATTTGTTCACAGTATCTCTATAAATGATCTCTCTCAATTTGGTTTACTTATGTTCAGGGATTGTGAAGATGTTAATTAAAGAAGACTATTTAAGATGAATTTTGATAAGATAAAACAATAGCTTAAGAGAGAAAGATAGATATGTCAGAGTCTCGGCAAAGGCCTCCTTTTAAAGGCCCGAGATGGATTATCACATTGGTTGTTCTGGTTACAGTCGTTGTCATCACTGCTTTCATATATCCTCCGCGCAATTCTGTGGCGTGCTATATGTTTTCTGGTCCTGGATGTCCTTTATACCAACAGTTTTTGTTTGTGCCTACGAGGGAATTGACTGATAGTGAAGCTGCTGCTCATGTTGTCATGAATGAAATTATGAACCTTCCTCAATCTAAGATTCACAATCCCAAGATTGCCTTCATGTTCTTAACGCCAGGGAAACTTCCTTTTGAGCCTCTATGGGAGATGTTCCTTCGTGTAAGATATTTTTCTCATTAAGAGATGCCTTTTAATCAGATTCTTAGAGATATATAACTGATGAAATGGTGGTGGTTTCTTTTTGTTGGTTTAGGGTCATGAGACCAAATATTCAATTTATGTGCACGCGTCAAAGAAAAGTCCTGCGCATACAAGCAGCTATTTTGTTGGTCGAGATATTCACAGTCACAAGGTAAATGAGATTGATTACACCATTCTATTGGTAGTGATTCCTGTACGTAGCTTTAATAGGATAATCTTTTGAAGGTTGCTTGGGGTCAGATATCCATGGTTGATGCAGAAAGAAGGCTATTAGCTCATGCGCTCGTTGATCCTGATAATCAGCACTTTGTGTTGCTTTCAGATAGGTGATTGAATACTTGTTTCTTTGATATTAAGTATCCTAAGGTCTTGTTGATGTAATGATTAACTAATAGTACTCTTACCATCTTCTTCGTTGTTATCTGGCAGTTGTGTACCGCTATTCGACTTTAACTATGTCTATAATCACTTGATCTTCGCAAATCTTAGCTTTATTGATTGGTAAGTTGTATTATTTTGCCTACAGTATACTCATGCGGTTGAACCTCTTCTATGGTGTTAAGTATCTCTATCTATCATGTTTTTTTTTTTCAGTTTTGAGGATCCTGGACCACATGGAAGTGGACGGTATTCACAGCATATGCTGCCTGAGGTTGAAAAGAAGGATTTCCGGAAGGGATCACAGGTATGCGACTATGCGTTGATGAGTTATGTGATAAGATTTCATATTTCTCCCTTTTTCGTCCTGCAAGATGTTTATCTAAGAAGTTTTTAGGAGGGGTTTTACAGTTTACAGCAAAAAATTATCATGTTTTTAGTTTCCTTCTCATTCCTTGTAATAATGGTTGCATTTCTTTTTCACATATTTCTACTTAAGCTTCTATATTTTCTTCTGCGTCACTATAATCATCTTTTCCAGTGGTTTTCAATGAAGAGGAGACATGCTATAGTCGTCATGGCAGACAGCCTTTACTACACAAAATTCAAGCTTTATTGTAGGGTAAGAAAGCCTTCATTTTCATGTTTTCTTATATTCACATGTTAGTTGAAACAACCAGCCATACCATATCTTGTGGTATATCCAAATATTCTATCGGGTGACAACTATTTCTCCAAATCTCTCATCATAATTGTGGTCTGCATATTTGGTGATCAAACTAAGTCATCAAATTAGACAGTAAACTGCCCATTGAGAATGTAGCTTATTGGCTTAGTGGTTATGCCGTGTGATGTTCAAACAAAACCTGTCTGTTTTCCTCTCTTTATAGCATAGAGTCGATATTGTGGGATATTGAGACATGTTTTAGGCCTGATGTCGTATCGCAAGCATTTGTGTAATCAAGCAGCATTTTCCCTAACGGCTTATGTGTTGTGACAGCCAAACATGGAAGGGCGCAACTGCTATGCGGACGAGCATTATTTTCCAACTCTTTTCAATGTCAGTGTACTCCTTGCTTGCATCGTCCTTCATATTACCCCTAAGCCTTAAATTAGTCATTTGCCACTACTTCATCATAATCTCTCCTTGCATGATCTCTTTCTTTCAGATGATTGATCCAGATGGAATAGCAAACTGGTCAGTGACACATGTTGATTGGTCCGAGGGAAAATGGCATCCGAAATTGTACAATGCAAGAGATATCACTCCTCACCTCATCAGGAAAATTAAGGTTCCTCTTGCTCTTCTCTTTCTCGATGCTCAGTTAGATTTTTTTTTCTTTACGCGATCTAAGTTTGCGGTTTTAATCTGATATGCAGTCCATTCAACTTGCTTACCATGTCACAAGCGATTTAAAGGTAGAAAACCCGATTCTTCTTCTTCTTCTTGTTACCATGATTCTTGAAATTTCTGTCACTGATCCATAACCATTCTCTATATGCAGAAAGTAACTACGGTAAAGCCGTGTCTATGGAAAGGAGAACAACGGCCATGTTATCTATTTGCTCGGAAGTTTAATCCAGAAACTCTGGACCGGTTATTGTATCTCTTCCCTAACTACACCTCATTGGTTTGAAAGGCTTATCGGCTCTATTGTCAGGTTTGGTCTTGGTTAAGCTATAACCAAAGCATTCTTCTTGTGATAAATATTGGGACCATTCATACTAATGTGATTTAAAGTTGGGTTTGAGCCTGACACAGACATAGAACAGGAACTGCTTTGGTGTTTTTGATTTTGTTTATGAGTTAACAAACATTAGCGTGATAGCATGTTACTTATAAACAACTTTGTATTTGCGATCCATTAGTAATGTCTCTTTTTATATAATTTTAGCATTTCTGCATTGATATGCTTTTCAACTATCAACATATATTCTTCTTCTGCAGATTTAGATTGATGGCTTTATCTATATAAAATTACAAAAGGATTGGAGGAAATCTAAAGTTCATCGAAAAAGAAAAAGAAACTATTTTTAAAGTTTTTAGTTACTAAAAAGCTAGTAAGAAACTACAAAGGTTATAAAGAGTAAAGTTCCATATACAGACATTTTTCTTACTTAGTAATTCAGCGGGAAACAAGATTTTCTTAGCAAAAAGTCAGTATTACAACTCAAAGTTATAAAAAACTGGTGCCATTTTAAAACGATAAAATGTTTCAAACTTTCAATTTATTTTGAGTTTAGATTTAAGAGAAGGCCTAATGAAATGTAATAAAAAAAAAAATCAGTGTATTTTATTCCACCGAAGAAATCTCTTCTGTTTCCAAAACGGTAAGTAGTTATGCCCTTGAGAACCTAAACGTCGTAGCATTTCGAACGGTCCAACTTTTTAGTTCTCATAGGGTTAATCTACACCGTTGATTACTTTTCAAAGGTGAAAGAAAACATTAGGGTTAATCTACACCGTCCGTCTAAATCAATCGACAATAAGAAAGAGCGGTAAGAGAAACTGAGAAAGCATCTTGAGAAGCTTTAAGGGTTGCTCACGGAGAATCATTGTCTGGACGAAATCCTGTTGTTGTCCGTACAATGTCGCCGAGGAAGAGTAAGGCAGATGGAGAAGAGAAGGCAAAAACTTTAACAACGGTGTCTTCGAGACTGACTCGGAGTATGGATCGTCGAACTCGAAGTGAGACTCAACAAAACGGTGCTAAGGCATCTGGATCCGCTACCAAACAAGTGAAGATTCAGTCTCCGAAGAAGACGAAGAGAAAGAAGTCAGCGATTGAGACTGAGAAAGCCAAGAAGGCAAAGAAGGAAGACGAAGCATCTGAAGAAGAGGAACATCCCCAGGTTGAGGACCCCACGAAAGCCAAGATTGTCATAGAGCACTGGTAATATATGTTTTCATTCTTTTTTTTTGGTGTTATCTTTAGATTTCCTGAGAAAATGGAAAGATTCGTAAGAGTAAAAATTTAGGTATTCTCCTCGAAATTGAAGAAGGCTGAAACTTTAGTATTGTTTTATCAAAAAAAAAAAAAAACTTTGGTGTTGTTAAACAGTCTTGTTGTGACTTTTGTGTCCGTGTAGCAACTATGGTTTCTTCTGATTTTGGACAAGTCTTTTTCTTCTTTCTTTTTCTCATTGATTAGTGGTTTCGCGGATGATAGCTCATTTATCTTTAGTGTTTCACATTTCTGAAGAGGAATTGAATATCTGTTTTCTGTTAATTTACTTGTCTTGCTTAAGCTAAAGGGGAGAGAAATAGGATCTGTTTTAGCTATATATGTCTTGTTTTCTCATGATAGTGTTTTTTTGTTTGGTTTGGTAATGTTATTGAAGTAAACAATGCAATGCATTCAAGACAAGGGCCATTCAGGTGAAGGAAGGTCTAGAGGAAGCTGTTCCTGGCGTCATAGTGACTTTGAATCCTGAAAAGGTTATTCTTTTACTTCATATTAATGTTCTCTATTGACGACTGTGTTAGAAGATCATATATGTCACATTATTCTTGATAAGATTTTCTTCTCCATTGCTAACTCTTTCTTTTGATGTGCTTAAATAGCCAAGGCGAGGTTGCTTTGAGATCCGGGAAGAGGGCGGCGAAACATTCATCAGTCTTTTGGTAAAACTTCCATTCTAATACTTTGAAAACATTGGTCAAATTTGTCTCACTTCTGTGTAAGATTTGTTCCGTCTGAGTAAGGTCTATTGTTAGTACTAATCTCATTACACAAGCTTGTTTTATATGCATATGAGAAATTGAGAATGGAATTCAACTCTAGATCCTTATTCATTGTAATGAAACAAGGCATCAGGAAAGAAATTTGCAAACATTATAAGTTGGCTTTTTGTTGTTTACAGTTAACAGGGCATGTTGAAAGCGATTATTTATGTTAGTATTATGAGTATACAGTATGAAATATGTTTTTTTGGCTTTCGATCTAAATTTGAGAGGAAGATTAAAGAGTATGTTTATCTCATTATGTAGGAGATGAAACGTCCATTTGCACCAATGAAGGCACTTGATATGGAAGAAGTCATTGAAGACATCATAAAGAAAATTAAATGAGAGACGGCTACCGACTACTGTGTTGTGTCAAATATGTTGTTTGTTTCTGTCTTCGCCCTCAGTTTAATTAAGTAGGACTCTGTTGAAAACTTTCTAGAGCAATGTCAGATTTATTAGGTTCACTTTTGTTGTTTCGGTATGAGCTACTGTTAAGTGCATTCTCTTCGTTTTGCAATGCATGATTGGCTTGGTTGATAGAAAAGGATCTATGTAGTTTGTGGGATTAACTCGTATTTGTAAGGCTAGTTTGATTCATCTCGTTGCGTGAAATATTTGTTGTTGTTTGGATCAGGCATGGTTTTAACAGAAGTATGTTCTAACATATTTAGATCGGTGTGACAAACATCACATTTGCATTCAGGACCGCTGATAAAATACAATACATGCTGAGTAGAAAGTTCAATACATATGTGTTTTCACTGCCAATGGTCTCGTCTCTTCCTATTAAAAAAAAAGCTACAGATGAAATGTTTTGAGTCTCATCTACCACAACCCATTATTGTTTCAACCCACATCACCTGAATCCATTAAAACGCAGCGAAGCTTGCGAAAAATGCTAGAAAGGAAACAACATAAAAGCTCAAACTAGCCTTACAAGCAGTAGAGGATGATGGTTTAGCCTTATCAGCTTCCATCTTCTCATTATCAGCGCTCGGAGCAGGAGCAGGAGAATCGTCCTCCTCCGGTGTATCTGTTGCAGGTGTAGATTTTGGGATAGCCGCATCTGAGGAGTTGTCTTCATCAGCTGGTCCAAGAGCTGTTGCAGCATTCATGGGAGATGGAGATGGAGCCAGAACTAAAGGAGCAGGTGGTGGTGGAGGTGGGAATATTGCAAGACTTAGTCCAGGAGCCACAATAGGCATGCTAATCTGGATTATAGAGAGGTTATATGGATTGTGGTAGACTGTTTTGACATACTCAGCAGTTAAAGGTGAGTTTTTCACTGCTGATCCAAAGTAAACTCTTCCTTTCAATTTAGTAACGTTGAGGAAACCATTCATCTCTTCACCCAAACCAGTGGTCTGGTATAAGGTAGTGAGCATTATGCTCTTCTCCCTCAAGGCCTGAAGCTTGAGCTCATCGTAGTAGTCAAGAATAACATGAGTCATGAGGATGTTGTTGAGCTCAACCTCGGATCTGTTAGTGATGGAGCTGATGGCGTCGTTTCTAACAGCGAGCACAGTTATGGTTTGGTATTTGCTTATGAGGGAAATGAGCTTGGTACTGATGAAGAGGTTGCTCATTGTGCTGAAGTTGGGGTGTTTCTGAAACGCACGTGTGATGTTATCGGCTGTAACAACATTAGAGAAGACGAGTAAGACGGTGAGGGAGAGGAGGGAAAGAGAGGCATTGAGACCCATCTTGTTTGTTGTTGTTTTTGCTAAACCTCAATGGCTTCACTCGTTTGGTATTTATTATGCAGAAGAAGTGAAGGAGTTGTAGAAGAGTAGTTAAAAAGAGAGAGATTTTCTCTGTTTTTGGTATTAAGTCTGAACTAGTCTTTTTGGTGAGCTAAGTCTACTCTTCTATTTTTAGAGTTTGTAATAAGACTTGGCCATTTCGGAATTTAATTATTTGACGACTTTAACATGTGTTTTATGTTAATTGTAAAATTTTGAAGGATACTTTTCTTTTGTTATGGAATAGACTAAAATGATTTAATTTGTATGTTTATTAGAAGAATTTTATTGTTACAATGAAGTTTCGTTTACAATCTGAAGATGTTTTAAAATAAATATTAACATTTGATGGGAAAGATAACCTAACGATTTTCGACATGGATGATTAATTAAACCTTTTTTTTCCCCCAGAAAATTACAACTCATCCACTTAGTAAGTTAGTATCAGCAAAACTTTTATGATTATACTTATAATCGATATTCATGTTCCTAAAAGAATTACCTTTAAACTAAAGTAAATAAAAAATAAAAATGATAAACTACAAATTATATTTCTTTTTTAAAGTCTAGGAAAAAAAAAATATCAGTATTCTAAAAAGGCTAAAATACTTCGAATAAAAAAGTAAAATAAATAAATTCCGAATTTAAAACCATCGAAAACCCCGTGAAAACGCTAAGTAATAATGTCAATTGCTATGGTCACAACTCACAACATATTTCATTTTTAAAACTTTTAATGAATTACATCAAAGAAGATTTCAGTGTTAATTCCGTATGTATAATTTAATAATTAGCTACTTAGATACGTATACTATCGTTCTAATAAAATTAGGTGTTTCGTTTACAATCCAAAGAAGTTTTAACCATTCATTTTTGAAATAAATATCATGCATTTGATGGAAAAGATAGCCAAACGGCTTTTGGCGTGGATGGTTAAACTTAGTATCATCAATTTATTATGATATTATGATATAATGATACTTTCGATATATCGATATTATGTTTTGCCTTTAAACTAAACATGGTAACTTATAAATTAAAAAAAAGTTCACGAATAAAAGATTAGTATCCTTTAAAAAGGTAAAATAGAAATAAGAATTTATATAACTAGTAAAAAAAACCCGTGAAAACTCCAAATAACAAAGGGACGTCAATTGATATAATTAGATTATATTTTGCATTTATAAATCATTTAATCGATGGTTTACGTCAAAGAGGTTGTCACACTTAATACCGCATGTATTATTAGCAGCTTAGGTATAAATATCTTCCAAATATTTAGAATCTATTCTATTCTTAATCTAAGATTCTAACATTGTATAACACGTTTTCATCTGTCGATCCTATGTTCTAATTATATGATCTTTTACGTACACACATATAATATATAGAAACACACACGAATATTTAAAAGTTTCTGCTTTATACCAATTAATCGAATTGGCATTTGACAACTCGGAGTTCATATTCTCTTTGTTAACCTACGAATACAAACATCTCAATAATGGAGAAGCTAATCATATTTTTTGCACGGTGTCCTACAAAGTTCGGGCACATGAATTTTGGTTTATCTCCTTACACATGCGATGCGTCATATATATGAGTGGAACTCGAACTCATCGCAGTGTTAATTAATGTTTTTACGTTCAAATTACAGGTTTAATATCGTCCACGTGTAAATATACTAAATAAATGCATAAAATTACAACTCGTAGAAGTAATGAATTCTCATGCATCTAGAAAAAAATAAGTAATTTTTGTTTCATTAGATATAAGGCAAATCTGTTTGACAAACAAAAAAACAAAAAATCTGTCGTACGAGTTTGAATAAACATAGCGTTGCATTATAAATATAATTTATAAATTGTGACAAAAAGGAAACTAGATCTTGATATAGTGAATCACTAGTTTCGAATCCAATTCGTTGTACAGTTATAAAAATAATAAAACATAAATACCAATACTAGTAATGTTAGGGGTCTAAAATTAGAACGAGATGTCATCTTCTTGACAGAATTATTCTTAGTTAGTATAAGATAAGGCTCACCACCTGGTAGCTGGCACGAATCGATCCTTCATTGGCCACTCGAGCATATATTCCGTAATGTAATCAACTAAAAAAAAAAAAAATCAATTACTAACTCAACCATTACGAAAATTCAAGCTTCTAGCTACTTATTAGATCGCTTAGGAAGAGATATATATTTATTTCCTACCTCTACTTCTCCTATTTTGATGTGTGCTTTAGCTTTTACTCAGATAATTTTGAAAGAATAAATTACTTAAGATTCTGAAATACTGAGTGTATATATGAAGAAATAGATGTAACAATCGTTTTAGGTTACATTTTTAGCAACCTAATTCTTGTTTTGAACAACATGTTTGATCTAGAACAACTCTAAAATAGATGACTCGAAAAGTATATATAGCCCGAGTAAAGAAAAAGCGCCGAGAAAATTATGTAGTTGTACATACAAATCAACTTTTGCAAATAGTTAACAAACTATTGGACGATAATAAGCAACATACCAAAATAGATGGTCCATTGTCGTGAAATAGAATTAGTCAACCCCAAAGACTAAGCGATTCTTGACGTCTAGCGATGGTAAACATTATCAGCACATACATAACAAAAAATGTGATGGAACTTTACGGTTGAATCAAGGTTGGTTAGCTGACGTGAACACATGAATAGAAATCGATGAGAATCTTTGGTGTATCTTGGAAGCCTTTAGAAACAATATATTAATTATTTCTATGTACATGTTGCCTTAGTGATGCTGACAAGGGACAAATGATGCTAACATAATGCATGAGAACAGTTAATATCAGTCTAATTGTGGGTTTCCTTATTTGTATTGACCATGAACGTGAGTTTCTTTTTGTGGAATGGGTCATGGACTCATGGAAATGGTTTTTCAGATTTCGTGCTTCCATACCGCAAAAGACATAACTTGTTTCATGACATATATTACTACAAAGTATTGTTACAACGAAAAATGGATTTTCGCTATAACCAAAGATTGATCATCATTTTGTTGCCATTTCTTCTTTAATCTAGAACAACAACTCTTTTTCAACACAAATTTTGTCATTGCCGTTAAAACAAATTTTGTAAAATGTATAACTAATGTTTCTAGTCTCAAAACATAAATTCGAGAATATAACAGTTCATCGCACTTAAAATTGTGTCACTAAAACAAAACAAAAAAATTGTGTCACTAAAAGAGTTCTATAAAATCATTTAATATCTTTGACGGGAAAAAAAAACACATATTTTATGGTTAAACGGTTAAACCACATATTATATTATACGGTTTGGTATTCGTTCTGAGAGGATGTACGAATCTAAGACTTAGAACCCCTTAGTAAAAAAACCATAGATTAAATTTCATCGCTTTTTATATCTTAAAATCAGTCACACAAAATGTTAGATTAAATAAAAATAATTGCGCCTTTTGAAAACCTACAAATTAATTAATACAATAAAACTCTCCATTTTCCTAACTTTTGAGTATTCGAAGTATACATTTATAATAACTGCACGAGCAAATCATTTAGTCAAAATTAAAATTAGTTTATATATAGATGTCAACTTAGGAGGGACCTAAAACGGTAAGTTAAAAGAGGAACAAAAGGACTGGTTTATGTTGAGTGTTGAATAGAATGAGGAGTGAGTGAGTATGGCTTGGCATCATCTCCCACGAGGGCCTTCGCTCCCACTTACCTTATTTCCCCATCATGTCTCTCTTTTCACATTCATTTGTGCTTTGTGTGCCAATTTTGGTCCATATATATATATATATATATATCTTTCCTCAAATTTATAAAATATATATATATATATATATATAATAGAATATTATTGCATTATTACAAAATTATTGATCGAAGCAGAATATGATGATGTTAAAGCTAGTCATTATCACATAAACGAGGACCAAAGGATCTATAGAGATAGATGAAAGAATTGAATACGGAAAATGATATAGCTAGAGGGGCGATATATAACTGAATTTACCGAAGTGATCAAATCTCTGATGGTTAAAGTTCCATACTTAGACAACTTTTTTTTTTCTTCTAAATACTTAGACAACTTTAACGGAAGGTTCCCGGCTGAAACTGAAGCTACTCACAATTTTTTTAGTTACTGTGTGAGTTTTGCAGACCTTGTTATTTTGATTGCATCTCTCATTAACCCATTATTCCTAGAACTAACCTACCACAAATCAATTCTACCGTACCATATTTTATAACGAGCTCTGCATTTCACATGAATATACAGATGGAAATCTACAAACTATACTTTCTTTATTACCATTACTATTGTTTTACGTTTGACCACGTGGTCACTATACAAGTAAAAATGACGAAAGAAAGAGAACAAGAAAAGTAAGGCATAGATCGAGAAGCAAGGTACTAATTAAAAAGAATTTCGCAAGACAAGGCCTTAATTTTGTCTCGACTAAGGACCATTAAAGTTAATATATCCACGTGACAGTAAGTCAGTAACGCCTTCTTCTTGGGACATTTTTTCTTTTTCATTTCGTCACTAACAAAATAAAGTTATATTCATTGTTTTTTTTTTTTCATTTCGTTATAAATTATAACAATTTTGTAATTTTCAAAACTATAACTCGCAACAACAAATATTATATATATATATATATATATATATCTGAAACCAACATGATACAACTTGTAATTGTCCTATCATTCCCTACTTTAGACATCGACATCCATCGTATTTTCTCAATACAACGATCTTTTTTTTTTCCTTTTGGGTTAATTATTGTTTTAATTCATATTTTCATTTCTCTATTCGTATAATTATAGAATTCATAGAAGTATTATAAGTTCCACGAGCATAAGTGATTACGTAATTATATGGTGGATTTAACCAACCGATATTGATTTTCAAAACAAATCTAATCGATGTTACATTGTTATTTTTTATATTTTTTTGTGTGGTGAAAGGGTTATTGCTACGTCAGGTTGAGCTCATGCAAAGTAAGTCTTGCCGTATTTGAATTCGAAATAGACATACATATGCATATTAATTAAATTTACGACAAGAATCTAAATTTTGTGAAATCTTACCACAGATTCTTCGATATAAAGGGCAAAAAAAAAACGAATTTAACCACAAAAATTAATAGAAATGAAAAGAAGAAGAAGATTAGAAGCAGAAGAGATTCCAAAACTAAAACTAATCTCTCATCCCTAGTTAGTATGTGGACCCATTATTTTAATATTCTAACATTAAACTAAATAATTTCCCATACTACTTTTGATTTAATTATCTTCGTGCATATCGGAATAAGTGTCACATTCTTTCAATTAATTTCCATAGAAAAGATACGGCTTTCTTACGTCGCAAATATGACGAACAAAATAACTTTTTATAACTCAACTATTTATTTATTTAACTATATCTATATATTGTCTCGATCGAATACGAACAATAGCTTTGGTTTAATGGAAACTTGAGGTATTCTTTTGTATCCAAATATGATAAATAAATTGGTGAAAGATTGATAGATAAGATTCTTCCTTTTCGAGAATTCTGGAATTCTACATTTAATATATATAAATATTAGATATAATGAAAATATACTTGTGAGTAATCTATGCACCCGGCCCTTTACTGACATATATATATATAGCCCTCTACTCAGTTTCTTTCTCCTCACCAAAATTAACAAACTCATTTTTGAAGAGAAATCACAAACACACCAAAAAACAAAACCCTAGCTAGCTCGTAAAATCATAATTATAAAACAATGTCTGGTGTGTGGGTTTTCAACAAGAATGGAGTGATGAGGCTGGTAGAGAATCCTTACAACCAATCCTCCGGAGAGTCGTCTGATTCTTCCTCTTCGGGAGGTAGCCAGCAACAGAGGATGAGGAGGAAGATTCTCGTCCATCTTCCGACCAGTGACGTTGTCTCTTCGTACGGATCACTTGAGAAGATCTTGAGGGGCCTTGGGTGGGAGAGGTACTACGGTGGAGACAACACCGATCATCTCCTCCAGTTTCACAAGAGAACTTCAATTGATCTGATCTCTCTCCCTCGCGACTTTTCCAAGTTTAACTCTATTCATATGTATGATATTGTCGTCAAGAACCCTAACGTCTTCCACGTCCGAGACATGTGATCATTCAAAACTGGCTCACTTTGATTCTCCAAATCATTCTCGCTGCTATATCCTACCATGTATATATATTCATATATACAGGTCCTTGTTTTTTTTTTCATGCATTTAATGTGTTTTGTGTTGGTCCATTTGGGATGGGTTCAAGCTAGAGCCATTTTAATAACTTGTATCATTTTCTGATTTTAATGAACATGTATCATATTAATGTCAAGTTCTTAAGATGGAATGGTAATTAAATATATATCAAAGTTGGATGTTATTTATATTTGATTTGTCCATCCCAAAGTATATATATATATATACAAGTTTCTAAGAAACCAAAATATACAGATTACAAACATTTACATACATAGAGATATTGGAATATGTACAATGATAATCTCAAGTACGACCAAAATCTAAAGAAGGAAAGTCAAAAGGTGTCCATTTAGAGAAGGGCCCCCAATGGTTTGGGAGGACAACGGATAAAATGATGGGCGCACGTGACCTCACATACTTTTCTACCCAATTTATACACGTGTCGATTCCCCATTGCCCATTTCGCCACTTTTGTCACAGTTAATATGATGGGCGCACGTGATATCTAGCCTTTACAAGGAATCCGGCACGTGTCGATTCCCCATTGCCCATTTCCCCACTTTGTCACTTCGTTTTCGATGCGAACAAACTTTCTTCTCCTAAATAAATTCGCACATATCTTTTTCTTCTCACACGGTTAGATTCGGGACCTTATTTTTATTTATTTTCTGGAAATTTATTATAGTTTCTATGATTCTGATCTACGTTATCTTACACAAGACACTAATGTCTTGGATAACGAAACAAAATTTTCAAGCAAGGTAAAAAATATGATTGGAAAATCTGAATAAAATGCAGACGAGAGAAAACATGTATAAAGCAATCTAATAGGGAAGCGGAACAATGGAACAAATTAAAAAAAGTATAAAGACATAGAAAAACATATGTAGATTTTAGTCGGATTCTTTAAACCGGGCGGATCACCTGATTTACTAAAAAAGAAGAAGAAATGGATCAAAGATTACCAAGTTACCATGCATGAATGGTAAATTAAATGTTTTTGGATATCATCATTCATTAGCTTTGCACTCGTTTAAACTCCAACAAGATAGTGTGTTAAGTCTCAAATTATACAAGTTTTATGGTGTAGTGGTTGAGCTCCTTCAACATTTTGTTTCATGATCTCAAGATCTAGTCTTAGTTTTACATATATTTATAATGTCCTGGGACCTAAATTCTACATTTGTGTTTACTAAACACAGTAAAACAACATCTGAAATAATTAGACCCGATTCCTCATGAATAGATTGAGATGCTTTGGGTTTTTTTTTTTGCTTTCACATCATTGGGACGAGACCCTAAACTTCAAAATTAATAATGCGGCTAAAACATTACAGATGTCACACTTTTTAGTATATGTAACTGATATACTTTGAATCAACCAAATTAATGTAACAACGATTGTGCTTTGTGATATACAGTGTAACTCAATAGAGTTGGCCATTAAGAAAAAAAACCACGAATGGAAGCAAAGAAGTCATGCAAAGCAATCGTTGACTTTTGGGAGGACGAGACATTCTTAGGACCGTACATCTAGACTATTGGAGGAAATGGTGCCACACTTTGTATCATCTTAACGTACAAAAATATTTTCATTAGTTTAATGATAAACCGATAAATCGGTTTGAATATTGTTTATTTTCTTGGGTAAAAACTTTTAGTATCCCTTGGTATAATAATCATTCATTTCATATTTTCATACCATACGAATATGTATTGTTAGTTACCAAAACGTCGCACCTTTAGTGGCCGCACAAGATTTACCTGATCGCAGCGTCTCTGCTTGACGCTAAATAACAAAAAGAGTGAGATGTACAAAATAACAAAAAGAAAGTTTTGGGGTCGTTTTGTTAGAGATGACATTTGTTGTGGGCTTTTTGAAACGTGAGGAGGTGTTAAACTTATAATTTCCAGGAAATTAAAATTAAAAAGAAAAATAATTATCTTTTGTGGTTGGAAGATTATTCCATTTTCGGTAATTAATATTTAATTTAGTTTTGGTCCAACGGAAACATATCCACTATTCCTTCTTCCTCTGATCGTCCTCCGTTCATCTCTCTGCTGATCCATGGAGTCAGTTCACTGGAATAGTTTGATAAACCCTAAATTCTCCTCAAATCAGCGTATTCGGAGCAAACACCGTGCTGTTCTCGATCGGAGAGATGCTATTTTGCAGAGTCCACTCTCTCTCAACGCCGCGGAGTTGCGGCGAGGCAGGACATTCTCGACTGTGCGGATTCCTAGATTTTCCGTTACCGCGGCGGTGACTGATGTTTCCAAGAGAAACGCTGCGGTTGGTGGCCGTGATTCGAAAAACGCTGCGATAATGACAACGGCGATGAGCGATGTCGAGAGAGGTGTACGAGTAGGGAAATCGAGCACCGCGCTGGAGCAGCTGGATATTGAGCGAGGCGTTTGCGTGCCCTTCCGAAAGTATTCTCCGGAGACTGTATGATTGCATCTGTAAATTTTGTTTTTGTTTCTAGTTCGATTCACGCGTTAGTTTCCTTCAATTTCAATTTTTGATAGCTCTGCTGAATTTGTTGATTCACTTATTGAGCTGTTTAGCCTTGTTCGTATTATTGGATTTGCTTGATAGTTTCTTAGAAGGAATCGATGTGCTTGTATTCAGCTAGATTATTTCTCCTTTGTGTAATTACTTTCACATTTGTCTTTTGGATTGTTTGAATTGGAATTTACTGGTGTTTTGGTGATCAGGTGAGGAGTAAAGTGCTGGAATCAAGAGGATCAGTCGTCTCCCTTGTTTCAAGGGGTGTGGAGATTGTTTGGACTCTGGGGTTGTATTGGTCTTCCTTAGTGTATGATTTTTTGGTTGGAAGGGATGAGGAAGTCGTCCCTTTTCGTGCTCGCCAGCTTAGGAACCTCTTGTGCAACTTGGGGCCTTCATTTATCAAAGCTGGACAAGTATGTGGATCCATCTTACTGTTATGAATTTGTTAAACAATGGAAGTAACCGGGTTCTCCAATTATCTACTCTAATTATCTATTACATGGGGGTCAGGTTCTGGCTAATAGGCCTGATATAATCCGTGAAGACTACATGAACGAGCTCTGCATACTCCAAGATGATGTTCCTCCCTTCCCCAACGAGGTAAAAATCTTATCTTTTTGGTAGATGAAGATATTTCTCTTGTTATCATGTGCCATCGTGAGGTGAAGCTAAGTGGTGAAAGACATTGTAGGTTGCTTTCCAAATCATCGAGGAAGAGTTAGGGCAACCTCTTGAAGCCATATTTAGCAAGATTTCTTCAGAAACAATAGCGGCTGCAAGCTTAGGCCAAGTTTATCGAGCTACTCTACGTGCCACTGGAGAAGATGTTGCTATCAAGGTTCTTCTACATGGAAACTTTTATTGTGGCTACAGAGTTTATCTTCTTCGGAAATTGTGATATTTATTACAGGCTTATCAATCTGAAACTGTTTTAAAGTTTGGGTTTGACATTTATTTTTATGTATATACAGGTTCAGAGACCACAGATAGAGCCCATAATTTACCGGGATCTCTTTCTATTCCGAACCCTTGCCTCATTCTTAAATGGCTTCAGTCTACAGAAACTGGGCTGTAACGCAGAGCTAATAGTTGATGAATTTGGAGAAAAGCTTTTGGAGGAGCTTGACTACACCTTGGTATCTCATATGGCTCTCAATTTGACTCTATGCGTTCTTTTTTTCTTCTTTTGATGAGGTGAAATAACGAGTCTCTCTATAATCCCTGTTAACCTTAAGTTATTGCTTACAGGAAGCCAGGAACATTGAAGACTTTCTGGAGAACTTCAAAGATGACCCCACTGTCAAAATTCCTGGAGTATACAAGAATCTTTGTGGTCCACGGGTTCTGGTGATGGAGTGGATTGATGGTATTCGGTGCACTGACCCACAGGTATGACTTTCAAATAGGGGCCAACCCAATATAATTCCTTTATACCCTCCTAAAAAGTCAAAAATAAAGTACACTCTGAGTACTGACTCTTACTAATTGTACTCAGGCCATCAAGGAGGCGGGAATTGATTTAAATGGATTCTTGACTGTTGGTGTGAGTGCTGCTCTAAGGCAGCTGTTGGAATTTGGATTGTTTCATGGAGATCCACATCCTGGAAATATCTTTGCAATGCAGGATGGGCGTATTGCTTATGTGGACTTTGGTAACGTTGCTGTACTGAGTCAGGTAATTTGAGTTTAATGGTTCTCAGTTCTCACATCTTTATATTTTGAGACTTTGTCATTCACAGCCTGACTAAAATTTTGTTTTCTCAGCAAAACAAGCAAATTTTGATTGATGCTGTTGTTCATGCGGTTAATGAGGACTATGGGGAGATGGCAAATGATTTCACTAGGCTTGGATTCTTGGCCAAGGGTACCGACGTTTCTCCTATCGTTCCAGCTTTAGAAGCAATCTGGCAGAATTCTGCGGGGAAAGGACTTGCAGATTTCAATTTCCGAAGTGTTACAGGTACTTGATAAATTGCTTTCCTCAAGCAAGTTTGTTTTGTTTACTGAGCACCGCTACCACATCTGAAGAAATGGTGTCACGTTTCTGTTGCAGGCCAGTTCAACAAGCTTGTGTATGACTTTCCCATCCGTATCCCGGAGCGGTTCTCTCTTGTTATTCGTTCTCTGCTTACGCAGGAGGGTATATGTTTCACGCTGAAGCCTGATTTTAAATTTCTAGAGGTGAAGTCACGTTTATTCTTTTGATTCTTCTTTTCAGATTTAGGATTAGCTGACACATAAGTCCTGAGTTGAGCAGATAGGAGCTATATGCTCACTCACATTCCCCTCCCACACTAAAAGCTGTTTTTTTCTTTCTTTTCTAGGTTGCTTATCCATATGTAGCAAAACGGCTCCTAACGGATCCAAATCCTGCACTTCGGGAACGGTTGATACAGGTTACTTGATAATTCTGATTTAGTTTCATAAATGCAAAGTCAAATTGTTATCCATGTCATCTGAAATCAAAGCTCTTGTTGCCACCGTTGTGTCAGGTTCTATTCAAAGATGGTGTTTTCCAATGGAAAAGGCTGGAAAACCTCTTATCACTTGCAAAGGAAAACGTCGCCAAAATGAGTAACAACCCTGCTCTACGAGTAAAGCGTGTGTAAGTAACTGAGCTTTATATAAGCATTGCTCCAAACCTCACTGGATCAGTGAAGCTTGAATTATAAATCCTGTCTTTTGCTCTGAAATTTTTCAGAGAGAGTAAGCTTGACTTGACAGATACCATTAAGGATGGAGCTCGTCTTTTCCTCCTTGACGAAGGCATCCGAAGGAAACTTATTCTTGCACTCACAGAGGACTCAAAGCTTCACGTAGAAGAGGTTTATATATCAAATATCACCAGAGTTACATCTGTAGCCCTTATCGTTGCCCCCATTGACAATCTAAAGCAGTAAATTTACTTTTGTTGTTTCAGCTTGCGGACGTATACAGATTGGTTGAAGACGAATTAGATATTCCCACACTAGCCATGGAAGTCGTGCGAGGTAATAAAAAGAAAAAAAACGCATTTTGTTTCTTTTCTTTCTTTCTTTCACTTTATCTATCATTCAAATAATGAGGCTTTTGCACCAATAAAGCCATATGGAGAGATAAGACTATCCCAGATATGCATTTTTAACATAACAAGACTTGAAAGCAACTGTTTTTCTCTTGAAAGGCTTTAGAGATTTTTAACTCTTTTTGGGTGATCTGATGATCTATTAGAGTCCTCTTCAGTAGCCCAAGTGTGAATCGATTACTGAACATGGACTCTCTTATGATCCTGTAAACATGAGAATCTTGTGCAATTGATTTAGCACTTAACAAGTTCCGTTCCTTTTGTTTTGAATGCAGATTTACCTAATGTTTTTCGAGATTTTATGCTGTCATGGAGCAACTCAGTTTTATCCGACAGATGATGAATCAATCGGCTTCTCACCTTTTTGGGGATCTTTAAAAGAGGGAAGAGGTAACATTGAGGGAGTAGATTGGAGAAAGGCGTAGATTAATACCGTTTTAATCTTCGGTGCATACATGTTATTAAGTAACTTTATACACCATGATACATACATACATGTAATTATATAAAGGCACACACAAAGTTCACTTGTTACTCTTTTTAGTCTTTTTGACGTTGTCTAATGTAGTTGGATATCTAACATTAATGGACGTCATCAAATCAAAGCTGATTCTCAATCAGGATTCGAAATAATTGTTATGTGTCTTGGTCTTGCAAGCCGTATTTTCTCACTTAATAGAAAAAACTGAAAATTGGACCCATGATCTTGAGTTATGCTACTAGAAAGTGGGCCCTTCAATTATGCTACTTTTGTGTGTGTATCTATCCACTATTCCCCGTCATTTTCTAGTTTGGATATGTATTTCTTAAACTCTTTGATTCATTAAAAGTATAGGGATCGACATAAAAATTAATCTTATTCGGGATACAATATTCTCACAAAAGTATCTTTTAATTAGTGCCATCTTGTTCAATGAATGGAATAATTTACCTTTTTTTTTTATATATACAGAAAATAAAATGTAAGTTACAAAATTTTCGTATATATTTTGGTATAGGTAGTCAAAAAATTCAATTGGCGCCAAAACCGCAGGAGGCGAGGGAAAGACTATATACAGTAAAGGGGGAAAAACAAACCTTAGATCGATTCCATTCCCAAAACTATGCAAGCCAAAATCAATTCTTTCTTCAAACCCTCTTCTTCTTCTTCGTCTTCGTCTTCTATCGTCGCCGACACAGACGATGGTTTAGCCGTCTGGGAGAATAACCGGAACGTCATCGTCAACACCTACGAGCGTCGATCTGCGATACCCGATAGGTATTTCAATCGTCCTTTTCCCACATTTGTTTTTTCTTCTCAGACTAAGGATCTAGGGATTTCATAAGTTTTTAAAACAATCGAAATGAGCAACTCCTAATTTGTGTGTACTCATGCAAGCCCTGTGAGATTTGGATTTCATATTGTGTTTTGTGTTTATGTGTTAAGTGTTTCTCTTGATTTTGGGTATTTCAGAAGCGAATTGCTTAAAGAGAAGCCACCGAAGAAAGGATCTTCTTCTGCACCTAAAGTTCTGAACAATAAGCGCAATTATACCCAATTCTACTTAGAGTTGGGCCAATCTGATTTTCTACTCAGAAAATGCTCAGAATGTGGAGTTAAGTATGCTCCTGGAGATGAATCAGATGAGAAGAACCATCAAAATTTTCACAAGTACTATATGAATGGAATCCCTTTGAAGGTTAGGATGCTCAAGTAAGATATATGTTGCTTCTTTGATTATTGAAGAGGTTAGTTATTTGAGTAAGTGTTTTTTTGTTTTTTGTAATTGGTCTCAGGGTTGGCAGAATGAGAGATCGTTTACAAAGCCTTCCTTCAACAAGAGTCGCATCATTATGGTATTGGCGAGTGATCCTCCTGCACACAGAAACAAGGTTCATTCTTTATGACTATTCAACTTGAGCTGTTTATGGTATTGGTTATTATTCATTTAGAGAATCTAAATAAGGTATCTTTTGTAATTGCAGGTGCAAGAGGTTGTGAAAATGATGGAACTTGAGTTTGGTGAGGATTGGATTCTTCACCAACATTGCAAGGTATGAGACATCTCTTAACAGACGTTTTGGGGATAGCTCATGAGTGATTTTAAGTATCTGATGCATGGCCAATACTTTGGTCGACTTAAAAGAGAAATACTTTGACTTAGTGTGTAATATCTTCCATGTCTATGACTAGCATTACTTTCTCAGTTGTACCTTCCCTGTTTTATGTGTAGGTTTATCTATTCGTTTCCTGTCAGAGGATCTCCGGATGTCTAGTTGCAGAACCAATTAAGGAAGCATTTAAGCTCATAGCTCCTCCTGATGATGAAAGACAGTTAAAGAAAGAGAGCTCCTCCTCGCCTACTTCAACCTCCATTCAGTTTGGAAACATTGTGTTACAAAGACAAGTATCGAAAAGATGTCGAGCATCAGATGATAGAGCAGATAATGGAGCAATTGTATGTGAAGAAGAAGCTAAACCTGCTCTCTGTGGAATTAGAGCAATTTGGGTCTCACCTTCTAACACAAGGAAAGGCATTGCAACACGATTACTGGATACCACAAGGTAAAGAACTTGAGGACCAACCCACCTTACAACCATTTTCATAGTACGTTATGGTGACATTTTGTTCTTGTTTGTATAAAACGCAGGGAAAGCTTTTGCAAGAATGGGTGCGTATTGGAGAAATCTCAGTTAGCATTTTCAGAACCAAGCTCCAAGGGAAGAGCTTTTGGATCTAATTATTTTGGAACTTGTTCCTTCTTAGTATACAAAGCTCAGCTAATTAATACTCACTTTTCTTAAACGGCATCACAAACCATCTTCTTCACTGTTATTCTCAGAGCATAGACATATTTTATTTATTTATGTGTCTATGGATGACAGATAGAAAAACAATTATGTCTACGGACAAGTTGGGCATGATCTAAACTTGCAACTATTGCAGAAAATAGACAAGGTCCAAGAATATATGTAGAACCAAACGAGAATATGGACTACTCTAAGGTGTTGTTTCTCAAACGTCTAATAATATATGTAGAGGAAGAGAGCCAACACCTAAGAAAGATTCACATAATTAATTTGTTCTAAGAAATAAAAGCCAATAAGCAATGCGATCACATTTTTTGTTTAACTTCTAAAAGAGAGAGATAAAAGTCAAATACAACTGTGAACAATTCTTGCTTTTATGCGACGGAATTTTTTTATTTATCCTGCTTTCACTAAAATTATCAGAGTTATCAATTCATAAAATGCAATTTTAAACAGCTCAAACTAAGGCAACCAATAGAAAAAGAGTGAAAGTGTTTAGGGAATTATTTTTCCAAGAAAAAAAAAGTATTAGGGAATATATATACGTTTTCGTTTTGTCATGTCATTTAGCGTTTTCTTTTCTCTACTGTCACTTGGCACAAATATATTCATTGTACCAAAATAAAAGTATATACATAACACCAAAATACTACCAAATTCATTGCATCTCGAACCATATTTTACCAAACCCCTAGAATATAACATAATACTCTCAAAAGAATAAACTTTTCTTATGAAAAAACGTAATAGTATAAGATTTCATTTTCTAATACATGTTAAACCCTTATAAAACAGACTGGTTACATAAAAGTTCAAAGCTAAGCCCAAAAAATCTCATTTTTGGATAAAAACCCAAAAAATTAAAGACAAATTTTTGAAATCCCAATTTTACTTGCTAAGACAGATCGAGAGAAAGAGATATATCAAAACCTGATATGAAGCTGACAAACTGTGAAAAAACAAAGGAAATCACCAAATATAATCAACCATCAGCATGAATGAAGAAATAAAGAACAATGTCTAGCTAAGAAAAAAAAGTTTATAAACCTAAAATGCATACTAGATCCACATCATCCATCAGCATAAGAGTTCAAGTTCAACCTAGCGTCTCATGAAAACACACATATATATATATATATATATACTCTCAAGATAATAAACTTTTCATATGAAAAAACAACATATAAGATCTCATTTTCTTATATATGTTAAACCCCTTATAAAACAGACTGGTTATATAAAACAAATAAATCTTCCACTAGTTTAACATAAAATTTCGATACTAATTAGTTAAAAGTTTATGTTATGGATCAATGCTGTAATCTCGGTATAACCCATAA
This sequence comes from Cardamine flexuosa, assembly GCA_963555745.1. Taxonomy (NCBI): domain Eukaryota; kingdom Viridiplantae; phylum Streptophyta; class Magnoliopsida; order Brassicales; family Brassicaceae; genus Cardamine; species Cardamine flexuosa. Next base: position 3,396,309 of record OY743215.1, on the reverse strand, counting down.
ACATGTGGACTCTAGTTCCCGCCTCTCCAAAATCTCCGACATCTCCACTTTATCCAAAATTGTTGTGCCGAAATGATAGCGGAAGAGATTGACCCTTTTAGATGCTAACATCATGAGGAACAACAAATTTTTTTTTTTTTTTCTTCATTGCTTACTTTCCTATGTTTCTCTTCATTTTTGAATATGGTTGTTTTTTTACTTTCATTTAAATTATTGAAGTATATTTAAATTATTATACTAGTAGTCAAAACTTTTTTTATATAATTCAAATTTACATATAATTTTTTTGTGTAGCTTCTCAAACATCTAATAATATTGGCCCAAATAGAAGAAGAGAGTCAATAACACATTTTTTTGTTTAACTGCTAAAAAGGATATAAAAAGTCAAATGTATTTTTAAAATGAACAAAATTTCCACTAGCTTAACAAAAATTTCGATTCGTACATTTTTAACCTAAAACAAGCCAAGAAAATCAAAATTAGTCAAAGCTTTTTTTTCTTTTCAATATCAACTGCAAATAAATATTCCTATGAAAACTTACTATTTTAAAAATATTTAGTCTACTATTGTTATTTTATTACCTAGAAAGTAAAAGTCGTCAGAAAAATATTACTACTAATAATTGATATTAAATATTAAAAAAAAAAGATAATAATGAATTGAAAAGGTAAAAGACTGGTAATGGGGATTGAGAGGAGAGAGAGAAAAAGAGGCTTCTCCTACCAACTCTGAAACACTATCCCCACAAGCAAACCCCTTCTTCTCCCTTCTTCCCACTTCCTTTGTACCTTTCAATCTCAGGTCTCCTTCCATTTCCTTCTCTTCTCGATCCTTGCTTTTCTTCTTCGTTTTGATTGCTTACTGAGTTCACCAATTCGGTGATTTGGATCCGTTTTCTAATTTTGCTAGGGTTCTGCTACTCATAGGTTTCCATTATATGCGATCGCTTTTTTCTTAATCGTTTGACTTTGATTCCGATTATCATTTCTTTCATTCTCGTTTATGTGCTTCGTGTTTCTCACCATATCAATTTGGTTTTAGATTCTACGAGTCTCCATCGAATTGTATTTGCATTCTTATTTACAGATTTGAGTTTTGTAGATGCTTATCAGTCTTTGTTTAAATGTATGTGCAGATTCATCAAGGAACGTTATCAACTGAAATTGATCTGGTAATGCTGCAAAAGGGGTTTTCGATTATACAAACTGAGAGTTCCTGATAAGTTGGATCTATTTTAGAGGCTATTTCATGGCGCTGGAACGTGTTTGTGAAAAGAAGCTTCAAGCAAAGACCTTTTGTAGCCAAGAGTTTCAGTTGACTATCAATTGGGATGATTTAAATTGTCCCATTTGTTTAGATTTCCCTCACAATGGTGTCCTTCTCCAATGTTCATCTTACGAAAACGGTTGCCGTGCTTTTGTCTGCGATACAGATCACCTTCATTCCAACTGTTTGGATCGTTTCATTAGCGCCTGTGGCACAGAAACACCTCCAGCTCCTGTTGAACCTCCGTCTAAGGTTTTAGAAGAGAGTTGCAAACCGGTTTGTCCACTGTGTAGAGGAGAAGTTACTGGCTGGATTGTTGTGGATGAAGCTCGTGTTCGTCTCGATGAGAAAAAACGTTGCTGTGAGGAAGAAAGGTGTGGATTTATGGGTACTTACTTGGAGCTTCGCGAACATGCTCAGTCTGAACATCCGGATTCTCGTCCTTCTGAGATTGATCCAAGACGGAAGCTTGATTGGGAAAATTTCCAGCAGTCGTCTGAGATAATCGATGTGTTGAGCACAATTCACTCAGAAGTTCCAAGAGGAGTTGTTTTAGGGGACTATGTGATTGAATATGGAGATGATGATACAGGAGATGAATTTGAGGATGTTCCTAGCAATGAAGGAAACTGGTGGACCTCTTGTATTCTCTATCAAATGTTTGATAATATAAGGAAGGCTAGGAATCGAAGAAGATCAAGAATGAGCGAGGGCAGGAGAGGGAGTCGCCGCTCTAGCTATGAGAACTCCAACTCTGATGATAGCTCAGTAGCATCCGTAGAGTTCCCAGAGTACAGAGTAGATGAGATTGATAATGAGTTCATCAGCACAAGTGGTGCTAACAGAAGTAGCGCTATGCATCAAAGGTTAGAATTTTCTATTGCTTTAGTTCCTCTTTGATAGACAATCTCTTCACACCACTAGTTTGGTATTGCTGCGGTCTGCATAGATATACATTCTTACTTGCATAGTTTTTTATTGTTCTGCATTGATATTAGAGGCTTATCCGATGGATTGAATGATGAATTAGCTTATCATGTCTTGTTGTTGTGTATATCTGGCTCTTGACCTGGTTTAGTAGCTTTCTTGTGCTATATATGACGGTTACATTTAAAGACACTGCTTGAAGCCATCTTCCCTATGTTTTACAGTTCAAGAAGGCGTCGATCCCGCTTCTATGCAAATTAGGTATCAACTTACTGTTTTTTTTCTTTCTGTTCTATCCTCTTGTGGGTTGCTTACATTGTTTTTATTCGGATTTCTTGTTTTCTATCTTTATCAGTTAGCTGGAAATTGAAGCGAATCAAATGAAGCAGATCAGCCTATATGTAGCCAGTGTTCTTGGTTTTGGACCTCCCTTCTTCTTTTTTTGTTTGTTTTCTACAGATAAATTTTATTTTTAGGTTTGTCTGGTGACATTACTCGCAGTCGCAGCATTGTACAAAAACAAAAGCGAAACAAAAAAAACTTTTTTTGGATATTGCACCCTTTTGTCGTTGTCTCTTCTTAATTTTACATGCATCTCTGAACATTGTAGATATTGAGAGACGTAAATCAGAAGTCACCGTTCGTGCAGGAATTTTAGCATTTACTATTTGAGTGAACATATAACCGAAAATATTATTTTTAAAGTTCAATCTTATTACCAAGTACAAACACAACTTGTTCAAAGTAGAATCATCTTACAATCCAACACCAAACTCAGATACTACTAATACGGGACGTTATTGGGCAAGTTTCTTATGACATTACTCTTCATTCCGATCTTGGTACGCATCGTCTCACCTCTCTTGTTCATCTCTTTTAGCACTTTCATCTTTATTATGTCCTCTTTCGATGGCACCGTCCTCAGACCCATGCTCTTGTACCTTCATTAAAGATTTGTGGGAACAGCCTTAGTTCAGATTAATTTGATGATTCTCTAGTTTAATTAGGTTAGAGACAAACCTTGAAGATAGAGAGGCAACAATGTGGTTGCTGTCTTGGGAAGTTGGGCGCGGCTTCTGTCTGTAGTAACGCATGAATTCACGAGACCCTAGAGTTCTAGACGTTGTTGTGTTCTCAGATCTACCGGTGATCACAAGCTCAGAACCACCAACGAGTTCTAGAGTGTTGTCAGTTTCACCGGATACAACTATCTGCGTTCCAGCTTCATCAACATAGCTGCTCAATATAAACATTCCAAAGGAAGATGCGTTAAGATATATGACATAAAAAGAGGAATAGAGGTGAGAACAAGAATAACTAGGGGATTAGAAGTTAGTTAAAACCTGCTGCTGTAGTCATAGAACTCTTCTAGTTCAGCATCTTCTTCATCATCACCATCACCATAATGCAATTTGCAATGACTCTTTGCTTCCATGTGCTTTCTTACAGCTTCTAAGCTGCTGAATGGACGACACAAATCATTGCAGTACAGACACATGAAGTCCCTCTTGACCTGAATGATGAACCAAGTATAAGTAAATGGCAGTAAAAAGGTTCAAAATTGATAAGTCCAAACCTTAAGACCAAGGTAGGTGAGAAGCCCTTGAGGATCCTTGAGATACTCAACATCAGGAATGAAGAAACCATGGTGCTTATGCATGTGAACCATACAGCTCTCCAATGTCTTATGTGTTTTGTCACACATCAAACAGCAGGTTGGATCCAACTCAAACTGTTGTTCCGCATCATCTTCATCCATACCTTCAGCAGATTCTGACTCATTAACATTCAACTTAGACAAAGAATCAGAGGCTTCAACATCCAGTTCCTCGTCTGAATCAACCTCCACCCATTCATCATCACTATCTTCATCAATCGAACCTCTGTGTCGAACACGGCGAGGAAGCGGCCTGATAATAGCTTTATCCTCCTCTCCGTTGTTAGTTGTCCCTTGTGAAACCCGCAAAACGTGACTCCGTGACTGAAGATGCTGCTCATGAGCTTTAGAACTCCTGTAACCTTTGCTACAGATTCCACAAGTATAAAGCATTGGTGCTTCATTTGATTTACTTTTCTCCTGATCAAGAGCAGATTGTCTAGCCTCAAACAACGCTTCGGTAACTCCAGGAACTCCAGCCACCTAACAGTTTCAACGTGATCAAAACCCCCATATCTTCAAATGCGTAAAGTAACCAAATCTATAAACTATATATCAAAGGATTCAAGACCATATCAAACTCTATAGATTCTCTTATCAAGCAAGAACGATTCTACAACCTCGGACCAAATCATAAAGTTTGTTTCCCAGATATTTTGCATCTCATCTAATTTCGAATTCGATTGAGAAATTTTTAGAAAAAAACCTTGCGCTTGAGATTGTAGCGGTGCCAATCGGACTTGTAATGAAGATTTCGCTCTGCTTCGTCTTCGAACTCCATGTTACAGGCGTTACATGTTAAACCCGGCATCTCTACCTCAATCTCGATCACGATCACGATCGAATACTAGAAATGGAGAATCAGAGAAATCTTTATCGAAGATAAGGATTGTGATTATTATATGTAAAGCGACGGCTCATAGATGGATCGACGAAAGGGGGAAATGAATGATTGTGTTTGTCCATTGTTTACCATCAAGAAAGAAGAAGGCGCCGATTTTAGAACCCATCGGGTCAGTTTTTGACCCGATTTAAATATAGCTCATTTGTAATTTGAATGGCCCATTAGTTTATATTTACTTTTGAATGGCCCATTATGTAGAACTTGATTAATAACTTCATTCTCTCATGTAATGTAATTTTTATTTTTTTTGAAATTCAGATCTCTTTGATTTTCGAAATCTTTTTTTTTTTTGACGACAATTTTTTGATTTTCGAAATCTATGTTTTTCATACTACATTTTAAAACAGAATATAATACATGATTATTCACAATTACAAATGGTGCTCTCAATGTTTTTGCTTTTATCTAATTTTGAGTGGAAACAAATTTTAACCGCAGACCTGTAATTTAGGAAAATTAACCCTTCACTCCAGAAAAAAAAAAAAAACCATTAGGAAAAGGAGAGAAAAAAAAACAACAAGAAGACGACAAATAACGAGAAATTTTCTATTTTCCTTAACACTTCATTATTTCCTTCAACGAACTCTTCCTCCTCCCTTCACCATGGATTCCGTCGCCGGTTACGCCGGAGCAAGACAGCCTCGATCCGGAGGCAAGATAGTTCGACAACGTCGTTCTGCCGCCGTCAGGACGCCGTATGACCGCCCCTCTCCGAGATTCCCAGATCCTCCACAGCAAAACCCTAGTTGGATCTCCAGGCTCGTTTACAAACCTGCCAGCGTAATTGCCTCCGGCGCCGGAAAATTCATTTCTTCCGTCGTCTTCTCGGAGTCTTCTTCATCTTCTTCGGACGACGAGGATTCATCTTCAGGTATGTAGAATTAATTTGAGTTTAAATAGGATTAATTTGCGGTATCGGTTTTGAAAGAGAAAAAAACTGATTTTTGGTTTCAGTTGAAATGTAAATTTGATTTAAAGCTTCTCCTTTTCGTATTTCCTTTAATATGTGGGACTTAGCAGTTAAGCATTGGTGAAGTACTGCTACTCTATTTATTTAGGTTACTTCTGAAGCTATCAACTTTATATTTAATTTTGAAGCTCTCATTCACGGATTCAATTTAAGTCGACTCGTTCTCCTTCTTGATTTGCATGTAATGTAGTTCTGGGCTGAGAAAACCGGCCAGCTTTGTGACTTATTCTCTTAAATTAACTTTTTTAATGATCTCTTCCTTGTTTTCAGATGTTGATGGTGATGAGAATGTTGAACAGAACATTACCCATTTTACTGAAGACGAGACAATGGTAGAGTTACTAACCACCTTTTTCGTTTTGGTGATTGCTAGTGCCAATATAGTCTTATGATCTATGTTCGGATTCATTGTTCATATCTCTAGTTTTGTACTGAGACTATTTTGTCGCCTTTTTAATAAGTGTGTGAGTGGCATTCTGATCCTGATTTGTGTAGAAGTAAAGTTCATGAAGCAAACACTTTTTCAACAGAGTATTTTGATGAGCATGATTTCAGTTTATGTGAGAGTGAATATGATGTATGCTTGTGTGAATAGGACCTTCTGAATGATCAGCAACCAACTATCCAACGACTCAGTTCTAAGCGTGTAATTGAGCAGCTTCTCATGCAAGAAACATTTGCAAGGTATTTCTCTACCTCTGGCTTTCTAGAGCTAGACATGATCCTCTTCCATCTGTCTTATTATTTACATCTCTTAGCTCCAAGAATCTCTGTGATATTTTTTTAGTGACAAAATCTAAGCTGGTCTTATATCCTGCTAAGTCCTTTATGTGTATGTTGTTTCAGGGAAGAGGGTGATAGATTAATAGACATCATCAAAGCTAGGGTCGTGGATCATCCCAGTGTCCCCGGTGCTGATGAGGGGAGGCGTACCGACAATGGATTGACAAGTGGTATGTAACTGATGGTATACTGTACAAGCAGACTGGGAGAGTCTATGTGATAACATTTTCTTGCTTTTCTTTCTAGACGTGAATGTTGGTGAAATTTCCAATGAAGCTGTTATGGAAGCAAGAAAATGGTTGGTAGAGAAGAAATCAGGATCAAGTTCAAAGTATAAAGTAAGTTCTGGAAACTTGCTTTTTAATTGTTCCATATTGCTGCAGGTATGTCCTTTTGTGTGGACATCGTTTCTGTGCTCTGACCCATTGTTATCTGAGATCTTCTGTTTGTGTAAAATCCAATATGTGATTTGATTGCTCTATGCTACTCTATCTGATCAGTACTGTAGAGCCCTCTTGCAAAAGTAAGTTGTTAGACGTTTCAAGTGTGACCATTTGGTGACATTTTAATCCTGAAATTTCCTGATTGAAAATTATTATTTTTGCTTAAAATGCAATAGATCCACTCGTTACCCTTTCTTTTGAGTGGACGAAGACCATTTGCTCACAAAAATTTGTTCATCTTCTGATAGCTTCTCTTCACAGTATTCCGCATTTGTAGTTTCCTTTCTATTGTGCTTTGGACAATGGTCACCTTCTCAGCCATTAGTTTTAATCTCCAGGCAGCTGAAGACGGGGCTGGATCGCCTGTGGACGTGGCCAAGTCATACATGCGAGCTCGTCTGCCATGGGGATCTCCGGCTGTGAATAATTTAGAGTTTCGCTCACCATCATCAGCGGGAATGCAGTTTTTTAAAGAAGGGACACCCTTTCCTTATAGTTCTGGAAACTTTTCCTCGTCCAAGGTTAGAACTTTAAGTTTTCCAATGTATATGCAGTGCAGTGCATATTGTCAAATGTTGTTTGAAAGTCTGAAGTTGTTTCATCTTTTGCTTTATGAGAAAAATATCTCTGTTTTAACTTTTATTGTTTATGTTAGTTAATCACGAAGCATTTGTCTGACACTATTTCGAGCTTTTCAAAAAGAAAAGTTACCCATTATGTACTCCTAATGACTCTCTCAAATGTATCCTCACATTTGATACCAATATGCAGCTGAAAAGGAAATCCGGTTCTGATTCGTCATGGAATATTCATGATGTTATTCGCGAAGTCAGAGTTAAGGCAACAGAGGATATGCTTAAAAGTCCTAGTAGTGTAGCCTCTTTGGAACCTAAACAAATCCCCTATGTTTTAGCGACGTCTTTGAGTACTGATGGAGGTGTTCAAGGTTTCTTTTTCTTTATTCACAATTATTTTTCAGTAATAGACAACACGAGACTAAGCTGAAGTATTTTCCGTTCTGGTTACATGTAGTAACTCTTATTTTTCTGTTCTTTCAGCTGTACAAAATGAACAAAGCTGGGTTTTACCAAATTTAGCCATTCCTACCTCTCAACAAAATCAGGTATGAAGCACTCTTTAGACTATGTGTCTCTATCCCAAGGAGAAACTTGCAGGTCCAGTCTTCTTTTTGTTACCTTGTGTCTTTAACTTGAGTGTAGATTGTGGAAGCTAATCACGCTGATGAAGAAACAGGAGTTGTACACACTAGATCTCGTTAGTTTCTCCCTTAATGCTTTCTTTGTATTCACTGTCTCATCTTCGATTTTATATAATCTGTCTCATGGATTTAAAGTTTTCTGCATAGGTGGAGTTGTTTTGGACGAGACATTTATCTCTACACAAGGATTCAAGCCATCTAAAGACACATACACCGCTCCTCAAAGGTTGTTTTTAATGTGCATATCCTGTCAACACAAATTCTACCTTGTTTCTTCTTGGTAGATTCTTTTTAGTATATCAATCTAACGTTACTCAACTGTATTCGACAGTGGAACTGGTGTAGATAACTTGAGTGATCAAGTTGACGACTTCCTCCTACCTAGCTCAACTATTGGAGAACCCACAAATGGTAACACTTTGGGTTATTAAATTCATTTGCTTTTTGGATGATGTTTTAGCTGTGTTCTTTTTATTTACTTGGGCTCCTATTAATGCAGCTGTGTTGGCTCTTGGGGCAACTTTGGATCCAACTGGGAACTTTTGTATCCCAAAAGATGTGTTTGAAACATCAAAAGAAGATGACGAAATAGGAGCAGCACGTCCTACTTCTAATGGTTTCCCATCGTCATCTCCTAGGTGAATTTTCAAAAAACAGTCCCCTTTGTATGACTAATTTGACATAAGATGCCATTTATTTCGACTAATCAAAGCTTTGCTTTTTTCAGTTCGCAAGTGGGTATGGAAGGTCAAACAAAACCCAAACCACCAGAAGAAACCGAGGCTTCTCAGCCTATAGGTGATGATACCACAGTAGGTAATGGCTCAGATGGTGCGCTTAATAAGGAAAACAATGAGAGCGACTCAAGCGCATCACATAACAGTTCAAGCACGCATGAAGAAGAGTGGCTCCCAGGAGACCAATCTCTACCAAACTCAAACTCAGCAAGTAGCAGCCCTGGTAATAATACCAAGGTATTGGCATACACCAGACGAGGAAGAGGGCGAGGTAGAGGAAGAGGCCGAGGAGGTCGAGGCAAAGGACGGGCCAAATAAACTCTGTATTCTGTAAGAAAGAGCTGTACACAACACAACCGAGTGCACTAGGAAAGTATTGTGAGGTAGGATTATGTGACATCTCTTTTAGATTTCATTCCCACTCTGTTTCTTCACTTGGTTATATCTCTTTAGGTTATCTTGTAGTATTTGAGTTAGGAGGATTTCTCTTCTGGAGTTATGAGTTATCTCAATTGTTGTCTCTGTTTGAATATTTAATGGTTATGTTGTAAGTTTGAAGCTTGGTTTGGTTCCAGCTGACATAGCTTTTGTAGTTTGCAGTTTACATATTGTACTCTTTTTCTGTGTTCAATGCCAAATTTAAATTTTTTTACTTGACCAAAAAGCCAACATCCAATTTCTTTTGGGGGAAAATCGCAAGCAGACTAACACACACATCTTTTTCATCTTGTATCTTGTAAAATTGTTATTTGTGTCAAATTTACAAATTCTGACATGATCCGTTATTATTAACTAGTTTCGGTACTAGATGAGAACACTGCAAGACGAATAATTTCTTAATATATCAATTTAATCTAGGTGTTACTACGAATTAAATTTCTTCATATCAATTTAATCCAAAGTAGAAAAGACATACAAGCAACAAACCCAATAAGCAAATTCTATCGAAAGAGAGAGAGAGAGAGAGAGAATAAATAATACAGTGAAAAAAGAAGAAGAAGAAGAAAACGAACAAAATCCAATAAGCAGCGATCGAAGCAATAAACAGAGAAGAGCGAAAGCTCGGACATTCAAATCTGAAAGCACGAAGATTTAATCGAAGCGAAGCAGAAGAGTATTTACGGAGCCGAGAAATCATTGGGTTGGTCGGAACTCGGGAAGTTACTTGTTTTTGGTTTTGTCTGAATTCTGGTCAATCTTCTTCATACTCAAAATCAAATCTTCCAAAGAGTTGTTTTGCTGCTTACAAGCTTGGGTCCCTCCCGCTTCTCATTGCCCGCTTCCTCTATCTTCAATTCGAATCTGTTTATTGCTCTGTTCTCAAGCTCGAATCATTTTCCAACTCCACTGATCTCGATTTGCTCCAGCTTCTGAAATTTCGGGAATTCTCAAGTTCTTAGCTTCCGAATTGGGGGTGAAATTAAAAATGCTGGATTTTTCCTTCTCTGATTCAGCTTCGTCTTCTTACCCATTCTTCAACTTGGCGAAAGGTTTAAGTTGGTGATTCTTACTTTTCTGAGTGGCATGTTTTGGTAACCTCCAAGCTAGGGTTTGTAATATATATACTGAATCAATCAGCTGAGGTTGACTTTTAAGGTTCTTGGTGTAAGCTGGCTAGTAGATTAATGATATCTAGGGTTTTGGTTTTGGAGAGATGAGATTTGGCTTTGAATTATATGTTTCATTTGGAAAATGAAAATTGGAGTGGCCTGTATGAAAAAGCTTCAGCTAAGTTCTTTGAAATGCTCCTGGATTTGAGTTTGATAACTAGAAGCTGAGTGGGTGCATTTTGTGGCACTCCTCTTGACTGTTTTGGTTTAAGAAAGAAGAAGAAAGCACAAACAAGTATGCAACGTCTTCAAGATCCCAGGATTGATCTAACTGAGCTGAAACTGCATATTGTGAAGAAGATTGGAGATGAAAGATCTAGAAGGTATTTTTATTACTTGGGTAGGTTTCTGAGTCACAAGCTTACTAAGAGTGAGTTTGATAAGTCATGTCACCGTCTTTTGGGTAGAGAGAATCTTGCTCTACACAACAAGTTGATTCGATCCATCTTGAGAAATGCATCTCTTGCTAAGTCCCCACCACCAGTTCACAAAACCGGCCATCCTGACAAATCTTTGGTGCTTGGGAATGAAAATGGACCTGAACAAAGTAGGAACGCTCCTGTTTGGTCAAATGGGGTGTTAGCCAAGGTTAGGTCTGGAACATGTGGCAGGACAGTCAGAGATAGTAGGCCTAGTCCACTTGGGCCAAACGGAAAGGTTGAAAGTCTGTTGCATCAGCCACTTTGTAGAGAAGACAAAGGAAGTAATAGGAACATGGAGAACAGTGATTTGGGTCCTTTTGCTTACCAAAGATCAGGTCTATATGCTGATGAAAGAGGCGGTCAGGTCGCAGCTCAAGTTAGCAGAGATGATGAAGCCCAAGAGGAGCGTGGTAGATTGATTCTTTCCACAAGACCTGTAGTTGCACCTTTAGGGATTCCATTTTGCTCAGCTAGTGTCGGTGGGGCCCGTAGAACGGGCCCATTCTCGACCAGGGCTGACTTGATCAGTTGCTATGACAGTGGTGGGTTATCAGACACAGAGATGCTGAGAAAGCGGATGGAGAATATTGCAGTAGCACAGGGTCTTGGAGGGGTTTCAGCGGAGTGTTCTAGTATGTTAAATAACATGTTGGACTTGTACCTGAAGAAACTGATCAAATCATGCGTTGATTTGGCTGGAGCTCGGTTCATGAATGGAATGCAAAGGTTAGACAAACTGCAGAGCCAAGACGAGATTGTAAATGGGGTTCGGTCGAGTAATAGTTTGCACATACAAACTAGCAACCAACCATCTGACATAACACAAGACCAGCATTCACTTTCTTTGCTTGATTTTAGAGTTGCAATGGAGTTAAATCCGCATCAGTTTGGCGAAGACTGGCCTTTGGTTCGGGAGAGGGTTTTCATGCGTTCATTTGAGGAACGAGAAGGTGTGTGAAAGAAAATGTTTGGCATGTTGGATGGCTGCAAATTGTCTGAGTAAGCTGCTCCGGTCCACTGGTTTTGGTAGCAAACCGGTTCTTAACTGTTGCATCGCATGATGGACCTGATGGCTGAAAGACATCTCTATGTCCTGTAGCTGCAGATTCGGGGCAGGTTAGTAGATATTTATAAATGCAGCTGAGCCCGAAGAACCGTGTTTGAATATAAATGAATGTTTGTTGTTGTAAGATCAGTGCCATCGCAGCGAGTCTCAAGCTTTGTGTGTAACACGCAGGCTGATAAGGGATTTGAGAGCAAGTTTTGGCCGAGATACTGTGGGTTATATAGGCAGGAGAAAGGTACAAAAGAAATCATGTAATAGCTGCAATATTGCTCTGTATGTAACATAGTCTTAGAGTTGTTTTAGAATTCATATCTTGAAGACACATTGACATCACCTTTACATTTACATTTACAATTTTGTTTTCTCATTTCAATGAAGAAGTTATTTTCAGAGTCAATGAGTACCCTCATTTTTGTGGTTAACTTGTCCGTTTCTATTGCCCAACAAGGTATTGACATAAATTAGAAGCGTTTCAGATGCTCCTGCCAAGTATTATTTCAGATGATGTAATGCTTTCTCGCTATTGATGATTCTGCTTTCAGCTTCTCATCCAATCCAACTTTAATAGTTGGTCTCTTTTGTTCGAAACCTTTGGCTTTAACTTGGATGCATGTTGAACCTGGCTCATGTTTCTGCTGTTAGAGTGATATTATGGGATACAAAAAGTGTTTTGTTGCTCTTGCTTGGTTTTTCATTTCTCTCTTTCTCTGTTTCATATGCCTGTAAGTTTAATTAATGGCTATCATGCAAGTAAGAACACCGTTGTTCCTATATGCCACACTGTTCATAGATACTAAAGCAGGTGAATTCCTTGTTTATTTGAACCAAAACTTTATCTTCTAGCAAGTCTGAAGTACATATTCATTGAACAAAATGCTTTTAAGTGCAGATCTACTACAATGATTGAGTTAAGAAACAGAGTAAGAAGAAGAAACACTTGTTTGCTTGCACGTTACTCACATTCTTCTCGACAACAAGAGTTCTTCTACATATAAATACTGACTACCAAGTTCACGTCAACTTCATTCGTACTTTCCAAATCAAAGCTTTATACTCTCTATAACCAACCAGAAAACCCATGAAGATGAAGATAAAGATAAAGACAGCTGCAGAGAGATTCGAGTTGTTCACTTTTACAGTTAAAGCAGCTGATTCAGTAGACGATCTTCAAGGACAGACACCGTCGTTAGAGGATTAATCTTGCAAAGCTTCTCCTCCTGAAGCAAAAGATTACCGATCAGAGATGCTCAGAGTTTAACAACGAAGGAGAAAACAGATTTGAGACCGAGAAGGGAGAACTCAAGAACCAAGATCTGCTCTTTTCCATTTGCCCTTTTCCAGCGTTGGAGGCAGAGCATCATGAACCAGGAATGTCATTGGGATTCCACCTCCAAGATGTAACACGTGCCCCTAAACCTCGTGGCAGCAGTCAAAACTTCACCAGAGAATCTGCAAAGACAACAGGTGTTTCGGGAAGCTGACGCGGGATCATTCTTTACGTTTTCTGGCTTCAAAACTTTTGTACCGGATCATTCTTGCATTAATAATATACAGCAATTTTTTCTGAAAATTATCTCAGGATTTTAGATCTGCAAATTGTGAGAACGCTGATTGATCAAACTCTTTCCTATTCTCATGTAAAGGCTCCCATAGCTTCAGCCTTTAGGTAACACTTAATATACATTCTCAGTTTCCTGAACATATCCAGGTACTCCCATCTGCTCATATATCTCATCAATCAACAAGTAAACCTCATCTGAAGCTGAGTGAGACTTATCAGCTGCAGCAAACAGATGGACTTGTTTCTCTATCTCAATCGAACTTGTCCCAGGACATATCTTTTCTATACCCAAATCTCTCATCCTTCCCCTAACCTCTGCAACATCTCCCCACCTTTTTTCTTCTGCATACATGCTAATTAAAAGGAAATAATACCCACTATTCCTCGGCTCCAAAACCATCAGTTTGTTAAACGCCATCTCAGCTATCTCTAGATTCTTGTGAATTCTGCAACCATCAAGCAACGCCCCCCAGATAACCGCATTTGTTTCAAATTCCATACTTCCAATCAACTCAAGAGCCTTATGGATCAACCCAGCTTTGCTGAACAAAGCTACCATGCATCCGTAATGTTCAACATTAGAGACAATGGAAAAATCATCAAACATTCTACGGTATATCCTCTGGCCTTCCTCCACAAGACCTGCGTGAGTACACGCAGTTAAAACACTCACGAAAGTGACTGCGTTAGGTTTGACCAGCTCCGTCTCCATCTTGGCAAACATTTTCAATGCTTCTTGTGCATAACCATGAGCCGCAAGCCCTTCAATGATCGCATTCCAACAAAAGAGATTCTTTTTTGGCAAATTGAAGAATACGAGAAGAGCCCGCTCTAACCTACCACACTTGGAATACATATCTACCAGTGCAGAACCAATGTAGACATCAAGAACAAACCCATTCTGGAGCGTGTATATATGAACCGCCTTACCTATTTCCAGCACGCCGAGATGGGCACAAGCTGAAATAACAGTTGACATAGTAATCTCATCAGGAATTATCCCTTCCTCTGTCATTTTGTAGAATACTGAAATGGCTTCTCCATATCTCTTGTTGTTGGAGTAACCATTGATCATAGTCGTCCATGAGATTATGTCTTTCACAAGCATCTGATTAAACAATGATTCTGCTTGTTCCAGATTGCCTAATCTCATAAATCCATCAATCAAACAGTTCCACGTAGCCACATTCCTCTCTGGCATTTGGTTAGCTAAAGAAGTAGCAGAGTCCATATCCAAGACCTGACGATACGCAGAAACCATTGTTGTCCAAGTAATATCATCTCTTTGAGGCATTTCATCGAACACTGTCCTGGCTTCCTTGATTCTACCCGAGGCTGAATAAAAACCAATAAGAGTGGTTTGAATTTGAACATGGAAACCAAATCCAAATTTGCAGATGTGCGCTTGAAGTGATTCACCAAACCCAGAAGCAGAAAGAGAAGCCTTAACGAGTGAAGAGTATGTGTAGCTAGATGGAGAAACAGAGTCCCTAAGCATACGAACATAGAATTCAAGAGATCTAATTGGGTAAGAACAAGTAACGAAGCCTTTGATCAAGGCGTTGTAGACGAAGACATTAGGTTGGTGCATTTGGTTCATGGAGGAAACAGCGAGATCAAGACGGTTAAAGGAAGTGCAAGCAGTGATGAATTGGTTCATAAAGTAACAGTCTTGGCTTTGGCTCATCTTAATCATAGCAGCTAAAGCAGACTCCAGAAGCTTGGGGGTCGAGCATTGCTGGATTAGCTTTAAAACTGGAAGATTTTGGATCATTGAAGTTGCTGGATAACAACGAAGATGGCGAGACTGCGCCCGAAGACTACGCACATTGACCAAAGCGTTCATGTAAGAATTTGAGATTGTCGATAAAGACGCAGACTTTGTAAGCAAGATACTCTGTAAGAAACAGAGTTTACAACATCAAAACTCCAAACTCCAAAGAACCAACTTCATTGTTGATTTTCAACAAATCGTCCGGCATGATGAATTAAAAATGACATTTTTGTCTTTCAAATGATTATTTTCTGCCATTCCCACGCTACACATGATAGTTTTGTCAATAGACATAAGGGATAAGAGAGAATAGTCAGAGCCAGTGTGAATTGGTATGTACACAAAGGAAATGGTGAGGCCCTTTTTAGGCAGGTTCCATTGTTGCTAACAGGCTTTAGATGAAAGAAATAATACAACGAACGAGAAATAAGAAGAAGACGCTTATTTAGATGAGGAGGTTTCCGCTGTGGCTTTGCAGATTGGGCACCAACTCTTCATCCGCAACCACTCTTGCACACACTTCACATGGTAGGTGTGCTCACAGTGTAGCCTCCCAACTTCATCTCCCATTGTGTACTCTTCCTGAGCACCACAAACAATATTTTCACTTAGCTATATGACACATTATGGCAGATTTTAATTAAGATTTAATCGCAACAAAACATGAAAAAAGAGACAGACCTGGCAGATACTACATTTAGAATCTTCCTTGTGATCACAAGGACTTTTGGTGATAGACACATAACTTGAAGGTTTCATCTGATAGATGCTTGTTTTCAAGCACTTTGATATTGCTTCTTCTGTGAGAGCAGTGCTTACTGTACCGATCCTCTCTTCTAGAGCTAATAGTTCCTGTACTCATTCATTCAAAAGAAAAAACACAAATGGTAAGATACTATGTCCCTAAACAAAACGCGGTTTGAAAGATGTCTCAAGATAAACCTCATATGACATGTTATCGATGTCTAGCCTCATGTCTCGGTGTTGGTCATGGAAGCTTAGTCCACCGAGAAGTAAACCTGTCTCCATGAGAAGCAGTTCCTGTTAAAAGAGAGGAATATATGAGTAACTACACGTATCACAATATCTGAAACTCAAAGGTGTTAAATTTTAACCTCGTAATTAAGCTCAATATCTTGTTCGATCCTATCAAGTTCTGGCAAAATCTGCAAAAGCATTCAAGCAAATAGAAAACACATTGCCGTAAGCACTACTTGATGATGCTCAGAGAAGATATCAAGTTGTAGAGTAACAGGCAAGAGTTACCTCAGAGATCCCATCTAGATTGTAACTGCGAAAACTGTCTCGACTAGATAAGGAACCAGAGAGGCCAAAGTCTGGAAAACCAGAGAACAGCTCCAAAGAGACAGGAGAACTGAGATTGTTGGATGTTTCATTCTGAGACATCTCTGCAGCCGTGATAGAGGATAAACTGTTTCTACCACTTCCTCGGTTTGAGAATCTAATGCGACTATTACTTCTATTAACCAATCTCTGACTCTCAACTCCAGCAACATCGTTATCATCATTCAAAGAATAGTGTCTAGCTCTTCTACTATCAGAAAGAGAACCTCTCGGGTTATAAACACGACGAGTCTCTTCAGCTGGTGGTTCTGTTACATTCTTCCCCCTAGCTGAAAAGCTAGAACTGCTCTCTCCATAAACTTTTCTCTTATTGACTGTATCTGCCTTCCGACTTAATCTTTTTTCCAATCCAAAACCACTTGGGATGACACCGGATAATAAAGGGCTACATCCTCGGTTCACAGGTGTTGACTGGCCAGAGGGACCAGGATGAACCTCTTGCTTGCTCAACCCAAATCTCTGCCTAAAACCTCTCTTGATTCTTGAACTTGATGGCAACTTTGAGCATTCCGCTTCAGGTGTTTTAAGTTTTCCATACACAAGTTTACTGTTAGCTCTTCTTTTATCTCTTCCAAGTGAAACTTCCAAGATTTCTGCCTCTGCCTCATCTTCGCTACCTCTGCTGCTCTCTGATGAATCCATAGCCATCTGAGAAAACGGTTGCTTCTCACTTTTCACAGAAGAGGAGCTAGAGCCAAAAACCTTAGAGGAAGAAGTTCCAATTACTTCCTTACCATTAGGTGAAGAGCGGTATGTAGACAACACAGATTTCTCTTTCTTATCTGAAGAGCCAACAAAGCGAGTAAACTTCATAGATTTTTTCTCATCACTACAAATAGGAACCTTGCAACTATTGCTATTTAATCTATCTCTCAACACAACACCAGACCCCTTCCTAGAGTCATGTTGCGTCTCAATGGCTCTTTTACCTGACCACCTATCCATTAACTTTTTAAATAGATGCAAATACCTGTAACACAATATACTCTTTATCTTAGTTTACCAAAACTTTTTACCAGTCGCTTTTGTCACATAAAGAAACAAACTCTTCAAGCAAAAACGAGGAAAAGATCAATACATGATATTCAGAATCACACTCTCTTAGACAAAAAATGCAAAAAACTGCAAGTTCATTAATTTTCTCAGAGAGTATATCTTCATGCAAGCTCTACAATGTTTTCATTAAACACTTGTTATAAGGATCTTGGCAATCAACAGCTACTATTATAGAGATTTAATCACAAAAGTCTGTCCAAGGTTTCTATTCGAAACAAAAGCTTATCATCTGTGATGCTTTCTTTTAGATTACAGCAAATCAAATTGAAACCTTTCTATAAGAGATGATCCAAAGGATGTATCTTTTCACTTCTCAATATAGAATCATCTTGAAATAAAGACTAATTTCAAAATTTCATGAGCATGAATTAGTTTCAACAGCCAAAAAAATTTTAACATGAAGAGAAACAATTATAAACTAATATAATCCAAGTTTTGTCTTTTCATAAGTGATTCGATAGAAACGAATTTTTTGTTTTATGTACCTCGTCTAAATAAGAAAGATTTACAACAATCGAATTTATAATCAAGAACAATAATATCATGAATTTTCAAAACATCAGAACACACACAAGTCAATTTTGACCGAAAACATAAAACAAAAATGTTAAGACATTAAAGAGAGAAATATAATTTTACCAAAGGAGAAGGACGAAATTAAGAAGCTAAGCTCTTAATCTTGTTCAATGATTACCTTTCGAGATCGTCCTATCTTCTTTCTGGAAATTGAAACATGAAAGAAAAAATAGAAGGAGCGTTTTGTTTGTTCTTGTTGCCGATATTTTCTCTTCAGTTTTCGACTTTATTAAGTAAATATATATTTTTGGAATTAATAATATTTAGTTTTATTCCATAATGACCTTAAAGTAAATTTGCATTTAATAAATTGACGATTATCATTAAAAAAGAATCTGAAATGACGGAGACGCAGAGATCCTCGCCGTCTATAATGGGGCCGGAATATCTGACGGTTGGTAGAGATTGCGACGTATCTTGGTAGTGGTAGAGAACTAAAGATAATTGCGACCAAAATCTTTTTTTTTTTTTTAAGAACAAGAGACTATTTTTTATGTTTGGTCAGAAGATGTAAAACATCATGAGAATGAGAATTAAAAGACCCCTCTAAGTTTTTGGTGACGACGCACTACGAAAGATAACATATTTTAATTATCTCTGTCCTTTATTATAGCAACAAACAAACATCTAACCTTTATCTGTTTATCCTTGATTTTTGTATTTATAATCACTGATTTGTCAAGTACTTTACAAAAACAAATGTTTTTATTATTATTGGAGTATAGTGAATGTTACGAATGGAATCAAAAATATCAATTTGATATACCATTTGACTTTCCATTCAGGACTAAGAATCGAAAGAAAACAAGAATGTAAAAAAAAGGTGAATAGAGATCCAATTCCAAAGAGATGTAATGGTATTCGTTTATTACAATGACTTTTTCGACATTGATCAAAGTCAAAACATAAGTAAAGAGGAATCAAACCTGATCACCTACAACATCACTTACTTGAAGAAAACTCAGGCAAAATAAAAGAGAGAAGCACTATGCTTTAGCTTCTAACCACCCATGATCATCATCTTGGTGTGACTCTGACCCTCCTCCACCTTCAAGAGAAGCTTCTTCTTCATTCTTCTCTTCCCCACCTTTCCTTCCATACATCTTTCTTCTAGCTTCCCTACGAGCATCTTTCTTAGCTATATTCAAGTCTTTGAATCCTTGTTCGAACTTGGCTTCATCCTCTGGAGTAAAGAAGGCTACTTCCATTTTACCAAGCTCTGCATATCTTTGCTCCACTTTAGTTTTCCAGAAAAGACCCATCTCTGTGTCCATCTTTTGGTATGGTGTTTTCAACAGGTACTCGTCTATTCCTCCTGCTTTGTCGATGCAGCGGAGCGCATGTGTTGTGACTTTGACTTTAATATGACGGTCGAATATGTAGCTGAACAATCGCTTGTCCTGGACATTTGGTTTCCAACATCTTCTTGACCTGTTTTCAGATCAACAAAGTTACTAAACCATTAAGAATAATAGAGGAAACTTAGATATGAATGAGCTCAAAGCCATATTCTACTAACAAAGAAATCAGATTAAGACTGTACATGGATCCTACATTTCTATCACCAAAGTGTGTGCATTGCTCAAAAATTGAGAATCTTTAGAAAGGTTATAACACAGAAGCAACGCATCAAGAGCTAAAACAATATAAGGCACTGTTGAATCTCTCGCTAATCAGCTAAAGCTTTCGAATGCTACTGAATAGTTTCAAACGCAAATCCAGATTTCATTTCAACAATCTAAAAAAGCCTAAATCCAGAAAGCATTCCTAAAAAACTTATAGTTAGCTTCTTCAATGCTTGATTTGGAGCAACAAAATCACAAGCTCTAAATTCGAACCAATCTAAAACGAATACACACACACACACACACATATATATATATATATATATATATATATAAACAGATTGAGAAGGATAGAGCAAGAGACTGACTTGTTTCCACCGTCTTCACTGATTTGGTTGCCGTATTGGATATGGCGGCCGGCGTAGAGACCGCGTTTGGCTCGTCCCATGACGACTTTAGTATCGGGAACACAAGCCTTGAGCTTCTCCTTAAGCTCTGGCGTTATATTCTCTGCTCCCACTTTCTTCACCAGCCTCTTCATCATCTCCTTCCCTCTAAACGCCATTTTCGTTTCTCCTTCTTAAAATCACAGATCGCAAAATCCACTCTTCCTCCAAATGACCTGTAAATGGGAAAATATCGGTTAAGCCAACAATTTTAGTAAACCGGAAAAAAATAGCCAATTAAATCCGGTATGCTATTTCGTCTTCTTGCTTCGTCGTTCGAATCAGACTCCGATTGGGAAATCGAGGTTCCTTATTTACTTATTATGGCTTATAATTTCTATATTCGAAGACAAACATAAGACAGAATCGACGAGAAGCTGACCTGAAATGAACCAAACCACATAAGCGGGCCAACCACGAGAGAGAGAATAGAAATGTAACTCGACGATGACACGAGTCAAATGTTTCGGCCGGCGATGAGAACCGGCGTCGATGTAGCGATCTTAGATTCTTAGGGTTCAGTTTCTGAGTTTTGTGAAGTGTTGGGCCTTTATTGTCTAGTAGGCTCCTAGGCCCAAACTAACTCTTCTATTAAATTACGGTTTGGTTTACAGATGTAGACCGAACCGAATCAACCCAGACACAATCAAACCGGCCACAAACAAAATACCGATACACAAATTACAACAACTTTAAATCACGTGTTTAATTGGTTTCTTTGTCTTCAAGACATAATTAATTTTCGTTAAACACTGGAAAAATTAGTTACTCAAGATATCAAAACATTATTTGATATAAATTCCTCTCTTATTTAGAAATGATTTTCATTCAAAAGGGTGGTTGTCCAATAATATTACCGGGAGGATTATAATTACAAATGATAAATGTGTCACCGGTCTTGCAAAAACTAATTGCACATCCAATCATCGAACTCTTCTTCCACACAAGCTGTGTGTAATGCAAGCAATCTCCATTTGCCTTGCACCGGTGAGTCCTCCGGTCATAGTACTTCATCTCCGAGGCCCACGCACCAACTGCGTCACGTGGCGTCCACCCTTTTCCGCTTCCCCAGAAGAGATTTTCACCGTAAGGTCCCCTGGAGTGGATAAGGTTACAATCTCCACGGCGGGTTTGGGCCCATCGGGTGGCGTAGAGGGCGAGACTATTGCTCCATTTGAGAGGAGGGAGACGAAGCTTGGCTCGTAAGGTGTTGTGTGGTCGAAGAAACTGCTGTTGAATAGTGTTGCGAGCTAGGGTTTTGTATTGAGAAAAAGACAGTGTTGATGTTGTTGGTGTTTTGTTGGGTAGGATTTGAAACGAGAGAGAATGAAGTGGAGTGGTGATAACTATGATGATTATGGCGAGTATCAAAATTTTTGGTTCCATATTGGGAAGATGAGTTAGATTTGATTGTGACTCTCTAGATCAAAGTTCTTTGTATTTATATATACACACCATTGTTTATATTTTTCATATTTGTATGTATGTATCATCATCTAAAGAATCTAAACACATGCTATGTTAATAATGTGCAATGACAAGTGCTAATCATTTCGGTGGAACATTGATTATATGTAGGAATGATTCGTTTCAAACAAAGCATAGAATATAAAGGTATTAAATCATTATATATGAGCGAAACTTCAATAGAAATGTTTCTTTTTGTTGTTTTGTTGCAAGCTATAACTTTATCATAGCAAGGCCAATACATCCCAAGCAAAATTATATACAAGTTGTTTAGCTACAAAACGTAATATATTTCTCTGTCAGTTCGTCTCCAAATAATAATGAAATATCTTTTAATGTTATGAGTACTACAAACTCGTTCGTTTAAAATCAAAAAACTAATTAAGTTAAATGTTTTGCTTTTAAAATTAATTACAACATGTTTACTATGCAGATTTATGAGGCGGATTAGATGCCGTACTAGAGAACGTGAGGCAAAATTTGGATGCCTGATTTTAAAGAAATCTAATTCATTCCTTAATGATCAATTTACATTGTGATTGTAATCATTGGGCTGACAGTTGATTAACGAACTTTTTGAATATATAACATCAAGTACACGAAAAATACCAATTTAGTTGACTATCACTAGAAACACCAACTTATTTGAGTATCGTTTGTTGTAAATGGGAGTTGGTCTCGTATTAACCAGGTAAAAATCCTAATTAACCGAACTTTATAAAGTTTGGGCTTTTTTGGAAAAAAATTAAAATTGTATAGGGCATTATACTATTTTCTCAAGTTTTATTGAACTGGGCTTTTCATCAATCAACCATTGGGCCTTTAGGGTTGACTCATTTTTTTCCGTGCTTCGTTTCCAAGAAATAATAAAATCGGATTTCGACGAGTAAACAGAAGACGAATCCACCATAAGTAAAACATATTATCTCACTTTGGGCGAGTGTTCGTTTCGCGAGATCCAAATCTCACTTGGATCCAAAGCTTAGGAACTCCGTCGATCTCCTCCTCTCGCTGGATCTCGTGCATTGAGGTTGGTTCTCTCTGTTAAACTTTGAAAATGACTCAGATTTCATAGAGATCGATCCCCTTTTGTCAAAATCTACAATGCTCGGTATTTCCGGGCGTTCTTTGTTTGATCTCGTTGAAGCTCGTTAGGAATCCGATTTTCATGTTTGTGCAGCTGAGTGAGACTGTGAACTATGTAGATTCGATTGTTACTCTTCAAATCTGGGGATTTAAAAGCATAGAGATGGCATTTGTTTTGAATTTTAGTTGATCCGAAGCTATGTTATTGTTTCAATCATAGTTTTGGTAAAGTGATGTTTATTGCTGGAGTTTGTCAATGTTTTAAAAATTTAAGTAGAGTGGTGTAGATTATTGCTTAGTAGTTATGAAGATAATCTTAAACTTTTCGTGTAGAATTGCTTGAGAAGCGATGAGGAGACTAGTAAGGTTCTTTTACTCATTAAATCAAACTTGTAACCGCAAGAAGTATTAACATTTTCATATCTTGTTTGTTACTGTAATGCTTGTTCTTGCATTATTCTCGTTTTCATAAGTTTTTTTGCTCACTTCGGTTTCTCCTTCAATTTTTTGTGCAGCTTCAAAAAAGATGGACAAATCTTGTACCTTGCTTGTACACTATGACAAAGGGACTCCAGCAGTTGCCAATGAGATTAAAGAAGCTCTCGAAGGAAATGATGTTGAAGCAAAAGTTGATGCCATGAAGAAGGCCGTTATGCTTTTGCTGAATGGTGAAACCATTCCTCACCTTTTCATAACTATTATAAGATATGTGCTGCCTTCTGAGGACCATACAATCCAAAAGCTTCTGCTGCTGTACCTGGAGTTGATTGAAAAAACGGATTCTAAGGGGAAGGTGCTGCCTGAAATGATTTTGATATGCCAAAATCTTCGGAATAACCTGCAGCATCCGAATGAGTACATCCGTGGAGTGACTCTGAGGTTTCTCTGCCGGTTGAAAGAGACTGAAATAGTGGAGCCTTTGACTCCATCAGTGTTGCAAAATCTGGAGCATCGACATCCATTTGTTCGCAGAAATGCAATTCTGGCCATCATGTCGATATATAAGCTTCCACAAGGCGAGCAACTCTTCGTGGATGCACCTGAAATGATCGAGAAAGTTCTATCAACAGAACAAGATCCGTCTGCCAAGAGAAATGCATTTCTAATGCTCTTTACATGTGCTGAAGAACGAGCAGTGAGTTATCTTCTGAGCAATGTTGACAAGGTTTCTGACTGGAATGAATCACTTCAGATGGTGGTGCTGGAGTTGATTCGAAGTGTGTGTAAGACTAAACCAACAGAGAAGGGGAAATATATTAAGATTATTATTTCTCTGTTAAGTGCCACTTCTTCTGCAGTGATCTATGAATGTGCTGGGACGCTCGTTTCTCTCTCCTCTGCCCCTACTGCTATTAGGGCTGCTGCCAACACTTACTGCCAACTTCTTCTTTCTCAGAGTGACAACAACGTGAAGCTTATTTTGCTTGATCGGTTGAATGAGCTTAAGTCACTGCACAGAGATATCATGGTTGAGTTGATAATAGATGTGCTCAGAGCACTATCAAGCCCAAACCTTGATATTCGCAGGAAGACACTTGACATTTCCCTTGACTTGATTACGCATCATAATATTAATGAGGTCGTTCAAATGTTGAAGAAAGAAGTTGTGAAGACACAGAGTGGAGAGCTTGAGAAAAATGGAGAGTACAGACAAATGCTTATTCAAGCAATCCATGCTTGTGCAGTTAAGTTCCCCGAAGTTGCAAGCACGGTGGTCCATCTTCTAATGGATTTCTTAGGAGATAGCAATGTGGCCTCGGCTCTTGATGTGGTTGTGTTTGTTAGAGAGATTATAGAAACCAATTCTAAGTTAAGAGTTTCCATCATAACCAGGTTGTTGGACACATTCTATCAGATCCGTGCTGGAAAGGTCTGCCCTTGTGCGCTTTGGATTATTGGGGAGTATTGCCTATCACTTTCGGAAGTTGAGAGTGGCATTTCAACCATTAAACAATGCCTTGGTGAATTACCATTTTACTCTGTTTCTGAGGAGTCTGAGCCAACTGAGACATCAAAGAAGATTCAGCCTACCTCTTCTGCCATGGTGTCCTCTAGAAAACCAGTGATTCTTGCTGACGGAACTTATGCTACCCAAAGCGCAGCCTCTGAAACCACATTCTCCTCACCTACTATTGTTCAAGGATCGTTGAGTTCTGGAAATTTGAGAGCTCTTCTTCTAACGGGTGACTTTTTCCTAGGCGCTGTGGTTGCTTGCACATTGACTAAACTTGTTCTTAGGTTGGAAGAGGTTCAGTCGTCTAAAACTGAAGTGAACAAGACAGTCACACAGGCTTTGCTGATCATGGTTTCTATGTTGCAACTTGGGCAATCTCCTGTTTCCCCTCATCCTATTGATAATGATTCATATGAGAGGATTGTTTTGTGCATAAAATTGCTTTGCCATAGGAATGATAAGATGAAAAAGATATGGTTGGAATCCTGCCGCCAGAGTTTTGTCAAGATGATTTCTGAAAAACAGCTTAGAGAGATGGAGGAACTTAAGGCAAAGACCCAAACAACTCATGCTCAACCTGATGATCTCATTAACTTCTTCCATCTAAAGAGCCGGAAGGTGATATTACTTTCTAATTATCCCTTGCTTCACTCTTTTTTTTAATCTTGTTTCCTTATGAACTTGCATTAGCTATCTGTTTAGTTTCTTATACATCGGTGTCTACTTTCTTTTACAATTCATACTCAAATTTGTTCTCTTTTTCAAAAAGGGACAACAGAAAAGTTGATAGTGGCTGCCTGACTGGTTATGTTTATTTCTTTCAGTCAGTAAATCAAATCACTGATCATAAGTTTCTTTCAGGGAATGAGTCAACTTGAGTTGGAAGACCAGGTACAAGATGACCTAAAGCGTGCAACTGGAGAATTCACCAAGGATGAGAACGATGCTAACAAACTCAACCGCATTCTTCAACTCACAGGATTCAGTGATCCAGTCTATGCTGAAGCATATGTAACAGTACACCACTATGACATTGCACTCGAGGTCACCGTTATCAACCGTACAAAGGAAACCCTTCAGAATCTGTGCTTAGAATTAGCAACCATGGGTGATCTCAAACTTGTTGAGCGTCCTCAGAACTATAGTTTGGCACCTGCAACAAGCATGCAGATCAAAGCAAACATCAAGGTCTCGTCCACAGAGACCGGAGTCATATTTGGGAACATCGTCTATGAGACATCAAATGTAATGGAGCGAAACGTTGTGGTTCTTAACGACATACACATTGATATCATGGACTATATCTCCCCTGCTGTTTGCTCAGAGGTTGCTTTCAGAACCATGTGGGCAGAGTTTGAATGGGAAAACAAGGTAATTCACCAAAACCTCTTAGACTTTTTATCCTTTTTTGGGGTTTCGAGTTTGTTATAACCATTTACTATTTGTGTCCTTCATGCCAGGTTGCTGTGAACACCACGATTCAAAATGAAAGAGAATTCCTCGACCACATTATCAAATCCACAAACATGAAGTGTCTCACTGCCTCGTAAGTTCAGGCTCTACTTTCTTCTCTTAGAAACTGACAAGTCTTCTTATTAATCAATGCATCTGTATTTGCAGATCCGCACTAGAAGGTGAATGCGGATTCCTTGCAGCAAACTTATACGCAAAAAGTGTGTTTGGTGAGGATGCCCTTGTAAATGTGAGTATCGAAAAGCAAACCGATGGAGCACTGAGTGGCTACATAAGGATACGAAGCAAGACACAAGGGATTGCTCTAAGTCTTGGGGACAAAATCACCCTCAAACAAAAGGGTAGTAGTAACTGAGGTTAGCTAATTAATTACATCTTCACAAAACTTTTTCTATTTTCCAGTTTAATCCATAAATGTGTGAATCCTCACATTCCTTAACCGGTGTAAATTCCGGTACCATATTGATGGATTCTTTAGGCTTGGAACGGTGGCTCGCAAGGTAACAGGTTTAGGCTACGACGTATGTTTCTCTCTTGAGCAATTTTTTGTTGGTTGAATACGTTTTACTATATGGAGGGAGAGGCGTTTCAAAGCATATGTAAAGATTAATTTGTTATCACTCCTTAACCGGTATATTTTCCGGTATGGTAAACTGATAGATTCTTCGTCATACGACAATGTGTGTGTTTTACAGTACTTTGACGGTTTTGTTTCACTTGTAGTGCTTTTCTTTTCCTATAATGTCGTTTGTCGGAGAGATTAAACCGTGTTTTTCTTGAAATGCTTCATCCATACTAGATGTTGTATGGTAGTCAGAAGTCTTTTCTTCTTTCATGTGCATTTTGAAGCTTTCATTGTCTAGAAAAATTGCAATTTCAACGGTTAAAAGTTGCTTTTCAAATTCATTTGCCAGGATGATAAACTCTATGTATATACTTGAGACGTTCTCGATACTTATCCGTTTAATAATATAATTTTTATTTTACTTTTTGTGTTTCTCCGCTATAGTAGCAAAGCAGGACCACTTTTGATCGCCAAAAAAAAAAAAAAAGACGCAGGACCAGTGTTAGTTAGAGGTAGAATAATTGTTGTATCATATCGGTTTATAATTATATAAATAAAATTCGGCGTCGTTATTTATCATTTTCTAATGAAAAGGGATCCCTTTAATCCCTACGGACCCTACCGGTTATGATTCGAGTACAATGTTGCAAAATGCAAATGATAAGAATGATTTATGCATTATTAACAGTTAATGCCATTAGCAAATCCTTTTAACAAATAACAAAAACAATTAATACCAGAAATGATAATATAATATGCGAAAATCCTTAAATTTACCTTAAAAGAAAATCCTGAATACTACAGGATATCAAAATAAGTAGTTGGAACAACATGAGTCATGCAACGCCTTTCATCATAATAAAACCTTATCCTTTAGCTCACATTTTACCTAACCTGACCTAACACAACACTCGCCAAAGGTACAGACAAAGAAGTATGATTAAAACGTTTTATTAGTTCAGATTTATCAAATCAAATCTACAAATAGTCAAATTTCTTTATTACAATTAAACTTCAATTAAGAAGTATGATTTAATTAATTTACTTAAATCGTTTTCTGACAAATCTTCTAACACTTATTGTCAGCGAAACTTCCTGAAAAAGAAAGAAAACACAAGAGGACTATCGATCATCATCTTGAAAACTAGTTAAGCATAAACAGCTCTGAGTCTGAACCATAAAATCTCTATTATTCGTCATTTTCATCCTCTTCCCCTGCACCTTGCTAGATTGATCATCACTACTGTCATCATAATCATCATCATCATTGTTTTTGGGATCCTCTTCGTCAGATTCTTGCAATGCAAGTAAAGGCATAGACTTAGGGTTAATCTTGGAGTAGATGCTGAAAGAGGACAACGATGATCTTCTCCTCAACTTACTAGCAATAAGCAATCTCCTCCTCTTGTTCAACGGACTCTCCACTTTCCCCAGATCCTTACCGTTACTCGCTTCCATTAAATTCCCAAACGATTTCGATTTCCCTATGTAGTGATTTGATAATCCTCTCCTGTACAAAAAAAAAACATTAACCATCAGAAATCCATAATAAACCAACTCTGACACATGTAATAACATTCAAACTAAGAATCTCCTAAATGTTTTTTTTTATCAAGATAAAAGGTATAATAGTCTTAATTTTTTGGGCTATAAATCGAATATATTCAGGCGTAAATAAAGAATACTTTTGACTATTTTAAAGGATGAAAAAAGAAACGTACTTAATCGGAAGAGAATCTTCCAAGGAGGAACTGAACGAACTAAGCCATCTTCCTTGTGATGAAGAAACGGCGTCGTCTTCTTCTTCTTCTTCATCGTTCTCGCTGCTTTCTCTAACCGATGACGAACTCTCCGATAACTCCTCCGACGGAGATCTAACACATCTCCTTAACCCGATCCGAGTTCCACCGCTGCTGGACATAACCACCGGTACACCTTTCTCCTGCTCCGTAACCCCGGTACGATCTTTAACCGTACCAATTTCAACCAAAATCTCCATTTTTCACCGGTTTAAGCAAACTCTGTTCTTCTAGCCTTCGCCTGTTCGACCTCGATTCCACCTGTTAAGCCACCAATCAGGCTCAGCTGTCATCAATCAGCGATGCGCGTAGGTTAAGACTTAAGAGCTCCGATAGGCGCAGGTTAAGGAGCAATAGAAATAGAGAGAGAAACAAAAAAAGCAGAGACAGAGACTCCACCGATCGGGAGAAGATTGTAATAATAAAGGATTTTTTTTTTTAAATCGCAAATACGAATACGTATATTTATACGTATTCACTGACAGTAGTTGAGTCTTTCTCTGTGTATACGGCACATGTTCTAAATATAGTATTTGAGGCAAGGACGCTAACGGCGACTTTGACGTTAGACACGTTTTTTGATGACGTGACGATAATTGATTGGTTGTTTTGTCGGACCTTACCCGGACGTTTCGGGGTTTCTGTCTCCGTTAAATCCGTTGCTGTCTATGTACCGATAGTTCGGTGGATGTTATTACACCCAAATAAAAATCTCAACCTTATCCGAAACTTACTACTGAATTTAGTTTTTTTTATTAAAAAAGAAAAGTCATGGATGGGTATATGATCTGTGAAACTAGATAAGCTTATTGACAATGTACAATTATTGCTTATGATATCTTTTTTTTTTTTGGTTAAAAGTTATTCAAATTACTGATGATATCTGCATGAATTTAATATAAACGACTTAATTTGGTAATTAATAAAATGAAGATCTAATTTAAAATAATATTTATGTAATTTATTATTTATTTAACTACTAAGGGTATGTGGAAGTCTTTTTCATAATTAAAAAATAAATTTAATTAAAAAAAAAGAAAAAAAACTGAAAAGATATTTTTATTTGAGAACTTTTGAGAACTTCATGCGATACTCATTTAATATGTGTTATTTTTTATTGGTTTAATTTTTTTTAAAATTTGTAAATTTAATTCTAAAACAAATTTTAGTTAAATATTAACATTTTTTTTTGTTTGAAAGATTATGAGAGTCTCTCGGCAATGCACATGCTCTAAAAACATTTTTCTATCACATGATATACAGATAAACTAAATTAAAAATTTAATCATTAAAAAATTTGTGCAAATTTACAGTTTTAAGAGTATGATCATATATTAGTAATTTATTTTTGAAAATATGGATGATAAAATTGTAAATAAGTTGTTTTAGTTGTACTGTTTTTTTCTTATATATATTAACATTTGTTTGTTAATTTAAAATAACATATTATTTAAATCCATTGCTGCATTGCATATAAATCATTCAATCCGTCTGAAACACGCGGGAAAAAATACATCTAACACATGTATGTTTAGCAAATTCACAATTTTAAAATTGAAAACCTGAAATGAAGATGAAATCAAATTGAAAAGATATTATATTTTTACTTAATATTCTAAACAGTAAAAAAAATGTTTTCAATAAAACATTTTTTCTTATTATTGAAGTAACGAATTCAAACATAAACCAAAAGTTTATCAAACTAGAATTCAAACTAATTAATTTTGATGACCACCAAACAAACAAACTCATCAAAAACTTGCAGACGGAAGTGTCTCAGTTTCCATTTGGACATATTCATGTTAATCCGATAAAAATAGTAACTTTTGGTATCCACCTCTTGATTTGGAAAGCCAACGTCATAATTATGCTTTCACTTATATGTACCATCAAAGGCTAAACAAACCTCATCTCTTAAAAACAGAGTGAATAAAAAAACAAGAAGAAAAATAATAATGGCTATCTTTCTTTGTTTCTCATGTGTTTTATTGCTTCTTACTTTTGTGTCATTAATCTGTTTAGTGAGAAAGATTAGAGGAAACCCAAAATGGAATCTTCCTCCAAGTCTTCCGATCATCGGAAACTTACACCAGCTTGCAGAACTACCTCACCGGTGCTTTCATCATCTCTCAATCAAATACGGACAAAACGTGGTATCTCTTCGCCTGGGGTCTGTTCCAATGGTTGTGATCTCCTCAAGTGAAGCAGCTGAAGAAGTTCTCAAAACCAATGACCTTGCATGCTGCAGCCGACCAAAAACTGTTGGCACGGGGGAAACTCTCTTACGGTTTTAAAGACATCAGTTTCGCGCAGTACGGCGAGTATTGGCGAGAAATGAGAAAGCTCGCTGTTATCGAGCTTTTCAGCCTTAAGAAGGTTCGATATTTCAGGAATATCCGAGAGGAAGAGGTTGAAGTCATGGTGAAGAAAGTATCGGAATCGGCTTTGAAACAATCTCAAGTAGATCTAAGCAAAACATTTTTCTCTTTGACTGCAAGCATCATTTGTAAAGTAGCCTTAGGACAGAACTTCAACGAGAGTAACTTTGTTATTGACAATGAGAGAATCGAACAACTTGTCAACGAGGCATTGTTAGCTCTAGGTAGTGTTACTTGCTCTGATTTGTTCCCTGGTGGGCTTGGAAGGTTCTTAGATTGGTTGTTTGGAGGACACAAGAGGATAAATAAAGTATTCGATGAGCTTGATGCCTTTTATCAGCATGTGATTGATGATCACTTAGTCGGAAATAAAACTGTTGACTCTTCGGCGGATATTGTTGCACTCTTGCTGGATATAATGAGTAAACAAGGAAATAAAGATTATTTCAAGCTCAACATTGATAATATCAAGGGAGTCCTCATGGTAAAAATGCTCAAATCTTGCTTCATATTTTGTAAAATATTTATGAATTTATAGTCTTCATATGAATTTTGGGTAGTAAAGTGGACGTGACCACTAAACCACATTTATTAGGCATTGATAATTATCTGCGTATACTTGGCCTGCAGGATATATTTCTGGCAGGGGTAGATACAGGCGCTATAACCATGATATGGGCGATGACGGAGCTTGCTAGAAACCCTAGAGTGATGAAGAAGGCACAAGAAGAGATTCGAACCACACTAGGGCACAAAAGGGAGAGAATCACTGAAGAGGACATTGACAAAGTTGACTACTTGAAGTTCATAATCAAGGAAACATTAAGGTTACACCCACCAGCTCCACTTTTACTCCCGAGAGAAACAATGTCTCAAGTCAAGATCCAAGGCTACGATATTCCTCCAAAAATGCAGATCCAACTTAACGTGTGGACGATCGGACGTGACCCTGAGCGCTGGACCGACCCTGAAGATTTCATCCCTGAGCGGTTTACTAATAGTTGTGTAGATTTTAAAGGACAAAACTTTGAGCTATTACCGTTTGGTTCTGGTAGGAGGATCTGTCCGGGAATGCCAATGGGGATTGCTACCGTGGAATTAGGATTGCTGAATTTGCTTTACTTCTTTGATTGGAAATTGCATGAAGGGATGATAGGTGAAGACGAAATTGATATGGAAGAAGCTGGTAATCTCACCATTGTTAAAAAACTACCTTTTATACTTGTGCCTGTTCAACGCTATTGATGAGTAAACACAAAAGTTTGTATGAATAATGCAATAATGTGTATCAAGAAGTAATGTATGAATAATGTATTATTTTGCAGTTTAGCTCCTGTATGGCTCAAGTCAAGCCTAATCTTGAAATTATTGTTCTTCTCTGTTTTTGATTAGTGGAGTTATTACGGGGAAAAAAAAGATAACGGTGGTTTGGTACATATTGTAGACGTATTAAATAGTAAAAACATTATATTATTCCATGAAATCCAGAAATTAGTCGGGACTTCCGAATAGAAACAAAATTGTTTATTTTCACTCAATATAAAATTATGAGACTCTAATTTAATGAAAAACAAGAAAGAACATTAATATATTATTGCCAATAAATGTACTTTGTTTTCTAATCCAAAAAAAAAAAGGAGCATTAATACATTATTGGCAAATCATGACTCATTACATTTACAACTCGAATTCTTATTTGTTTTTCTATTTTTTATATGACAGAATGATAATCTTTAATTAGTATTCAACAGAAAATAGTCATCGTTTGTAGCAATATGTTGTCCAAAGTAAAAATTTCTACTACTTATCATTGTCATTTGTCAACGATAATGGAAGTCGTCACTACTTATTAAAGCCGTCCCATCATCGATATTCATATTACTGTTTTTAGTAACGTGTTATCTAGTCATATTATCGTAGATTTTAAAATAAGATAGCAAGATATATTATATAAAACAGAGGGAATATTTAAAAGATGGGAGTACTTTGTTTTCTAATCCAAAAAAAGAAAGAGCATTAATACATTATTACATTATTGGCAAATCATGAAAAGAGTCATGCAGTGTACAGTGTAGTCCAAATGATAATGTAAAAAGGATCAGATGTGTTTGGTTGGTGCAAGGACAAGGTGTTCTTTCTTGTGCATAGCGATTCCGGTCATGACATCCATCTTTATATCCTCTGGTTTAATCCCTTTAGGTAAATTCCAGTCGAATTTGTAGAGAAGGTTAGCAAAAGGTATCTCTACCATTGCGATCCCGAGATGCATGGCCGGGCACATTCTCCGGCCCGAACCGAAAGGTAGGAGCTCAAAATCTTGGCCCTTAAAGTCCACTTCTTTGTGTTCGTTCATGAACCTCTCTGGAATGAACTCATTAGGGTTGTCTCCCCACGCGGCTGTGTCACGAGAAACCGCCCACGTATTGACCTGAATGATAGTCTTGGCTGGAATATCATACCCACCGATCTTTGCGTCAGCGATAGTTTCTCTGTGTAGAAGAATGGGGATGACTGGTTCTGGCCTGAGAGACTCCTTGATGACTGCCTTGAGGTAAGGGAGATTAGGTATGTCTTCTTCTGAGACATATCCTTTGTCTCCGATCACACTCCTCACTTCCTCTTGAACTTTCTTCATCGCTTTAGGGTACTTTATAAGGTAAGTCATTGCCCAAACCACCACTGCAGCCGCCGTATCAGTTCCCGGCACAACAATATCCTGATAAAAATGACAAACAAAACCCTAGTTATTAAGTAACATTCACGTTAACTAAACTTACAATTGCATTAAAAGGTGAGTTATGAAGGAACCAATATCATAGCCTTGACGTTGTCGTGAGTGAATTTGACGGAGAAAGGTTGGTCTTTATGGATCTGCATGAGAAGATCAATGAAACTCTCAGTCTCCGGTTTAGGGCGGTTAGGGTCAAGAGTGTCGTCAATGAGTTCTTGAAGGTAAGTGTCAAGCTCCTTGAAAGCTTTCTTGAGACGTACGCTGAGACCAGCGAGGTTGTCAAGGAATCCAAAATAAGGAAATAGGTCGGAGAAAAACAGAGTTCCCAAAAGTGCTTGCGTCTCGAACAAGATATCTATGAATCTCTTCATCTCTGTGTCGTACTCATTGTACCGCTTCCCAGAAGCTTGTCTACATACGACACAGTTGGTGAAGTACAAGAGAAGCTCACTTAGATCAACGTTGCCTGATTGATCGGCTGCTTTGTAGATCTTGTCTATCATCCGTTGGCACTCTTCTTCTCTAACGGGTCTGAAACTTGCGATACGGTTAGGGCTGAAGAGGTTCACCGAACACATCTTCTTCATCTCACGGTAGTAGGCGGTGTACTGTCCGAAACCAAGATCACGGCCTTGATACGACATTGTTTGTTGCCCTTTAAAGAGAGGACGAACTATGAAATTTAGGTCTTGAATCTTGAGTAGCTCCTTGGCTAGCTCAGCCGAGGAGATAACCGCCACGTGACGGCTTCCGAGTTTCATAGTGAAAATGGAGCCGTATTGCTTGGAGAGACGGAAAAGGAAATGTTGTGGGTTGGATTTCTCCATCTGGTGGAGGTTTCCTATTATAGGAAGACCTTTTGGCCCCGGTGGTAGCCGGAGAGATTTCTTGGTGGTGCTTCTAAGAAAGAAGAAGGCTGCAGCCGCTATCAAACCGGCTATGATTAAGATGAGATCCATTTTTTTTTTGTACACCTAATAAGTGATCTTCTTGTCCGATATATATTTTTTTTCTTACAGGTTATGAAATTTTAAAACGTGATTTTAGTAGGTGGACTACTGTAATGCCATTCTGGCTTTGGAATAAAATAATTAATGATACTAGCGAGATTGTTCAAGAGGAGCGATGCGCCTAGATTGCTCACAAAACTATTTTGCGCAGTTCTGGTTAAATTCTTATATCAGTTATTTCAGTTGCGATTTTGTACCGGATCGGTTATATTTTAGACTACCAATGTAAGTGGATCCGGTACACAATTTCCAGAAAAAAATTAAAAACTAATTGGATGAAGTCAAACAGTATTCACTTGTTCCGTTTATCTTTTCTAATCAAATTTAAAATTATGAGGTCTTACAAAACAAATCTCAGCAGTGATAGAAATCTGTGTGTCTCGCTCGACCATTCATGGCTACCATTCTCAGCTCTGCTTCTCGCGCTCACTTACCTCTTCCAGCTCCAAACTACCCAAAAACCACTCTCAGAATCCCTCTATTTACATCCTTGCCACTCCCATCTTCTTCTTCTCCTTCTTCTTTCTTCCTTGATAGAAATGAAGCATCTTTGTCTTCATCGTCCATGCCAATCCAAGCCCTTACAGAAGAAGTCGTCGATACTTCGGATTTAGCATCTTCTTCTTCAAAGCTTGTACTTGTCGTCGGCGGCACTGGTGGTGTAGGTACGAACATGATCAATTTCTGAAATTGGGTTTATGAATTTGTCAAATTTATCAAGTGGGTCTGGTGAATTCTGTGTAGCATCCTCAAGAACCAACTTTGATTGCTGTTTTCTCACTTTGTGGTATCAGGGCAACTTGTGGTAGCTTCATTGATCAAGAGGAATATTAGATCAAGATTATTACTACGTGATCTTGAGAAAGCAACCAAATTATTTGGTAAACAAGATGAAAATTCATTACAGGTTCGGACTTTATGAACATTTAGGATTCACTACTTGTGTTTTTCAATCTCATTATATACATAAAGGTTTTAACTTGTTACAGGTAGTCAAAGGGGATACTAGGAATCCAGAGGAGCTTGATCCATCCATCTTCGAGGTTCGTCTTCTTTCCTAAATTTAATGTTTGGATTTTCACTGATTTTAACTGATGAACATTGTTGTTGTGTAGGGTGTGACACATGTGATTTGTTGCACTGGAACTACAGCTTTTCCTTCTAAGAGATGGAGTGGAGAAAACACACCTGATAAAGTAGGTGAGAACACACTTCTTTCCATTAGTCTTTATTATCTTCTTTATTATCAGTGAAATGAAACAAAGGATCTCTTACGTTTTCATAGTTAACTAGTTATTATTTCCAATTGTGTTCAAAAGATTGGGAAGGTGTGAAGAATCTGATTTCAGCATTGCCCTCATATGTGAAGAGAGTTGTTCTGGTTTCATCAGTAGGTGTCACCAAGTCTAATGAGCTTCCTTGGAGGTGAGCCTAGAGTAACTCTGCTATTTTCTTTCTTAACCTGTTTTTCTAAATTATATGTCGTGTGTATGTTTTGTATTGACAGCATTATGAACCTTTTTGGGGTTCTTAAGTACAAGAAGATGGGTGAAGATTTTCTTCGAGACTCTGGTCTTCCATTCACCATTATCAGGTTTTGGAATTAAAGAGCTACTCTTCTTTTTTGCTCAACATATGAATGGTTTACTGATTTACTGTATTGCGATGCTTTTTTTTACCAGACCGGGTAGATTGACTGATGGACCATACACATCTTAT
Source organism: Cardamine flexuosa (assembly GCA_963555745.1). Classification (NCBI taxonomy): domain Eukaryota; kingdom Viridiplantae; phylum Streptophyta; class Magnoliopsida; order Brassicales; family Brassicaceae; genus Cardamine; species Cardamine flexuosa. The sequence goes on along the minus strand of OY743215.1, from coordinate 3,359,779 downwards.
GATCTGAATACTTTGCTCAAAGCTACAGCTGGTGAACGGCGTGCTGTTGTTATCGGACAAGGTAAATAAATACGCTCTTTGCTAGATTCTTGTTTGTTCAGAATTTGAGATAAACTTGTATGGTTGGTTAATAATAGGAGATAAACTTGTTGGAGAGGTAAGCAGACTAGTGGTGGCTGAAGCTTGCATACAGGCACTTGATATTGAATTCACACAAGGCAAAGCTTATGAGATCAATTCTGTTAAGGTATCGCTAAGACTTTTTCTTGAAATCCCTGTCTGGAAATATGGAAATAAAGTGGAGATGGGTGAAATGTAGTCTTGATCAATAAACATGTCTTTTAAGGGTGTCCTTGAGAAACAAAGCTTTAGTTGATAGTTGAGAATGATTCAAAGAGTGGTTAGCTTTTCTATATGTTTGCGAAATGTGGTTTCAGGGGGATGGTCCAGGAAGTGATCCGCAGAAATGGCGAGAGTTGTTTAAAGTTGCAGAATCCAAAAGATAAAAGAGAGGATACTGAGAAATGTGTACAGACTTGTTAGCGAGACATTACACATATGGTCGAATTGTGTGTACATATACTCTTCTTTTGGTCTTTTTACTTTCATCATTACTGTAATAACTTCATCAATAAATAGACGAATTTTCTTACAGTTGATGAACATGTCCACTTCAAAGCAAATGCTACGGATTAGATCCTTCTTAGCCATTTTAATCCAATAGGTTGCAGATTATATCATTTTTATCCATTTCAATATAATAACAATCTGAAATTCGGATTTGAGTTTTGACGTATCCTAAATCGTGAACCAAATAGCGAAACAAGCAATAAACCTATTAATAAAGAGATTAAAGAAATAACAGATAAACTGGTTTTGCTGCAATTTCTTTTATTATCTTAAAAATTCATAAAAGTTACAAATGTAACACAATACTAAGAACAAGAAGATTCAAAGGGACCATTCTTCCTTGGACATGATAAGATTCCCACATTTTCTGACCCTGTTCTTCTGGTTAACACATTAAATAGAATAATCTAAACCCGCTTGAATCCCTAACATGAAATCTTGTGAGATTAATGAACTAAGGAGATTTGACCAATGACTAAAAAGCTATACCTGACTGACAGTATTTATATACGTATACAGAAGAGTACCTCTGCTTCTCCAGGAGATGGAAAGAGCAGACACAATATGATCACATTTTAAGACAACAATCGAGGTCTGAACAGAACATTGCTTCAATCAGACAACCGCGGAAGTAGTACGCCTAAGGTCAACCTCGTTCTTGAGTTTCTCACTGGGCGGTGTTCCTTTGAAGCTTCCATATCTCATAGGTCTAGGCATGTAAAGAGAACTGAGTAACTTCTCCAAAGCCACCACCGTGTATCTCACATACTTGCTTGAACTCGCATCTTTCTCAACCAATGGCCCATAGTTTTGCATATAGCTTCTATAAACCGGCACAATAGCCTGAACTATCTGCTGGCAAACTCTATCCCTCAAATCTTTTTCCGGTAAAACCCATGCGGATTGCTTCTTATACATGTCATCAAACGCATCATTGAATGCTTTCAGTCTCTTCTTGACAAGATCCCGAGCCGTGGCATGTCCACCCGAGAAAAGTATAAGTCCTTCTCTGCTCAAATGGCTCGGGAGCTTACCCCAACTGTCTCTCAGGAAGAAAGTGACATAGTACTCTTTGTACTGATCGTGTTCTTTAAGCCATGAATCTCCCAACTGATCCCCTATTTTCGTGCCCTTTAAATTCTTGTATAAATGCCAGTGATTATTCATACCGAAGAAATGAGCAAGCGTTTGATCCGGATACGCTTTCATCCATACATCCAGATTCTGCTCAATGGCTTTGATTATTCTTAGAACCTCAACCATTAGCTGATTATCTTGGAACCTTTCTGATCTCCAGCTCTTATGTATGAGCAGAACCTGAGTTAGTGTTGACTTGTACTTATCTCCCAGAAGCTTATTGCAGTAATCAGTTACAAAACTGACTAGTCTAGGAACACCACCGTCGCTAGGAGGCGGGGTTTGTTTCTGAATCTCTACTTGAACCAGAAGCTCCCAGAAGATCTCTGCTGCACCATTGATTAACCTCTTGATGAGATCCCTTGTAAAGTTTTGGATCTCAATACAAGCTCCTCCACCAAAGAGACGGTTGAAATCTGCTCTCAGTTTGTTCAATGAAGTGAAAATATCCAACAGCTTCAGAAGCTTGATTGGATCTTTCTTGCTATCTGTCACAGTTTTCCCAAACTGAAGGAACGCGAGCATACCGGCTTGAGCAGCAATCTTGGAAAAACAATCCATCCAAACATTCACACCGAGTCTCTCAAAGACATCGTTGCAAAGCTTGAACTCTGCTTCGAACAGATGCTTAACCGCAAACTCTAAATGATTCCCCCACTGAGCTATATACCCTTCTATGCTCTGCACATCGTTGAACTCAGAAACCGAGATATCTAGATAATCTAAGTCAAGTGCTTGAAGACTAGCTCGAACATTCAAGCTCCTCACTTCTACGTATATCGAAATGCACTTGTCCAGTCTGTTATTAGCTCTAAGTCTCCCAAGAATGGCTTGCAGTTTATGAATTACAGTAACTGGCAACTGAGACGGTGCAATGCAAGCCTGATCGCCTAGCGATGATGGAGACGCCATGGGAAGTGGAACACTGTTATCCTTCAACAGCCTCCTAAACTCGTTTTCCAGCTTGTCTAAAGCAGCATCCCTAAGCCCGCCATCAAGACGGGAATGAGATCTCTCTTTCTCTCCGTCAGTTTGAAATTCTCCAAGCCCTTTCAAAGATTTCTTCAAATTCGAAAGATACTTCTCATCAGCAACATTGTGATCTTCCAAATACTCAACTATATCTTCCAACCACTGGATAGCTAACACACAATTATCCCCTAGAAACTTCAACGCTTCCTCTAACCGCTTCAACACTGATAAATAACCGGAAAGATCATTCTTAGGATCTGATAACAAAGACTTCTCAAGTCCATGAACTGCATCAAACACCTTAAGCACAGCAGCTGCAGGACCAACAGCTCGGTTAATGTGACCACCAACTGCCACAAGAGCATCTCTATCAGCTCGTATCGGCCTCACCGCAGCTTCAAGCGAAGGTAATCTCTCCTCAATCTCAACAAACCTAGGACCAGTTTTCCCCAAAGCTAACCCAATGGCTTTAGATTTCTCAAGACTCGATTTTAAAGACATTCTTGCAGCTATTAAGCTCTGAATCCTTCGATCCATAGATTCCGCCATTACTAAATTCAATCAGAACAAAACCCTAGAAAATCTCACTCCAAGGAAAGTGATTAATCTTCCAAACTTTATTTCCTAATAAAAATGAAGACTTTAGAAGATAAAACGATTCAGAATCAGATGCAAAACCGTTTCAGCCCATCAATACTTTCCTCTAATTTATTCGTCTCCTTTATTATCACCCTTACTCTTTTTTTCTCAGCCAACTTTCAGTAAATCAAACCAAACCCAAAAAACTGCTTAAACTTCACAAATAAACAAACCCAGATATAGAAATTTCCACAGCTACCAAACAACCTCTGAAAATTTCGAGAAAAGAAGTAACTTTTTTAACTGAGACAACACAAACTTAAGAAATCCAGTAGAGATAAGGCCTTCTGCTGTATTGGGTCGTCGGCGGCGGAATCGATCCGGCAGCGAAAAGAGAGTTTGGCGTAGGAATCGAAACAGTATGAGTTTCTCCAGATAGAGATACCCAGAAGAAGAAGAAATAAACAATTAAGCCAGTACAGAAGAATGAGAAATCGGAAAGAGAAAACTGAAAAAGAAAAACTTTTTTGATTTTCGACAGTTTTTTTTTTTTTAATCTTGCGATGCCCGACGAAAACTGCCAAAGTGCATGACAGTCGAGCACAAGGTTTTACAGCATCACTTGCGACTTTGGTTTAAAACTTGCTAAACTAGTACACAAATTAATCCTATGATAATAATTAATAAGTTAATCACATTACTTTTAGTTTAATTATTGAATTCTTTCTTTTTCTCTGTCAACTAAATATGCTTAATTTGTGTTCCAATTATAAGATTCTTTTTTTCCGAATCTTTTTTTTTTTTTTGCCAAACATTTTCTGAATAAAGTTTCATATAGTCGTGATCATCTATTTTTAATGGTACCTTACCATATTCAACTTTGTGGTAACGTAGGAGTTAGGATTCAATTAAATCACTTTTACTTCAAAACATAAATGAAATATTTATTATTCAATTTTCGCAAAAACGTCTCAGATATCATAAATTTTCCAAAATAAAGTTTACATTGACCATCTGTAGTCTATTGAATCTATAAGCTCTTCAAATTGTGATGATTTAAAAAAATCTTTAAAGCAGTTACATTAAAATTAATTTAAAATACTATAGATGATCAATTTAAAATGTTTTTGTATCATTTTCATATTTATTGCGTGTGAATATGCATGTTATGGTACCTGATACTAGTTGTAGTTGTAAGCTAATTTGTTTATTCTGAAATCATGACTCAAGGATAAGATTTAAAATTTTAAATTAGCAAAATGCACATAATTATATATATCCACTTGTGTTTTAGTTACATTATTCATGTGTTATGTATGACTAGGATAAACAGTTGATTCATCTGCTATGTATGACTTGGTCTTGAATTTCAGTTAACGTTAAGAATTGGACTGGACCAAACTCAAAGCAGACCCGATCCTACTATTTTCAGTTGTAAATTTCAAAGTATGACAACTTAAATAAAATAAAATGAAGAAAGATATTTGTCAGAGAACATAAGATGTAGCCATATGAGATTGAATGCGCAATACAAATGTCTATATCTGTAAACATACAATCACGACCACACAGCTATTATTGGAATTATAATACCAATATACCATATAAATTTCCATTTAGTCACAAGTATTATTTTTTTCATTACATTGTGTTGACCGCTATGTGTAGTTTACTAATTACTATCCAATTTGTCAATTAACCAAAATGATCATGTGATGTTTGTCATCGAATATACTGAAGTTTCCTCGTAGCATCGAATCACCGACCTCAGCACCGACGTCTTCTTGCTCGCCTTGGGAAGCCTAACGCGGCTAAGGTGTTGAAGACAAGCTCCATTCCATGTGGCACTTCACTCTCGTCTTCACCATCTGCTCGCAACAATCTCTAGCCACATGACTCATTCACTTCTTCGATATTTGAGATGCAATATTTGATCAACTTCACTCACTGTGGTACTAGACATATCTCTGAGCTGAACCGGTCCAGCGTATCCAATCCAAGATGAAAATTGATGTCATTTTATATATGTTTCCATTAATATAAAAGACTTGTTTAATATATTTTTCTCACATTTTGACCATATAAATTTATAAATAGAGGGTCCCCCCCCCCTCCCAAGTCATGATTTATTTGCTTGTACTTTTGTAAGTTGAAGTCGTCGTCCACGTAGAGAGATGGGTCGTCGTCGAACTATGTATCTTAAGGAGCTCATGGCAAGTATTAAGACGTACGTTGCCATTTGTTGCTTCTCGCCAAGAAAGTTCATAATATAAATATTCTGTACTCTTTTATTAACACTTATGTACCTATTTGACTAATCTCGGATGCATGAAATAGTTTAATCAATAAAATTCAGAAGTGTGTTTGTTGTATAAAAAGAATATAGACGTTAAACTATATTGAACTACTTAAACTAAAACGTTAATCTTATCAGAACTCGATCCTATGCAGGGGCAGCTCACTAGAATTCTATGAATTTGTAAAAAAACTTTGGTTTTGAGATTTATTGGAGAAAGACAGATGAACTTTAATTTGTCGCGACCAAAAGACTTGCAAGCTCTTTGCGAATTTCAAGTGGGGATTTTTGTACCACATGATTTGTTGCGGTCGTCTTTGTAAACATATTATTGATTGTGTATCCTATTTTGGTGGTGGGACAAAGTAGTAATGGTCTTGGAATTTTCCTTCTGAACTAGAAACTGAAACGTTGTCCCACTAAAAATATACGAGTTTTTCGTTACTTTTAACATAACGAAAACTTGTTCATCTCTAATTTTGTATACATTGTGCCAAAGTGTTCGTTTTAAGTCTTCTTATGGATCGATGTTGAAATATTAACATGGAAAATGGTCAAACAATGATATTTCATCTAAAACTTAAATCGGCAATAACAAAAATGACAGTTTGACACAAGAAAAAAATAGATAATATTTGTCAGACTATATATTATTATAGGGAAAAAGTTGTGAAACTGAAACTTCGTCCAAGTTCAAACGGCAACACTAATTCAATTGACCCTAACCTTGTCTTTAATTCACCACATAAGTTTATAAATTAAATTCACATTTATTCAACACCAAAACCAACTAACTCATTAAGAACTTGTTGAATATTTGAATCTATGAACAGAAAATTATTAATATACTAATAGATTGATTAAAACTAGTAAAATAAATTATAAAACAAATTAGAGAAAAAGAATCAAGTAACACACCTTTTTCCCAACATTTTGATCGAACACTTCTCTATAACCATCAAGAATATCATTGTAAGCTTGATTAGAAATATTCTTTGAAATCTCAATGAAACGTTTGTGATTCTTTTCCTTCCCATAAGTATTGCTAATCTTGATTTGGCTATCAATGCTTTTACTAGCAAGCCTACACATCAACAAACAAATAATTTTTTTATAGATAAAGTTAGATAAGATTGCACATTAGATTACATAAAAACAAATTATATATACTAGCCTCATGATGAGCAAACCTAATAATAATTCCAAAATCAGTTTCTGAGATTTCAGAACCTTGCAAATCAATCATGAGAGTTTTCTCAGTTGTACATGCATAAAGGAAGTTGATCTCACTTGTATCTTGCTGCATAAATTTAATTTGAAATCATTAATATAAGCAAAATAGACATTGATAATATATGACATTGATTAGTTTATTTTGAAATCACAATGATATATGACACTGATTATATATGACATTGATATATGACAATGATTCATTTGAAATCATGAATATAAGAAAAATATTCCTTTCGTTTCAAAAAAATCATATTATACTTTTTTTGTTTTGTTTTAAATTGATCATATTTCTCTATTTTATATGCATAATTATTTTTATATTTTATATTATACTTTTATTTAACTCTTTTTTTATTAAAATTAATTATTTTATAAAAATAAGATTAAAATTGTCAATCTTAGAAATAAGATATTTTTGAAACAGAGAAATAGATAATATATGACATTGATTTGTTTGTTTTACCTCATTGATGGTAGGATTTATTATAAAGTTTTCATTGACTCTTAACTTCGTATAAGTTCAAACGGCAACACTAATCTTAACCACTCTTATTTGATATATCATTGAAGCACTAGAAATTGTAAGATGGCTAACAAATGAATATCATCACGACCACTCTCCCAGCTTCTATCAATTAGTGGGCATACCTATATAATATATTATATAGGTCGTAACAATTTTAATCTAACAAAAAAACATTAACACAAAAAACTAAATCACCAGAAAAAAAGAGAAAGAACATACTTCAATATTAATCTCCATAACCATTTCTTGTTGAAACAATGGTCTTATGCATCGGTCAATGATACGGCCAAATAAGATAGTTTTCATTTTATTCCTATGTGCATAATTAACCTGGATAAATGAATTGTTATAATGAATTTCATGAATTGATAATATTGAATAAAAATTTTACTACCAAAAATTTCAGTTTTTTTCTTTTTTTTTACGAGGAATATGCATAGTGATAAAGTATTGAATTACACTACCACTAATTGCACAAACTTTCCACTAGAAGATTGAATTACACTACCACTCATTGCCACAAATAAAAACTTCAATGATAGAAGGTATGCATTTGTCAAAATATATTCTTATAGGGTTAAGAGTATGACAACCAAGAGAAATAACTCTTCTTCTAATCTTAGTTGTAATTATCATCTACATTCTTTTCGAATTTATAATAGATCCAAAGCAGACAAAGAAATATCCACAGCTTTCACACAACTACAAAAAATTGCAAGATCCAAAATTTATGTTACTCTTAGATCCACACAACTTAGAATTCACAAATACGTTATTCTTCATGTTTGGGGTCTTAGCTTATAAGTTATTCTGATCATCATCAAGTGCAAATATGAGAAATATGGCATGATTGTAATGAGTTTATTTTTCAGTGTATTAAATATTTTTATAAAAAGGTAATACTCTAGTTAAATAATTTATTGAAGGCAAGTGAACCAAAATTTATTCATTTTTATTAGTAAATTAAATATATAAGTTTTTGATAATAATTGTTTATCAATTAAGAACACTCACAAGTCACAATAATCCTTAAAACCTAGTTTTTATATTTTTCTTAGACATTAATTGAATTGTCTTCACCTGTCACATTTTTTTTTTAATTTGTCAATATTATGCAGGAAAACAGTTTATCTATTCTTTCTTCATGGCTACCAATATTAATAGCGAGAATTAACGAAATAATAGAGAAACTGGTTTTCCTGCATTTTCCTTTATTGTCATAAACTTTATAAAAGTCACAAATGAGATTGAATGTGGATTTTTGTACCACATGATTTGGTGTGGTCGTTTTGTATACCTGTTATTGATTGTGTATCCTATTTTTTGTTGATGGGACAAAATAATAATGGTCTTGGAATTTTACTTCTGAACTAGAAACTGAATTTTTGTCCCACTAAAAACATATTAGTTTTTCGTTCCCTTTAACAAAACGAAAACTTGTCCATCTCTAATTTTGTATACATCGTGCCAAAGTGTTCGTCTTAACCTTCTTATGGATCGATGTTGAAATATTAACATAGAAATTGGTTAAACAATGATATTTCATTAAAACTTAAGTCGGTAATAACAAATGACAATTTCACACAAGAAAAAATAGATAATATTTGTCAAACTATTATTAAAGGGAAAAAGTTGTCAAAGTGAACTTCGTCAAACGGCAACATTAATTCAGTTGACCCTAACCTTGTCTTTAACTCACCACATAAGTTTATAAATTAAATTCACATTTATTCAACACCAAAACCAACAAACTCATTAAGAACTCATTTGACTTTCTAATCATTCACCCTTTAGTCAACTTTTACTTTCGAATACTACTATCCAACGGCCACCAACTCATCTGAATTAATAAAAACAAAAGCAATGAATTAAGAAAAGAAAATGACGAACATGAGTCTATATTATTGGTACCCAATTAATTTCATAACCTCTACCGCTCTACCTAATACCCATATCTGCTGATAATCTACTAACAATAGTAGTATTAAACATTGCACCACGACTAAGTTTCTCTAATTTTAAAATACTTTTTAGTACAAAAGATTTACAAATCAATCCCTCATAGGACTAATAAAAAAAACAAAACAATGAAAGTCAAGCCGAGGCAAACACCAAATCATTAACGCCTGAAGCAGAAATATTCTCCTGCATCGCGGATTGGTTGTGACGGTGCTCTCCTTCGTATGTCACAATAAGCATCGCTGGATCATCCAATGCTCGTTCCACGTGTTTCCTCGCTGGACATCCTCTAAATGTACTGCACTTGTAGTAACCACTGGATCATAACAAACAAACACCGTTAGATCTATAGATCGTAAGATCAAACAAATAAATTTCAACGGTTGAAAATACACGGGTGTACTATAGTTACCGTGGGTGAGGTGAGCCCTTGATCGGCTTTTGTCCGTACTTCCTCCACGAATACTCGTCCGGTGGAATATCAGCGATCTTTGCACTTATCGCCGGTACCCTCACGGTTCTCTTCATTCGATTTTTTCTGCTAAATAGATAGAAATAAAATATTAATTAACGAACCAGAGAAAAACATGGTCTTAAGTCTTAACGTGCGCTGGGTTAGCTATACTTAGCAGTTAGCAGCGTGTATTGGGGTTTTAAAAGTCAACGGGTTTTTTTAGAGAGCTTAACCGTTTCAATTCGTTGTCGGCCATGCCAAATTATGACCGATATTTAAGCAACGAGGTAGCTAACCGGGAAAGTATTACTAAACCGGGAATATATTCACCTAACTTAATTATTATTACTAATTAAATAATATAGCAATAGTCAACTAAGAGTTGAAAATTTGAAATTAAATAACGGAAGTGCGGGTGACGTAACAATACCTTTTTTTGCAATGGCACTTGCCGTGGCCGGAGCCGGAGATCTTGCCGGAGAAACTCTCGGAATGCTCGTGTTCTAGGCATCTCTTTCTGTACGGATGACCGGCCAACGGTGGTTTACCGGAGGATGTTACAGGCTGCGACGGAGCAGACGCGAGGAAGATTTTACCGTTTGAGACGCTGCCGTCTCCGGTTATCGCCGACGACATGTAGGAAGAGTTTAAAGAGACGCTGAAGTTTTCCTTGGAGAATTCGAGCTCAGAGAACTTGGATTTTGAGCCGAAGATGCTGGGTTTAGAGAAATCGAGAGTTACGCTCGGCTGATTCGAATGAACGAAGCTCGACGGAGTCACAACTGATTGTGGAAGAAGATTCTTCGTCGTTGTTGTTCTCGCCGGCTGAGAAACAATTGGAGCTTTCGGTGGAGCAGTTTCAACGATCTGAGGAGATGCGGCGAAGGAAGTTGAAGAAGGAAGGGAGTGAGCTGGTCCGCGTCTAAACCGGGCGTGCCCGGTTCGGTTAAGAAGAGAAATAACCGTTTTGAATTTATTGACAGTGAAATCGGTTATCTCGGAGCAGTCAACGTTTTGTTGTTCGGGGCGGTTAGAGAGGACACGGATCAGATGCTCCATGCTTTGTAAACCTTGCGATGCAGCTTCCTGAATAGCCTTTTGATCATCCATCTTAGGAAAACGCATTAGATCAACGGCCATGATGGTCTTCTTCTTCTTCTTTTTTTCTTGACTGTGAGTTATTTTATTTTCTGCAGGTCTGAGAAATGTTGAAGAAGAGAGAAATGGTGGATGAGAAGAGAGAACAAGGATGGCGTGATATATGGGGAAAAGAGGTGACCGGGTCAGATTGTAGGATTTTTAGTCAAACCGGGAAGGTTTTGATCTAACGGCTGTGATTGCGTTGAGTATTTCCACGGAATAAAGCAATCAAAGTTTGGTCTCCTCAAGTTCGAGGTAATTGGGTCCCACCTGGCATCCGAATTTTATCGTTTCTTCAAATTAAAGATATTTTCGAAAACATATAGTGGAGGGACAGATAAACAACACTATGAACAAAAAACCACTCAAAATTTGTTTTCTTAATTATATTTATCAAGTTGTTATCTTGGAATAAAAGAAATTTTAGCATAATCAAAAGTTTGGAAAAGAAAGAAGTTTCCCATAAAGTAAGAAAAATATAATAGTACAAGTTACAAATTGATGATAAAAGATGTCAATGATTCATTCACACACAATGGAGAAAGAGGGCCAGCTGGATTTTAGTTGATGTAAAGGAGAGGCAATTTGTCAACGAGACAGGGATGATTGATTTAAAATAATAATTGATATATTTGACTTTTAAAGAATTAAATTTATTTTATGTTTGTTCCAATTTGAATCTTCTGTGTTCGTTTAAATTCTACAGACTTTAATATTTGTCAACTATATTCAAGATTAACTAATTCGATAGGTTGCCTCTATAACTTGATGACCCTTTTAAGGCGTTTACGAAACAATTAAAATTTGGTGTAAGACTTTAACTTCCTTTTTTTTTTTCCCTGTCAACGGGATGTATTGAAAGACTTTTACTTTTTATTTCTTATCAACAATTATTTATTTATTATTGACAAATCCATCACAAAATTCGTTGACAGAAATCAAGAAGTTTTCATAGCATTCTAGAAACCGTCCTCACTTGACATTTACAAGCCTTTATTAACTTCTAGTTCGCCTAATTATTCTACACATATTGGAAAACAATGGAGTATTTTTACTAATAGTCATTCTAATTAGTAATTATACTAGCAACAATGGTTTGACTAATGATTTTAAAAGTCCACTAGTACAGCGACTAATGAATACGACAAAGGAGGGGGGAAAAAGCTGACTATTTAAAAAATTAAAGTAGTAGAAGTACTATTTAAAAGAACGATTATCATTTCTTTCGCAATTGACCACCTCGGTAACCGGGTGGTCCCGTTAACTCGATATGAACCATCAGATTTTCTAAAGATAGATCCAACGGTCGATCTGTGAATACTAGGTGTTGACTAAGTTTATGATTTTATGAGCCTCAAAAAATATCCAGCCAGCTATTAGGTTCTCGTCACGTGTCGACTTTGCTATGTTTCGTATATATTAATTGAAATTGTTAGCTGTCCCGTTTCTTCACAAGAAAAAGAGGAAACAAACATTAGGAAAAGCACAAAAAATGAGAAGATTGAAAAATAAAGTAAATATTGAATACATTTACAGGGAATTTTCAAAGTTATTACAAAACAAATTATTTAGGTGTGACTGATTGTTAAGTTTTTACTAACAGATGAACAAAAAGTATGTTTTTTGGGTGAAAAATAATTCATAATTTAATAAAACTGTGCGATAAATTTTAAGTTCATTTTCACGTAAACTTCAGAAGTAAATGTGGGCATCGATCAGAAGAACGTGTTGTGTGTTGATCTAACGTGTTTATGGCTATGGGTGGAGAAGAAACCATGGATTGTTGTTATTTAAAAACACCTTCTTTTGTCAACGATTAAATTATATAACATGGGGTAGTTGACCCGACCGAGTTGTATTATTATTGTCGTGCACGTCTTATAGTTAAACTGCAAGAAAATCTCAAATGATTTTTTTTTTTTGGGTTCTATATTTAAGAATTGATTGACGATTACATCCAATTGGGAAATTAATTGTATTCTGTCTTCATCTTGTATAATCATCTTAATATTCCTATTTTCAATCATTTAGGGTTTTTTTCTTTCTTTCTATTGAGCAGGTGAAAGAAACGTGTTCGTTGGATTGCTTGTCATATATCTCTAGTCTCTTCAATTTTTACGAAATACTGTCACTTACAAAGCGTTATATGGGTACAATAGAAGGTTCGTATTATATAATTGAATATACTTGTACCCAGGGGCAGAGGTACTGTATTGAAAGGGGGTTCAGCTGACCATAACTAATTTTTTTTTTCATGTTATGTGTCTAAAAAAATAAGTTATGACCCTACTTAAAAAATAATTTTGACTCCATTAATAAATTACTTTAGCTGAAAATAAGAGTTTTACCTAATTTTATTTAATTAGGCTTATGTTTAAGATAGTAAATTTATAACCCAATAAAAATGTTATGAATGATATGTAATTTCATTAGATATAAAACTAATATCCTTAATAAAAAACATAAAATTAATAATTTGAAAACAATATAATTATGTACTTTTTTAGTCTTAGAGAAAAATAGCAACTCTAAACTTTTAGTCTCTTTCATCAATTTTGAAAATCTTAGCTTTATGTCATCGATTATGAGTTTTATAAACAAATACAACTTAATTCATAAAGTATCGATGAATTTTAGATTATGTTTTCATTTGTTATCTATATTTCACTTTATTTGGATTAAATTAAACTTTAAGTTTTTTTCTATTTAGAATTTAAATTATGTGACTTAAACTCTAAATTTTATCTATTTTTAATTTTTTATTGTTATTATTTATATTAAACGATTTTGCATATTGCTAATGCAACCGTCGAGAGATGCTATTTTGGGATGAAGATTGTAAAAACTAAACTACAAAATCCCATTAGTGATTAATTTTTAAGTAATTGTCTAGTTTGTTTTATCGAAAAAATATACTTAAATATGTAACAAATAAAACAGTGATAAACAAGTTAAACTAAATAATTGTAGATTGCGGTTGTAATTTTTTTTTAGAGTTTGTAGAGTATTTTATACTATAAATTTTTTTTAGACCCCAATAAAATAAATTTATGGTTCCACCGCTGACTGCATGTACCAAATGACAGAAGGTTGTATGACAACTAAAATAATACCAATGAAAAAAATACAATGATTTATCAACTAAAAATGTTTAAATATTTTGAATAATTGTATCTTCTATTAAACTCTTTTAGAACATATATTCTTAGCTTTTAATTCACATACGTTATGTTGTTTCTGGTAATATATATATTTTTATAATATGGTCTAATTTACTAAACAAACTATTACAGTTTATTGTGATATGGACGTCATATAATAAACTAGAATTCAGCATAGAAAAAATAACTAAAACTAAAATAAAAATATTTTCTTGTTAGTAAAAGAGTTATTCAAACTCCGATCAAGATATTTGCTCTATAATTGTTGTTGTTAATTCGAATGGAACCCGAAGTCAACGTTAAGATATAGTTCTATTAACATAATTACTATCTATAGACCATACACATGTACACACGGATTTAACACGCATTTCCTATCTATAAATGGCTCTTATCTTAACATTTACGTTTTGACTATAACTATTCTCATTTTTTTTTGTTACAAAATTTTATGATTAGAAATAACTAAAGAGGTTATGTCGTAGAGAGAGATATGGGATGATAAACAAACTATACAAAAGCAACTGATTGTAGTCTATATTAGTTTTGTGTTTAAAAATCTAATTAAAATCGCAGTTTAGCTATACTTAATGCGTGCAATATCTTGTCTAATATAGCATGCGTGTTTGTAGAATGTAGGTTATATCAATGGTTAATGGTCTGCATATTTTAATTATACTTAATAAAAGTAACGTTGAAAGAAAGCCGTAAGGAAGAATATGTAGAAGAAAAGGTGAAATGAGAGTGGGAATCCAATTTAGACTTCAACTATATGTTATATTATGTTGTTTTAATTATTTTAACTGATATTTGGATGTAACGTGGGTCGAAAATTTTGCTTTTTTTTTGGTTCACTTTAACGTTTAAACTTTAAGCAAGAAGCAACATATGGTGGTCTTGAAAGTTGAAATATATAATCTGTTTGTCTATATATAACTGGTGATTTATTCAACTCATGTGTAACACCGTGTGATTTTGCCAAAATTTTCCGTTTAACGCATTTATCATTATTAAAATCGTAGAATAGATACTCAAATTCTGGATTCCAATTGTAGAATGAGTTTTCTTTAGCCACTGACCACCAGAAATAAGTTAGTTTTAGTATTTAACGCATAAGTATATAAATGAATTAAATTATTAGTACAGGATAGAGAATTTTAAAAGTTTATATTGCTTGACTTTTTGTTAAATATGTTACTTAAGTTATATATATTAAGAAAAAAAAAGAATCCGAATCAATAGTCGTATCAAGTAGCCAATTTGGTTAAGATTTGATTCTGGTCAATAATTATATGAAACATGCTCCATATGCTATCATATCCCTCTATATAATAAACGAAGACGAATATTTTATCGCTATCATGTCAGGTTCAATTAGCTTAAGAGGCATTATCGTCTATTTTGTTTTTTTCCCCACAAAAATAAGGCTAAGTATTTGGTATTTTAGGGGCCTTTTCTCTCTCTCAAAATGTTAATTTGGTTATGACTCTTATGAGTTATGACAATTGAGTAAATTTGTGGCCTATCTTTCTAAAAAAGTAAAAATATTCGGTTCGTTAATTGGCTAAGACTAATAAATTATGTAAAGCTACTAATGGGCTTTTCTAACTTGTTATTCTAATAGACTTTGGGCATATCCTATACTGGGCCCAAAATGAGTATCCATGTTGCTTCATTTACCAATCGTTTTGTTTCCAATCTAAAAAAAAAAAGAAAAAGAAAAAAAAAATCATGGCGAGACTCATCGTCTCTATCCCTATGCAACCCACACAAACATGCTTCTTCGCATCTTCCTCTCAGCCGCTATTCCCGTCTCCGGCGAACAATTTCGGAGCCGGAGGATTATGTCTAATCCGGAGATTCAGAGATTGTTCACTTGTGGCCCGAGCAGGGCCTAGTACGAGTAGCTACTTACTCGCCTTGGCCATTCCTGCTACTCTTATCGCCGTTACTGTCTTCACTTCTATCAAAATCGCTGATAAGCTCGACGAAGACTTCCTTGAGGATGTAAGATCTCCGTTTCTGGAAATTTGTTTCTTCTATCTAATTCATATTCAATTTTCGTCTCTTCTTTTACCTCATTGTTGCAATTGCTTTCGGTTTAGGATTTGTTTCAGTGCTAGTTATTAGGCTTAACGCAATCGGAATATATCTGCAAGTACTGAGAATTTTGGGAAGTAACAATTATCCAGTAGAAGTAACTTTTGAAATTGGTTTTAACTTTTAAGTTTTTGAATTAAATGCTAAGTATGATATGATGGAGAAATGAATTTGTCCTCCATTTGCTTCCCCTACTGAAGAAGAGATAAAATCACATGCTCTTAGTTTTTTTTACCCCTGAATGGTTACTTACTTTAGTGTTAATAATCACTAATACATACTCAAGTGAGGGGCTCTTTCTCATCCCTGTTATAATCTAGTGTCGATGAGGTGGATTGAAACATGGTTGTTTTATTTAACATATCTATATGGTCTCTATAAAACAAACAGCTTAATACTATTACCGTGTCTTTTTTTGTTTTGTTTTCTGCAGATTGCGTTGAACCAAGCTATAAAAGCAGCAGAACAGGGAGAGAATGGTGAAGGTGAAATCTCACTGGACGATGTGATTCAAGAACCTGTGCTTCAACGAACACGTAACCGGCCTAAACGTGAAGTTTGAAAATACACACATATATATAAGCTTCTTCTTGATATTCTTCAATGATCCAATGACTGTGTAATTGTAATACATCTCGTGTTTGTATAAGGATGTAAACTTGTAGCCTTCCTAGTCCCATTTATAGTTTGTAATTACTCGAATTTACATGACCGTTTGATCATTTCTAAGAAATAAACACGGATGATGTGTCAAATGCGTCATTACCAAATTTTGAGCCGATTCTATGTCCTTTGTTACGACCGAGCTTTCTTCTGCGGCAAATTTGTAAATCTGGAAGAAATAGAAGGATCTGTTTAGCTGTAAATGACCAAGTATCTTTTGGGTGGAGTAATAAATAATCCGACCCGCTATATATTGGGCCTAAAAGCCCAATTTGAGTTAACTTTTGAAGTAGTGTGTTCAGGAATATATCAGTTCTCTTCATATCGACGTCTGTGTGAGGTTGAATCGCGTCGCGTTTCACATAGCAGTTTTAATTTTTTTTGTTTTTTTTGGCCATTTTCAAACGAACGGGACACACCAGCTAAAGGCTCTTTGCGTTAGATCTAAGGCGAGAGCGACGTGTAGGTATCAGCCAAATTCTATACCGGAAGGAGATTAACGACGCGCCGAGCAAAGTCGATTTCAATCTCCTTTTCTGTTCGACAGATCGAAGGTATGATTTAGCTCAGTTTCGGGATTTAAAGCCTATTTATTGAATTAATCGTGGAATTCGATCTCTTATCACGGATTTTCGATATAGGTTTGGCTTTAGCTAATGGATGTGTGTATTTCTATAGAATGATTTGAATCTAGATATTGGTTTTCGTTTAGCTGCAGCACAATCTGGGTCTGAAGTTTGTTTTATTTTGGTTTTGATTTTTCTTCTTTTAGAATGAATTTTAAAATTGTAAGCCACTATTGTGTCGGTGCTCTGTCAAATCATATAAGTGAATTTTATTTTTGTTGGATTCTGCATCATCAGAAGGTACGAACCATGGTGACCCAGACTTGGTGCTGATTCACGAAGATTCATTGTGGGCACAAGAACTGAGTGAATCGAATGGACAAGAAAAAGAATCGGGCCGATCCACTTGCTGCTGGGCGCCAAAAGGTTAGCGAGGGTTCTTCTCCTTTTTTTTATTCCCTTCTTAAAAACCATCAGTCAAGCAGGAAAGTTTTATGTTGTGCTCTTATTTTCTGAGTTCATATAGTTTAGGAGGAACAATTGATAGCCTGCTTACTCATTATTGCTTGTTCTACTTTTCTTAGTGAAATTAAGTTGAAAATCTTGTGCTACTTCACGCATAAAATTACCTAACTTGTCTCAACACTCTATGTAGTTGATTACTTGTCCTGCCTTGGTATATACAGACGGAAAAACATTGGATGAATTTTTTTTTAATTGATTAGTTTCTTGACTTCATTTCAGTTTCAACAATTTCGTCAAAAGAAGGCCACTGATCAGAAAAAGGACTCTAAAGGCAGTACAAGCCAAGGAAAATCCTCCAAAAAATCTGGTAAATCGGAGAAGCATGAGCGTAAACCTGACACAAGTGCTATAAGTGATCAGGCAGAGGCTCCGTCCAATGTGATCGCAGGAGAAGCTACATCTCATGTTAATGTTGGTGAGGAGGTTGTCGATTCTTCACAATCTTCTGCAAATACAAAAGCTCACGAATATGTTTCAGTCCATGGTTCATCATCAGAACCTGAGACGCCTCAGCCAGGACACACCACAGCGACTTCTGATAATGGAGTTGAACTGAGAAAAGAAGTAGTGGATTCTGAAAGTGATATCAGTATATCTTTATCCACGGAAGAAGAGAATAAGACGAGTATCAACAGTGGAGCAGCTGGAACAGTAGATTCTTTGACATCTGACCCTTCAGATTCTATTAACGTTGGAACACATGGCGATGCATCTATTAACGTTGATGGAATCTTTACTGCCTCTGGAAACCTAGCTGAGGGGGAAGGAGTTGAAGTTGAAAGTGTGTCTGGGAATGTGGAAAAGCCGCATCAGCCATCCTCTCCGCATGAATTTATTCCTGATGTTTCCTTGATTCGTGCAAGGGGAGATCAGGTAACTGATGTAGGTTGTTCTCTCCTTCTCTTCATGCTTCTCTTTTCAATCGTTTTTCTTTATTGCTTTATCTTTTATAGGGGTAAAGAGGTTAGGTCAATTGCATGCAGCCTTTTGATGTATAATTCAATTCTCATTTGTTTTCTGGGTAGGGGAAATGCAGGAAGACGATGGTTCACACATGGAGCAGTTTTCTGAATCTTCTGGAAAGGCAGATGTTGATAGGATTGGAACTGAAGAAAGGCAAACAAGTTATCCAGCCGTTGTGGATTCATCTGCTTCTGCTTCTCACTTTTCAGAGGGATCCTCAGTTACATATGATGATTCAGTTGAACTAGAAGGAATACGTAGTAAAATTAGAAACCAACAGATCAGGGAAGCTGCAGAACTTGATGAAGAGAAACAAGAAATATCTTTTGGTTTTCGTGATAACAAAGGTCACGTGCTTTCAGCTGAACCTGAGGAAAGCTCTGTTGCAGATGTGGCTAGTCAGCTGCAATTGCCTGAGAGCGTCAGTATATCTGGATTTTTGAGCCATGAGGAACCTCGTAAAATGGACACTTCGAATCCATCTGGAGAAGTTTCTGCTTCTCATGTTCATGAAGGCCCCTCATTCAGCTTCTTACAGCTTATGGATATTGTACAGGGACTTGGACAAGATGAATATCAAGTTTTGTGCAATGCAAGAGAGGCTACTTCCAGTACTGAGCCTGGAACAAGTTCATTGGAGCGATTAAAAGAAGAACTGTTTGTTTCAAATACCATGGAAGATATACTCCATGTGCAACTCACAGAACAGTCTCATCTACAAAACGAGTTTGATCATCAACATAACCAACTGGTAGCTGAAATATCACAGCTTCGTGCATCATTTAACGCGCTGACAGAGAGTAATGATTCTCTTGCGGTGGAACTATCAGAGTGCCAGTCTAAACTCTATGCTGCTACAACCTCAAATGAGAAGCTTGAAAATCAGATTCTTGCTAAAGAAGCACAAGTGGAGGATTTCACTGCTAAGATGAATGAGTTGCAGCTTAGCCTAGAAAAGTCCCTGTTGGATCTATCTGAGGCGAAAGAAAAGTTTATCAATCTTCAGGTTGAGAATGATACGCTGGTTGCACTTACTTCTTCTGTGAATGATGAGAAAAAGGATCTTCTTGAAGAAAAAGAATCCAAGAACTATGAGATTAAGCATCTTTCATCTGAGCTAAGCAATTGCAAGAACTTGGCGGCCATACTAAAGGCAGAAGTTGAGCAATTGGAAAAAAATATTGGCCCATTGACAGATGAGAAGATAAATCTTGTAGAGGAAAAATATAATTTATTGGGTGAGGCAGAGACGTTACTGGAAGAATTGGCAAATTGTAAGGCTTTGGTCACCCTGCAAGAGGTGGAAAATTCAAACATAAGGGAGACGGTTTCTTTTCTGACAGGCCAGCAGACTAAGCTTGAAGAGGATAACCTAAATCTCAGAGAAGAAAATGAGAAAGTACATCTAGAACTGAGTGCACATCTGATCTCGGAGACTTATTTATTGTCTGAGTATTCCAATTTGAAGGAAGGGTATTCTTTGTTGAACAATAAGATCTTGAAGTTTCAAAGGGAGAAGGAGCATTTGGTTGAGGACAATGATAAACTTACACATGAACTTCTTACTCTTCAGGAGCGTATGTCAACTGTACAAGAAGAGCGGACTCATCTAGAAGTTGAGTTAGGAGAAGCAGTAGCGCGTCTTGATAAATTGGCTGAAGAAAATACATCTCTAACTAGCAGTATCGTGGTAGAAAAAGCTAGAATGGTAGCCATTGGTAGCGAGGATGCTTCAGGATTGATCAATAAGGAAATTTCTGAAAAACTTGGTGGAAGTTCAGAAGTCGTGGACAATAGACAGAGTGCATCGTTTCTTGAAAATTCACAATATACAAGTTTGGGAGAGGTAATGGAAGATACTTCTGAGTTATCTGCGTTGAAGAAGAATCTGGAGAAGGGGGAGAAAATGGTTCAGGACCTCGAGGAGGCAATTGAGCTGATCCTGACCGATTATTCTATGATTAAATCTAGCAATAAAGCTGCCACACCAGAAGTATCAAAATTGATTCAAGCTTTTGAGTCGAAGGGGAAACCAAAAGACCAGGAATCTGAAAAAGCACAGTTAACTGGTGATCTATCAGAAGCAGAGCAATCTGTTTCTGTGAATGTGCAGATTAGAAATTTGAGAGGCTTGCTTGATCAGTTAGTGTTGAATGCAAGGAAGGCTGATATACAATTCAATCAGTTAAATGATGATAGGACATCGACGAATCAAAGACTCGAGGAGTTGAACGTGGAGTTTGCATCTCACCAGGACCACATTAATCTTCTGGAGGCAGATAGTATTGAGAACAAGGTTTCGTTTGAAGCGCTGAAACATTATTCTTATGAGCTGCAGCATAAAAACCATGAACTTGAACTTCTCAGTGAATCATTAAAGCTGAGAAGTGATAGTATCAGTGTAGAAAACACGGAGCTAAATAAGAAGCTGAATTCTTGCTTGTCGAGAAGTGATGAGTTTGAAATTCAGCTGGAAAGCTTACAGCAGAATTTAAGTAGCATGTTGTCCTCAATGGAAGAACAGTTAGTGGCCTTACAAGATGAATCTGAAAGGGCAATGATGCTAGAACATGAATTGACATCATCGATGTCTGAGTTTAGTGAGGCAGTTGTGAGGCTTGATGATTGTCTACTCAGGTCTGGCACTTCTGGAGATCATGTTGGCTTAGATATGACCAAGCACATATCTGGTTCTATTAATGTGGCTGTAAAGGTGATTGATGACCTGGAGGCAAAACTAGAAGCTGCTTATGCAAAGCATGAGTCCACCGCAAACCAATATGAGGAGTTGAAGCAGAGTTTTAACAATCTATGTGAGAAGAATGAATTTGCAGCTGCTACAATGCATAAGGTCTATTCTGATTTGACGAAACGGAATATTGAAGCATGTGGGTCCGCAGAGATGGCCAATCTTGATGTTGAAAATCTAAATGTCTCTGATCCTGTCAAGGGTGATAGTTGTGAGAATCTGATGGAGGCTGCACGAAGCATTCTTTCTGAGAGGCTCGAACTTCAGTCTGTAATTGATAAGCTGCACTCGGACTTGTCAAGTAAGTCAAACGATATGGAGGAACTAAGGCAACGAAGCATTGATTTCACTTCATTTCGAGAGTTAGTTGAGAAAGTAGAGGGTGTTCTGGAACTTGAAAGTGGTGGAGTTAGTTTTGAATCTCCTAGTTCATATATAGAGTTTCTGGTTGCCCAACTTGTACAGAAGTTTATAGAGACTGAGGAATTGGCCAATCTCATCAGAAAACAGTTAGAGGCGAAGGAGAATGAGTTGATGGAGACCCAGGAGAGTTTGCTGCACCATGAAACTGAAATGGGTGGTCTCAGGGCTAATTTAAGTCAGGCAGAGGAGTCTCTTGTGGCTGTACGGTCTGAGTTACAAGAGAAATCTAATGAACTTGAACAATCAGAGCAGAGGTTATTATCGACTAGAGAGAAGCTTAGCATAGCTGTTGCTAAAGGAAAAGGTTTAATTGTTCAGCGAGACAATGTCAAGCAGTTGTTGGCCGAAACCTCTGCTAAACTGCAGAGGTTCTCAGAGGAATTGAATTTGAAGGACTTGAGGCTTGTGGAAGTAGAGACAAAACTTAAGACATATACGGAGGCAGGTGAACGTGTGGAAGCATTAGAATCTGAGCTTTCTTACATCCGAAACTCAGCTACTGCGCTGCGAGAATCCTTTCTTCTCAAAGACTCTTTGCTTCACAGAATTGAAGAAATTTTGGAAGATTTGGATCTCCCAGATGATTTTCATGCTCGAGATATACTGGAAAAGGTGGAGTGGTTAGCAAGACCTGCTAATGGAAATTCTTTACGTCCCTCTGATTGGGATCAGAAGAGTTCTGATGGAGGTGCGGGGTTTGTTCTCTCAGAGCCCTGGAGGGAGGATGTACAAACTGGAACAAGTTCTGAGGATGACTTAAGGATCAAATTTGAAGAGCTCAAAGGGAAGTTTTATGGATTGGCTGAACAGAATGAAATGCTGGAGCAGTCCTTGATGGAAAGGAATACTTTGGTTCAGAGATGGGAAAAACTCCTAGAAAATATTGATATTTCTCCACAGCTACAGTCCATGGAAGTGGAAAACAAGATTGAATGGCTTGCAAGTACAATATCAGAGGCTACACATGATAGGGACACTCTCCAACAGAAGATTGATAACCTTGAAGTCTTTTGTCAATCACTAAGTGCTGATTTGGAAGTCTCACAAATGCAAGTATGTGATGTCGAGGCAAATCTTCAGTCATGTGTTAATGAGAGGGTGAAACTTTCTGAAAGACTGGAAAGTCTGAATGGTGATCATGAGAGTCTTTCTGGGAGGACCATGCACCTTGAAGTTGAGAATGAGAAACTGCAGAATCAAGTGAAAGATTTGCAAGAAAAATTACTTGAGAAACTTGGGAATGAAGAACATCTTCAGAGTATTGAAGGAAACCTATTGAGTTTGAGGTACCTGATTACTGATGTTATAGAGGAAGATGGCTTGCAGGATTTGGGTTTAGCAAGTGATTCTGAGAGCTTGGATGGACTTTTGAGAAAGCTGATAGACTATTATAAGAATTTGGTGAAATCTAGTTTGCCACGTGAAAGAGATGAAGCAACTTCTCATGGGCACCATCCTGAATTGAGGGATCCTAATATAGTCGAAGCAACAAGTAGAGACATAGCAGTAGTAGAGACACCTGATGCAGCTTCCCTAACAAAGGATCTGGATGCGGCACTGCACGTTCAAAAGCTGACAAGGGAAGAAAAAGATTTGTACATGGCAAAACAACAATCCTTGCTTGCTGAAAATGAGGTACTTGATAAAAAAATAATAGAATTGCAGGAGTTTCTTAAACAAGAAGAGCATAAGTCAGCTTCTGCAAGAGAGAAGTTAAATGTAGCTGTGAGGAAAGGGAAAGCTTTGGTCCAACAAAGGGATAGCCTGAAACAAACTATTGAAGAGATGAATGCTGAGCTTGTTCGCCTAAAATCAGAGATTATCAACGGAGAAGAAAAGCTCTTAGAAAATGAAAAGAAATTTAGGGAGTTGGAATCTTACTCTGTGAGGGCAGAAGCCCTAGAGTCTGAGTGCCGATTGTTGAAAAATAATTTGCAAGAAACAGAAAGCATATTGCAGGAAAGAAGTGGTACATTGAGCATGACCTTGGATACTTTAAATACCATTGATATTGGTGACGAAGGTAACAGATATGATCCAGTTATGAAGCTTCAACGGATCTCACAACTGTTTCAAAATATGAGTACAGCAGTGTCTTCTGCTGAACAGGAGTCGAGAAAATCTAGAAGAGCAGCTGAGTTGTTACTTGCGGAGTTGAATGAGGTTCAAGAGAGAAACGATAGTCTACAAGATGAACTGTCAAAATTTACGTATGAAATCCAGCAACTTTCCAGACAGAAGGATGCAGCGGAGGCTGCAAAAGTTGAAGCCATATCACATTCTGAAAATTTATCAGCAGTCAACAGTGAAGAAAAGAAGAATCTATATGCTCAACTGCTGTCCTTTGGAACTAGTGTGAACTCTCTAGAGAAAATTCTCGCAGGTACCAACAGTTGCCTAGCTGATATTTTCACCATGGATATGGAGTTTCTGCATCATCTGAAGGCAAATATGGAATCATGTGCGAAGCAAACTGGTACTAATTTGTCTGGCTGGACTCAACTGGCTACAAGGAATTTTGTAGACAAGGTATTTTCGATCCTTTCAACAGCTTAATATGGTATACTTTCAAGGTTTTCTGCCACTGATCTTCTTGAATTTTGTTTTTCCGACCTTTCTGCTTAGGAAATATTTTCACGCTCGAGTGCTGCTTGGTCCAAGATCAACTTGCATGAGATTTCAAGTGGTGGAAACATAACCGAAATTTGCGGTTCTCTCTCACAAAATCTTGAACAATTTGTGGCTGATGTTAGCCATCTCGAAGAGAATGTAAGCAAGCATTTAGCATCGTGGAACGACCAGGTCAATATTGTATCCAACAATATGGAGACCTTTTTCAAGTCAATCGGTACAGGAACCCACTCGGAAATTGCCGCTCTGGGTGAAAGAGTTTCCTTGCTTCATGGAGCATGTTCCAGTGCGTTGATGGAAATTGAAAACCGTAAAGCTGAACTGGTTGGAAATGACAATTTCAGTATGAGTCTCCATCAAGTAGACGAAGATTTTTCGTCCATGGAATCTGTCAGGTCCATGGTAAATAGGCTATCGTCAGCTGTTAAGGAGCTTGTTGTAGTAAATGCTGAGACTGTGGAGAGAAATGAAAAGGAGATGAAGTTAATCATCGTCAATTTGCAAAGGGAGTTACACGAAAAGGATATCCAAAATGATAGGATGTGCAATGAACTTGTGGGTCAAGTTAAGGAAGCCCAAGCTGGTGCTAAAATCTTTGCGGAAGATCTTCAGTCTGCAAGTGCCGGGATGCGTGATATGCAAGACCAGCTGAGCATTTTGGTGCGAGAACGAGATTCTATGAAGGAGAGAGTAAAAGAGCTGGAAGCAGGGCAGGCCTCACACTCAGAGTTACAGGAGAAGGTCACATCGCTTAGTGAGCTACTAGCTGCCAAAGACCAAGGTAGTTTTTCAATTTGAACCTTTTGTTTTCCTTCGCCTCATATATAGCTAATACGTAATTACTTGCTGCAGAAATTGAGGCATTAATGCAAGCGCTTGATGAGGAAGAGTCCCAGATGGAGGATCTGAAACACAGGGTTACTGAATTAGAACAGGAAGTGCAACAGAAGAACCTAGATTTGCAGAAAGCGGAAGCTTCTCGTGGGAAGATTTCCAACAAGCTAAAAATTACTGTGGATAAATTCGATGAGCTTCATCATCTCTCTGAAAATCTTCTAGCTGAAATCGAGAAACTTCAACAGCAAGTGCAAGATCGGGATACCGAGGTTTCTTTCTTAAGACAAGAAGTCACTAGGTGCACCAATGAGGCTCTTGCTACTTCTCAGATGGGCACTAAGAGAGATTCAGAAGAAATCCAAACTGTACTGTCTTGGTTTGACATGATAGCTTCGCTACTTGGTCTAGAAGAGTCACCTTCCACTGATGCTCACAGTCACATAAACCACTCCATGGAGACACTTGAGAAACAAATTACGTCTATACTATCTGAAATAGACGAACTACGGTTGGTCGGACAAAGCAAGGATGCCTTGCTTGAAGCTGAAAGGAGTAGAGTGGCTGAGCTCAGGCAGAAAGAAGCAACTCTTGAGAAAATGTTACATGAGAAAGAATCCCAACCGAATATGTCAACAAGCTCGACATCAGAGATAGTTGAAGTGGAACCTCTGGTAAGCTTAGAGCTTGTTGAATAGTTTCACCATTTCAAATGCGTAACATTTCAAACTGAGTGTCTTATTTTGGTATCACAGGTAAACAAGTGGACAAAGAGTGGAACATCGATCCCATCTCAAGTCCGGAGTTTGCGTAAGGGAAATAACGACCAAGTCGCCATTAGTATAGATGCAGATCAAGCTGATCAAAGCGGTAGCTTAGATGAAGATGATGATAAAGGTAACTAAACTTGACCCATAATAGTGAATATTTACGTTAGTTAATATTTCCATTTGTGTTCTTTATAACATTCCCATTTGTGTGTTTTAGCTCATGGTTTCAGATCACTTTCTACGTCAAGAATCGTTCCTAGATTCACTAGACCCATCACTAACATGGTCGATGGTTTATGGTCAGCCTCTCTCCATCCATTGATCTCATTCGATTTACAAATTTCTGAATATCATCTAATAAAAACGATCGTTCCTATTCTTTTCAGGGTCTCTTGTGATCGGACGCTCATGAGACAACCTGTCTTACGGTTAGGGATAATGATTTACTGGGCGATACTGCATGCTCTTTTGGCTACTTACGTGGTCTAACCAAGCTTCCAATTTCGTAAGCTCGTTACTATTGATTTTTTTCCCCAAATCAAAAACATCAAACAGTATTAGCTTCATTCTCTTATTTTTTAACACGTGTTTTAATCATATCTTTGCAGCTGGTTTCTTGTGATGGAATGTGGCTCCAAGGGGTGTTGTTTTTTCACTATATATATATATATATATATATATGTTTTTGTCTTTTATTCATTGTTTAGCTTTTATTAACCAAGCAAACTGTGGTTTGACCATTTTTATTGATTCGAATCACAAACTGCTTGGCTTTACAACCGAATAAGAAGAAGAAAAAAGTTTATGTAGTAGGAGCTGTTGAAAAAGATTAAATAGAGACTACAAGTTCTATATTTTTTTTCTTTTCCATTTTACATTCTTTTCAAACATACAAGGCAAACAAATTTACAAATATTTTACCCTTTTCGCGGCATTTTCCAAAGCTTAGTTACAAATATTTAATTGAGATCCAATTAGGCCCAAATTGTAGCATTCATTAAAATTTGGGCTTTTTTTGATACCAAAGTTGACGCGCTTATAAAACCCCTTGGAAAGTATTTCTTCAATTCCCGATTCAGAAACCCTAGTTTTCCCCCACGATAAGCTAATCAGAGAGACCATCGAATTTGCTTCTCCTCTCTTAGAGCCTATTGTTTGCTTCCGACTCTTCTCGCTCACGAGGTAGGTGACTCCTAGTTTCTTTCTCTCTTGCTCCTCTTAATTTGATTCTTTTTTGTGAGAATGTTAATCCGATCTGTTGAATTTGAACGAGTCTCTTCGTTCATCTAGAGATTATTGTGTATTCTTGATCGAGTGAAACAATTCAAATCCTTTCTAATGCTTTTGCTAGAAAAGAATTGTAGTTAACCCTAATTCTTGTGCGATTGACAGTTTCTAGAAGAAAATGTCACGTGTGTACGTTGGAAATTTGGACCCACGAGTTACTGAGCGTGAACTCGAGGATGAGTTCCGTGTCTATGGAGGTATCAGGAGGTAAAATTCGAGCAATGCGTACTTTAATTTTCGTACTTTTTGATGTTAAAGTATCTATTTTTGCATATCTCTAATGTTCAGTTTTAATTGTTCAGTGTTTGGGTTGCTCGTAGACCACCTGGTTACGCTTTTCTTGACTTTGAGGATCCTAGGGATGCTCGTGATGCCATTCGTGATTTAGATGGTAATGCATTCACATTCTGCAATTTTGCGGTGTGGGATCTTTTAAAGGCGAATCTTTTGGGCCTAAAACTTATAATTTGACATATGCATATTGTGTGAATGGATAGGCAAGAATGGCTGGAGGGTTGAACCGTCTCACAACCGAGGTGAACGTGGAGGTGGCGGTGGTCGTGGCGGTGACCGTGGAGGTGCTGTTGGTGGCCGTGGCGGTCGTGGTGGTTCTGATTTGAAGTGCTATGAGTGTGGCGAGGCTGGTCACTTTGCTCGTGAATGCCGTAACCGTGGTGGTGGTGGCACTGGAAGACGTCGCAGCAGGAGCCGCAGTCGCAGTCCCAGATACAGGAGGAGCCCAAGCTATGGACGGAGGTCAGTTGTTCTGAAATTTTGTTAGCTTATTTGCAAGTGAAATCAAAACAGTTTAGTTTCTCTGAACGGATTAATCAAACTTTTGTTTTTCTGGCTTCAGGAGTTACAGTCCTCGTGCAAGATCTCCTCCTCCTCCAAGGCGTCGCAGTCCTTCTCCTCCTCCTCCAAGGCGTCGCAGTCCTTCTCCTCCTCCTCCCCGTGGTCGCAGCTACAGCAGATCACCACCTCCATACAGAGCGCGTGAAGAAGTGCCATATGCTAATGGGTAATCTTCTGTTCCCAAGTCTCTACTTAGTGTTTGTCTGTCAATTGATATAAGACAATGAGTTGATGATTGATATGGAAGTTGAAATCTTGAATTTTTGTTATTGTTTATAAGAAAATAAATATTGACGTTTCTTCACGTTATCTTATAATGCTTGCCTTGTTTTCCTATTTTGTATGTGGCTAGTTCAACGTCTCTTCTTATTTCTGCAGAAATGGACTGAAAGATAGGCGCAGAAGCAGGAGCTGAGTGTCTTTGTTGGATCACGAGTTTATGGGATGACCAAGGAGTATTACTTAGAGTTGGAAGAGAAGAAGTGAAATTACTATCATCTATGAATTTCAGTAAGAGAACATGTTTTAGGTGGGCTGGATATGATAAACCTTGCTACTTTTGCATTTGGATATGAAGCCTATTGTGTATCTGCCAATAGGTATAAAACCACTTAATTAGTACCCTAGTTTTTTAAAGACATAATGATTCGTTATGGAAATTCTGATCTAAATGCCTATGCGTTTTTTGTCTTTTCCTCATGTGTCGAGGTTTCTTCGGGTCTACTACTACTGCTTCATTGCTTATCTGCTTGCTTCTCTACTCTTCTACTATATGAAGCATCTTCCTTAGTTGCTTGGCCTGCTTCATTGCTTATCTGCTTGCTTCTCTACTCTTCTGCTATTATGAAGCATCTTCATTTAGTTGCTCGGCTTATCTGCTTGCTCCTCTACTCTTCTGCTAGTTTGAAATATCTTCATTTAGTTGCTCTGCCTGCTTAACTGCTTCTCTACTATTCTGCTATTATGAAGCATCTTCATTTAGTTACTCGGCCTGCTTGTCTGCTTGCTTCTCTTCTCTTCTGCTGTTATGAAGCATCTTCATTTAGTTACTCGGCCTGCTATGGGAAAAGTAAACCACGATCGTGGATCCCTTCATGGCTTGCTTCTGCATTCATTCATCAGCTTTAATGTTGCCACCTTTTAGTCCTATCTTAGAATCACTCCGTTTTCTCGATGTTGTGCATTAGGTTAGCGTAATTGTCAACATGTGCAGACGTGTCCTTGGTATAGATTTTTATGTGCATTTCTTGGTTATAGTCAAGAATAGATAAATTTTCAGTTGTTTTTGTCCCATTTAGGTGAGTAATCTAATCTGGTTGGTAAATTGCAGTTGGTACATTTGGTACTTGGTCGGAGCAAATGTAATTGCTTAAGCTAATGATTTATAGAATGTGATTTGCTGTAACTGAAGTTATTACGGATTCGTTTCCGCAACTAAAAATCCCAAATTGTTAGTGACAGAAAGAAGAATTAAAGAAAACTAATACGAAGGTAGACAAAATGACATGGCTCTGGCATGACCATAAAAAAAAGCCTAGAAAGCTAGAGAGACAAGATCATGATCCTTATAGTTCGGTCCCAGAATCATCAACAAACCCACCAAATTAAAATCAGTCTGGTCCCATTCCTCACATCATTGATTGATTGTTGTTATATATGACGTAAACCTCTTTGCTTTTTCCGCAATACACTTTTATGCTTCTTCTCAATTCAACTTCCTCTGCCGACACTTTTTTTTGCTCCACGTTTATTCACTTTTCACCGACACTAAGATGAGAAACTTACTAAGATGAGAGGAAACAATAAATGTTCTTTCTTTCTCGTTCTCAGTTTAGTCAGAAACGGATTGTTGTTAGTTTATTTTGCAGTCAAAATCTCTTTCCACAAAGGTTGGGCTTTTAAAGTTACGAAAAAAATTCTCTGCAGTTGATGTGACATGAATCTTGAATTAGTTCAAGACAAAAGTTCTTTTAACTGCCAACAACATGTTCCAACTTTACAGATATTGTATACATGTATGAATCTCTGGCTCACACTCTATATCCCTAACAATGGCAGAATCAAACAAACATAAACAAAGAAACAAACAAACGGAAAATCAATTAATTGCCTACAACTATGGTTCCAACAATCTCATTACAGAGGACACCACTGAACATAGAGGAAATGTGGGGGAATCATACTCACTGATTTATTGACCCGAGTTACGGAATCTATGAAAAGCTTCTTTGGTCTTTACTCAGCTCATCTGCTCGCCGATGAGGTCGAGACCCACAAGGAGGAAGGTGACACCTTGGAATAAGAGGAAGTAGAAATGCACTCCTTGAGCTGCCAAGAGACTCCTAACCGCTGCAGTGAGCAAAAGAAAGGCTAATGCGAGCTCTTTGTGGTATATCTTGTTGGTTTTCTTGACGGGTTTCTTTGAAACCGCTGCTTGTTTCTGTTCTTCAAGTTGGCTCAGCTCCAAAAGCTCACTGTCGGAAACTCCCCTAAGCAATTGGCTTTTCGTGTTTGGTGTCTCTTTCTCAGCGATAGCTAAAAGATCTGACTCTGATGATCTTCCAGCTTTCTTTGTGACAATCCACTCATAAGAGCTACCCAATTGGAATAATCCGGATACCATAGCGTTGAACTTGGTGACAGACATTGTGTTCTCGAACAAGAGGTATGGGACAATGAAAGGGAACGACTTTGGAGATGGAAGAAGGTTGAGGAAAGACATGAGAACAGGTATGTAGCAGATGACCCAAACAGGGAGTTCCGCTTCTGGAACAAACATGGTTAGTGGAAGGATTATGCAGAACAACGTGAAGGAGTAGAAAGGAAGTATGAGTTTCCTAAGAAGGAAGAAGAGAAGTATCATATTCGCCTTCTTCCATATTGCTATCTGCAAGAAGAACAAATAGAAGACGTCATTTAAATGATTACAGAAAGAAAAAAAAAAGATGAACTTTGAGGTGTACACTAACCTTAGAGGTCAAGATTGCACCAAGACACAAGCGAAAAAGTTGCATAGGTCCTGAATGCCAACGGTGTTGCTGCTTCTTATATGCTTCATAGGACTCAGGAACTTCACAAAGGACCTAGAGATTGTTTTCAATCCAGTTTAATTAATGAATTGATTACATGAATAAAGCTTATTTATGATTGACCAATAAAGAGAAAGTACCTTGACATCGTTAAGATAGATGAACTTCCATCCATGGAGATGTGCACGGACTGCTATGTCCATATCCTCAACAGTTGTCCTTTCAAGCCAACCACCAGATTCCTCAAGGGCTTTGATTCTCCAAACTCCAGCAGTTCCATTGAAACCAAAGAAGTTCAAGAACACACCGTTCACTTGCTGTTCAACCTCAAAGTGAAAACACAGATTGATGTTCTGAAGACGAGTCAACAAGTTCTCATCTTTGTTCACGAATGTCCATCTAGCTTGAACCAGACCCAACTCTGGATTACCCTGAAGATTTAATCACACAATTTAAGAAGTTAGAAATCTCTCAACTTTTCACAAAATCAGGAAATAAAAACTGATGTTAGCCACCGACCTTGAAATGTGGAACTGTAAGTTTAAGGAAGTCCGGAGTAGGTTGGAAATCAGCATCAAATATTGCGACAAACTCGTATGCTTCAACGTAATCACAGCTCATAGCAGATTTGAGGTTACCAGCTTTATAACCGGTTCTAACCAAACGATGCCTGTAGATTATGTTGACTCCCTTATGGCTCCACTTAGTAACCTCAGCTTTAATCAAGTCTTGGATGCTAACATCGTCTGAATCATCAAGAACCTGAACCAGCATTCGATCTTTTGGCCAGTCAAGTTGACACACAGCAGATATAGATTGTTCATACACCTGAACAAGAAATAGAGACCAAAGATCATTACACTGAAGAGATAATATCAAACGTGAGAAAAAGTTTAATGAGCATACCTCTTTCTCATTACACATTGGTATCTGAACAAGAACCATTGGATACTCAAATCCAGATCCTTCAGCATCATCATTACCAAATGGTTGCTCATCGAATCTCGGTTTGATTTTCTTGTACTTGATCCAAAAACAACCCAAGCAGAGGATCAAACGATCTACGGACTGAATAAGGAACAGAACAATACAAAACTTGGAGAGAGCTTTGATTGGAGGAGCAATATAATCAGCTCTTAAGCTTAACCAACCAACATACACAAGATGAAGCAGGCTCTGGATCTCAAGGGTGCTAGTTGGGATGTGAAGATTAGGGTTTTTGAAGTAATGCCATCCACTGAAGTAAGCAACAATCTCAAACCCGAGAATGACTAAGGAAAGAGCTAAGAAGAGCTTAATGGCAGTGAAAAGCCATCTGTCTCTGCCTAATTTCTCGGAACCAAGTGGGTGAGTGAAGCTAAGCCGTTTCTTAAAGGCACCAAGGAGAGACCAGAAGACAGTGGCGACCCAAGTGAGACATCCAACGGCTCTGTGAGCTTTGAGAAGCAAAACCCAAGTGACTTGCTTAGCGTTTTTGCCTCTGCTCTTTTCCACTGGTCTAAAAGCTGAATCTGGACCGTCGATTTCAACAACAGAGTAATTTGGATTCTCCATTTTCACCACAACTGGTGTTCCTTTTCTCGTATCCTTCGCCCACCAATCTGAAAAATCCAACCTTGGAGCCATATCTTTTGGCTTTGTAATTCTCTCTGACAAGTGAAGAAATCGAAAAGATAAAAGAGCAGAAAAAAAGTAGTTGAATTTCTTAATGTGGTAAGGATCCCAAAACAAACCCAAATCTCAAAGTGGAAGAAAAGATTTAAGCAAAACCCATTTTGAGGAAAACCAAAAATGAAGCAACTTTGAGTGAAAGGAACGAGCTTTGTAACAAATAATGGAAGAAAAAACAAGACCCAGATCCCAGAAATTGGAAATCTAAAGACCCATTTTTATTTCTTTTATTTTGAGACCAGACAAAGAAGCATCCACAGCTCAAGGGTCATTTATAGTGGACCTTTTTTAAGAGAATGACAGAGAAGAAGGATGGGTTTGGTGAGAGAGTGGAGTGACTCAGAGAGAGGAAGAAAGGTATCAGAGAGAGAGAGAGAGAGAAGTTTTATAAAAGATATGTGTCTCTTACTTACACTTTCATTTCATGTGTGTGTTACTTGTTCAGCTACTTCTTTGATGGCTTCACCATGCAAATTCATCCCCTTTTTATCACTCTTTACTAAAACTTTCGCTAGCACTTGTCATTTCATGGATCCTCTTTGAATTTACTTGTTTTTTTATCATTTTGAAAAAAACAAAAAAAATTAAAAATTTTAGGAAAATCCATTTGATGTATGGACCATAGCTGTTGTTTGGCAATTTGAAGCGAAGACAAATTCAAATTTTGTAAGAAACTCATTAAATTGGAACAAGTTTATAAAATACCAAATCGGTTACAAGTGAATCACTCGATTTGCTCTCACCGCTTCTCCTACGTCCTCCCCATGTCATCCTCCATGTTTTATTTTATACATTTTCTATAATTCCTTTTGTAGTAGTAGTCCATTCAACTTCTACTTCTTTTCTATCAAATGTCATCTACTTTAGAATTTTTATAGGAATATATTAAAGAATATTCATATGCTTCACTAATTAATCAGTATAACTTTTAACTCTCTTTTTTAACATGTACTGTTATTTGGAAAAATAAATGGTGTATTATAATCATAAAATTATGAAGTCAAAGTCATGTTAAAATAAATGAATGTAACTTCATATTTTTCAGTTTTATACATGGGATTTTATAATTGCAGATGTTTATGATAGTATTAGTAAGGGAAACAATTAGTTGATGCTCTATTTCCCCCCTTGGAATGATTAATTGACAAAAGTACACGAACCAATCCATTAGAAGGATAATCACATGTTTTCAATTTGAAAGTTTTAAAAAGTTTCAACCAACTATTAGGTTACGCGAGTTACTTGTCGGTGGTGATGATATTAACACATGTAGAACTCTAGAAATATAAGAATATTCTTTGGCATTTTTAAGGATTACGAAAGTATTATGTATACCAAAATATTAAGCGAAAAGAAAAAGCTAATAGCCTAATAGAGAAGTTAATTTTGTGGGTTAATATTTAATAGTATTCTTACCTATAGCTTTATTTTGTTTTGCTTGTGACATCTACAAATCTAGACACAAACCAATCCTGCAGTAGTTAAAAAATTTTCATGTGGATCGAAGCCAGAATTAACACATATTCGATACAGTTCCATTAATTGTCGACCACTGTACACGTAATAAGTGATACAGTATCAATTTCTAATAAACCACAGAGTTTGTATAACTTTTGGTATGAATTCCCTCGGTATATAAGAATCTCAAATATAGTATAACTATGACAATCCTAACGCTAACAATAATTCACAAATTATTGGACGTGGTACATTTGTTAAATATGTATGTAAGATATATCCAGATTAATCATGTAATCATGTTTATATTAAGATGATCGGTTGTATTTAGGGGAATGATTATTGTAGTTACACTTTTGAATTATGATATTCTTTGAACTATGTTAGTATTATTTTATTTCACATACAGTGCTTTACAGTTTACACTCTCTACTTTATCAGTATTTCTTTTAATAATTGTAATTAGTGGATACAATCATCCAATAATTCATTTAGTTGATTAAAGTTGTTTATATTGTTATGTATTTTTCTTTAAGTTTCTCAACTATTCTAAATTAACATCCATGCTTTTTTAGAAAAAAATGAATTTTCTGAGCAATATAATGTTTATTTTCTGGTAATCAGTCTTGTAAAGTATGTAGATTAGTATACATCGAATTCTTCACCAACCTAAAACTGGATTCAGTAACAGTGAAATCTAAGAGACATACATCCGATCTCAAAATTAAACCGGACACGTTCAACAAAATGATATGTCTACTTGCTGCTAACTCTAACATCAATTACTTGCCAAAATCATTGGATAAATGAAAGTACAAATTTTACGCCACAAAATGAACTCTATAAAAGTTTTAGATTATGAATTTTTGTTTATAGTTTCATTTATTTAAAAATTTCTAAGTCCAACTCAAAAACATTTGCAAACTTAATGAATACATATAGAATCATTGCAAAACTTATGTAATGGTATTATATATTGTCGGATTTGTCTTAAGTTTTGGACCAGCTAAACCAATAAAAAAAAATTGACGACTGTCTTAGTTGCAATACCGAAAATAGTAAGTATGATCTGGATGCATTAATAGTAGAATTATGCAAACGAAACCGTTTGATTTGAAGCAGTGGTTAAGAAATGAATTAAAGACTCAAACAGAGGTCGCTGCTGCTGTAAGCCTGTAATGACTTATGTGCTGTCAGGTTCTATCACAAATTGTCTTAATTAATAGTATTATTATTAATTTAGTAGTAGACCCATCATAAGCTTTTTCACCATTAAATAGAACAAACATTTCATGTGTTCTTTCTCTATTTGATAGTTGATAAGAGATACCAACACATGTCTAATATTTAATTATCGTTATGTCTACAGACTACAGCTTACAACTTTGACAATTATACATTTGAATCTACATATCATAATAGATATTGAATTATTATTTTACAGTTATAAATGAAATAACCTGATGTATGAACTTTCACATCAAACTTAAATTGATATTGCCTTCTCAATGTTCTCTCATATCTCACTCACTCTAGGGTCCAATTCAGAGGACAATATCTGAAGCAATGGTGATTATTGAAACTTGAAAGTTTCAAGCTAAACCGGTTTTCCCGGTTCAACTTAGTAATACATGGTTCGGTTCTGATCATTGGTTAAGAGTGGCTAACTCTTTTAACCCACCAAAATAAACCAAACCCAACGAGAACCAGAGAATCTCTATACTGTAGAAAACTATACAAGTATCAGAATCATAACTTTTTGGACAATAACATATATTTTGATGTGCATATCATTTTTTGTGAGCTTCCAAATCAGACATTAGCTTAGCCGGTTTAGCCTTTTTCTGCCGGTACTTGGCGTACGAGTACCACACACCACCAGCTGTGTTGACCACTAAACCGGACACGTTCAAAGCATGTACTTCAACTCCACCCAAGAGGACAAACCCAAGCGTCTAGGAGATTCAAAAGGAAGCATAGATAATAAGTAAAGTAAGACTCAGAAAAAATGATTGCCTCTAGACTTGAAACAGAGTCAGATAAGAGTATATATATACTCACAGTGGAACCAACGCCTTTGAGGACACCAACGATGGTTGTTGTTAGTGCAGAGTTCACAATGGTGCAAAGAAACATGGTGAAGTTGAGTACAATGCCCATAACCAGTGAAATAATGAGAATCACCAAGAAGGGCAAATAAGAACACTGTCATAGAGAAAAATGATCTTTTAAGAGAATAGTTTCTGAGAGAAAAGCTGCAAGGCTTGGGGGTGATGAAAGTTTCTGACCTTAGCAAGTAATAGCGATAGAGAGTTTGGGAATTCGCCTGTAACTATGATGAGGAAAGACAAAAATGGGAGGGAGAGGAAGCTGTTATAGAACATTATCTCTATCGAAGAAAGACCGTCTTCTGCACCAGACTTCTCAACCAGGACAAGGTACATTGTCTGCAGCGAGTAAGAGGAAACAATCTTAGTTTTAATGGTATGGTTGTTGGGGGACTGAAGCAAGAGAGCAATGAAACCAACCTGGAAAAAGACAGATGTTAAAGCCAAACCATATCCGAAAAGATCAAAAGAAAAATCTCCAAGAGCTGCAATTACACAACCTGCAGCCGTAAGTAGTACAGATAGAGCAACCTGAAAATTTGAACAAGAGATTCAAATCTTGAAGCATTTTAAATTTTATATCCAAAAACATTATAATGGTTATAAAATACCTGAGTAGTTGGTTTGGCTTTACCAAAAAGAACTCCAGCAATCAAAACAGCGAGTGGAGTGAGTCTCTTAATGGCAATATACATAGGAATATTAACTCCTTTCAAGCTTGCAAGAGCAAATGCAACATTAGCATTGTAGAAGATCGAAACCGGGAAAAGCTTTTTCGCAGTGGCCAAATCGATTCCTTTGGCTCTTGTATACCCCATTCGTCTGCCAAAGTGTATAAGCAAAGAAGTAGCCAATTGCTAATACAAAGCCCAAAAAGAAAATGAAAAGCAAAAGGGACCAATTCATAATTAGCATTTTGATGAAGTGAGTAATCTCTGATATTAAACTTATGTATCAAACAAATTTACATATAGTTGTGAATCTCAGTACCTGAAGAGTAAGAAGAGTCATTGAGTGTGGATACTGCATAATGACAGCTTTGTTGATAAAAACCATGGCCATTGAAGCAATGCCATATGAAACAGCTGAGATTAAACTGCATCATAAAAAGACACAATACCTAAGCCCCAGTTTATAAACTTTGATTCTCTGTAAAATCTTGAGATCCAGATCTACCCATATGAAGAACCACAATCAAAGTTTCTAACTTAATAACTTTAAGAAGCAGTTGAATCCATAAAAGCAGTAATTTCTTGTCTAAATCGATCAAAATCAATCTTAGAAACTTCACTAATCGAATTGAAAAAAAGAAAAGTTAAATGCAGGGATGAAATAAGGAGGAGTACCTGATGGATGAGCTAGGCTCCATTTCGGATTGAACCTCCATGGAATGAAGAGCGATTCCAGATATATGGAATAATTGAGAAAATCAAACAAGGCTGTAAAAATGGCGGAAACACGTTTCTTAGCGGATTCAACGTGATTCAAGACGCATTTCGAGAAGAAAGTGCGATTAAATTACTTGTTAATCAGCTTTTCATTTCAAAATTTTGAGTTTTTGTATTCCTAGGATTGAGGATCTTAACTCTTAAGCGAGCTCGAGCCAAGTTGGGAGCATTCCAGTGGATTAAAGTGAAATATGGATAGTAAAGTCAACCACTCAAAAAGTCAGTAACCTTCTTGTCGGTAAAGAAGGTCTTGAAGAAACCGTCTTCCGGTACATTTCACCAAGTTAAACCCAAAAGGCCCAATAACAAACCCTAAACGGGGCTATGTTGTTACTTTCCTTAAATTTGATGACACGTGTATTTAAAAAGTTGTGCTTATATGTTTTTCCATTTAAAATAGTGTATATCGACTTATATTAACTGCTATATTTTGTATTTAAAATATTATTTGATTTTTTATACAAATAAATAACATAGACTTAATAAGAAATTCTACTAAACATTATAATTTTAAAGCTAAATCTAACTTAATAAGTCTTTTTAGAATGGAAATCTCGATCAAATTTTTTTATTTTTTTTAATTTAATGATGCAATCAAAACTTTCATGACATGGTTCATTAAAAAAC
This sequence comes from Cardamine flexuosa, assembly GCA_963555745.1. Lineage (NCBI taxonomy): Eukaryota > Viridiplantae > Streptophyta > Magnoliopsida > Brassicales > Brassicaceae > Cardamine > Cardamine flexuosa. The sequence continues at coordinate 3,320,982 of OY743215.1, read as the reverse complement.
TAAGACACTAATGTCTTATCCCAGTAAGTTTTATTTTTTTCTAATCAAGGAATAACTATGGTCTTTTAGATAGTTTTCAATTTTTATTTACTTTTACCCAGCAATTTATTAACTTTGTAGATTTCTCGAAAAGCCAACATCTACATTAGGTTTAAATTTTAATTTCAGAGTGTAGTCCTTTGTCATAGGTGATGGGTGCGTAGAGTCATAGACAAGTACACTCGTTGGCAATCAAAGATGATGGGTTTATGGATACATAGATCAATGTGAAAGATTCACATCAATTTTCGATTTACTTTTGTAACGTAATAAATAAGAATAAGAAAAAGTGTAACGTCATCATTATTAGGAAGAAGAAATTATGATCGAAAACAGAGTTTTTCTATAAACGAAGGAAAAACAGAGTTTTGTTGCTCTCTCTCTCTCTCTTTCCCTCTGCTCTGAATATTTTCCAGTAATCCCTCTTGAGAATTTTGAAGTATTGAACAATGGCGGATCCACCACATTTTTCTCTGTTCCGGCAGATATTTCTTACGGGAGACAAACCTCTTCTGGTAACTCCTTTCTCGTTTTTTTAAAAACTTTTTTTAAAGTTTTTGTCTTTGTCATCTTCAAAAACTTATTATCTGTTTTTGTTGCAGATGGTTGATGATGATGACTTTTTAAAGAATCACACGAAAGTGTTACTAAGATCGGACGCATCCGACAGAACTTGGAAAGTGAAGTTAAACAGCGACAAGCTCACCGACGGCTGGGAAGAGTTTGCCAGCGACCAAAAATTCAGAGACGGAGATGTTTTGGTTTTCAAACACTATGGAGGCGAAACCTTTTATGTATCTCTGGCCTCCGGTGACATAAATCACGCATCGCCAAGCCTCGTTGATACTAAGGATACTTACATCGATGACGACTATGTTGATGATGCTGACGATAGTGCTGATGATGATGATCATCATCATTTAGGTAAGGTGTTTGAGGAAGTGATATTATGTATATATATATGTTTAGACTGTTTTGGGGGTGATTATGTAAGTTAAGATTGTTGTGATTCAGGGAACATTTTGGAGAAGAAGAATAAGAAACCAGAAGCAGATTCTTCATCAGACACTTCTTGTTTCATCAAAACACGTGTCACTCCTTATAGCCTCAATAATGATCGTTTGGTGACTACTTGGACTCTATTTTAGCTTTTCTTGTAACATTTTAAGAGTATAATAATACTGTGATTCACCATGGATTATTGTTTATCTATGTTTTCTTGCAGGATCTTTCTAGAACTTTTACGGTGTTGTATGGTGAGCACAAGAAAGCGAGTGAGATAGATTTAGTTAATGAGCATGGGAGAAAATGGACATTGCGTCTAGCAAAAAACAGCTCAAGTGGTGTGTTTTACATCAGACAAGGATGGGAACAGTTCTGTTCCACGAATGAGTTACGTCAAGGAGAATTGTGCAAGTTTAAACTTGTCGAAAACGGGGAAAGGCCTGCGCTTTATTTGTGTCCAAAGGAATCTGCAGGCAATAGCCACGAAGAAGAATGTCATGAAGCAGATGCAGTGAAGAATGGTTCTGTAGGAGGAGGAAGCAGCAAAGAGAAGATCATGTTGGATGATGAAGTTTCAAAGGGTAAGGAGAAGAAGACTCCTTCGTCATTTCTGAGATTAAATTATACAATCAGCCGTTACAAGACAGGGCAACTAGTAAGTTCAAGAACTTCTTGGTTTCAAGAACATTTTGTGTAGGTTTGTAGTCATGTGACTTTGAGTGTTTTGAATCTTGTATTGTTGTTTCAGTCTCTTCCAAAGCGTTTCACGATTGAGAATGGAATTAAGGAGTCTGGAGAGACGATTCTGCTGAACAAAGATGGAAGAAAGTGGCCATCTTATCTACAGATGGTTGGACGTAGAGGAGGCGGAAATGAATGGTTTTATTTAAGAAGAGGTTGGAGAGACATGTGCGAAGCGAATGGTGTGGAAGTATATGATACTTTCATGCTGGAATTGATATGGGACGATGAAACTCCTATGTTTAAGTTCTGCTCTAAGGTGAACCACCAACACAACTTTGTGTGTATATACCTAAGCTTTTTTAGCTTGCTTAGTTAGACTTAGGGCTAAAGCATTTGTATGTTTCTTGTGTTGCTAATTCAGATTGAAACCCATGAAAACAAGGGAAAAGGAAACCGAAGAACTCGTAAGAAGAGGGCTTGTGAGGCTTCTCAGCAGCCAAGGGATGTGAAAAAGAGTCGAAGAGAAGATATTGAGGGACGGGTGAACAAGAAAGCAAGTCGCAGACTAGAGCATCAAGATGATGAGATGAGAGGACGCGCTCTGGTTTCAAACGGTTTTGGAGAAAAAGTAGAGCGCTTGCAACCACGATCTTGCTCAGTCTCGGATCAGGTGGCTAATGTGAGACAGGGGGTTTTAGCTGCTCTGAAAACTGTGAGACAGTGTCGGACCGAGCTTGAGACAAGGGAACAGAACCTGGAAGCTTCTTTGCAGGCAGTTGATGCCTTGGGTATGTTACTAAATCAAATATCTATTTGTTTTTTTTTCTGGAAACCAGTTTCGTTCGACTTAGGTTTATAACGTTTTGATGATGAAACAGGGGAGAGGATATTGGGAATTAGCAAAATCCTCAACAATAATCTGGTTTAAAGTGAGACTGAAGATGCAGAAAAAGGAAACATAAGAGTCTTTTGCAAGCACTTTTGTGTCTTTGAGTAGTATTTTGAGACTGCCCACTTTCTTGGTGCTTTCTTTTGCTTCAACTTTGTAATTTTAAGTTGTATCAGCAATTGCTTCGTTATAACGCTAACTAACTATTATATTATTATGTACTCTTGGTAATTATTTATATTTATAATGCATTGTGAGTTTGAGAATTACTTACTTTAGGTTTATAGTAAAATCTTTTGAATCTTTAATAGAAAGCACAACATAAAATGGGCTTCAAAAATTAAACTGGATATTCATTTCAATAATAATACACCAATTATTTATTTATTTCTATAAAATACATGAATTTTAAAAGTACCCAAAATAATATATAAACTTATGGTTTCTTCTATTAAAATACACAAAAAATAACAAGTGATAGACTTTTGAGCAATAACTAGAAAAAGATTTCATTCATTATACGAATACTGAAAAATGTCAGCAACTTTGTTGTGAGTCTTTTGACGGAGATCTGAATGAGAGATAATGCTATACTAAAATCTAAGAGAAGTCGAAACGGAAAAGAAGGGATTTTTCTCCGGTGAAAATACTGAACTCCATCGTTGCTAAGTACCTGATCCATTTCTCTGATCTTCATTTCCACTTCAAACTTGACTATATGTTGAAGATTTTGCTAATTCCCATAATCTTTTCCCCTGTTTTTCCAACATCACATAATTATCAAAATAACCTACAACCAAAAAAATAAAACAGTAGCTAGTGTTCATCTGTAATTCAGATCATTCATACCTAACGCATCAATTTCCTGCAGCGAAGCCTCCAGATTATGTTCCTTAATCTCCAGCTCCGACTGAAACCTTCTTACACTCGTTAAAGTGTCCACAATACTCTGTTTCACCTTTTTCACTTGGTCAGAGATTGAGCAAGGCTGCTGAAGAGGTTGCTTGTGCAAGTTTCCATGATAATCACTTGACTTGTTTGATGCCCTAGTGCGGCGAGATGGTCCTCCTTCTGCAGAAACTCGACCTCTCTTTTGGGCGCGAGTCTCCGTTTCTTCTTCATCACGTGACGATTGAACCGTCGCTCGAGGTCTCCTCTCCGAAGTCTTATAGCCATCACTTGTTGCTTCTTTTATCTGAACACGAATTTGTTAAAAATTTCATATAACAGCATAGGGCCAAAAACTTGGAATGTGATTGATAACCTTGGAGCAGATCTTGAGAATAGGACTTGTCCCTCCTCGAATAACTTCCAATGTGAAGGAATCAGCAACTTTCTTTATGCCATTGGCAACAAAGAAATCTTTCCAACCTCTAATGTAAAACTGTTCACGTCCCTTGATGCTTACTAGATGAGACTTCCACTCTACGCCATCTTTGTTCACTACAGTTATCTCTCCTGCTTCCACGATCCCATTCTCTCTTGTGAATGATACAGGAAGACGCTGTACAAGTTTCAACCCATTTGAGTCAATCACCAACAAAAATAAAAAAGACCCTAAAACAAAAGTGTTGGAACTTACAAGTTGACTTGACTTGACCATGTAAGGTTTATAGTCTAATGTCACAATCCTGTTCTGATTCATTGAAGCAGTCTCTGAGCTATCCAAAGGTTCAATCTCATCATCACCTTCACTTTCAGAAACATTCCGTTTTTTGTTTCCATTGGAAGAGTTTCCTTGTGGAATGCTAGAAGAGGCGTTGGGACATAACTGTAGCACAGGTTTTGATCCTCTTTGGACAAGTTTAAACCTACAGAAAGATCCTGCTTTGATTTCATTTCTACTACAGAAATTCCTCCAGCCTCCGCGGATAAAAGCTTGTCCAGTAGTTCCGTTGTGTCTAAGAAGCAGAGTCGAAGATATTTCATGTTCATTCATCAGATCAATCTCACAACGTCTCCAGTCCAAACCATTTGATCTCGCAAATTGGGATGTAAGACACTGCAAAAATCTCGACTTTAATAATAATAGTGAAGGAACAAAAAGAATGAAATGAATTTAAAGAGGCAAGTGAAGTTAGTAACCAACCATGCTATCTCGGCGTAGGCTTGCAGGTGTGACGTGTGCTACAAGGTAAGATTTTTCTGATGAAGACTCTGTTTCTGTTCTTGCTCTGATCTTCTTGGAGGGAATCTTCTTTGAATGTAAATCCTCTTCCGATCCCGAATTGTTATCATCATCATCATCTCCAACATCGACATTTTCTTCTTCTTCTTCATCATCATCATCATCTCCAACATCGACATTTTCTTCTTCTTCTTCATCATCATCATCATCAAAGATATTGGGTTCATCATCATGATCATCATCTTCATCGTCAGAGGTAGAAGAGATGAACTGTATCTGAGAGAAACTGCGTCCGAAGGGTGTGACGTGGAAGACCATGTCTCCTCCGTGCCTGAAACTCAAAACGTCGTCGTTTCTAACACAATGGTGAACGGAGAAATCTTTCCATCCGCCGGCGAATCTCCCGCCGTCTAATTCCACTTCCCAGATTTTATCCGAAGCGTCTGAAGTCAGTTTCATTTTCATAGACTGAATTTTACCCTTTAAGTGATTCGAAATAAACGAATCAGGAATCATCTGCATGTACCAACAACAACAATGAACCAAAATCAATTGATACATTGTGTAACAGAGACAGATTAACAAAATGAAAGAAAAAACCAGAGATAGAGACAGAGAGAGTTAGTACAGGATTGGAGTTTTGTCCAGACAGCTCAATGACGAAGAGAGATCTGTATGTTGGGGAGGAAATAACAGGATCCGCCATTGTTGAACAACGCAAGGACTCTTCTCTGAAACTTTGCTTGTTATAATTATTATTCTTCCAAGGCGTTATTAGAGGGTTTTAGCATTCCTGGAAAATCGAAACTCCGTTATCAGTGTCATTAACTCCTGATTTTATTGCAATATAAGTTATAACACTTAAATGACAAAGATATTATTTTCAATGGAGCCATTGAGCGGCACTGTTTTTAGTCTTCTTCGATGATTTGATTTGATTTGATTGGTGCTTCAGTTCTAGGGCTGAACGTAAGTCAGAAAAAAAAAACGTCAACTCAACCGCTGGGTTCAAACTTCTTTTTATACACATTGTACAATCCATATCCTTTGTAATATAAATATTTTTGGTTCCTAAAATCAAATGAATCAACCGAAAAAGAATTCAACAGTTATGGTAAATGTTAAAGATAGGTTGGAAGAAACAAAATGAAGTAAGAGAAATATATAGAAAACTTTTTATTTTTATAAAATAAGATATATATTTATTTATTTTTATTACATTAAAACTTCAAATCGACTCAAAAAATCCATAGAAACACAGTGAAATAATTCTCTTTCATATTTAAATAGTTAATTAGCCTCCGTAATACGTTAAGTTTATATACTTTTAGTCTTTGAAGAGTAAACTAGTCAAGTTTGATTCATGTTTATCTAAGAGCATCGTCATTGCATAATTTTTTATAAGTGTCTTAACTCAAATTTAATTATAAAATATTAACTTTATATTATAGGTGTCTTTAAACTTAATAAAAATGTGTTCTTAAAGATATGTAGATAGAATGTCTTACATTTTCCAAGAAAATTATTTTATAATATTAATTTTTTTTTTTATTATATGGTAAGATAGCCACTTTAATATATCTAATGGAGATGGTAGGTTTTTATTAAACTATTAATTACATGTCAGAAGAAGAAAAGTAGATAAAAAGTTAAATCCCACAATTACACGTTACTGGATAAGGTAAAATGTAAAAAGTAAAGGAGGAAAACAAAAGTATTCTTCGAAACTCAGAAGCTCCAAACTTGCAAGTGAAATCTCCAAGAACCAACCTTAGAAATTTTTTGAAGGGATCAGCAATGGAGAAGCCAACACTGTTTTCTCCCGAAACTCCACACTTCTTCCAGCCTCTTCTTCCTGGTTTCCAGAGCCACCTCGTAAGAAGCAATCTCTTTTTCTTTGTCTCTATGAACATATAGACTCATGTCACCAGTTCTGTTTTTCTGTTGTAGAAAATTCCTATCAAGTTCTTCTCTGAGCACATAGAGGGAAAACACGAAGGAAAGACTGTAAATTTGACATCAGATTCGTCGGAGGGGATATGGGAAGTGAAGATGGAAGACAATAGACTCACAGACCTTCGGTGATATCGTCGTCTTCAGACACGAAGCACACGATCTTCGAATCGGTGATATCGTCGTCTTCAGACACGAAGGAGACATGTTGTTCCATGTCACTGCTTTAGGACCTAGTTTCTGTGAGATCCAATACGCACCGTCTCGTAGCGATGAAGAAGAAGACGAAGAGAGTGATGAAATTGGTAAATCATTGATTCATCCTTCAATAAACATTTACATTTTTTTGAAGACTCATTTCTATTCTTGAAACGTTTTATTTGCTGATTCAGAAAGATCCTCAAGATCTGAGAAGGAAGTTGAGGAGAATCTGATAACAAAATCTAATCAGTCTTCATCTGATCTCAACTGTTTTAGCCAATTTGTGACGGCTTCGAACCTATCAAGAGATTCAGCGGTTAGTGAAATTTTGTTACTTTAACGGTTTCTTCGTTGTTGTTACTATGTTTCCTTTATAGGTTAAGTATGTGTGAGTTATATATGATTCTCAATGGAATTTAATGACTGATGCAGAGAGTGCCCATAGATTTCGCAAGGCGAAATGGGTTTAATAAAGTAAGGGAAGAGATAGTGTTGATGAACGAAGAAGGAAAGTCATGGGCTTCAGAACTAAAAGACTTGGTCTCGTGACTCTTGTCGGGTTTGCATAGTTCGAGGCTGGACAAGTTTTTGCACTGAAAATAAACTAGAAGTTGGAGATTCTTGCACATTTAAACTGCTCCAAAACACGGAAACGCCTGCGTTTCGACTCTGCAGCCGCACAGAGACTAAGGACAAGAAGAATATTCGGTCACCGGAAGTTAGTACTGTTGACAACACTGGAAAAGATCGGTTCTTGAAGTTAACTCCTTCACCTAACAGCCTTAAGCTTGGTAAACAGGTGAGTTTTGCAGAATTTCTATCTCGGGTTTCTCTCAATGCATTGTTTTTGTAACTTTTGAATATTTTGCAGCATCTACCGATAAGTTTCACAAGAATGAACATGCTCAACAAGCCGGGGAAGATAATACTGGTGGACAAAGACAACGTTGAGTGGCCGATGGAGCTTAAGGTTGATCAGAAAAGTAGAGTGATGTATATTTATAGTGGTAAAGGTTGGAAAAGTTTCTGTGCAGCGAATGAAGTTGGCGCAGGAGATTCTTTAACTTTGGAGTTGATACGAGGAGGGACAATTCCTTTGCTCAAGTTCTGCTCCAAGGTCAAGTAGCTTGCAATCCTCTTTTTTTGGATTTTCTAAGTTGAAGTTACTAAACAACTAACTTGTATTCAGATGGAGCAATCACCATCTGAAGCAGAGGCTTAGGCACACAAGAGAGCTCGAGTCCAAAAATCAAAGCGTGACGTGAGACAGAAGATAGCTGAAGAAGGAGGACCATCTAACAAGTCCACCACCAGGGATCTTGGAAAGTTGCAGGACACGCAGTTTTGCTCTATCTTAGATCATGTGGCTAAGGTGAAAGAGAGCGTTGTAGATACTTTAACTAGTATAAGACGGTTTCAGGCAGACCTCGACACAGTAGAAGGGAAACTAGAAGTTTCATTGCAGGAAATAAACCTCTTATGTATGATCTGAAACCTAATCTATGGTTGTATTGAGCTTTTAGCTTATTTTATTTATGTATGGTTTCTACTTAGGTTTCTAACAGTTCATCTAGTAATAATCAAGTTTATTCATGTGTTTTGTTGAGTCTTTTGACTATGGTATGGAGTTGTAGCAAGAAGTGTATTAGTCAAACAGATATACCCAATCAGTAATTATTGATAGCACAACCAAATCGTTAATGTTACATTTTTTAACAAAAGAGACCTAAATTAGTAAAAAAAAAGGTAGATAAAGCTGTCATAAATACTACCATAATAAATAAGAAGCAGGTAGAAGGAAAGAACTAGGAAGCAAAGTCTCATAAACTTAAAGACTTGTGTAATTTTCTTTTCTTTTCTCGGAAGTTCTTTTGAACAATGGCGGATCCAGTTCTTCAATCTCCGCCAAACCCACATTTCTTCCAGCCTCTTCTTCCCGGCTTTGAATCCCACCTTGTACTTGATCTGTCTCTGTCCACTTCTACGAGAGTGTATATATAGCTTATTGAAAGAGATGATTTCGTTTTAAAACTCTTTTGCATGTTGTTGCAGAACATTCCGGTGAAGTTCTTCTCGGTATACATACAAGGAAAAAACCTAGGAAACACGGTGGAGCTAAGATCTGACGCATCTGAGAAAAGTTGGCAAGTGAAGATGGAAAGTCGGAAACTCAACGTTGGCTGGAAAGAGTTCGCCAGCGCACATGATTTCCGAGTAGGTGATGTTATCATTTTCAAACAAGAAGGAGATTTGGTGTTCCACGTTACATGTTTTGGACCCAGTTTCTGTGAAGTTCAATATGTACATCCTAGTGATCAGGACAATATCAGTAAGTTTTGGTCTGTTATGTTCTTATCTTCACATGGAATTCACATTTTGGTTTTCAAGGTTAGAACTTTCTTTATCGTTGTGATTCAGGAAACTTGTCACTGGATCAGAGTATAAAATCAGAACAAGAGTCTTTACTAGACCAAGGTAATAAATATAACATAGGCAAGTCAATGTATATCTGAGTCTTGATTTGTTATGTGTTTCAAGCACATCTACAAGGTCTAATTAACTTGTGCAACTTTTTATGAAAACAGGAAAGCTTCCGAGAAAGAAACATGTGAAGAAGAGGATTTCTGAAGCAGAAGCAAATTCCTTTCCATCAGACCAGTCTTGTTTCGTTGCACATGTAACACATTCGAACCTACGAGATGATGCACTGGTTTGGTACTTCGGATCTACCGTCGATTTCTTTTCAGAGCCATGAAAGTTCTCTTACACATGTTTTAATTTAAAATTTACAGTTTTTTCCAAAGAAGTTTTCTATGTCCGATGTTCTGAAGAAAGGAAGCAACAAGATTACTATAAAGGATCAAGGAGTAAGGACATGGACACTTAGTCTGAGGTTTAGGGATTCATCTAGAACGTTTTACATGAGGGGTGGCTGGAGAAGGTTCTGCCGTGAGAATGGGCTTAAACCTGGAGATTACATCACATTTAAACTAGAGAGCAACAACACAAAAACGCCTCTTCTTTGCTTCTCAACTGCAAAATCAAAGAGTGCTTCCACAAAAGATAGCAGACAAGGGAAGAGAAAAAGCACTGGCGAGTGTAGGGAAAGAGCATCATCATCATCAACTGAAAAACAATTTGTGACAGTTACTGTCACACCAACCCTTATCAAAAACTGTATATTTGTAAGTCACAACAACTCTCTTGGAGGAGTTTATTTTCCTTAGTTTTGGTTATTGATTCATTGGGAGTTGCACAGGTGTATATGCTTATTGTTTGCTTTTTTGTGCAGTATCTTCCAGTGAGATTTACTAAGGCTAACAAGATGGAAAAGGCTGGAGGAAAGAAGATAACTCTGTTGGACAAGCATGGAGTAAAGTGGCCAGTGAATCTACTGATAGGAAAGAGAAGAAGAAGAATGCATTTGGGCAAAGGTTTCAAAGCATTCATCAATTCTATTGGCATAGAGGGATATTACTCTATTGTGTTGGAGTTGGTTTGGGAAGATACAACAACTCCTATGTTCAAGTTCTGCTCCAAGATCAAGACTTTACACTAATTTGCTTGTAAGTTTGGCATGTTGTAGTGAACTCATAACCTATGTAGTCAACAACATATTTTATCTACTTTAAGAGTCTTGAAAACAAGTAAGAACAATAAAGTCTATATATATATCATCAGCCTAATAGAACTCAGAAGCTTTCTATATATAAAATCCCTAGAGCATAATCAAAAGTGGTGACAGATGATGATGATTCTTGTTCTCATTCATGGTCTTTAATACTTGCTTGTACTAGTTGATTTCTGACATTTCTTGTTTTTTAAGTTACAAATAAAAGAAACAGAGCATAAATTAAAAAAAGTAGAAACATTAACAATAGATTGGTGCATGCATGGACCGATGGACTGAAGAGAAGCACACTCCTACTAAAAAGTAGCTGGAGCTATGAAAGACAATAATTTAAGGTGGAGAGGATTACCAAAAGCATACGCTTTCATAAGCTTTGAGACTTCAAAGGTCTTTTTCTTTTGCTTTGTGGGAGAAAACTCTTTTTTTTTCCTTTCTAACTTCAAAAATGGCGGATCCAGTTCTTCAAGCTCCAGAAAAAACACATTTCTTTCAGCCTCTTTTCACCGGCTTTCACTCACACCTTGTAAGTTTTTCCCCCTTATTCCTCTCTCTTTATCTCTGTATCTTGTTCTTCGTTATTTCATTAGTTTGTCTCTTTCTTACAGAACATTCCGGTTAAGTTCTTCTCATCATACATAGAAGGAAGAAACCGAGGAAACTCCGTAGTGCTAAGATCTGACTCGTCTGAAAGAAGTTGGGAAGTTACAGTGGAAGGTCGGAGACTCACCGTTGGTTGGAAAGAATACGCAACCGCACATGACTTTCGAACCGGTGATGTGATAATATTCAGACACGAAGGTGATTTGGTGTTCCACGTCACCGGTTTTGGAATCAATTTCTGTGAGCATCAATACGTACAGAACAACAACACAAGTAAGTTTGTACTCTTCCCTTTGAAAATAACATTTTAGATTCTTTTTGAAGATTAGAATGTTTACTCCTTTGTCATTCAGGAAACTTGTCGACAGAGCAGAATCAAGACATATCATCAGACAAATCTTGTTTTGTAGCAGATATCACAGAATCAAACCTAGGAGAGGATAGACGGGTCAGTACTTTAGATCTAAGCTCTTGTTTTGTATCCATGACAGTTGTTGTTACTCATGTTATTAAGTTTATAACTTTGCAGCTTCTTCCACGGAAGTTTATTAGGTCTGATGGTCTTAAGGTAGGAGGAAGCGACAAGATTATCTTGAAGAATGAAAAAGGAATAACATGGAAGCTTAATCTGAATTTTAAGGAATCTTGTAGCTCATTTACCATGAGCGTCGGATGGAGAAGTTTCTGCAATGAGAATGAGCTTAAAGCTGGAGATTCAATCATCTTTAAGCTAGAGTGTAGCAACGGAAGAACACCTCTTCTCCGTTTCTCCGCTACAGAATCAATGCGTGTTCCCAAAACCAGAGTCTCATCACCATCATCATCTTCTTCTTCTTCACGAAGTGTAAGCCGATTTGTGAAACTAACACTCACACCAGCCACTCTCAAATATTCTCGACTTGTAAGTTAAAGAAACTCTCTTGGTTTTAGTTTTGGGTTTTTGAGACATTGTGAAGTGGACAGAGTTTGCTTATTGTTTTCTTTTTTTCCGTGCAGCATCTTCCGCAGAGCTTCACTAAAGGTAACAAGATGGAAAAAGCAGCAGGGAAGATGATAACTATGATTGACCAAGACAGAGTAGAGTGGCCAGTGAAACTGTTTTTGAACAAGGGAAATAGAAGGATGCATTTGAGTACTGGTATCAAAGCTTTCTTCAAAGCTATTGGCATTAAGCGTTACGATTCTTTCCAGTTGAAGTTGGTTCGGGAAGACGGAACAAATCTTCCTATGCTTAAGTTCTGCTCCAAGACTAAGGCTTGACTCTAGTTTGCTTGCATCCAAGTTGTGATCTGTTTAGTGAACTCATAACCTCTGTGGTATTAATCTAATGTCTTGTAATGAACTATTTTGGTAAGTAAACAAAACAATTTATCAACTCAAGTGCCTTGATGATTCTGTCATATGAATGGTAAGCAATTTGGCAATTCACCAGTAAAAAAACATTTGAATTGTATATATATAATCATCCTTTGGTACCATAAGTCATTGTGTAATATTACATCTGCATTACTTATTGTAAACTAGAAGCTCCGTTTGGTTTCCAAATGTTGCAACATTCCTGTAATCATCGAGCGTCGATCATCTCGGTGTCCATATCTCTCACAGGAGGTTTGGATTTTGTACAGGCCGATGGACTAATGATTGTAGAGTCGGAACAAGAATCTACAACCTGATGATGATTTACTTCTGGATCTCTGTTACCATTTGCTGCATGGTCTTGATGATCTGTTGCAGATTCATCAAATGAAGTGTTTGACTCGGAATCCAATGTATCAACAACCCTTTCGACCTCACTACAACATTCAGAGGTCACTACAGTTGGTGATGACGACGATATAGATGACGATGATTCTTGTTCGAAGTCAGGGTCTTCACTGGTCGCAAAGCTGCTACTTCTACTGTCAATAGCTCCCGCCATTGAACTCTCGACTAACTCTTTTTGGCAAAACACAGTCTCCAATGTGTCTGGTTTCTTCTCTTCTTGAACTTCTGACGTAAGACACAATGATGATGACCTAGCATGAATCCTGCATGACATCAGAAAAAAAACATAAGAATTTCACAAGCTTTAACAACAAAACGAGAGGAGGAGAAAAGCTTACCTGCTGTAGAGAAGCATATAAGCTCTTTGAGAAAGAACATCTTCTAATTCAACACTTTCTATCTGCGAGTATATCCAATGAGGATTAAAAGATCCGTCAATAGTTAACAGTAATTTCAAGCTGGTATATATGAACAAGAAGAGCGAAATGTTGATTTTCACCTCGGAATCATCTATTCTATACCAGTTTCCACAAAAATCCTTAATGTAGCATATGTAATGGCCGAAGAAGGATGCATTCAGCATATCTAAATGGACAATCACTGCATAGAGTTTATATACATCTGATCCTTCTCCGTCTTCACTCATGTAAGGGTTAAGATCCAACGTCTCAGGAAAACTTACTCTTTTGTTTAGCTTTCCGTATCTTCCACGCTGTACATAGTTACACAGATGTATTATTATAGACAACTAATCCCAGGAAAATTTAGCAAAAGGAAGGAGAATGGAAAAAATACCTGAAATCTTTTTAAGGCAATTGTGAGAATATTCGGAGCGCGCCGAATAGTAAGACGCTTACATGCCTTAACATAGTCACTACACCTGGAAAAGAGAAAATAGTATCAGATTTGTCAACTAATCAACTAACACTCAGCTTAGGAAATCAATCAAAGACTTTTTTGGATTTAATTAAAGTATACCTATCACATTTGTACATGTTATCTCCTTGAAGCCACTCTGTGGCTGTAAACTGATCAAGACATTCCTCTAAAGACACAGCATCCCCATGAATCTCAACAGTTAGATCCATCATATTTTCATATTGGTCAGAAACATGATTGCATACAGTACACTGGACCTGGAAAGTTGAAAATGCAGCAAAGAGAAATCATGATCTTTCATCAACTGAAAACAAGTTCATATTCTCAACGGAGACAGACACCTAAGGCAAAAGAAGTAGCATGTTGAATTATATATTCAAGAAGAAAAGTAGTAAATAACATCCGCTACACAAAGACTTTATCATTACAGAGAATTTCCAAAGATCTTAGTCATTCTAGAGCATGGAAACTCATCCACTGTTTGTTAGTAAGCTGCTCAAAAATCTCATGCTACATGACTGTATAATGGCAATTCACAAATGCAGATCAACATCTCATAATTGAGATCAGGATCTATCACCTGTGATTGGAGGAGACCACCAAATATATACTGAATAAGTGTTGTTTCTTGAGAACGAAGAGGCACCACTTTTTCTCCACCGAATTCGTCAAGGCAAACAGACTGCATCGTATCAATAGCATACCTGAAGTATGTGAATTCTAAATCCATCAGTTGGGAGATTCAGAGACTACACCACTAAGAAATAACTATATTCTTGAGTCACAGATATTGACCTCATGAACTCATGAGCATCTTCTTGTCTCCCATAGCCAAGGGTTCCACCGATATTAGTTAACCGTGAAATAATGTTTATTGGCGAAAATGGAAACCGGCTTTGGCTTGCTCTCTCAACATGGGTTTCAAATTCACAGAAGAAGCACCAATCATTGCGCATACCTGTCAAACAAAGCTAAAGCACATAAAGAAAACGAAGCAAAAGAGTTTGAAGCATTAACGCCAAACAAAAGAAAAAAAAGGAACTTTACATTCTCTCCTGTGGCCTTTCTCCAGTAGATATGCAACAAGAGGACGTGTCCAGGAAAGGCATTGTAGAATCACATTGGCAAAACAACTGAAATAATATTAAAGAAAATCTTACTGAAGGGAGAAATAAAACAAACAACTCATTAAAGCTACACTAGAAATCAGATGAACACAAACCTGTTTCCACAATTCAAGAGTCCACAGGGAGCCAAATCAGGATTGTCCCAGTTAAAATATCTAACAAACTCTTCATATGGGAAAAGAACCTGCAGAAGTTGCATAATAAGCATTTCAAAATCACTCTATCAAGAGATTTGTCAACAAAAGATGAGAAAAAAAGAAGAAGAGAGATTACTTCTCTTGGCTTGAGGCTACTATTGTTTAGTCCCCAATCAGAAACCAATGAAATCCTAGAAACAGATCTATTCCCAAACGGAGAATCTCTGAACCTCAGGCCATTTTTTGCAGATGGTGTTAAAGTAGTAATCCCAAAATCCTTGCACTTTCTTTGATGACCTAAATCCCAATCTGATTTTTGGCATTCTGGTGAGCTAATAGCAAAAAGACAAAGGAACTCAATTCAAAAAAAATATTCACTTAAAACACACACAAAAAAAACTGATCCAAACTAAACTCAGATAAGTAAAATTCACATAAGTATCTAAGCATCAACGTAAAGTTCAAGACTTGATAAGAATTACACTCGACTCTGAGAATTTTCCCAAAAAAGAGAATTGAGGACATACCAGTATCGAACGGATTTACAGCGAGAGCATTTCTTGGTGGAATATTTCCCACAGACAGAGCAATCCTCTGCGTACACCGAAATGAATTCCCTGTCGAAACCTCCGGCGGCGGCGCCGCCGATATCGAAGTACTTAGCGGCGGTGTTTCTGAGAAAGTAAAAGACACCAACGGCGAGGAAGAATAGAGTGGCTATGAGGCGAGTGAAGACAGAGAGATCCACCGGAAAACAAACCTCATGCATCTAATTTTTGTTTCTCGAAATCATCGATTTCTTCTTACTTCTCGTTTCTTCTGTATTTTAAGAATTCACTTTTCATTGATTTGTTACTTCGTGGAGAAGACAGACAGTGTTGAGTGTTCTATGTGGGTTTGGGCCTTTCTAATGCAACTTCTATTTTAGTTCAAACATTGGACCTTTCCATTTTTATTTTCTTTTTTCTTTTATCAGTTACGTTTTTTTGTTGTCCTTTTTTGCAATATTTCCATTTATACACTTAACTGGTTAAGAGATGTATTATAGTATTGATTTCGCTGGATTCTAACAATTTTAAGATTCATTAACTTAATTAACATACGTATACATAAGAAAAAGTGTTGTTTTTTTGGTTTTGAGTTATCTAGGATAAAGCCACTTTTTGTTTACTATTTCCAAAGCAGTGGTGAAGATAAGAAAGGAAAAAACAACCATTTCGCAGTTGTCCCTGACACACTTATCAGTGGCTGAATATTATGGACAAAAAATATTTGTCCACCCTAACAATGGTATTATTGAACGTTGTAAAATAAAATAACTCCATCTTGAACAACGTCATATAATTCTTTAACAAAAACAAAGTCATATAATAAAACATTGGTCTACAAGAGTAATTTGAAGATATCTTTATTCCCCATTTGTCTTCTCTTCTCTCTGTGCCACATTCAATTTTTATAAAATTAAAACGAAAATTAAACAAACGATATACTAACTTATCAGATCACAAATCATACCTGAGTTGTTGATTTCCTGCAGTGAAACTTCTAGTTTCTGTTCCATTGTCTCAAGCTCTGTCCGAAACCGTCTGATACTAGTTAAAGAATCTACAACACTCTGTTTCACCTTCGCCATCTGATGTGAGACAGAGCAAGGTCGCGTGTGCTGCAAGTTTTGATTACCACTGTATTTGTTTGATGCTCGAGACGCTTCTCCTTCTGCATCTGTCTTCTCCCTTATCTCAATCTTCGGTCTAGTTTCCTCACTCAAGTTTTGAACTCGAGCTCTCTTGTATGTCGCATCGTCTGGTTCGGACGGTGGTTCCTCCATCTGAAAACGAGTCACTGTTTGATTAACTTGGCAAAACCCTAAACGTAGAGTACAAGCTATTAACGTTCGCACTGACCTTGGAGCAGAACTTGAGCAACGGACTTGTCCCTTCCAAGATCAACTCCAAATTCAAAGACTCTCCTGCGCCTACTTCATTCGCTGCACAGAAACTTTTCCAACCTTTACCACTATAAATATACATCAGCCCATTTCCTTGATCCATAAGCTTCATCGGCCACTCAACTTTGTCTTTGTCCACTAGTATTATCTTCCCCGGCTTGTTCAGCATGTTCAATCTCGTGAAACTTACCGGTAGATGCTGCAAAACGTTCAATATTGAAAAAGACACAATGCATTGAGAGAAACCCGATATAAAGGTTCTGAAAACTCACCTGCTTACCGTGCTCAAGGCTGCCTGGTGTAACAGTTAACTTCAAAAACCGGTTTTCTCCGTTTTTGTGATCGAGATAATCTTCCTCAGACCGAGTTTGCCTCTTCCTCTCGGTCTTTGTGCGGCTGCAGAGCTGAAACACAGGCGTTTCCGTATTTGGGAGCAGTTTATATGTGCAAGAATCTCCAACTTTGAGTTTATTTTCATTGCAAAAACTTGTCCAACCTCGAACTATGCAAACCCGAGAAGACGCGTAGCTCTTTAGTTCTGAAACCCATGACCTTCCTTCTTCGTTCATCAAAACTATATCTTGCCTTTCTTTGTTTAAACCGTTTCGGTTTACGAAAACTATGGGCACAATCTGCATCAGTCATCGTATTTCATAGGGTATAGTTACACATACACTCACGCGTATTCAAAACTATAAACTAGATTTATAGAATACAGTAACAACAAAGAAACGGCCAAACAAACTAACCACTGCATCTCTCAATAGATTTGAAGCAGTCACGTATTGTGTAAAACAATTGAGATCACTAGTCAGATTCAATCTTCACATTCTCCTCAACGTCTTTCTCAGATCCTGATGATATTTCTGAACAAGAAAATGAAACGTTTCAAGAAGATAAAAGAGTTTCAACAAATGAAAATGCTAATTGAATCATATACCAGTTTCATCACACTCTTCGTCTTCTTCAAGGCTACGAGACGGTGAGTATGAGTATTGGATCTCACAGCAACTTGTTCCTAAAGCAGTGACATGGAACAACATGTCTCCTTCGTGTCTGAAGACGACGATATCACCGATTCGAAGATCATGTGCCTCCACGTACTCTTTCCATCCGATGGTTAGTCTATTGTCTTCCATTTTCACTTCCCATGTTCTCTCCGACGCATTTGATATCAACTTTACAGTCTTGCCTTCGTGTTTTCCCTCTATGTACTCTGAGAAGAACTTAACAGGAATGTTCTGCAACAGACAAAACAGAACCATGAGACTATATATGTTCATAGAGATTAATTAAGTGAGATACATAGATAGAGAGATTGGGTACGAGGTGACTCTGGAAACCGGGAAGAAGAGGCTGGAAGAAGTGCCTGCTTGTCTGAGAGAACGGTGATCGATTCGCCATTTCTGATCACTTCAAGAAACCCAAAAGTTTTCTCAAAGCAGTTCAATGAGAGTTACACAAAGAAAGATTATTGCGCCTCTTCAAGACCTCTCATATTCCTCTTCTATAAAAAAGTAAACTCCATTTCTTCTTTTTCACTTTACATGAAATGAGAGAGACGTAAAAAATTTCAAGTTTCAAAATATTTCTCAATTAAAAAGATACATTCATATCCTTAAAACATAAAATGGGGTGAGAGAGGCTCGAACTCTCGACCTCAGGATCACTCAATAGCTATGAGACCTACGCGCTAGCCAACTGCGCCACCACCCCTTTGATATTTTCTCTATCTCTATTTTCTACTCAAAGCTCTACAAGATTTTATCAATCAGTCGGTACTTACAATAAGTAGAAGTTGAGGAACGAGTTGGCAAAATCTCTGTTAGAGAGTAAACCCGAATTTGAAACAAAATGAAAATTTCAAACACAAACAATGAGCAAAGTCACTATATTCGCAGTTCTAAAATAAACAGCTTCAAATACCCATCTGATTATGAACACTCAACTAAAATGGTTTGATATCGAACACATACAATTAAGGTTTCATATGACTTCTATGAACACTCAGATGGTATGATACCGATCCGATTATGACTTCTCTAAAGACTCAACTTGATTAAAATGGTTTCATATCGAGCAATATCTTCATCATTAAATAAGTAAAAAGGGAAACAAAAATTTAAGTTTAAAAGGTCATTTAACTAATAGAGGATAAATCAAAAAACGCATGTCCAAAGTGATTGTGCACCAATGAAATGGATGAACAACAGAAACATAAACTCAAACTAATTTTTTAAATGCCGGAAAAAAAAACAAAAAACTAGGATTCTCAAGCTGTTTAGGCAGTAACGGCGGGCTTGGCGGCAGCAGAAGAGAGTCTAGACCTCTTCTTTGCCAAACTCTCACTTCTCCTATCACGCTGTTCCTTCAACCTTGAGGCAAGAAGCTTCTGGTACTCAGCTGCATCAGAGTTAGCCTTAGCAATTCTCTTCTTCTTGTCAGCAAGTCTAGCTCTCTTCCTCTGAAGAGTCAATGGAGTCACAAGCCTCTGGATCTTTGGTGCTTTGCTCACTTTCTTGCCTGTTCAAAACCAAAGTTGAATAAACAAGTTAACAAGACCATAACTACTCTCAAATCTGTCTGAGATAGATTTCTGAGTTCACTCTCACCTTTCTTGTTAGTGAATTCACGGCGGTAAGTGTTGACATAGGTCCTGACATCATCATCCTTTTTGAGGTTAAACAATTTACGGATCTTTGATGCTCTCTTAGGCCCTCTCATTCTTGGTCTCTCGGTATCAGTAAGCCCGGGAAGATCATTCTCACCCTTCTTCACGATGACAAGGTTAAGAACAGAGAGATCAGGGCTCACAATGCAACCACGAACAGACTTTCTTCTCCTCTCTCCATTCCTCCTTCCATGTCCTCTGAAACAAGGAGTTCCTGCTCATCCATTAAAAAACAATGTTAAATACACATCAAACACACAATACAAATGTAAATGTGTAAGAGACAATTCGAATACATACCTCTGTGAAGCAAAAGGCGAACACGGCCTGGAGTTAAAACTCCCTGCTTCATTGGGAAACCTTGCTTATCACACCCACCCTTTATTTTAAACACGTATCCCTTGAACTCCTGTAATAATAACAACCTCATAAACCTCAATTTTCAAAAAAAGATAAATCTCAGAGTCATGAGATTAAATGAAGATTAAATGAAATTGTACCTCACCCAAAGCATCTCCACTGACTTCTTGGGAGAGTCTCTTGTCGTAAAACGCACGGCTGCATCAACAGAAGTCAAGCTCAATAACTATAACCATTGATCACAAATACTTAAAACTAAAATCCAGACATGACAATTGAGCAGATACGAAACTTAGGTTTGTAAATGAAACATATAAGAATTTGATTACACAAGACGAACATTTACAATTCGAGACCAGTTTTTGTTAACTGGACCTACCAATTTTTACAGTGATATCAACAAACATCAATCAATAGTTCTGAAAACCTATAAAAAATCTACAAATAAAACAATTATTGGAGATGAAACAGAAAATAAAGGTCTTACAGTTTCTGGTCATCGTCGATCTCGAGCTTCTTCTGGCAACCAGTGGTTGGATTGGCGATGTTGAACTAAAACACGGATACATGAAAAGATGAGCAAACGAGAATAATTATCAACAAAGAATGTAAAGACTCTAATCGGCGTTACGTACCTTCATCTTCTCAGGTCGGCTTCAGCTACTAGAGAGAAACGGCTCTTGCGATCGACATCTAGGGTTTCACAACTATCAGACTCAGCGTATTTATATCAGCAAGAAGGTTGATTTTGTTTTATTGTATGGGCTACTTTTCCCACCTTTGGGCCAGATAGCCCATTTAGCCCTTTTTTATATGAAATCAACTAGTTTGACCCAAAAAAAATCGACTAGAAAAACAGCCTTGAAATTTATAGTTTTTGCCTTTTTGGTTCAAAGAATTTCAAAACAAACAATTTCTTTGTTTCATTTTAATAAATATTAATTAATTTAATTTGTCAGATACTAATGTTTAATTTATTTTTGACACGCTTTTCGAAGTATATTTAATTATTTTAATTTGACATCAGAGGCAAATTAATTATGGTGGTTCACCTTTTACATAAGAGTTACATCCACTTTTCATAACATCGAATTTAGTCTATAAGTTACTATTTTTTCTCTTTTGTATGATAGAGTAGTTATAGTTGCCTTTCATTTGTAACTTGTGCATGTGACCATCGTTGGCTGCTGCGTGGTCCATCCAATTCCTAACCAGATTTACAATTAATGTTGTTTTGTATTTTATACCCAACCACGAGATTAGGTACACTCTCCAGGTTGTGACACTATCTTTGTAGATTAGAATTCTATGTGTGAGTTGTGTGAGACTGAATACTAAAGCCGCCATGTAAAATGGTGTTTTTTCTTTTGCTTTTGTACAACATATTTTTCTTTTCACTCTCTTACTATCCAAATCTATATGTAAACACGTAAAACGCAAACATAAACAATGAAAGTTTAAAGTGCAATAAATTGGCCTAACACTTTGTCTTTTTGGCTCATGTTTTACTTCTTCGTTTGCCTAACATCACCCACACTAACCAATAAGCTTAATCCCTTCCAGATATCTACAATTCGGTTTGCTATTAATATCTTCCACTCTGAACAGCGACCTTGTAGATTATGCACGCTATTCCTTCCAGCTTGAGATTTCACTTTTATGATGGCTCACTTTGTATTTCTTCTCCTGATTACATTATATCCTTATCATATGGTTGTTTCTAGACTATTGTAGAAAATGCAACAAAATTTTAGGCAAAAATATTGGGTCATCAGTCACCAAACCAAAAGTCGGTACACTTGGTTTGAAATTTCTCCCTATAAATCGGCACTAAGTCTAAATGCTGAAATCTACCTTTCTTCCATCTCTACCTTTGTTATCTATCTTCTTCTATTTTCCAACCAACAACAACAATGAATAACCCGCCCTTAACCACTTACCCTAAACCGGGTCTAACCAAAGAAGAAGAAGTTGACAAAGAAATGATAGGTTTGCAGGCGCTGAGGATCACGAACACATTGGCTTTCCCCATGGTTTTCAAAGCTGCATTGGACCTTGGCGTCCTCGACGCGATTGCTGCCGTCGGCAACGGCGCCTGGCTCTCTTCTTCCGAGATAGCTATAGATCTCCCTACCAAACCCACCAACCCAGAGGCGCCAATATTGTTAGACCGGATGTTACGGTTACTCGTCAGCCACTCGATCTTGAAGTCTCGAATAGTTGCAACCGGAGAAAACGAACGAACCGGGACCCAAATGGTATATGCAGCCGAACCGGTTTGCACGTTTTTTCTTAAACAGGGGTGAGGACGACTCGGGTTATTTCATGTCCCTATTCATGTTGCTTCAAAGCCAAGTCTTTTTCAAAACTTGGTACGTGCCTAGTTATTTGCAAATATACCAAATTAGTAGGTGATCCTTAATTATATTAAACCGGTAATAACCTTTCTAAGTAAAACCAATAAAGCCATAAAAGTGTTCTAAATGCACTTACTTTTTCAATGGAGAATTGAAGATTTGTTTTAAGGTCATATATATTAATTGCAAAATATTAGCTGAAATTAGTGTCAATCCAAGGATGAAACCACTTCATGTCTAGATTTGGATTAGTTTCAGCTAATATTCTCTGCGCAAGATTTGATTGAGGTCTCGGCGGCAAGAAGAAGAAGCCGAACGGGCGATCGATCTGTCACTGGCGACATGCTGTGGTTATGGCCGACTGATTCCATCAAATTCCCAGCTCCGGTAAGCTATTCTGGCGCTAGACGAACTTGGATCCACTGAAACTTTTTGTTTCAATTTCCCCCTCTGGATTGTTCTTCTTATTATTGGAATGCTTCGATTTCGTAGATTCTGAATGTTTTATTCTTCGCTGAATGTTTTGACTTGGTGATTTCGGGAATCCAGTTGAGCTATGGGCAAATTTTAATCTGTAAAATGCGATTTGCGTGCGGCTTTTTCGATGAGTGCATAATGTTTGCTATACACTATCGGTGTTATAGGTCATATAAGGGGAGCTGATTTTAAAACTTTATATACCACAATGGATAGTGATCATCAAGATATTAGGAACTGTCTCTTTTTTTTTTGGAATTTTTAAAGATGTAATGAATCTCGAAGGAAATAGGGAAAGGGAAAACAAAAGATGGATAAAGATACGCTATCAGTGTTCTGCGTTTGCTTCTTCTTGGTTATTCTCTGCCACACCGTGGCCGGGGGAGCATTGACATTTCGCCACGTTATTTATGTATGAATTTTGATCTGCCTGAAGGAACTTTTCCCACAATTCTTTCAGGGTTCTTTGATTTGGGTTCTCCTTCAAGAAATGAAACACAAATTTCCCCAATGCTGCAGCGCAAACTATGGCAGCAGCAAGAAACAAAACCCAAAAACTATCGATGCCAAGTTGGCGGAAGGATACTGAGGGATTTGGATCAGGGTTGGTGAGTGGATCTCTACAACTTTCATCTATTGCCTTGAACCATGCATTCTCGAGTTCGGTTGCCTTGTTCGACTCTTCCACTTTTAGAATGGCCCTTGAAATATCAGCCACTAGAGGGGATCCAATGGGAAAGACCTGCAAAAGAAACTTGTGGTCTTAGCACTTGATGCAAGACGACTTCAAGAGAAAGCTGTAACAAACTAGCAGTGAATGGTCTTTGATGCGAATTTATGGACTTACAAAGCCTAATCCATCGACCTTGAATGGTGTTTGGACCATTTTATACTTGTTACAGTACTGTCCAAGAAAAACTCTCACGTAAGGTACCTCCATGAAAGCTGCAGAAATATCACCTTTGCTCAGTTGCTCGTCACAGTTTTCTGCAGACCCAAAGGATCGGAGACTATCCTTTGAGAAACCTGATTCTATGAGTCTATCGAAAATGAAGGAACTAGCTTGATATCCCACAGGTTCTCTTTTTGCCAGCAAGTTGTTTATGTTAGTCACCGTTGGATGAAGTTGTTGTGATGTAAGAAGCGACGCCAAACTAGCAGTGTAACTCTGTGTCAACACAAGTACTAAAAAGTACCAAATGATAACCACGAACCTCGCCCAGAAGCTAAGCACTCTTTCTCCTGTAGATGTATTGTGATTGAAGCAAGATTATTTTTGGAAATAGGTGGAGTACTGAAGTATGTGAAAATGAGCATTGGTTATGCAGTGTAATGAACAGAGAGAGCATACTTGGTGCAAAGACCATAATGGAGAAAGCGAACCAGAAGATAGTGCTGATTTGATACTTGCCAGGGCCATCAAAGTCTGGGTTTACCCTATGTTCAAGAACCCATACGACAAGGCCAATAATGAGAAAGGACAAAAGGCTGATTAGCCAAAGTTCCAATTTCAAAGGCCTCAAAAAGATGGTACTGTTTCTTCTAACACTGTCTTTAACAGGGACGACCAGACCTACGCCTGATGGTGTGTATGGCAATGAGAAATCAACAGATATTGACCTATTTGCTGATATTGTTGTATCTGCCACCACAG
The DNA here is from genome assembly GCA_963555745.1 of Cardamine flexuosa. Classification (NCBI taxonomy): domain Eukaryota; kingdom Viridiplantae; phylum Streptophyta; class Magnoliopsida; order Brassicales; family Brassicaceae; genus Cardamine; species Cardamine flexuosa. The sequence goes on along the minus strand of OY743215.1, from coordinate 3,296,478 downwards.
CATCATACTTCTGTTTCAAACATAACGAAGAAGGACGTGGTTTGAACAATGGAGCTCAACGGAGATTGAGCATATAAAGAAGAATAAAAAATGGTCAGTGTCTCTTACCCCGAGATATACTTGGTAGACTAACGTATCATAATCAACATTTTCCGCAGGAATGAAGTCATAGGAAACATCATAGGGCATCGCTTGAATTACAGCCTCGAAGTAGTCGATGCAGAATCCACTGAAAATTGTTGAATTGGTAATAGGATCCCTTGTACCCTTCACAAATTGTTGAAAACTATTTTTGACTGGGACGCCAATCTGCAGCCTTTTCCCATTTGTCGGGATTTCCCATCCTTTAGGTACGGAAGTAGTGTCTCCAGGCCATATGATTGGTCTGAGTCGATCTTGCCAGGAAGAGAAAGTAGTCGTGGTATCTGGTTTTTGGTCCACTGTCTTCAAGAGACCATGCTCTTTCATCCAGAATCCTAGGGTCCTTCCTCCTTGCCCGTTCACATTAACAATCTCAAACACTGATGGCTGCAGTTGTCCATTGGTAAATTCGAAATCACCCACAAGACCTTTGAACCGAACTCTAGAGAGTGTCTGGAGAAGTTTTGGACCATATTGAGATACACCTAAACCTTGCAGTTCAGACACGTTCCTCTTGGCATCCGTCTTGACAAAAGTCAAATTTGATGTCCCAGCTTCTTCGATGGCCAGTGCCAGTGCAGTGGTGGCATCATATGCCCACAATCCATATACGTTCAGGTCAGAAATTGGGAATCTCTTCATCCATCGAGCTCTAAATTTTTCAAGCTCTTCGGATCTTGGGACATAAGTCTTTACACCCAATACCCCTTGCATTGATTCAATTTCCATCTCGTTCATGATACTTAGAACATCGGTGATTGCGTTGGTGACGATCCAGACATATCCTTGTTTCATCAAACCAATTTCCTTAGCTTTGGCAAAAAATCTTGAGGCAAGCAATTCGACAATGTGGACAACAAATACTCTAGTGGGTAGAGTCATCATCCGGAGAAGTTCTACAGAGATTTCTTCATCCGTGGCATTGGGAGAGATCACGGTCCTATAAGGTATACGAACGTTAATCTCTTGTAACGCATCGGTTAGACGAGGCATTATACCTTCTCCAAATGTGTCGTCAACGTATACAGGTGCAACCTCTCTCCACCCAAAAACTTTGATGATTGCTTTAATAGCATGCACTTGATATGAATCATCATATGTAGCGCGAAAGAAGTATTGACTACGGATGGAAGCAAGGGATGGGCTTGTTGCAGAATATGAAACAATCGGCACCTGAGATTTTTGTCCCATCTCAATTATGAATTGAGCCTGCATCGAAGTCCATGGTCCTAGAATCGCTTTCACTTCCTTGTTCGTTATCAGATCAAGAGCTGTGACAAAGTCAATGCCAAGGAATGTTTTGTTATGCAAAAGAAAACTTTGGAGGAGACAGCATAAATGTAGACAAGAAGTATGCATATGAACTGATGATTACTGACACATATATTAGTATATATAGCTCAGTGCATGTGTGTACCTGCTGCTGCTGCGACAACAACATCTTTTTTGGAGTCAACAATGGTGGTTGCAATCCTTGTTCGGGTTTCTGGATGAGAAGAGTAAAAATCAGAGAGAGACATGTTGATACAGAGCAAAGTCATGTTGGAGTATGCCATTCCGATATCATTCACGATTCCTACATTAACATCGCTTGCTCTATTTTGCGCTTCTCCGACTTGCATCAGGAAGACGATGACAAAGAAGAGTAAGCTGAGAACGAGGTTGTTTTCTCTCTTCATTTTTTCTTCCTTCTTCTTGTTAGCACTTGCCGAGAAAGAATGAAACTTGGTCGTCTATATGGTATGTTCTTTGTTGCAGCATGAGACAATTTGGGAATTGGAGAAGTCGTGATATTGTTAATTATGAACTTGTTGAATGTATAAAACTCCAAATGGCATATTACTCAAAGGAACTAACTTGTTTTTTTAATATGATAAGTTAGCTAGCGATTAAGGTCAACTATTGCGAAGTAGGAGACTTCGTCCCGTGCATTAAACCATATACATATCATATATGTAACAAGTTTCTCTAAGTTAATCATACATTTTTAGCGATATTGTTGACAGATACAGAACAAGCAAACGACTATGTTCCTATATATACATAGACTGAGAGAGAATTGTTCATACGCCACTTGCTTCTTTTCTTCTCTCGAGTTGCCAACATAAATAGTCTTAAACAGAGTTTGATCTGGTGCAGAACTTAAGCACAGGACTTGCATGTTTCTTCCAAATGAGTTCCAACACAAAGGACTCGCCTATCTTTACGCCCTGAGCTTCACAGAATCCTTTCCAGTCTCTTCCTAGTCTCATTCTTCCGTCTATGTTGTCTCTCACAAGATGCACCATCCAAGTTACTCCATCTTGACCCCACAGAGTTATCTTCCCTGGCTTATTGATGCCATTCACCTTCGTGAATTGGAGGGGAAGTCTCTGCGCAAAACTAAAAATGATTCACCATAACACATCTCAAGAAAAAAAATAGACAATCTCGAGACTTACCAGTTTATTGGCTTTAAAAGAATACGGTGTAACAGTTAATGTCACAAATCGATTTTGGTTTGCCGAAGATGAAGCTCTACTTCTCGAGCATACCCTTAAGCTGCTTTTGTCTTCCATGCTCTCCTCCTTTACAATGATGTCTTTAACGCTCTTCTTCTCTTCACTTTCCTTGGCTTCACTACTCTCTTCTCCGCTGCTCGGATCTGTGGACAGAGAATTTACATCGGTACCTTCTGGACACTCTACTAGCCTTGTGTTACTGTTGGTTTCTTCTGCAGAGCACAAACATAGAACATGTTTTCCCCTGGTTCTAACCAGTTTAAACCTGAAGAAACTTCTAGCTTTTAACTCATTTGCATCGCAGAAACTTTTCCAGCCTGGTGAGATAACAGTAACGTCGTTTGACTTATGGTATTTCAAAACTAAATTCCATGTTCCACCGTTTCCATTCTTCAAAACTATCTCACATCCTTCCTTGAGACCATTTGAGCTCACAAATTTCCTTGGAAGATACTACAAATACAAAACACACAAATATATGATTTAAACACAAAAGAGGACAATCCAATAAATCATCTGCAATTCGAAAACTGTACGTACTCACCAGCGCATCATTTCGTAAGCTGGAAGGCGTGATAGATCCCTTGAACCAAGAGAGTTTTGTTGACGATTCTGCATCAGGTCTAGATCTTACTTGACACAAACGGATTACAGGAGTTCTTGAATTTTTGACAAGTTTGAAAGTATATAATTGATCTTGCTTCATCCCATTGTCATTGCAGAAGCTTTTCCAGCCATGTCTAAGATAAGTCTTGACGCCGGTTTTGTCATGATCCAAACTTAACTTCCATGATCTTCCCTTGTCGTTAAGAATAACAACTTTACCGTCTTTTTTGCTCCAACCGTTTGACCTCGCGAAGCTAATTGGAAGATACTGCCAAAGCCATCACAAATTAACAATAAAATAAATCTCTCAGGTAAACAAATTCATACTATTAATATAAAGATATTTGTTTTAGAGAAATTAACCAGTTTGTCATTGCATAGGTTTGAGACTGTGACATTAGCTACTAAACAAGAATCGTCAGATGAAGAATCTTCTTCTATTACTGGATTCTTCTTTGCCTTCTTCTTCATTGGTTTAGTTTCTGACGCTAAAACCAATTAAAACAAAAATCAATAAAATTTGTCTTCTTTCTCCAGATTTGAAGTACATTTCATTGGAAAGACAGATAATTTACCGATATTGTCACTATCATCATCATCAATGTTGTGAGATGATGATGATATATATTCAATCTCACAGAAATTGGGGCCCATTGGAGTGACATGAAACACCAAATCTCCTTTATGTCTGAAAACAATGACATCACCAACACGAAAATCATGTGCTGTGAAGAAATCTTTCCAGCCTTTGGTGAGTCTCCAATCGTCATCAATCTTCACTTCCCAAACAGTATCTGAAACATCCGATCTCAATTTCGCAGTTTTGTGTTCGTGTCTTCCTTGGAGATGCTTCAAGAAGAAGGTTACAGGAATGTTCTGTAACAACAAAAGATTTGTTAAAAAACGAAACCATATATCTCAAATAAGCTATAAATATACTCGTAGAAGAGAAGACAGAGATATAGTTACGATGTGAGAGTCGAAGCCGGGAAGAATAGGCTTGAAGAAATGTGGGTTTGTTGGAGACTGGAGAACTGGGTCTGCCGCCATTGTTGATGGTTAGTAAAAAAAAAGAGCTTTCTTCCACAAAACAAAAAAGTGTTGGTTTTGATAAACTTTATCTTCTTAAATTTGTGGTCAAGCTATTATCTTTCATAGCTCTTTTCATTTATTAGAGATTCAGCTACTTTTTCATTGAAGTGTGCATCTTTCTTCAGTCCATCGGTCCGAACTCAACGTCATATCTCAACACTTTTTTGTTATGAACTTTTTACTAGTAGTGAGTGACCTCATCCTCGTACTCAACAATACAACTAAAAACCATAACTAAAATCTAAACATATCATAATCAAATTAAAAAGGAGTAAATAATAATGCTGTCTCATTATTATCCAAACATTTCATAACATAAAGTTAGTTACTTTGTTCTTCCTTTTTCCAAAGACAATCGAAAGTTACAGACTTGGGATCTAAAAATCATATATCAGACATAGATTGGTTCCATTTTGACGTTGGGGCAAAACGTAAGTAGAGGAAATCTATTTTCCCAAATTAGCTCCAAAACGAAAGGCTTTCCTATCTTAAGCACCCCATTAACTTCAAAGAAAAGTTTCCATCCTTTTCCTAATCCTCTTCTTCCATACTTTGGTCCATCACAAACCAATCTCGTTATTCGCTTCACACCAGATTTATCCACCAGAATTATCTTCTTATGCTCCTTTTTAATGCCATTGGTCTTTGTGAATTCTATAGGAAGAATCTACACATACAGATATAAAAAACAATTAGAGAAGAAGAAAACATTTAAAAGACCTGAATGATACAGAAGAACTTACAAGTTTGGAGCTTTTGATATTGTATTCGGTGAGAATGATTGTCACAAGTCTGTTTTGTCTTGAAGATGATGAAGCTACCCATCTTCGACGCTTCTCAGTCTTTCTCATCGTTCTCTCTTTGTTCATTAGTTCCGGACAATCTTCTTCAGAACAGATACAGATCATTGGAGTAGATTTACCATCTCCAACAAGATTAAACACGATGGAATCTCCTCCTTTTTTTCTGTTTTCAATGCAGAATCTTCTCCATCCTCCTCTCATATAATAAGATCCTTCTGATTCTCTAAATCCCAAATTCAATGTCCAAGAGTTTCCCTCTTTATTCACTGCTATTATCTCGCGAAATCTTTTGTCCAAAGCTTTTGATCTTGCAGCTTCCTTTGGGATGTACTGCAACACCAATCCAATCCACATAGATATATATATGCATCGTGATTCATGTAAGTAAGTAAGTAAGTACTTACAAGTCTGTCAAGTTGAAGATTTGAAGCAGTGACGTTTGCTACAAAACAGTAATCGTATGATAAAGAAGACTTTGGCTCTCTTTTGGGTTTTAGATTCTTGTTCCTCAAAACGTTTCCTGAATCATAGAAACAATTTTTTATTTTTTTATTATCTCAACACAAGTATCATCCTCTTTGGTTGTTCTTGGATTGAAGCAATCATTAAGAAAAACTTACTAATGTTGTGCTGCTGATTCTCATTGTTGTCTTCATTGTCAGCATCAATGTCTTCCTCCTCTTTGATGTGATAATTTGCGTATTGAATCTCACAGAAACTAGGACCGAAAGGTGTAACATTAAACACCATGTCTCCTTGGTGTTCGAAAATAACAATGTCCCCAATTCGAAGATCATGTGCAGTCGTAAACTCTTTCCAGCCTTGTGTGAGTCTCCGGCCGTCCATTTCCACTTCCCAAGTTTTGTCTGAAGCTTGAGATCTAAGTTTCGCAGATGTGTGCTCGTTTTTTCCTTGTATGTGCTTGGAGAAGTATGCAATAGGTATTTTCTGCAACCAACATGAGACAACATAGGATGACTATAAAGAAAACAAAGCATGAGCCAAAATGAGAATGTGTTGCATATCAAAGCATAAGTGATGCTTTGTAGTTTTATTAAGTTTAATATTTAACCAGAAAAACATGCACAAACAGAACCTATTCTGAAAGAAATCAAAGAATGATGGAAACAGAGACAAAGAGAAAGATCTGAGAGGGTACGAGGTGAGCGTCAAAACCGGGAAGAAGTGGCTGGAAGAAATGCGGATTGGTCGGAGACTGGAGTGATGGATTCGCCATTTCAACTTCAAGAAGATAAACTTAAGAAATTTTCTAACTTAGATTTTCCTGGTCTCCTAATGAAGAAAAAAAACGAAATAAATCTTGTGTTTTTGTGCTCTCACCGAATAATATGGCATGTCCATCACTTTTCCTTTAGTATACAGTAGTTTTTTCAGACTTTTGTCTTCGTCATGGTAAAAAGCTGTAGATTCGTGGTGCTTTCTTTTGTCTTTTGGGTAAAAACTGCTTTCTTTTCTCTTTTTGAGTGAAAAGATAAAAAGAACCAAGAAAATCATGTTACTTATTGTTAATTCCAAGTAAATAACATACTTAGAAAACATTTTGTGGCATTGGCATAATCAAACTTGAAAAAGTAGAGAACATTTAGATCTTGCAACGATGACCTGTTATTATGGTCCCTCAATCCTACATTACCCAGTTAATCACAAGCTCAGAAGGATACTTATCTTATTATCACAACTTGAAAGTACAAGAATGGAGAATCAAAACCCCAACAACGCCAGATACACAAGTCAAGAAAAACAAGCAACAAAGGAATATACATGTAATTGATGACTAGGAAGACAATGAAACACAACAGAGTCCTTAGTAGGCAAAGGTGAAGACTTTCCTGGTTTCTATTCGTCCCTTGCTGCAGGATCCATTCCAGTCGCAGGACTATCAGCAAAATATTCTGGATGCTTCATGTTCACACCATACTACGAAACCGAGTTTATTCATTGGTTAGCTTTTCATTACTAGTTAAGATAAAGATGAATAAAAGAATTGCCTATCTACTATAACTCAGTTACTGTAATCCATAGCGTTAAGACAACTTGGCATGTTCCTTAACCTTTTCTGTTTCATACTTAATTCTGTGATACTAAATTAGTTTCATGCCATTCGTATTAAGAGTAATGGTCAATGCCTCATTTGCAGCTTAACTAATAACAAGAGCATCTATAACTTCTTCTCATACTTCTGGACGTCTAAGGGTAAGCCACCACGGAAAACATGTACTTAGAGAAGAAGAAAAAGTATTTACCTCACGCAAAGCTTTTGATAGGTCTTCCATGGTCAGTATCAAACGCTTCTCCTGTTCAGGACAACAATATTCATGACATATAATCCCAAAAAAAGGAAGCAAAGGGCAAAAACTAAAGCGTTCAAGAGGAACCACCTTTTGCTGTTTTTTGTCTTTCACAACTGGTGCTGGTCTAGCCTTGCAGTGCCTGTATATAATTCACAATTCGAATTACTCATGGGGGCTTATATCAAACTAAATTTTACTGGGAAAAGTAGTTAAAACACCCCTTCATCTCATCCACTCAGAATGGGCGGGCCGCTTACCTCCTTCAGATATGAAAAAGGAGTACAAAAAATTATGGAAAAGTAGATGAAAACTTACTGAAGGGCATCGCTGGCAACATCTGCAACAAACTTTTGTGTAGCAACAGCAACTAGCCTTATTCTGTCAACCCAGTAGACAAAATTTCAGTACAAACTGAGAAGAATAGATACAGGAAAAGATTATGAAAAGACGAAAATTTCCAAAAACTAAAGATCCCAATGCTAGGCACTCAAGTCGAAAGAAAGAGAAGAACTTCCTCGTTATTTCGTCCATACAATCAAATGTTCACATATCAAAGTGCCAATCTTTTTCAGTGCTACTCCAACATACGTTATCATACCATTTTACAGGAAAAGTTAAATAAAGCAAACCTAAATCCAACACGGAGAGTAATATCCCAGAAGTAAATCTGAACTACAGTGTTTAACCATTAAAAACTGGCGAACCCTAAGATATCTAAGCTGATATAGACCAAGTCATTTGATCTAACTGCTGGTTAAACATTCTAAAACCAAACAATGATTTCGATAATAGCAAGTATCACATATAACTAGGACGGAAATACCTACAATCGTACGTCAGGGCACTGAAACCCACTCTTAGCCAAGTAGTGCTCCACTAGATCATCAGGAATCTGAAGGAAAACAAAACAAATCCAGATCTCAATCAATACCCCAACAATTGCAGAGCCGGGAAAAAACTATGAATACTATAGAAGAAAGTATACCGTAGGAGTATAGTCCATCAGAGAAGCAAGAAACTCTGTAAGAGCAGCATCATCTTCATGCTTTGCCTCACCAGATTGTTGGCCGTGATTCATCTCTCCCACCACCAGAGTACTAAAACGAAATAAAAAAAAAGGTTTTTCAAAACCAGAATCATTAATAGAGAACCTCTGACTTTGCTGAAAGATCGGATTCAGATATGGGAAATCAACATTGCATATACCCAAATTAGAAACTTGTACGAAAGAATGTCATGACACAATCATACCAAAACCCAAGCTATCCAGTTCAATTTACTAATCCTCTATTCCAGATTTTTTTATTTTCTCTTCTGAAATTCATAGTCGCTAAGAAACGAACTAATTCCAGATCATTGTGTTGCAAAGATCATACCAAGTTTTGAACAACATGAAGCATATCAATAACAGAACGAAGAACGATTCATTGATCAAAATTCGTTACTGCCCAATAGAAAATTCTACCGGTAAGACAAAATTGAGCTGAAATCGAAACCAGATATGAAGAAAGCTCGACAAAGTATGCGAAAATGCGAACCTAAACGTAAGGTGAAAAGAGTAGAAATTGGAGCTGAGGTGAGACTATCAATGCTAAGTAAGACAAGTTTCGACGGATTTTGGCGGGGAGAAGAAGGGATCGGAGAGTCGACTACTGATTCTCCGTTGAAACCCTAATTCTCCGACTAGTCCAACCCGAAGCAATTTCCACCGATTGGATTTATTTAACAGATGAGCTGAATCTTTCGATTGGTTAATGGGCCTTTATAATTTAATTTAGGCCCATAACTCCTCATGCATATATATAAACTTTTATATATAAAAACTTTTAAGAGTATAATAATTAATAACATTCCATATGATTATCTTCCAATCAAATCAATTTAAGTTATGTTATTAACAAAAAGAGAATATATAGAAGCATATCCAAAACAAAATTGTGAAACAGTAAAAATTTCAGATCATGACAATAGTGTTGTTCAATCTGCATAATGATCTCTTTTTTTTATTGGGAGACAAAGAATATGACAAGGAAAGCACTTCAATCCACTATCTAGACGACGGAATATAAAATGACTACAAAAGCAGTTTTTGTTTCTTTTTTTTGTCAACTCATAGTCTTGTTAGATGGAAAAACTGAAAAAAAAAAAAAAGTAAATAGAAAAAGACTTATGGCTGAGAGTAGTTTTATTCTATGATGGTAACTAAATTCAATGAATGATTAGACTAATTCTCTTTAAAAAGAGAGATATGATATGATACTTCATTTCACGGGATTCATATGTTTGTTTAGTAACTTACCTACTATAAGACGAAAATACGAGATAATAGTGTCGCTGGTATGCGAAAACTTTATTCCAACCAAAAAGAAATTAAAAAAATCATCGGCTAACCATTGTTTTTATATAAGCTGGAAATTGTAACTGAAGTCATTTGTATCAAAAAACAACTGTTGTGTTATAATTGCGTTTAAAATCGGTAGAGTGTGTATTTGGAATCTTTGGATGGCATACGACCCAAAAAAAAAAAAAAAAAAAAAATTTTACCATTTGAAGGACATATGTGAAAATGTATATAAAACCAAAATAAGAGACAGTTTTTTTCAAGAAACCAGTTTATCTAGTTTTATATTTTAAAAGGGGCCAATTAGAATCCAATGTAACTTGTATATCCAAGTCTCATTGTCAAGAAAAAGGATAAGATTTCATTAGACGACTTTAAAAAACTGTTCCTCACGACATAAGAATATTGTAGACTATATAGGCTAGGAGCCTAGGACGAACTATATATGGATTGATCAGTACTTTCTATTAAATTCCTTTTTAAAACAATGTATAATTTTCTTTGCATTTTTAAACAACATTTTCTAACAATACAAATCGAAATGATGTAGCATGCATAGTAGTCGCAAATCTCACTATGGCAAGGTGACATAGGCTGATAGGCAAGAATTGGCATTTACAGGACAGTTGTTCCTGGTGAGCTGTTTCACTAAAAGCCTAAAACTTATAAAAGTTCTAAAATAATTAGCGCACTAATAGAGTAGACTAATAAGGCTTCAACAATTTTAGGCTTTTTAGCTTAAACATTATAGTAGACGATCAATAATACATCCTACTCTGCTTAAACAAAAGATAAAAATCGACCCGTTGATTAGTTGTTTAAAAATACCAATTTTTATGTGCGAATGAAAACTGCATCGTTTTCAGATTACTTCAGAACTTACACAATCAAATTGTGTCTATGTAGTTTGGAAATGTCTAATTACAGTTTTGATCCGAAATATCAAATATTTTAAAGTTCAATATGTTACACAACATTTAGGATTTCGTTGTTTTTGTAATTACGCTATAATGACAATCACAAAAGCTACTAAAGAAAGTAGTTGTTTTACTTAAAAGAACTATATATTACTTTTGAATTCCGAATCTAAAAAGGATTGTTTAAATAATAATAAAATCAAATCAGGGAGAGGCAAAACATGGTGGCCTATCAAATCGGTTAATTCAGACGAGGCGAATGAGAATTGCTATCGAAGCAATGTATGTTTTTTTTTTCCTAAGAGTGTTCATATGATCTAAATGGAATATTATCCACTATTGTGAATGTGATAGTGACCATACTTTAAAGTTGTATTCCTCACATCAGGTAGTGTAAGTACTCTTTTTTTTTTCTAATCAACTAATCTATAGATACTAAGTAATTTTTCTTTAAGGTGAAAATTAAAAGATCCAGACAAAAGAATTATAATCTGAAAATAGTACTTAAAAACTAAAATGGCCGAAGAGCAAATTTGTTTGTAGATTTTGCAAGTAAACCGCGTATGTGTGTGGGTGTACTATACACTTATACAAGTGGTATCTTCAGTATATAGAAACTAGTTTCGGAAATTAATCTACTTGTATAATATATATAAATTATAAATATTATATATCGTAGTAAATTTTAGTAATTCAATATAAGAAATCAGAAACATATACATATTTAGATAATCGAACACATATAACTGAAAACTATTTGAATGAGGGACGTTCAACTTGCTTGAGGGATTTGTTTTTGGATAACATGGAATTTTATTATTTCAAACACACACTATACAGTATACTGTATACACTAAGATAAAAGCAAGTAATATATTTTGTCTAATAAGTAGTAGTTAACTTGAAAGTCGTGACTCATGTGTTGTTGTAGGGTTACTACTTTTACTTTAGAGTTCCCCGTTTTTTTTAATCGAACTAGAAAATTTATAGTACATATAGTTTAGAAAATTTGTAGTGCATAGTTCCTTATCTAGAAGAAGGGAAGTTTGTACGTCACCAAACACCCCAAAACTCAAGTAGAGAATATGTTCTTGCTTGTTTAAATAATTAATTATGTTTCCCTTCCAATTTAATATTATATTTTTGTCGCTAATCCTCAATTAACTAACGTAAAGTTGGAATATAAACAGCGCAATGCTGTAATTATTATAAATATATGTGGATGTAATCTGACACGAGCTTTCTTTAGTGATTGGTCGCATCTCGCCAACAATTTCTATCATAGTTGAAATGTATTTAATTAAAAATGAATGAAAGTTACTAATAAGAAAGAAATGGCCGTTCAAGTACAAAAGTGGAATCCGATTATCCACCGAAATTGCAATTAAATATTAGAGATTTGTTTTAGGAAAAAGGTTCGCATGCTAAATATAATAATAATGATTTGCATATAGAATAAAAATTTGTGGATAGTTTCATATCCAAGTGGCCTTGCCTTATACGAAACTTACCCTTTAGTAAAGCAAACAACAAACGAATGGATATTGCTTAAATAATACTAACAGTTGCATGTATAACATTTTAACATGTCTTATTTTCGATAATCTTGGTTTGTAACCTCAATCATTACGTACGCTCTAACATTTTTTGTATCATTTCCTACTTAATTACATGATCATTTGGATTTTTGAACGTTCGTTTTATTCATGTATAAGAGTAGTGACGATAAGTGCAAAACGATGAGCGGTGACGGTCCGTGCAGAGAAAAATGTACCATCTGCTGTTACAAGGTGCAAGTGGAAGCCGACGAAACGTGGGACACAAAAAATCTATAAAATATCATTTTCTCATGTTAATAATGATAATGGGAAGCCAATGAACAATATGCCCCTCTTTTTTATAAAGATTTTTTTTGTTTTGATCACTACCATTTCTAAACGATGCATGAGTTCCTTAATGAAAAGGGTTCTGTTTTGTGATTATTATTTTTTGCGAATGGTTCTCTTAATGATAATCGGTTCAATCAACTTGATACATCGAACATAAATTTTCAATACTGAGTAATACATATGACTCACCCGGTCCGATGGATCACACACACACACCTCTATTTAGTATACTACGAGTCTTCGACCATGTAGTTCCCATTATAATGACTTTTTCATTAACAAAGTGATCCCAGATTTTACATTTAATTTATGCTTTTCAAAAAACTTTATTTTTCCTATCCTTGTTCTCGTTTGTCCAAAGAACCGGTATTCATTTTTCACCACCAGAAAATATATAATTAAACTTTGCGACTAATAAACCTTTTTGAAACATAATATGATGTTTCAAAGCTTTTACATATCTTTTTGTTTCCATTTTTAAAATATTTTTACTCGAGAGGATAAGCCAAAATTTTCTGTATATATGAGTTATATTTAAACAAATTAGATTTTTTTAAAGGCTAGATACCTAATTGTCCTAAAAACAAAGCATTATGAAGAAAGCATAAAGAAGGGAACGTACACTTTAAACTTTAAAGATGAAGAAAATTTGGTGGTAGAAAAAAATGAAGTGGGTAAGTATGCGAGATTAAAAAATAATAAAAAGCGAAAATTAGTTAAAGAAAAATAATGGAAGAAGGAAAGCCACGTTTTTCAATTTTACCGTGAATATTGGATAATTCCACAGTAAAATAAATAGAATTTTTCTTTTAACTACATCTGCAAGACTGCAATAGAAGTTTTACAGTACTAAAAGTAGAGAGCTGTACTGAATCGGACATCAAATTATACGTAACAATCTTTACGAATATCACGGATTCACGAGAATGGTATTTTACCACATTAAAACTACATGAAGTTTTAGACAATGTTGTAATCTTATCCATATCTCATAATGCAAAAAATGGAATAATCACATAGCCTGCCTGGAGAGGTAGAAAATAGGAGAGAAACTAATATATATGTCAAATCAAAGCACGAAAGCCAATTGAAATTTGGGAAATTAGGAAGAAAAACAAAATGAGATTGTTGGCACTTTAACCCACAATTTCTCTCTTAGTCTCTCTCTCAAATCATCTATGTTCGCTCTCATTATCGTGCAAACATTGTCATATTCCACTACACCCCAAATCTAATATGCTCTTTCACTATGTCCCCGATTAAATACATTGTAATATATGGATATATTAAAATGTCTACGTGAACAGACGGATAATACATCGACTTCACATATATGCCTCTATCTGTACGGAATATATATATATACTGCTTACGATTATTATTTTTCCCTGAATACGACTTTAAAGAAAAATAATAATAAAATATATATAGATATAAAGTGGTTTAGTGTTTAGTTATGTTGATACATGAATTGAAACGATGAATCATAAAACTGTCCCTTTTTTTTCTTTTCGCACTGTTAAATATTAATCCAACACTCCCAGGGGAGACGCATGTCCAGATTTAATTATGTTGTTTGTTTGATTTTCATTAGTTTTACTATTTTAACTTCATGTTATACTAACGAAATCATATTCAATCCTCTGTTTAATTCGCATCGTATTATGTTAAACCTTCTTGGTTGTTCCTTACTACGAACGTATTTTTTCAATAACGTACAATATATATGTGAATTTTAAATTCAAATATAAACACAACAAAAATATAATAAACCGTTGAATAATAAGTTATAGTATAAAATATGATTACCAAATATGCATTATAGATTCTTTTTAAGACTTCAAATAAATGTATCTTCGTGTAAAAAAAAAATGGTGATGGCGTCTATAGAAGCATCTAGATTATTGTCACCCTTCGTAAAATTACCATGTAGGGTAAATTTTTTTTCAGAGGTATTAAGAAATTAGTGTTTTATTTTTGTTACTCACGTTTTAAGAAATTGGTAAGAAATTAATAAGTTGATTCCACTAAATTCCATCAATTAGATATGATCGTCACTTTCTTTGTCCCCAAGTTGTATAGACCTATAAATATCTCTCTTTACCTTCTCCTTTGTTTCATACTCAGCTTTCCTTTTTCTACAAACTTAAGAAAAACAAAAACAAAACAAATTAGAGAGAAAAAAACAAAAGAGACTGCAACCAAAAAAAAAAACTATGAGACCGTTAAGCGTTCAATCGAAGTTGGAAGATATGACGACGCACGCCACGTCAGTCGCCGTGAATCACCACCAAATGGCTCCGCAATCACCGTGGCACTCACCGGTTCCATACCTCTTCGGTGGTCTAGCGGCGATGCTTGGACTAATCGCCTTTTCTCTTCTTATCCTCGCCTGCTCTTACTGGCGCTTGTCGTCCTCCGGCGAAGAAGATGGACGGAACGGAGGAGGAGCCGACGAAGAGAAAGAGAGCCGGTCTGGGGATAAGGCGGCGAACGGAGCTTACGAGGAGAAGTTTCTGGTCATAATGGCTGGAGAAAACTTGCCGACGTTTCTCGCGACGCCAGCGATGAAAAAGTGTACGTGTGGAGGTCACGAGGGTAAAATGGTAATTTCTCAGGAGGATACTGTTGCCAAAGAGGAGGAGAAAATGAGAGAAGGTGAAGAGAAAGTCAAAGATACCGGAGAAACGACAACGACAAGTCACTGAGCTGTTTTTTTTTTTTTTTTTTAAATAGTTTTCTGGAGAATTGTCATTCTCATGATTCCCAAGAATGTAAATTTTACAAAATTTTGGCCTTTACTTGATCTGTAGTGTTTTATCGTTTGCTATATAAAATCCTTTTATTCCAACTTTTGTAATTTAAGGAAATATTTTTGATTACTGCACCCACTAAATTGTAAACGCGGTTTCATACGTATATTCAGGATCCGATTTGTACCTTTCAAGTTTCAAAGATAAAGAAAATTACATTTCAAAAGAAGTAAAAAGGGTTTAGAAAATATTCGGATATATGAAATAATATTTGTGTAAAGTGTAATCACCAATGTTGTTTCTTCTTCTTTTGGGGTAAATGATCACCATTAATACTAGTCCCTCAATACAACAGGTAAAAATGGTAAGATACAAAAAAAAAAAATGGTAAGATCAAAATAACAGAAAAGAAAATTGGCCAGTTAATTCTAGAAAACATATTAAACGTTAAGTAAAAGCAAACACAAACAAATCTAAATTTGAAAGCTTTCAAAAATACGAACATATCGTAGATCATAGTCCGTAGATGTTATTTTATACTATATTTCCACGCAGAGAAATCAAATGACATTGATGACAATACTTCATTACGTACATAAATTTATATAATTTTAAATGTAAACACATAAAGGATTTGTGAAAAACGGACATCGCTGAAACTTATTTAAAATCAATCCTTGAAAATTCACTACATTGTTTTTATCAAAATAAATAAAAGAAAATTCACTACATGGTAATGCTATATATTTTTCCTTGGTAAAAAAGGTACATAATACTATAAAATAGCCATACATAGACTAGTTCCACATAATTAATTTGATCAATATCGAATGTTCTCAAAATCTAAGGCCTAAAGGTTTATTACAACAATCTTTCAAAATTTGAAATATTATTTGACTTGAAAAGATGTTACAGAGAAAAGAAAGAAAAAGAACTATTTGACTTATCACGCACATAATAGATTATGATTTATTTCTAATCAATTACACAAAAATATGCAGTCAACGGACTCGGAGAGTCATTTGTAGTTAAAGTTTAGCAAATATCTCTTGTATATCGGTCTGTTATTCTCCATTTCTTTTTATCAACTGATATTCTCCGTTTATTTTCGACAAATAAATATTCTCCATTAACAAGAAGAATTAGCAAATACAGTAAATAATTAACAAAAAAAACAAAAACAATTAGCAACTTGTTTCATATTGCGTATCTTGTTTTAGCTAATCTGTGTGTCAAAAAGTTAGCACTATGAAGACACGTTTCAGGTAGTGGATCGGTTGAGTAATTTATAACATAAAGAATTAGATTCTGTTTTGACATTTTTACACCACTGAGCTGTCCTTCGAGGCGCCTAGTAGCCGCGTCTCCTAAACAAACTTCCAAACTATTCTCTTCCATTTGGAGGTTTTAGCTTTTCTTTCCTTTTTCTATTCAATTATTGCATTACTTTACCATTTCCCCCAGCTTTTTTATTTCCACCGTTTGTCGTATTTATTCCGTACGTTATACCATTTTTTTTTTCTCTCAACTATCCTATGCGGTTTCATTAGATACAGGAAAGCTTTAGTTAAGATTTATGAATGATGTGTTCTGTCGACAGAGCTTAATATTCGAGTAGATTAGCTTGTAACCAATTTGTTGATATAAAAGTTTTAACCAATTTTAAATTATGTGATCTGAAAAAGGCGATAAACTAAATTATGAATGATAGAATTGTTACAATTTAAAGTTTTTGAAAACCCAAAAAAAAAAAAGAAAAACTTAAACCCAAATGAATGAATTACTCACGAGTCACGATCTTTGGTAAAGAATGTGAAACCACAGAAAACCCAAATCCTTATACTGGGCTCAGATGATAATTAGTGGCCCACAAGTGTACCGCTACTTGATTCAGAGGGTTTAACAAGTACTCATAAACTGCTAAATCTCGGAATGATTAGATTCTCGTCTTCCCACTGCTCTTCTTCTCTGTGAAGAGAGCTCAATGGTCCAAGAGAGTCACGAATCTCTCATAGATCGTATGATCTGATCCGATCCGATCAGAAGAAAAAGAAGAAGATGGGAATTGTGTTCACGAAGTTGTTTTCTTCCGTGCTTGGAAACAAAGAAGCTCGTATCCTCGTCCTCGGCCTCGACAATGCCGGCAAAACCACCATCCTCTGTAAACCACTGCCTCCATCTCTCTTATTCTCTATGAATTTATAAGAACTTCTGATTACACAGATAATTTAAGTAGTAGTGTAGTTTTCGATTCGAAGTTTTTTTGTTGTGCTGAGTTGCATTTTGTTTTGGTTCCTGTGTGTTTCAGATCGCCTTCAAATGGGGGAAGTGGTCTCCACGATTCCGAGTATGTATTTCATCGGATCTTCTAGCTGTTGAATAGCGAATGATTTGATTCATGTTTTCCAATTTTGCTTTTCTTTTTTGTTCTGATCTGCAGCAATTGGATTTAATGTCGAGACTGTTCAGTACAACAATATCAAGTTTCAGGTCTGGGATTTAGGTACGTTTCTATAATGTGTATCGGGAATGACGAAAGTATATTATGTATGCACTAAGCTTTGAATTTGAGTTGCTATATACAGAGAAGAGATACACATTCACATTGTATAGGCATTAGATTGATCTTGATCAAAGTGTTTTCTTATGGATCCACTTAGTCTTCTCTAATGTTGACTAGTAGATTTCAAGTGCAAGTGATTGAATAAGCCCTTGATAGCAACACCATGACCTTGATATTCATCCTATGCATTATAATCTTTCACACCGATTAATTGTTGTGACATATGAGTAAGACTCTACTTATTTGAAAAATGGATTAGAAAAGGTTCTGGATTTATCTGGCAGGAAATTACTCAACATTTTTACTTGCTTTTAGCTATGTATAGAGTCAATTGCGCTGCATAATTTTCATGTACTCTTTGTTCTTAAACCATGCAGTTTTGGATATTCTTACTTTGCTTGCAGTTTGCCACCGTTGCTTTAATATTTTTAATTGACTTGTTGGAGAATGATTAACAAGAATTTTTTGTGTGGCAGGTGGACAAACGAGCATCAGGTCGCTTACTTAAACATTTACCATTTGCTCTGTTATCCTTGCTTTTTAACAATGATAACTGAAATTTGCCCAATTTGTATTGATGATTTCTTACAGGCCATATTGGAGATGCTATTTCCCGAATACACAAGCAGTGATTTATGTTGTTGACTCGAGTGATACAGATAGAATTGGGGTGGCGAAAGAGGAGTTCCATGCAATTTTGGAGGTAAACTACTGCTAAGGTTTCCTCTTTCGATGGTATTAGTTTATTTATTTTTTGGTAGTTCTAGGTAAAGAAAATTGTATCCAAATCGAGAAAAAGACAAGGGAAAGCTTTCTTGGTGATAGCTCTACTGGGAATACTATTCTGGATCTCTTTAAAAAAAGAAACTGTTCTAGATGTGTAGAAATGTTGCTACTCTATGTTCTTAGAATGTCAAACAGTCTTGTAGTAGATGACACCAAGCTTGAGATATCTTTGGTTAGTACCTGAGGTAAAAAACCAAAGCCGGCATAGTCAAAATTTAGACACTTGTGGGAAGGGAACTAGTGATCATGATTCATGACTTGCTATGCAGATTTTTGTGGAAATTATGATCTTTGCTTCTTCATAAGAATGCCTCTACCAATGAGCACTTAAATTGAGTTTTGGAACCTTTTCACAGGAAGAGGAATTGAAAGGTGCAATGGTTCTTATATTTGCAAACAAACAGGTTAGTATTATCTATGTCTAAGTTGTTTACCTCACCGCCAACTTCTAATTAAATTCGCCTGCTTAGTTGAGAAAATTAGTTTGGTTTTGCAAATATGTATGACCACTCTGTAATGAAATGAACAGGATCTACCAGGTGCACTTGACGATGCGGCTGTGACAGAGGCCTTGGAGCTGCACAAGATAAAGAGTCGTCAATGGGCAATCTTCAAAACCTGTGCCGTGAAAGGCGAAGGGCTTTTCGAGGGCTTAGACTGGTAAGCAATTGAGAAATATTCCCACAGAAAGTTATGATTCTCAGCAAAACTCTCATATATTCTTGTTCGTCTCCTTCAGGTTGAGTAATACCCTCAAATCAGGGAGTGGTTGACTTCATCTCTCACCAAAAAGCAGCAATGTGTATCATCTTCTCTAGTGCTAGCTTTGCATTCTTCGTCCAAAAGAGTTGTTAACACATCCAATTATAGAAACTCTCTAGTTCAAGACCGACTTGTGGAGCACTTTTAACTCGAAATGAATCCACAAAGATTTCTTAATACACGTTATTTATTATTCCCTTTTGTTTTTGCTGTATCTCTTCCACTGGAGAAAGCTAAAAAGTTTGTCTTACTGATTAGCTATTTGAGTCATTCATCTAAAAGTTAAAGATCAACAGCATAGTAAAATCATTAGGATACTCAAATTAGAGTCTTCCGTTTCGAGCATCCCTTAGATACCATCACGTTAACACCCCATTAATCCGATGTAATTAGGGCAAACAACACTTTCATCATATTTCAACTTTGGGCCTTTAGTGGGATGAGCCTTTTATTTTCCTTATACACTAAGGCTTTGTTTATATTCCACACGGCACAGCACACACTTTCGTCTTTGATTTTCTCATAACATTTGTTTCTTTCTCACTGCATGTTTCCTGGAGAATCAGAAAAAGATCATAAAACGCCTCACCATTACATGGATCTCAATCTACGCCATAAGCACACAGGTAAATTTCGTCTCTTCAAATCTGTTTCTGTGAATAATCTCTCACTTTCAGCGAATGATTTGTTCTTCTATTGATCACTCAACGTTAGTTTTCGTCATTCTTCTCTACAAGAGATATTTCGAAATTTTGTTTCTTTGAATCTGAAAATAAATCAAAATTCTTAAACCGTTTTTGTGCCCCTTTTTTTTTATGTTTCAATCTTTGTTTGATTGCAGAATGTGTAATCCGAATGCTGAACCTGAACCAACCTTTGAATCCACACGAAGAATGTTACAAGATCTTGATCTGTGACGATTTCTGCTATAAGATCATGTCTCCTTTGATCCATGAGAAAGATCTTCGTAAACAAGAATTTACACTTCACTTCCCCATCAATAACGATAGAAAAGCTGTTTCTGCTGTAGCTGTATACTTCATCCAACCAACCGAATCAAACATCTGTAGAATCATTTCAGATGTTTCCAGATCTCTCTACGATACCTTTCATCTCAATTTCTCATCTTCTATCCCACGCCCTCTCCTCGAACATCTCGCTGCAGGGTTTTTGAAATCAGATAATATTGAAAGTATTGCAAAGGTGCATGATCAGTATCTAGAGTTTGTGACTTTGGAAGATAATATGTTTTCGTTGGCTCAGAAAGATAAATATCTTCAGTTGAATGATCCATCAGCAGAGGATAGAGAGATTGAAGAGGTTATCAAAAAAGTTGTTAATGGGCTCTTTTGTGTATTGGCAACGCTTGGTGTTGTGCCTGTAATCCGATGTCCTCGCGGTGGATCGGCGGAGATGGTTGCTTATTCGTTGGATCAGAAACTAAGGGATCATCTTTTGTCTAAGAACAATATGTTTAACGAAGGTGGCAGAGGTTTCATGAGTTCGTTTCAGCGGCCTTTGTTGTGTATTTTCGATAGAAACTTTGAACTCTCTGTTGGGATTCAGCATGATTTTAGATACAAGCCTCTTGTTCATGATGTTTTGGGGCTAAAGCTCAACACTTTGATATTACCGGGAGAAAAAAAGGAAACGTTTTGAGATAGTGCAGACTCGTTCTGGTCTGCTAACAGTTCTCTAGAGTTTCCTGAAGTCGCTGTGGAGATTGAAACTCAGTTGAGTAAGTACAAGAAAGACGTGGAAGAGATTAACAAGAGAACCGGAGGTGGGAGCGGTAGTGCAAGGTTTGATGGGACTGATCTGATTGGAAACACCAAGCATCTGATGAATGCTGTGAACTCACTTCCAGAGATGACTGAGAGAAAGAAGGTGATTGACAAGCACACCAACATTGCGACTGTGCTCTTCGTAGAGATCAAGGAACGTTCTCTGGATGTGTATGCTAAGAAAGAGAATGAGAGGAAGCATTGAGAGGAGTGAACTTCTATCAGTTTTGAAGGGGAAGGGTACAAAAATGGACAAGTTACGGTTTGCCATTATGTACCTAATCACATTGGAAAGCATAAACCAGGCTGAAGTTGAAGCTGTGGAAGTGGCATTGCGTGAAGCTGAGGTAGATACAAGAGCGTTTCAGTACGTGAAAAAGATCAAGTCGTTGAACGTCTCTTTGGCAGCCTCTGCAGACTCAGCAAGCAGAAGTAACATTGTTGATTGGGCTGGGAAGCTTTATGGTCAGTCTATAGGTGCAGTCACGGCAGGAGTCAAGAATCTCTTATCCAGTGATCAACAACTGGCTGTGGCGAGGACCGTTGAAGGCTTGATCGAGGGAAAACCAAGCCTAGAAACCGACTCATACCTCACGCTTGATCCGAGAGCTTCAAAATCAGGCTCTAGTGGTGGTAGCCATGTGAAGGGACCGTTTAAAGAAGCCATAGTTTTTATGATCGGTGGAGGTAACTACATAGAATATAACAGTTTGAAAGAGCTCTCACAGCGGCAGGAGAGGGATAAGAACATTATATATGGCGCCACAGAGATACTCACCGGAACTGAGCTTGTCGAGCAGCTCGCTCTCTTGGGACAAAAGATGGGACTGGAATAGACAACTTTTTCTTACCCTATTTTTTTTGTGTTATACTTTTTCCCTAATATTTTTGTTAAGGCCATTCGCATAATCATTTACACGATTTCATCATGCATTTTTGGAGTTTCCTCGAGTATAGTTAAATCTGTATAATCTACGCACCTTTCATGCATGTGGAATTTCTTATGTTATTGGACGTTCTTTATGAACTAAAATTACATAATAGTCTCTTGAGTTGAAGTGAGAAAAGCTTGTCGTCTTGGATTTAATGACCTGTGAGAGTTGAGACTATCAACGAAACTGATATCAACGCTTGTAAAATCATTTGTATCCATGAAACTACAAATATTTATGACAAATGATAGAATACATCAGCACTTGTACGAATACATTTGTTCATTATCTTTCGGGGATGAAATCAAATCCACAGGATCTGTTCTATGTTTCACTACATGCCAATTAACCAATGTATACAACATTACAACAACAAAAGAGACACGACACAGAAAAAATACGTTCGTGTTGAGAGTTTTGTCTGTATATTCTTGAGAACCTTCGACCTTTTTTAACAATATATAATCTCCAAGATTTGGTTTCTCTATTTGGTAAATTCTGAATTCTCGAAATCCAGAAGGACATTACCAATGTTAGAACTAGGTTGATGAGTCACCGGAGCTTCGGTCCGGTATGATACCGTGATCGATTGGGATACTGTTGCTGCTGGAACCTACTCCTGCTTGGTCTGAAAAGAAACGTACGACCACACAAGTTATGTTGTCTGCACTTCCTCTTTGGTAAGCTTCCATCATCAGCCTCTTTGCACCTTCCTCTGGATCTTCTATCGGCTTGATCATGCCTACGGCTTCCTGAGGATAACATTAAAACAAAAACAGGTTTTGAAGTCAGGATTAGGAAATGCTAAAACCGTCATAGTTTATGGAAAATCTAGAAATCAAACGATAAACTTCTTACCTCGTTAGATACCACGTCCCAGAGACCATCACTAGCAAGAATGAGAAACTCGAGAGAGCTATCGACTTTTTCCTCCTGAAATTTCCATATAGGTTTTTTGAGTGAAAGAAGAAGAAAATAGTCTAAAAATGTGGGTGTGAGTAACAAACACTTGATTATTCGCTATTAAAAGTACAGAGTATGTTTTCATAATTGTGGGAGAGGACTTTGTGTGAAGCTAATACCTGTATCTCTGGATCAGCAACGACATACTGCTTCAACAACCTATCGCCAAACGCACGAGAAACAGCAAGGACTCCTCCAACTCTCCATGTTCCTGTTCGTATAATTCCAATTTAAGTAAATGATATAAACACAAATAAGAAGAAAAGTTTCCATTAAATGTTTGACTTACCAGCCCACATGACAAATCCTCCAGCATCCTCAATTCGTTGGCGCTCATCGGTTTGATCAGGCTTGTGATCTCGGGATACAGCAATAGCTTTAACAGAAAAAAATCAAATTAGTACCACACACAACAAGGCGACTTACATATCGTTTACAAAACTTTGGAAAATTTTATGGACAAGCTATGGTATCATGTCATTGTAGTAACTACATGGGCTGAGTTATGAATCAAAGAACTACATATAGTGATTGTGATACTATCAATTTATGTTTGCCTTTGGACCTAATCTAATGACTTTCTAAAGACCATTTGGTATGAATCACTTAGACATGTCTTCTAATCCCCAAAAAGTAGAAACAAATAAAAATGAAAAAGTATTACCATTTCCACCTCTGCAAATAACCGCTCTAGAGTCGCCTACATTAGCAACAAGTAAACGATCCCCAACCAAGATGGCAGTTGAAGCTGTTGAACCAGCATCTCTGTTCTGACTATTTTCTGATTTAAGAAACTCCGAGTCTGTTTGGTTGTATGCATCAGCTGAAATGAGAAGCAAGCAAATGAAACAAAAATCGGAAGGATAAAATTAGGCACAATGCTGGGTTCTATTAAACGAATCATTTAGCTAACACGATTAAAAAGTGAAGAAAAACCTATGGCTGCAGTGGTATCAGAGATGAACTTAGGATGCCTGATCAGGTTACTGAACAGATTTTGCTTCACATATTCAGCTGCACGTGCACCTCCATGTCCTGGTAAGTTAAAGACCATAATAGCTAAGTAGCTAACAATTACACTAAATATAAGTCAGGGACACGAGATGTAATACCGTCAAAGACACCAAAAAGACCAACAATTTCGCCTTCAACGCCATCGATTCTAGTCTCATAGAAATCCTCCATTGAAGATCTTTTACCAGGAGAGCTTGCATATCCATAGCTGAACTTCCCGTTCTGACTGTACATATTCATATTACTACAATGTTAATTTAAATTGGCAGCAGAGCAGCAGAAATGTTATAATGTTAATTCCTATAACTTATACTAAAAAATCAAAATCAGCAGTGACAAAGAGAAGAGTGAACCTGAGGCCACCGCCGCTAACAGGTCCATCGTCGGAGTGAACCTGACTCGAATTTGACAATACAGAATTCAGATATCCCATACTCTCGTCTTAACCGGAGCAAAAATCAAAGATCCGATTCAATTCTGAAGCTGATTCAGCTTCCTTTTTCCAAAATTCAAAAAAAATATGTCAGGAATCACCAAATGATCACGAGACACATAATCAAATGACGAGATCGAGTCCGGCTTGAATATAGAGCTAGGACGGTTTATGTACAGCACAAATAATGAATGACCAGATATTTACAAGTAGCAATGGATTAAGCTCAACGATCAGATCGAAAAACGAGAAATTGGTGAGAATCGAGACTAGTTTGTAGCGTACCAGAAGAAGAAGATTTGAGGAAAATCAGAGGCAGATTTTGTAAGATTTAAGGATCCTCCAATCGCTCTGGTCTTCGTGTTGACAAACTTGGAGAAAATGAAGAAATTATTAATGACCAAGAAAACAGAAACCACCTTCCCTTTTGAAAATCTACTAATCTATTGATTGATTTCATTAATGATTAAATTAACGATAAGTACCTAAAAAGATATTATTCCTTGCTGTTGGCTGTTTGTTTGTTTTTCGGTGAAATGAATCTCACTACGATTACGACACGTGGCACTCATGCATATGAGATTAGAGTCTACCGTTGACTATCCCTCGTCCGACTGAATATTATTCACCCTTTCCTTGCCGCTTAGCGATAGCAACAGTAACCTTAGAGAAGGCCAAAAGTCATTCTATATAAAAATCACTCTCTTGCTCTTAACGTTAACAGGACCACCAACACATAAAATATCTACTTCATTTTTTCGTAAAAATAGAAAATTGTGTTTCCCATAATAGACGCAACTTTAGAATTTATACTTATATGCAGTATAAAATTCTAAACAATCAAAAGAAAGCAAATACACTACGAGACAACAACGAACAGAAAATCACATTTTATAATAGCTCAATGTATTGATTAGGTTAAATGATTGTACAACATATATATATGAAAGCATAGAGAAACCTTAATCTATTTACTTGCAATTTCACTTATATAACTATTAAGTATTAACATATGAAGGCTATAAATAAATGAGATATTGATAGTATAGTGTTACGTAATTAATAAAAACGTAATACATTAAGACAAAAATAGCGAATTGGTAAAGACAAAATCCGAATAAACGAGACATCGTTACGAACTAAATTAAGACATGTAATTTTTCGACTTACGTGATCACCAAAAAAGAAAAAGAAAAAATTAAATAGCAACAAAAACAACGAATCGACAAATAAATACCTAAAATGAAACAAATTAATGAAGAATCACAAAACGTTATTAATTAATGGAAGAACAAGAGCGTCTTATTTCACCATCTTCACCAACTCTAACACCAACCATACTCAGCTTCACAAACGACTCTCTCCATCTCTGAAAAAAGCTTTCCTCATCACTCGCCAGATCCTCCACCATCTTCCTCGTCCGATCATCCTCCATCAATGCTGAATCCGTCTGGAACAAACCCTTCCGCGTCTCCAGATTCTTATAGTACTGATTATCGAATATCGCTGATGTCTCTGGATCGTTGCTCACCGTCAACGACGACGATCCCAAGGACGAACACTTGTTCATTAGTGTCTCTGCGTAGGAGTTGTCGAGAGACGCGTCGATTAGCGTAAAGTTTCCTTTCGAGTCTCGACTAAACCTTCCATTGAATGCGTTGCAGTGTGATTCCCCAATCGTGTGTGCTCCTGATTGTGAATTAAACAAATAGCTAAACATTTTGGCGCGAAAATGATAAGAAAAGTTCAAGAAACATTGATATATACCTGAGAGGACGACGAGATCTTGAATTGACAAGCCTTTAGAGGTGAAGGAATCGATCATTCGATCGAGAGTGAAATCTGTGTCGATTATGTTCGGTCTTACGTTTGCAGCCATCGATTCTTTCCCGTCTCTCCTCCCGGTCGGAATCTCAACCACCGGTCCTCCAGCCTGTCCCATAACCAACAAAATTAAGAAGGTTAACCGGTTTAATGTATTTTCCAATCTCGTTATCTTGAGTATGGTTAAGATAGTAAATAGAATTAGTATATCAAATCCGGTTTTCATTTTGGTTCCAAATGATTTTCTTATAAGTTAAGCGTACAATCGGTTTCTGAATAGTTTCGGTTAAATTCGTATTAGTTAAACCGGTTTAGAGCAATAAAGAGTGGAGTGGAGTGAAAGTTATTACAGCTTCGACGGCATCTCTAGCAGCAAGTGCGACGATGTCAGCGCATGAAACGGTGGCTGGACAGAAAATCTCGATGGCATTCTTGGCTCTGTCTATGGCAGTGAATCCTCCGAGAGAGGCGTTTCCGGGATCGCTTCTCTCCGTGTTATTCCCTTGTATCAACACTGACGCATCACACCCCTTTGCAATGCAACCAACAACAATGCAAACAATCAAATCTCAATCCAAATTTGTTTGAATTTTATTCTGTAATTCTTACCTGGACGAAACAGTCATGGAAGAAGAGACGGAGGAGTTTTCCGGGGATGGTTGGATCGGAGGAGGAAGCAGATCTAACGGTGTTTCTTACGAGAAACTCGGCCAAAGGACAAGAAGTGGCATAGAAATTAAAAGAGAGGTCGGCGGAGGAGGAAGTGAGAAGACTTGAAAGAAACAAAAGGAGATGAAGAAGAAGAGATGAATAGTTTAGTCTGTAAGAGGCAAATGTTGACGCCATTTTTTGTGTGATTTGACTAAAGAAGGAAAGTGACAATGATGAAATAAGAGTGTGTGAGAGACAGAAAGAGAGAGGACATTGATGATTGTCGTGAATCGTGCGTGATAAACTAGTAAGTGTTAATTGCATTTGATGTTTGTGTATGAGACAGAGAGAGATAGAGTGACTTATGGTTGAGGTGGTGAGATTGGGTCAACGCATTTAATGAAGAATCATTGATGGTCTCGTGTTCAATTGAATCCAACAACAACGCATCATGCCAGCATCCTTGGCGATCATCAATCTTACGCGAAACCGGATTTGTGTCTGAGCATAAAACGTCAAAGGTTTTAAGTGAATTTGACACATCTACGGGTTTTGTCGAAAGGTAAATTCCCAAAGCCAATGCATGCCAGAGAACTTACCTAAGAAAAAGTGCTTCAGCTTTCTTGAAAAATGAATGAACATAAAGTAAATATATTTCCAGCTTTTTATTTCTAAAACAACATTTCTCCCAGACATTTTTCTTTAATATCACAAACAAAAATTAAGCTGATAAGTAATGTATAAAGAAAAATAAATCTCATTCGCTAATCACAAAATCCCCACTAATGTGTTTTGTTACCAAGTTTGACGAATAAGCAGTAAGAATTTAGCAAGAGAACAAAGATTCTAACCACTGGAACGGAGAGATTCAAGCCTCCTCTCTCGTAGGTTCATCCGCTTTTGCTTCCTCTATCTCTTCTGTTTCATCAATGTCATCAATTGGGATTTCTTCACTATCATGCATCGTAGAATCTGCAATACACAACGAGACATGTGTTTAATGCTTCACATTGCATTCAACATCTCTATCATTGACTCATTAGTGCTTAATGCAGTTCCATTTCAAGGAAGGTAATAATGAACATCTTCACAGTAATTCTCCCAGAACAAGTCCTAATTTACAAAGAAGCCAGAAATATACCTGATGGAGCCGGTGAAGCAGGGATCTCAGTTCTTCCCCCAGATACTGGTGATGAATCAAGCAGATATGGGAGACCAAGTAGCTCTAACAAAGACATTGTCTGGGGATTCTGTGGTGTCTCTACATAATTCCACCAGTATCAAACACTTTTAATAAAATTATTAATCAACTTTACATAATGCTCTATATTATGTACATTAACTTACCAGGTATGGAATCAAAGATACGTTGTGAAGGGTTATATGCAGGGACTGTCCTCGCAAACTCAAAAGGTTTAAATTGCCTTTCTTCTAGCTTTTTTCTCACCCACTCACGGCTCTCTTGTATATCCATTCCAGCAGCGCTATTGTCTCAACAACAATATTTAAGTAGTTAGATATGTAAATGGAAGGAATATAAACATGTCTTAGTAGGTAGCTTGTTCAAAATAGTATACCTGAAGTTTGCGTTTCTCCCTGTTAGTGGGAAAATAGAATTGAACTTTCGTGTTATCCCCAGCCATTCTTCATCGTATAGAATCTCAAAAGGTCCAGGCTCTGATTCGATTTCAATAATCTAGTGAACATACTAAGACATTATAAGATATCCTTTGTTTCAAAAGTACAAAGCATTAAAGTAGACAGGAAGGAAGAAGAAGTACCTGTAGAAACTTTTTCCCAGGAAGGCATTTATCAAGGGCAAGAAACTTTGTGACAGAGCCATCGTTCCCATGTTGAACAGCAGCAGCAAATTTGCAGTGTAAATGAGCTGAAAACCAATACTGAGGCTTCAGTTTCTCTAGCAGTAGAGCAGCTGGTTTACTTCCAAGAGTTCTCTCCTCAATCTGTAATAAACTTTGTTCCATTAATTTGCAATCATCTCAAAACCAAAACCAAAAACTAACAAGTGGAATCATGTTCCCCAAATTGATCACTTTTTTACCTCTTTGCGGAAGAATGGTTTATGCTGAATAAGTGCTTTTGAGTCTCCATAATCAGTGATTCCAACAGGCCAATCGTGTGAGAGAAATATATCAAGTGGCTCTTCAAGTTGCATCAACTTCTGAACATCATACTCACGAACATGATAAACCGATCTGATGGTGCTCTCATTATATGGTGGCCGCTCAAAGTGTCCTACTCACACACACACACAAAAAGAGTGAACTTACTTTATTGACAAACAACAAAAATTCCCTAAATCCAAGTTTTCACAATTTCTGGTACTTAATCAGAGAGATGAAGACGAAACAAACCTGAGCGGTAATGGTGCTTATTGTAAATACCAGAAAGGCCTCCAATTCGCAAATCACCGAATTTTACAACGCCGGCATAACCTAGAAAGAAAATATTGGTGGCAGCCCATCCTCCATAATACCTATAGAACAAACAACCATCAAGAAGACATTTTTGAGCTTCAGAATCTTAATTCACACAAGAATAAACTAAAATACGAAGCTTCAGAATCCTAATTCATGACAAGAGTAGAAATGGTAGAAAACTTACAATTCCCACAAGTAATTAGAAGCCTCGTGATTGCCACCGATGAAAATTGTGGGAATGGGAGCAATTTCTTGGCCGGAGTAGTATTTCCAGAAAGATTTCATGTCTTTGTATTTTCTAGGTACGTTAAGGCTATCCATGTCTTTCTCATTTCTTACTGCCTAATACCAAAACGAAGAATTTAACACACTTTATAAGAAGCAGATTCGAATTAGTTTTTTCTCCACCAGAGAATTAATATCAGTTACAGTTACCTGAAAATCGCCGCAGCAGAGGAGGAGATCGACTTTGGTGTTGTGAATCTGTTCATGATGTTGAATTGTTTTATACACATTGTCAAGGTCTCCATGCATACAACCTTCAATAGCAATCTTCATCTCTCTGACTTCTTCTACTATTATAGGGTTTCAATTTTGAATTGGTGCAGTTGTTTCACGCGAATCGAGCAAGTGATTAGTGAGCAAGGACCAAAGAAGCAGCGGGAATTGAGTAAGATCAGAGAAGAAGCGGGGATTTAGGGTTTGTTTTTGAGAATCAAAAAGTGAGAAGAAGTGAAAATAACAGCGTTTCAGTAAATTGACAAAATCTCGTCGTTTCCAACAAATAAACCGGCGGGACGGCGGCGCAAAGCGAGGAAGAGCAACCAACGGTGGAGGAAAGTTAAGTCACCGGCGCAATACTAAAAAACTGGAAGATAACTTACGAAGAAATAAATCAGTATGGCCCAATTCATTAATTGGGCCCTAGAGCTTGCTGAATATTATTGTCCGTTGACAGTTTTGTTTTTACTGACGGACGAACTAGTCTTTGACTCTTTGCAAACCAATGAACTGTGTTTATTTTCATTCGGTTAAACCAAAAAATTTGATATTTTCAATTCAGTGGCGAACTACAACGATTTATATGAGTTTCACAATTAGTTATTGTCTGTTGCTTTGCTTAAAAATTTGAAAATGAAACCAACTGATGTGAGGAGATTCTTGATTTGTATTGTACCTACTATTTGTTAGATCTTAAAATAGTTATAGTAAGATTCCTCGTAGTTTCATTCCTATTAAAACACTACTAGTTGTGTTGGATTTTAGTTTAATAAAATAGAGCATGTGAAAAGCATGTCTCGCCCATCTTTTAGTTTCCACACGATGCGTGCCTTTTCTTGTTCTTTGGTCGGTCGGCCTAATAACGAATCACAACGAGTTCCTTCGACTTTTGTTCTTAATAATTTAACCCCAAGTACACGAGTGGAGAATTGTTAGCATGAAAGCCAAGTAGCCATCGTTGATTTTGATGTTTGAAATGTTTAACTAATGCTATAACTCGTCTGAGTGGGATTATAGCTCTCTTTTTATTTTGTCAACTTATTACTCTTTTTAAAATAAGACTCGTTGTTAAGAATCGTTGCTTAGTGAATCACTTTACCAACGAAATCATATATGGTTTGCAGCTTTACCATTATGGAGAGACTGTTGTATAACAAAATATGAGAATTAAACTAAACTGTTCTATGAAAAGTAAATATTTTTCTATTCATTATCAATTTGGTTTTGTATTGTAAACTCATAATTTTTTCACTCATTCATCAAAACTAAAAGTAAACTTGTATAATATATAGAGAACATGAACACTTTCACCCACTGTTAATCTTGATTTTTATTGTCGATAACATGCAAGGAACAATAAATGTGCCACGCATCCTTCATATACACTAGAATCGACAAATATACAGTACGGTATCTTTAATTCTTTTATTTGGAAACTATATATTAATGTGTACACGATATTTTCATTTACATAAAATGGTTGATTGGTTACCTGAATTTTGGTAGAATTTGCCAATAGAATATTCGGATAAGTTTCGGGTTTAGCCAAAAAGCAATCTTCCTCTTATGTAAAAACAAACAATACTCCAAAATCCAAATCTTCATCTTCCTGATTCCATCCACTCTGCACTTAAAAATCCTATCTTTTGTGGCTACAATTTCTCCCTCCCCATTGCTCGAGCGATCATTTCATGGCCAACAATTCCGCCATTAATTGAATCTCTCTCTCGTATACTCATCTCCGTATCAAGTATGCAAAACCCTTCAACGGTAACACAGGAATCAGCAGCTCCGGTCTTTGATTTCTTCCCACGGCTCAGAGGTTTAGCCTCTAGAAATCGATCGTCGTTTTCGAATTCAGATGGGTACGCTCTGTCATCGTCCACTGCCTTGTACTTCAATGGTTTCCGGACTTTACCTTCCCCAAGGACTCAAAAAGCCCTAGCTTCCCTGAGCTTGAACACTAAAAGCAGTGCTGGTTCGAGTCTGCGTAAGTTTATCAACGATTTCAATAGATTCATTAGGTTTCACTGCGATAAGGTTGTTCCGGAAAGCTTCGCATCTGTTGGAGGAGTCGGGTTGTCAAGTGACGAGAACGGAGTTAGGGTAGATGGGACTGGTGGGGTTTTGGGTGAGGAAGGCTTGCCGTTGAATGTGGTTGAAGCTGATCGGCCGAAGAAAGTTTTGATTTTGATGAGTGATACTGGTGGTGGTCATAGAGCTTCCGCGGAAGCCATTAAAGTTGCATTTAACCAGGAGTTTGGAGATGAGTACCAGGTTCGTTCCTCTTAAAATTTCCCTTTCTAAGAAACTTCAGATTCAATTTCATTGTAATTTGTAGCCAGGTTTAGAGTTTTTTCTCGAATCAGAGAAAATAAGTTTATCTATGTTTGGTTCATGTAAGTAGATAACTTAATCGATTCGACATTGTTTAGCTTGGTTGCTTTAGAATGTCCCAGCTTTAGTGTGAAACTGACTTTAAATCAGTTTTGTTCTTGGAATAAATAACAAAATACATTGAAAGTTTGATTTTTTTAGTATACTAAGTAGTGTGAGCCATTGTTGATATTTGTTCCATTCATTAAGAGTGCTTGCGCAGGTGTTTATTACGGATTTGTGGACAGATCATACTCCCTGGCCGTTCAACCAGCTTCCAAGGAGCTATAATTTTCTGGTGAAACATGGAACTCTGTGGAAAATGACTTATTATGGTACAGCTCCACGTCTTATCCATCAATCTAATTTTGCAGCAACTTCCACTTTTATTGCCAGGTGAGGCTTAATGTCTATATTTTGGACTAATTCATTTAGCCTATAGCTTTTGTTGGTCTTTGATTCTCTTATGGTATTTGTTTTCATGTGTTTTCTTGTCCAATCTGATACCATTGTTTTTAAAAACTTGCAGGGAAATTGCCCAAGGGTTAATGAAATATCAACCTGACATTATAATCAGTGTTCATCCATTGATGCAACATGTGCCACTTCGTGTTCTAAGATCAAAGGGCTTGCTTGATAAAATCGTCTTCACTACAGTTATTACAGATTTGAGCACTTGCCATCCCACATGGTTAGTTGTTTTACCAGTTCTTTCATCTTGAAGATTCTATGAGCTCTTTTACAAAAACAAAGTCTTGTTTTGATGTATAGGTTTCATAAGCTTGTGACAAGATGTTATTGCCCATCAACAGAAGTAGCGAAAAGAGCACAAAAAGCTGGACTTGAAACATCACAAATCAAAGTTTATGGCCTTCCTGTTCGACCTTCCTTTGTGAAACCAGTTCGCCCCAAGGTTGGTTTTAGAAAAATTCCTTTTCTTGTTGTTTCGAACATCCAAATGCAATAGTATCTCTCCAACAAATCACAGGACGAGTTAAGAAGGGAACTAGGAATGGATGAGAATCTTCCAGCCGTATTGTTAATGGGCGGAGGAGAAGGGATGGGTCCCATCGAGGCAACAGCAAAAGCACTTGGAGATGCTTTGTATAATGAGAGCCTTGGTGAAGCAGTTGGTCAGGTTCTTATCATCTGTGGAAGGAACAAAAAACTCCAAAACAGACTAACTTCCTTAGACTGGAAAATCCCAGTCCAGGTACTAACTACTCTTCATACCAAATCAACAATCTTAGGCATTCTATATAATAAGTCACTGAAACGGTTTACTTGTTGTCATAGGTGAAAGGGTTTATAACGAAAATGGAGGAATGTATGGGTGCCTGCGACTGCATCATAACAAAGGTAAACCCAAGTGAATGAACATTCTTAAAAAAGCAACAGTGTCTGTAAAATAATTGTTTCTTATTTCTGATTGATCGGTTTTACTTGTGCAGGCTGGTCCAGGCACAATAGCTGAATCTATGATAAGAGGGCTACCGATAATCTTAAACGGCTACATCGCTGGTCAAGTAAGTTCCGGTTTAAACTTTAAACCTCCCATTTTTATGTCAGGTTTTTCAATTTTGGGGTGGTTTTGATTTTGAGCACAGGAGGCAGGGAATGTGCCATACGTAGTGGAGAACGGATGTGGGAAATTCTCAAAATCACCAAAAGAGATATCAAAGATTGTAGCGGATTGGTTTGGACCGGCATCTAAAGAGTTGGAGATTATGTCACAGAATGCATTGAGGCTAGCTAAACCAGAAGCTGTGTTCAAGATAGTGCACGATATGCATGAGCTTGTCCGACAAAAAAATTGTCTTCCTCAGCTTTCTTGCACTGCCTAATGATACACTACTATCTTCGTCTTGTAACTCTTGCTATTCATTCACTCACTCAATCAATCTACTTCTTTTGGTTCTAGCCTAGACAAGACTGTAATAATATCACATTATTGTATTATTTTTTGCCCTTATACTTAGGGCCTATTTCTCTTTTTGATAATGATAATCTTAATTAAAATCCCCAATCAGATAACTTTGGTTTCCGGTTTGAAAAGAAAAATAAAGTAAACTCCCGAAGAAAAAAGTAGAAAGCCAAAGAAAAGAAAAAAAAAGAGAGAAGAAGACACAAAAACTGAAAAAAGGGTTTTGACCTTGTTCTCGGCCGCTCATTGAGGTTTATCGAGTGAGAGCTCTCTATTTCCGCAATTCATCAGGTAAAATCCGTAATTGTCTTTAGCTTATTTGAATTCAGGTGCTTGATCCTGCAATTCTATGGATTCGTTGAATATTCTTCGATTTAATTTCTTGGTTACATATGTCTCATGTTTTAATATGATTGTCTGATTTATCTTTATGGTTGATTTGGTCTGTTTTCAGAGAAGCAGAGATGTTGTATATTATAGGGTTAGGTTTAGGGGATGAAAAAGATATAACCTTGAGAGGACTCGAAGCTGTGAAGAAATGTCACAAAGTATACATGGAAGCTTACACTTCTCTTTTGTCTTTTGGTCTCTCTGCTAATGGTCTCTCCAATCTCGTAAGACTCTCAAAGTTCTCTGTTTTAGATTCACTAGCTTCCCAATTTTCTCATTGAAGCTTATCTTTTTTTCCTTGTTCTTCTCAGGAGAAGTTTTATGGGAAACCAATTATACTTGCTGATAGAGAAATGGTGGAAGAAAAAGCAGGCGATATGATCGAAGAAGCCATAGATCATGATGTTGCTTTCCTCGTTGTTGGTGATCCTTTCGGGTATGCTGACTCATTGTCTTTTTGTTTATACAATGTTTGTGTTACAATTGATTTATGACTTAAAATGGTTTCTATGTGTTTGGGATTGCATTTATGCAGAGCTACAACACACAGTGATCTTGTTGTTAGAGCTAAGACACTCGGTGTTAAAGTAGAGGTAGTGCACAATGCATCGGTGATGAACGCTGTTGGGATTTGTGGTCTACAGCTTTACCATTACGGAGAGACTGTTTCGATCCCATTCTTCACTGAGACTTGGAGACCGGACAGCTTTTACGAGAAGATTAAAAAGAACCGATCTCTTGGACTTCACACTCTCTGTTTGCTAGATATCCGAGTGAAGGAGCCTACTTTTGAATCTCTTTGCAGAGGAGGGAAGAAACAGTATGAACCTCCTAGGTATATGAGTGTTAACACTGCGATCGAGCAGCTGCTAGAAGTTGAGCAGAAGCATGGAGAGTCTGTTTATGGTGAAGAGACTGAGTGTGTGGGGTTTGCGCGGCTTGGCTCTGAGGATCAGAAGATAGTCGCAGGGACAATGAAGCAATTAGAGAGTGTTGATTTTGGAGCTCCGTTACATTGTCTTGTGATAGTAGGCGAGACTCATCCTGTGGAAGAAGAGATGTTAGAGTTTTACAAACACAAAAGTGATAATTAAAAGACCACAAGAGGAAAGAAGACTCTTGTCTTTGCTCGACAAGCTTCAAGGCGGAGCAAGAACGATGAAGATTTATGTCTATCTGAGGAAGAGATTGAAACTAGGAACCGATAGGTGAAACACTTTCTCCATTTCTATTTACTTTCGTGATTTTTTTTATGTTACATAAGCATATGTATGATTTGGGGATTTATTTGGTTTGATTTGGTTTGTTTTAAGGAATTAAAAAGTAGAGAACTTGTTTCGGTTTGTTTTTGTTCGGTCTGGTTCTTGAGAGAAACTCTGTTCCTCGGATTTTTGGCGTAGTATTTAGTATTATTCTATTAATTGTCTCCTTAAACCACTTGTAGGGATTGTATTTTGTATTTTTGTTTTCCATAAAACTGTTATGTAAACTTTTAGTGTTCACGTTCAAAATTTTTTTAGAAAAAAGAACTTATATGAACGTCATTAGGCGTTTTATAATTCGAGCTTTGGTTAGCAACTCTGTTTATTTGCGATTTGTAAGGCATGCCTTAACGTAGTCAGAGTAAACCATGGAACAAAATCAAACCCGAACAGGGTCCGAATTTAAAGTTGGGTTGGAGTGGGTTTCACTTTCAGGCTTTGGTCCCTACTCCCTAATTGACCAGAGAAACCACAATTCAAAATCCTGAGCTTAACTATTCCACTCCAAAGTCATTTTTTTAAAACAAATAAGCCTTTAAACAAACAAAAATTATCAACAAGATCTGCATACGTGATGCACTAACGATGACGTATGATTAGTTACGTAACGATGCTGATGAAACATGAATGCATCATCACCACCATTTGTAAAAGAGGCGTGTGTGGAATTTTATGTTGGGCTAAAAAGTCCCATGACTTGAGCAACTAGTCTATATAGTTGTTATACTGATGGTTGTGGTCCATTTTTGTTTATATACTTTTATTTATTGATCAATGTCCATGAGATTTCTCTAACAGATAAAATTATTCCATTTGGTTATAACTTTAAATTAGCTTGACTCATCATCAACTTTAAGTCTTTCTTAAAGATAGTATATACTATATAAACGTTATTACGCTGTCAAGTTTTCGT
Source organism: Cardamine flexuosa (assembly GCA_963555745.1). Classification (NCBI taxonomy): domain Eukaryota; kingdom Viridiplantae; phylum Streptophyta; class Magnoliopsida; order Brassicales; family Brassicaceae; genus Cardamine; species Cardamine flexuosa. Next base: position 3,259,604 of record OY743215.1, on the reverse strand, counting down.
AGTCAAGCAATTGCTGGTTTCGTACACACTAATTATCGAAATTTGTTTAGTACCTTGACTATCTGATATATATAGACAAACTAAAAAACTCAAATTTCTAAGTTCGATAATTATGATACAAGGTGGTATTATAAATGATTAATATTTTCTTCTTTCGCTGTCGGAAATTGCTTTTCTTTGAACTATTCAAAGGAGCATAATTTTGGAGAAACCTTAAAAGACAAAAAAAACAAAAAAAACGTAAGGTTATTGCAATCATGCATAGACATGCTGATTAATAATGACGTCATCATGTTGACGTCGATACGTAGAATAATATTTGAGAGGGACTTCAAGATGGTCTTATTATAACTCTTACTCCACCTAGGATCAATAAACTACAAGGACAACTATCTTAGAGTTAAAGTTAACTAACTTTTCCACGAACCCTAACTAACTCTTTTCTTTACTAACAATGAATAGATTAGAAATGTTCACAGACTGTTAACAATATCCAGCATGACTTATATCTTTATTATTCGTCCAGTGGAAGCTAATTATAAAACTATTCCATTTGTTTCTAAATGGTTGCTTTTCTACAGTTCTCACTTTACCTAGCTAGGATCAATTTAAAACGAGACTCATTAACAAAAAAAGTTTTGAAATAACAATGTGTTAAAAAAGTTTGCGCCCAAAATTCGTGTGATGAGAAATTTCTATTCAGTTTGGTCTAGACCAGGCGGGAACAAATCATTCTAAATATGGTTAATTTTCCATAGCAATTATAAACGTTTGAAATAATAAGAAATTTGGATTTTTTTAAATATATACATTTAATTATAAAATTTGATGTTAAGCGAAAGATTTTCTTACAAAAAAATCAGCTTTATAGCCCCCATGCATATTGATATCATTTTTAGTTAATTTGTTTTACTTATTCTCAACTGATTTGATTAGTTGCTTAATTAAATTTTCAAAAATACGTATTATGAATCCGCAAAAAAAGTATGTTAAAACTATATATACAAATTCATAGTGTTAATTACGCGAACATATCAACTTACTTGCTGAAAAAAATGCTAACTTCATGAACTTGCAGTTATTTAGCCGTATCAATATATATATATATATATATATATATATATGTATATATATATATGTATATATATATATATATTTTAAAAGCCGTATCAATATGCCTTTAGCCATCTTTTATTTTGTTTGTTTCCTTTTAACAAACAAACTAATAATAACAATTTGTTTCCGCTATGTTTGATGAATTCCCATCGAATGTTGTTGCATGAAGCCGTGGGTTGCGCGCTATGCCAGATCCATTCATGACAAAAGGGATCCCACCACAACCTATTGAACATGTGCGGCGGAGTAGTTGCCATAACGATGTACCGTTTACGTGACACCTACTTCCAGAGCTCACTTACAAAGGAGAGGACCAACTCGATCAGCCAATCATGAATCCAAACCCGGATCTAATGATCTCTATTCCCTCATTATAAATTTTAAAAAAAATAGCTCCTATCCGTGGGAAAGGAAAAAAAATACAGTATATGTCTTCCCTTTCAACATAACTTTGTTAGATGCCAAATTCTTAAGTATCGAACCGATTTTAACAGTGGTGAAGAACCGCATGTTTGCTATTTTCATCCCAAATTACCATACTAAAATTAAACAATGACTCGACTCCTTAATTTAGCCTGATCATACGTTGATGAGAGTTTGGCGAAATCATGAGCTTGATAATATTCAATGAAAGACTATTTTTTTATGGGTTTGTCTTCGGAAAAGCCACCCCAATAAAAGAAATACACATATTTTAAAATAAGACAAAATATTGTCAAAATAAGTTTACATATTTAAAAGAAGTTTTGAAAATTATATATATGCGATTTAAATTTGTTATAGTGTGAAAAAATTAAGACAAATTGATTCGAAAAAAGGTTAGAATTAATAATTATGTTTGTTTAATGAGCTAGGATATATCTCATATATGATTCCATCTCAATCCAAATGGTCGGCTACGTTAAAACGAGCAAATTCTTGAATAAACGATGAAAAAGAATTTATAGGATGTGTAAGTAGAATATTTTAAGAGTCCATTTTCTACAACAAAATAGTGAAAAAGTCCACTTTCTAAAACTTTCCACTAAAACTAAAACCCATATGTACTAGCTTCTAAGAATCTTACCGCAGCATTGTTCTTTCTTAATCTTCAAGTGGTCGGTATTTGTATCTTTGTGTTTGAAAAAAGAGGAATAATTACAATGACATTAAATTCTTAACTTTGAACCAACAAAAAAAAAAGATAGAATAAAGAGGACAAGAAAAAAAGAGGTCGGTGTCGGAGCCGCCCAAGGTGGCAACTTGTTCACACCACGAGGCTCTCAAGTTGGAAGTCGCGGTCGAGTCTGGTCAAGATTTTGTTGCCCTTTTCCCGTGTGGGCCTTCCTCTTTGTCTTTTCCTCTCAAAATTTCCACGTTTTTGTTTCTCCTTCCATTTTATTTATATTTGTTTTGTCGGCTAATAATTATATTTTTGTTTGTCCATGAATTTATTTTGTTACCTATTTATTTCATTATTCTTCACTGTTACTATAAACATACACTACTGCATTTTTTCCTTCAGTAATTATTAAATTCTCTATGATGTCCAAAACTTCATTATCTTTCCTATACTCAATTAGTAATTTGACACATTATTCTGTTTAACTATATCTAAGAAAATATTAGTTGTCCCATGTTATTATATAACACGGTCATCTATATATTAATACAGTTTCAGTTAAATTACGGAGATGTATATGTGCTTGTCTACTTGTTGAGTTATTCTGTAATTTCTGTTAAACACATGTTGAGTTAACGTGTATATTATTAATCAAATACTAAGTTGTCACTACTTTGCTTAAGTATTTTATTAAGTATAAACTCAACAGACGTAACAGAACAAAAAAACAGCTATGAGCCTCTGACAAAAAAGTATCGCGATGAATACTGCTCATAAATAGATGTTTCTTTTATTTTGTATTTATTTAGTTCTGTTAATTAGGTAAGGATATAATAGAAAATTAAATAATTAGAAATTACAGACAAAATAATAGAAAAATAATTGCCGACCTCCGAAACAGAGTCAATGGGTCAAGCAAGTCAAGGGAAAGTTCGTAATTGCTTAACTCATTATGGATCTGGAGAAACATTATTATTTAAATAAATTTTAAAATTTAAGAAGACACAAAGGAAACACGGATGACGGATCCTACCATATTGAAATTTATGTATGATGTCCAAATTTTTCTTCGGCATGGGACAATGGCGCCGATATTATTGATTTTTCTATCCTTCTACTTGCTTCTTTTTGTTTGCTTCTATAACTTATAACTAATTTTTATCATTTATTTTAGTTGGTTTGTGTCGAGACTTTATACTTTATACTTCCTAACTTTCAAGTCTTTGGACGGTATTTACCTTACAATTCGATTTTACAAGTACTTAAGAGCCAAATGTTTTTCTTTTAACTAAACAAAACAAAAAAAAACTGGGCATAAAATATATAATACTAATATCACTAAAACGTAATAACATTTTAAACGTTTATTTATTTATTTACATACTTATTACTTGTTATAAATTAAATGTTAAATATAATTAACATTTTCGCATTTAACTCGTATATATCTAGACATCTATTTATGCTTTTTAAATTTCCTTTAAATTAAAATACTATTAGTAACATGCTATATATACGATTTTTTAAAAATGCTATATATACGATCACGACAGAAATTGTAACCCGTACATATCACATAAGAACGATTGATAATTATCGATATATATAAGAAATATTTTGTATCATTCTCGTTTAAGTTTTTTCCAACTTTAATTATTCAAGAACACCCTTTACCATAAAATATTATCATATAAAAACACGGTGGATATTATAAATAAAAAAGGAAGAATACGATAGATAGCTCAGTTTACAATCTTTAACTCAATTATCCCATTTTTTCAGCAAGTGTAATTCTGTAGACAGCTTTTTATGTATTGTTCTGCTTTTTTAATTTTTCCGAAAGTCTTTAATGTCTTCTATTATACTTTATGGAAGACAACTTTTACGATTTATCTTCACTTTCCTTCCTAACAAATCCGAATTCTCTTTCGTAAATCTTACGTATGTATTAACTGACAAAATTAAAGAGAGACAACGTGTTGACACTTTTTTTTTCTTTTTTCTTTTTTTTTTTTGCTGGAAAATACTATTGACATTTAGAGCTAAATTAGATTCATAAAATTTAATAAATCGTGATAAAATCTACTTTATAACATCATTATTGTATACTATATTTTATTATTTTTACATCACAGAAAATATTAAACTAAACTTAAAATCTCTTACATAGTACTTTAAAAACATTTTAACAGTGTGAAATAATTTATTTATAATTTAGGTGAAAAACCATTCAATTAATTCTGAAAAGTTTATAATTTTATTTTCAATATAAAATAATAATAAATAAAATGAAATGATCTTATGTGACTAGAAAAAACTAACTGTAAACTCTAAATTCTGGTCTTGAGTTAACTTTTAACTCAATGTAAATTTTGTATACAAAAGTCTATTGTAGGAAATTATTTAGTTTTTAAAATAAAATGTAATTTCATGGTATGACGCGGATAATACTTAAATGCAGACGACAGAGTCTATCTTACTCTTATCTGGTTTTGTATAAATAAAGACATTTTCTTGTTGGGCAACTTCTCATTTCAGTCGGACCAACTTACGACCGAAGAAAGCAATTCGAGACTAAGTCTCTCTAAGCACCAACCAACCAGTCATTGGTCTGCCTCTTTAAGATAATTCAATTTTTTTTAATGGATTGTTCTTCGTTTCTCGATATCTCTCTTGATCTCAACACCAACCCTTTCCCCGAAAAGCTTCCGGTGAGTCCTAATTCCGCCTGATCCATTTTTGAATGGAGTATTTGTTTCCCTTCAATTTCTATCGAACTGGGCTTGTGACAGTTAAATTAATCATGGGTTCGTTTGAAAAATTTCAGAAAAAGGAGGTCTCTGTTTCATCTTCTGCTGATTTAGAAAGAAAATGCTTGGTCAAAGACGAGGTTAGTTCTTTCCTCGTGCCATGATGATGAGTTCATTGTCCGAACAAGTTTTCAGTTTCTAACAGTTAATTAACTTCACTACCACCAACGAATTAGGACAGATCTGTATATTTCATATAAAGTCGAAAACTTTTCATAACCAATATTGTTTGCAGCAATCAAGGAAGAATCTTTTGAAGTAATTAATTTGATTTTTACGATAATGAACAGAGCGCAAGTGAGTTAAGAGAGGAGCTAAACAGAGTCAACGCAGAGAACAAGAAGCTAACAGAGATGTTAGCCACAGTTTGGGAGAACTATAATGCGCTACTTCATCATTTAGAGAAGCTTCAGAGTCGAAAGAGCCCTGAGATCGATCTACCGACGAAGAAAAGAAAACATGACCCTGATGAGTTCTTTGGCTTTCCGATTGGAATCAGTAGTGGCAAAACTGAGAACAGCTCCAGCAACGAAGATCATCGTCATCATCATCAACAGAAGAATCAGCTTCTTCCATGCAAAAGACCAGTCACTGATAGCTTCAACAAAGCAAAAGTTTCGACTGTTTACGTGGCTACTGATACTTCCGACACAAGCTTGGTAAGCAATTTTGTCTTAGATCTTTTGATTTAAAGAAACTTTGTCTGAATATTGCGTAGAGACATGGGGTTGTAAGACTAAGCCAAAGAGAGTTATAACTTTGCAGACAGTAAAAGATGGATATCAATGGAGGAAATATGGACAAAAGGTTACAAGAGATAACCCATCCCCTAGAGCTTACTTTAGATGCTCTTTTGCACCATCTTGTCCAGTTAAAAAGAAGGTAATTTACTCTCATTGATGTTGATATCTTTTAGCTTTATTTGAAATTGTAGTTTCAGCTGTCTAATAATCTGTGGTTTTTAATGTTGTTGTTCAGGTACAACGCAGCGCAGAGGATCCATCCTTACTGGTAGCAACATACGAAGGGACGCATAACCACTTGGGTCCAAACGCTTCTGAAGGGGATGCTACAAGCCAGGTTGGATCAAGCACTGTGACTTTGGATCTTGTCCATGGTGGACATAGACTAGCTTTGGACAAGAACGAAAGGAATACGATGCAAGAGGTTCTGGTTCAGCAAATGGCGTCTTCGTTGACAAAAGATTCAAAGTTCACAGCTGCTCTTGCAGCTGCTATATCTGGGAGGTTATTGGAGCAGTCTAGAACATGAAATTTTCAGTGGAGATAGTTTTGGGTTTTGTCTTGTTTCATCCCCTGCAAAAAGAATGGGGCTTTTTTAGATTTTATCTTTTGATTAGGAGATAAAAAGATGGTAACTTTAGTGTATATAAAAATTTTTAAGGACATGAAAGAAGTATTCGAGAAATAGAAATGTCAGTAGTTTTAGTTGATTTGTCTTGATTCTTGAATTTTGATGGGGTCGCATAGCAACACTATCACAAAGACACAAACCATTACATTATGTCTTGGTCTATATTGAATTTAGTTTTAGTGACACAATTCATGAAAAATTTGGTCCAAAGAATTATATAAGTTTATATATATTCTATGGATTTAAAAATATCAGTTATAATGGGAGACCACAAAATTTCAATCAAAATTGTTTCCAATAATTAGAATAAAATTTGGACTCACTAGAGATATTTGTTTTCTTTCAACTTTTTGTAAACGTGTAAACATTTCTAATAAGTCAATATCTAGATAATGTTCACAAAGAGTAGTGATATTATTGAAAAGGCTAAAAGTACACAGTGTATTTATAACGGTTTGTTGCATGTCTATTTTGTATATATCCTTTAAAATATCGTTTTAGTTGAGTACTTGAGTCGTTTATTCCAAAGCTAATTAAATAAGACTCCAAATTACTTGCTTAAAAGTGCAAATAAAATTCAATAATTCTACTAGTTTTTGAATTTGATTTTTCCAAATAATTAGTGGCAAACTAGAAAGGCAGGTAAGAAGCAATGATTGAAGAAGATTCCCAAAAACATTCAAATAAAAACAAAGTTTCCCTCCATAAGACTCTTTCCTCTGCAACTCTCGTGATCTCATTTACTTCCTTTCCCCATCTGTTCATCGCTCTCTGTTACCTCTCCGTCCCACCATTATCAATGTCAACCCGATCTCGGTCCCTTCTTCCTTTTAAAACTCCACTCCTCTTCCAAACCCAAAACCCCATGAATATTCGTTTATGTCCTCTTAGTTTACAATGCAAGGCAGTGGACACTCACGGCGGAGGGGAGATGGCTGCACTGTCGTGGAGTGTTATACTCCTGGGAGGGTCGTGTCTCGGTGGCTTTCTGGGTTGAAGAGTTCCAAAGGGAAGAGAAACACATCGGAGGAGGAACAAGAAGATGATCCCAAAGGATACCAATTGCCGCCTATAAGGTGTTCGACGAAAAGCCTCAACGAGACTAGCCCTCAGACTAATAGATTTGGTGAGAATTTTGTATCTTTTTCCTTTTCATACTGTTTTGATTATCTGGAAATGGCTTAATTTAAGAGTTTGGCTGTTTGGTTATTCTTATAATGATAATTCTTTTGTCTTTGTGCAGAATCACAAAGCAGAGAAGCACCTTTGGAAATGGGAATTGGTTCGTTTTTGCTGTATCTTGTTGTTGCAAGTAAAACGGAGCTTGATAAGATGGCAAACCTGCGAATGCAAATGGAGATGTTTCTTTTACATGCAAAAGAACAACTACAAAAGAAAGACTCACAGGGAAACCCACCTTTGTCTTCAAATGAGCCAAGCTGTTACCAGTTTTCTCCTCAAGACATCTCGAATTTGGCCTCATCCATTTTCCAAGAGTCATCAACGAGTGTTCTTCAAGAGGAGAACACCGAATGTGAGGTCTCTAAAGCAGAGGATTACCATCATGGAACAGACCACAATTCAAAACTCAAGGCTGAGGTAGATAGCTTACCTCTAGATGAAATAGCAGAAGAAAGACATACGATTACGAAGCATCAGATTCAGAGACAACGCAAACTTAAAGTATCACTAAAACCCTCTTTTATCTTCTTACGATTGACTTTGAACTGTTTAAGCTATTATGAAATTTCTCAAATTTGTAATACGTTTGGATGTTTGTAGGAGAATGAGGTCACAAAGAGTCTTGTACCAGAGATGGTGACTGATGAAAGATATGGAGTGTGTCCGTATGAACTAGAGAAAAAACTGCATGAACTATTGGAGACAAGGCAAAAAGAAGAGTTACTGAAGCTTGAGACTGCTCTGAGTCGTGTTGAACGCAGACTACAAGAGAAAGAAACCGAGGTTTCATGGTGGAAAGATGCAGCCCGCTTGCTTGCTCAACGTGTTCCTGAATCTTCTCGATCTGGACTAGAGTGGTGCAATCCGGAATCTTTCACCGGTTCAGAACGATCTATTCCAAGATCCTTTAAAGCATTTTCAGAACACCGCATGAGTTTTTCTAGATGAAGTGCCTATATTTTTACTGTTACAGCGTTTGTCTGAAGAGTTTTTGAGCGTTTGTGTGTAGTTTGCTTTTAGTTAAACTAGTTTTCACTGTCCCTGTTTCGTGTTTCATACCATATATCCAAAGTAGGAATTGTACTGTGTTTGTATCCAATCAAAGCTTCTTTTAAAATTCTATAATATGTCCTTTCAGCATTATAATGGAACATTCTTAACAGAAGATGATTAAACAAATGATCACAAGACAGTTAAAAACATGTCACTCCTAAATAAGAAGAATAAAAATTTCATCCGAGTGAGCAACAAAAAGAGTTTGACACAGCAAAAGGTCACTGCAGAGATCCCATTTGAGAATTGACTGGTGGGATTCCTTATTCCAGAAAATGGGTATCAGTAGATTTCTCAGAAGAAAGGCTCTCGTTGAGCTGTTGGAAGGATTAGCTGAGAATCTGCATCATCGGAACATGGATGGAAGTAGCTCTCCACTGTGTCGTCGCTCACATCTTCTAGGCGTGGAGGATTCCACTGCAAATTTTTGGAGGGAAACAAAACAGAAAGTAAAAACCTGGAACATGACCATAACCAAAAGGAGTTGCAAATGTATATTAGTTTATAGGGTGTCTATCGCTTATGCACCTTTGGAGCAAAGTCTTTATCCACCAAACGAGCTCGAATACCCTATCAACAATAAACGTTTTCAGTATATGACTTATGATGATGCTTTGATTGAGAAATTGGTGATTCACTGTACCTCGCAGAAGTCGCCAGAGAACTGCGCTGAGACTCCACATACAGATATATAGTACTCACGTGTGAGACATTGATCAAGAGTTTGAAATCTACCTTCTCGTATCTAAGAAGAGAAGAAAAGCGCTACAGTCAGAAAATTGAAATGCTTTTTTAACAAAGAATAAGAAGAAACTAAAAGGTCTCACAGATTTTAAAGTAATCTTTAAGCTCAAAGGTGAAGCTTCTTTGATTTGTTTGAGTGTTTTCTTGCACCATTCATTGCGAGAATTAGCAACCTCACTTTCCTGAAGCCACGGGTACATGTTAAAGCTTAAAACTTGAGAAAACTCCCAAGTTGAAATATATCACGCCTATGCTAGGTAAAGATATCTCACCATAGCTTCAATGATTTCTTCAACCGTATCAAGCCCAAAATATTTATCAATCATCTCAATCCTGAGAAGATAATTTTCTGGTTACAACCTCCTGGGATATATATATAGTTCAAAGATATTCAAGATATGGAGACAAGATAAAAAAATTTACTTGTAAAGTGAACTGCTACTGTCAGGATAAACAAGATCACCATATTGAGCAAGAGAATCCTCAATGACGGCAGGATCATCGCTTAACAGTTTACCAATCCTCTCTTCGATCATCGGAAGTCTCTGCCATAACAGCTAATATAAGGAATGCGCTTAAGAGGAAAGAACAAAATATGGGACAAGGTAAAAAAGTAAAGTATCAAACCGAGTTTAAGCAATAGTGGGTAGCAAGACCACATGCTATCATTTCTACACCATTAAGCTTCTGCCCTGTTAAAGCCAAGTATTCCCCTAAACAAGAAAGACAAAACCCGCTTCAGAAACACCATAAAGTTCTATTATTTGAACCATCATTTAACTTTACAGATATGGATAATAGAATATGAATCTAGTGAAGAGATTGGCCAAAGGTGAAATTCACCTAAATAACCAGGAAGCCGTGAAAGGTAATAGGAAGCTCCTGCATCAGGATGAAAACCAATTTGGACCTCTGGATGGGCTAACACCTGTATACGCACGAGTTCTCAGAACACGTTAAACCACTAAAATTTCCAAAGTACAAGCGAAGAAACAGTTTCAAATACAAAGAGAAAAGCAGTATTAGTAACCGACTACTACAACAAAAAATGGCGTCAAGGACCAACTAAGAGACTAACACTTCTTTTCTTAAGAGACTGTAGAACCTTATATAACAACTCGATGGATTTTTTTCTGTTATTACAGCTTCTACTCAAAGTAAAATATCAGTGAGTCATGATAATAAAGCTGAGCCACATACAGTTTTATCTGTTGCCACACGAAACATCCCTGGAATTGATATTCCTCCACCACAGCCCATGGTTACACCATCCATTATAGCTACCTGCAGTAAGACAAAATCTTAAGGTATAAGAGCAAGAAATAAAAGTTTAAAATATTTCAACACTTGCATCTTATCTACAAAATCAGCTTCCTAGTCACTTGTGGTTATATGAACCAATCCCATCGGGTAATTAACACATAGCATTGAGGGAAAGTCTAGGAGTCTCACATTTGGTTTCAAATATGTTCCTTGGAGGTATACAAACTTGTACAAGTTGTCGAAATAGTGTTTACATTCTTCAATATTCCCTGTGCAAAGAAAAGTGACAATACATGAGAAATAAGCTCTGAAAAGACGAATTCAAGCTATGAAAATGGGTTTCACTGAACCTCACAAAACCTTTCTAAACATTTAAAAGTGGAAACGAATTCAAGAGATGGACCTTCTTTGATCCAGTGATAAAGAGGCAAGACATCTGCACCAGAACAAAACGTTTTGCCGCTACCCTTCAAGAAAAAACAAAACAGTAGCTTAATCGAGGGAGATTGTGGTATAACCATGCATCAAAAGGAAACATGATCTAACGAATCAAGTAAATGAAGCTAGAGAGTTCCATACCTTCATCATTACAAACGAAATAGCTGGATTCTCTTCCCATGATTCGTATAGCCTCTTTAACCGACCTACCTACAAAGACAAACAAATTTTGAAGCAAAACTAATGAGCTCAAGAAAAGAGACTTTAAATTCAAGAAGATAAATATGTTAAAGACAATACCATAGGCGCAGAAAGAGCATTGAGAGAAGAAGGGCAATTGAGAATGGCAGCTCTTGATTTAGCTTTTCCTTCCACAAGAACCTTCATTTACAGCAAAATCCACACTTGCATAAGCATTTAGTATGGAATCAATTACGTAGTTCTGTTCTAACTATTCTAAGAACAAAAACTACCTAAGCTCAGAATTTAAGTGTTTCCCTAACTCATTTTATATCAACATTTCTAGAAAATATTACCACAGGATGTCCATTTATGATCAATTAGTTCAAACCAGAGAAAAATTTCAGGAAATGAGAATGAAATCAAGTACATTTAGGGAAGATCCAAAACTAAGAAGAGGAAAAAACCTGGTCTTCGATATTGACATCTGAAACGGAATAGTTCGGCAGAGCAGAAAAGCTTCTCCCATAAGAAATAGAACGAACCCATTGCAATGGTTCAGACACTCTCCTCAAAGCTTTCACTGTTTGCATCTCTCACTCTCCGTCGAGAAGACGCCTCTGTGTTCCGAGGGTTTTGGGTTTTGCCTCTCAAGTTATGGCCGGCGGCGATTCTTAGCCGTCAGATCACATTATTCAACAATCGAAATGAACATCTAAACGTAATATTAATTATGGCCCAAGATTAAGCCCATCAGGCCCAATAAATTACACTTCACTAATCAAACATGATCTCACTTCTTCAAATTCTTGAATCACTAATTCAACGACACAGTCTGGAGAAGAGCTCTACACGCGTGTTCTAATCAGTATTGGCCTTTTCTGTTTATGCAGGTTTCTTTTGATCCAGATTCACCGAACAATACATATATATTAATTTTATGTTACGAGGAATCAACAGTAGTCTTTTATGAAACTGTCAACAAGTCTTTACGATTAGATTTCACATACCAAAAAAAAAATAAAGACAACGAAACACAGACCACAACTTCATCAGTTTTAATTTTAACTAACACAAATCCTAAAACCACATATTAAAATAATAATAACCATAAGAGCTTCTCTTTACAAATTTTGTTTCTTCCCACAACGTCTAAAAAGAGCCTTCACGATATAGAATGTCTTCTGCGTCGAGAAGACGAGCTCAAAGACTTAGCCGGAGGACTCTGTGAGCTCCCAGATGAAACCTCAGAGCTCTTGTTACTACTCTCAACTTTCCCAGGCCAAATCTTCTCAAAGATCCTCCTTGACCTCGACGGCATCAGCTGTGCCCCACCACCACTCCTCGTGCTCTTACTTCCTCTGCTTTTCTTATTCAGCTCCACCTTCTTCGTCGCTTTCTCTTCATTATTCTCCTCTATCTTCTTCACTGGTGGCGACTGCGATGACGCTGCAACAGACCCTACAGGGCTGTGATTTGCTCGGAGCTGCTCAAAGTAAAGAACTTGCACCACCACTCTTAACGGAAGCCTCTCGTTCTGTGCAGCATGCGTTGATGCCTCATTCGTCAGTTTCCTCACATCCATTAACCCACAAAGTCTCTTCTTTTCCGATTTCGTTATCTCTGGATGTTCCTACAAAACAAAAACCAACTTCACAAATTACAAAAAGTCTCTATAAAGTTTCATTATTTTCTGAAAAAAATCTTAAGTACCTTCAAGAAAGTGTCAATGGCTTTGTATAGACCATCATGAATCGGTCTAGCTGATTCCGGGATTAGTTCAGACAACTCAATAAAGCTAGAGAGTGTAAGATCAGAGCAATGTGCAAGATACGTGTCAATCAATCTTCCTACACTCAACAAAACACCATTACCTAAAACAAACTCCTTGTACCGATCATCTTCAGAGACACGTTTCTCATCAGCCATGAACTGATCGACAATCCGATGAACTAACTCGACTTCATGGATCAGCAAATCCTTGACAGAAGCTTCGTGTAGCTTCAAGCTCACGTTTTCAACCAAATCTTCTTTTACAATCTCATCAGCTCCAACCAAGATCGAAACTTTAAGAAGTTTCAGCAAGAAGCTACAAGTAGAGTAGCTCATAGCTCCTCCGTTAACTCTCGGCAACAAGAAAACAACAGTCTCAACGAGATGTTTGTTTGAAGAAGCTTCTGATGTCAAAGACTCCATTGATTCAGGAAACCACCTCGAAACATAGAATCTAAGAGCTTCTCCAATGACACCATTGTTCATCCTTCCACTTGATTTCACCACGCTCATCACTCGCTTAAACATATCAATCTCAAGCTCACATACATCTTCAACCCACCAGTCTTTAGGAATCAAACTCTCTTCTCTCTTCTCCCTATGATACTCAACTATCTTATCAGGTCCAGATAACTTCCTGTTGTGAGTATAAGACCAAGTAATCGTCTCAGGGTTCACCAAGATCTTAGCTGAAACAGAATCTATGCATCTGCCAACTAGTTTCAGATCTTCAGACCAAGGAAGAAGAGATTGTGTTGTCTGAAGCACAATGATCGAGTCTTTCCAGCTTCTGAATATGCCTGAGTTGAGGAAAACCTCAATCTTGTAAATGAGGTTACCTCGGTCAACGTCTTCAGTCATTTCAAGATACTCAGCTGCACATCGCACGGCGGTTATGTTGTAAGCATTGAGAGTAACAGTTATCCCATAGCAAAACTTAGCACAGATCTCAAACGCTTTGTGTCCTCCTGGCATGTCTAATATTGTTATCGCATCTGTTTTTTCCTCACTCGCTTCAAAAACAAGTCTCTGCATCCGATTGCTCTTTGATAGCAGTGGGAACTGAAAAATGTAACATTGCAGCATTTAAGAAAAAAAAAGACATCTTCCAATACATACTTTGATATCATCTAAGAGTATTACAAAAATGTACCTTATGGAGGTGAAATGTGACCTCCCCAACATTAATAGTAACATCACTGTCTAGATCCGAAACTGCATACCTGCGAAGAAGAAATCGATGGTCGGATTAAAACTCATTAATCAAACATTTCAGATGTTATGTTCACATTTCAAAACCATAAGCACATGCAGATTTATCATGTCTAAGTCTCAACAACTTAACAAAAAGTCCTAACCTTACCTAAAAAATACAAAATAATTTTTCTTTTCTCTTGCGGAACAAAACAAGATTCTTAGCCAAGTTTAGAATATCCAGATGTTAAAATTTGGAAGAAATGTCATAGATATTTAGAGAAACAAAGCATGAGTAAAGAAAAGAAAGAGAGATTCTTTCACTTTCTAAATAAGAAGAAAACTCATAATCATCATTCCCTTTTGCTTTCCACTCTTTGCTCTTACAAATCAGGAGGACCACAAAAGCAAACACATAAACAAAGACAGATCATTCTAATGGATGGACCACTCCTGAAACTCATATACCCCATTTCTTGTTATTTTTATTAGCTTTTTTTCTTTGTGGTATTTTATTTCCCGCAAAAATGATGAGTGAAACCAATCACAATAATAGTGATGATGATGAAAACTAATCCTGGCTTTTCAATCTCCAATATTAAAACCAGATTTTTTTTAACTGAGGAGTAACAGAGACATTATAAGGAGTTTTTAACCAAGTTTACCTATTTCTCTATTTCTCTAACCAAATTTTTACTGAATCTGTTTTTTTTTTCTAATAATAATAACAGCTTCTGTTGAAGAATAGAGTTTTGACGAAAGGTCTGTCGACATATGTTTCTTGATGGGTTTCAAGAAACATGTGGAGCAAAAAAATGAATAGAAAAGAGAACAGAACAGAACAAAGAATCAGACAAAACAGTAAGGGTTTCATTTGACACATCAAACTTAAAAAAAAACAAAAATTAAAAAAAGTTAAAAATTGCTTACTTGAGGAATTTGCCATTAGATTCAAATGTATCAGGCTTAGAACCTAGCTTCATGAACTTCATCTTCTTTACCAAAAAGAATACACCTTTGTTTTGACTCTGAACCAGCTTAATACTAAAAAGGGGGCTTTGAGCTTTACTCTCTCTATATTTCAAATCGATCAAATCAAGCCAGAACCACAGAAGAAGAAGAAGAAGAAAACAAAAGGCAAAAGCTGTTGTGAGTTAAAGAAGAGGTGTGTTGGAAGAGGAAGAGACCATTAATGGAAATGGGATGTTTGAAAGGAGACAAGAGAAACCAAACCCATGTTTTGCCTCACTATCCTTTTGCAAGAACCCCAACTCTCCTCGGACTATGGGATTTTTTACTTCCCATCTCAACTAACCATTACTAACTGCATTTATTGTCTCTCTGATCTATCAGAGATTACCATAAAGTTCCAAACTTTTTCTTTTTTAACTTTCCAGAAAAAAAATAAATGCTTTAGAAAGAAAATCTCATCATCATAATCACACACACAAAAGCAAAAACGTAATGGCGTAAGAGAAAGAGAAAGAGCTTTGTAGTAGTAATTGAGAGAGAAAGAGAGAGAGACGCCGCCAATGCTTTTAAAGCGAGACTGATCCGCTGGAGATCTTCTTGTTCTCTCTTCTTCTTCTTCTTATTTCTGTGGCTCAAATCTCGATGGAGAAAGAAGCTTATTTATTTATTTGTATTTTATTAGTAATAGAGATCTCTTTGAACTGCTCGGGAAGGAGGAGGAATGATGATGATTTATTTTCAGTCTGACGAAGTTGTCTCTCCTACTATCCTATACTCTCGCTCAGTATTGTTTTTTTTATAAAATGGGAAAAGAGAGTGGGAATCTAGGTGCAAATATTCTAAATTAGCCAGCTAAGTTGTGTTGAATGTTGATTAAAAACTGGTTTATCGTTTTCTTAATCACATCATCATTTACCAATTCTTTTTTAATTACGTCTTTAGTTTATGTGCGTTTAGACTACGAACAAAACGGCTTATGTGTGTATGTATATAAATGAATACACCGGACCGGACCTCGTTCATTTATATACACGAAATTAATTAAAATTGCTTCATTCAATAGAGTAAATGGGACCAAACACTGTTACGTTATTTTTTTGTTTTATATTCTTTACGATAATTATTGGATGATATCTAAGTTTTATTTCAAAATCGGCCAGATTTCTCAATCCTCTTATATGTTGGATTATTATCAAATAGGTGCTTTCTTTTTTGTGTGAATTTGGTTTCTCAGATTAGTCTATAGCATATTGTACAGCTTCAATTCTCTTTCTATTGTATTTTAACTGTTCATCATCTATGAGAAATGAAAGTACATACTAGTATATTTTTTTAACCAACAAAAAAATAAATATATTTCATCGTTAAAAAACAAAATAAATAAATAAAAGTACATACAAAAATAATGATAATGTTCCAAAGTCCAAACACTACGATGTAGTACTATTAGCTAACCGAGTTATAAGCCTATTATTGGGTTGACTCAAAACTTAGACAATATACACTCAATCTATTTTTCCTGGAAACACAGTTTTTTAATTAACTAGTTTTTATAATATGCATTCTGATCCAAACATTCGATTTATTAAACAATACTATGATCTTCTTTTACCAAAACCAAAAAAAAAATCAATTCTATGATATTTTAAACTATTATTATTCGAGTAAACGTTCTTCATTTGTGTGTTTGTTTTTTTAATTGCTGAAACAATAGGTCAAAAGCTCCAGCTATGCAAAAAAAAATATGCAGCAAGGCAATAGTTATAATATAAAATTTCATAACGTACTCTTTAGTCGCTAGTCATGAAAAACCAATCATATTGTTGGTCCTATATTTTCGTAAACCCATTTATGGGCCGATTAGTCAAGCAGTTGATTGATAAGTGAGTTGATTTACGACTACGATTAGTCATGCTTTTTAGTAATTTATTAAACGAATATCCAACAATACAGATGATTTTCTTTCACAATTATTATAAAATTTGCTTAAAAGAATTTGTATATATAAAGGATCACAACTACGACTAAAAACTATGGCAAATAAGCATGGTTTTGAAAACTGGACTGGACCGGCCGGTCGAACCAGTTCAACGGGGAACCGGACACAAATTCGAGTCCGGTTTAAAACAAAATCCGGATTTGACTAAAACCGGTAAATTGGTCAAAAATCGGTAAAATTAGTGATTTGGTTCAACACTAAAATCAGTTCACGATTAAATGATATTTTTAATTAATTATATATTTTGAGTTAAAATTCAAACCATAATTTAAAATCACTTATTTATTTTTAAAATTTTTATTTCTATTTCATAATTTTAATAGAAATAAATTGATTAAAATTTTGCTTTCAACATTTTTATCACATTTTTCTCCTTTAAAAAATTATTTTATATTGAATTTTTTAAAAAATCATGTTTGATTTCTTGTTATTATTATTTTTATAAGTTTAACTGATCTGACAAAAATAATTTATTTTCAAAAATATCTCATGTTTTATTAAGTTTAATGTTAAAATATAAATAAATAAATATATAATTAAAATATAAATATTTAAAAATCTGATTTGATAGGTTGAACTGGTCCGACCAGCCATCTAGTGATGCTGCCGAATCGGTGTTCGGTTCGGTTTTTAAAACATTACAAATAAGCGTGATATAATTCATACAAAAATTGGACATATCTGCGACGTATGTTCCTAACAACTCTTTACTGTAACATTGTAGCAACTTCAACAAAACAAAATGTAGCAATATGACTGTGTTAAAGTCATGATTGTGTACTTGTGTTAAGTCGTCACCGTTAGGTTTTTGAAGTCTCATGTGTTTTGAAAAAGTTGGTAAATATACTACAAATGCAATTTGACAAACGAATGTAGAAATCAGTGATATCTATAATATTGGTAACTTAATCGCATAACTGTCTAGTGTAATTAATCAATCAATCAAAGTCAAAGTATCTTAGTAAGTGGTAACACATTTTAAAACTATAATTTTGATTGGTAATGTAATACAGCTATGATGCAACAACGTGTACCGCCTTCTATGTGATATTAGTTCGATGATGCATGTTAATATATCATGCAGTAATGTACTATTCTTTTATAAAAAAACACTATAATACCACATCTCCGTACTATAATATTCTCACCGCTTCACTAATATTTCAATTCGATAAGCGAAAACTGATAGTATATATAGAGAATATAAGTGAGTTCCTGACTCGAAGAGCATATGGCAGCGCGTACAACACACGGTGCATGAAGCGCGTGTGACTTTGGGCACTAACCTTACTCGCTTTGACTCGCTCTATTCTCCTTTTTTACTCGGAGCCATGATGTGTAATAAGTGTTCCCCAAGTTTCCTTCTTTTTAGTTGATATGTGGGACCGAAACGGCGTGAAGTCGACGCGCCATACACACCGTAGTTCCGTCCCAACGGAACCCGCTTGCCGAGAGAGAGAGATATATAGTTTGACTTTTGATTCCGTTATTCTAGATGCGCTCACGAGTTGGTCAGACTTACATTTCCTAACATTGACTTTGCATGCTGAAAAAACTTTCAAATACACAATATTTTCTTTACTACATGGACTCCTTCTACTCTTCTAGATAAGAACCTGTAATAGATATCAAGAAGTCAATAATTGTAACTGTATAAATATAAAAACACTAAATGGAATCACACTCATAGAAAAAGGGTTTAATTTGCATATTCAGAGATATTAATTTAGACTTTAATAATTATATTAGTTTTACTTTTTAGAAAGCAAATGTCTTATAGTTTTATATGAACGTATGCAATTTTGTCTGAAAGGAAGCTTCATGTAAAGTTTCTCCTTTTGATGTCACTATTTTTTCTATTATATGAATAGTTCATACCCATGAATATATCGTGTCTCATTCAAATCTCGATATAAATAATCAAACATTGTGTTCACAGTCAGTATAATGTAGCGCGCAAACCATATGGTCGAGGTATATAGTTATTCGGGGGTCCATATGTTTACTATTCAATTTTGGGTTTCTGCAAAACAAATATCTAAATTTACTAAGAATAGATTTGGAGTTTATAAACAGACGAATTATCAAAGCATGTGTATTAATTTGTTTGTTATCTATTAAAGAGGGGTAAGGTAATATGTTAATTGTGGTGGCAATTTTATCAAGACAACAACAAAAATGGCTCAGTGAAGATCTAGATTGGACCCGTTTTGGTTAAGAAGGTATTAATGTTTTTAGCCATTTTTATCGGAGTATGTAATATGGTCAGGTGGGGTCTGCATGTCAATTATCTTTACGTGCCGTAGCTTTTTCCACGTGATTAATTGCTCAATTATATAATATGAACACAAAACACGTATCATAAGAGTCGCTACGTAATTATGGAGATGTATGTATATGGTCCCAAAGCTAAGTAGACTAAGTAGTAAATGAGGGTTGACATGCAGGGCTTGCGAGTAGTGGTTTAGTTATATATCAATGTCTGCGTCTTCGCTAAAGGATAAGCACATATATATATTAACTTGACTTTATCCTTATATTTTGATGCCGGTCATGTAACTCTCGTTATATGCTATTTACCTCCGTATCTTGTTAAAAAATCGGAGCATCTAAAGTCGTCGAGTCGGCTGATATAAGAATATATATATACGAATGCGGCTCTGCTAGCAAACATCAACTAGAGAATGTTTTGTTTTATATATATAATCTCAAGTTCTCTCAAATACACGAATCTTGAAACTATCTTATCCTATATTGCCATGTCTGAAATACTTATTCAGCCCTAATTAACACCTGAAATGTATGGAATCATATAACAAAATTATCATATTAACTAAACATAAAAAATACAAGGTTATATATAAATATGAAAACTAGTCCGAATTGTTTGGCCTGGACGAAACCTCCAAAACAGACTGGGTTAGGGTTGATAACTACGGGACTTACAAAATTAACATGCCAGATCTAGCGGAATAACATGTCGGTGTAAAATCATTTATAAAGATTCTATAACTATAGATGAACTTTCGTATATGAATTATTCATCATCCGCTATAGGATCCCTGCGCTATTAGTGGTCAATGTAAATGTCTCAGTGATGGATTCTTAATAGATTTATTCTTTACTTGGTTGCCACAAAATTTAGATGCATGGTTATATATGATTCAATTATTATTTGGAACTCTCCGCCGGTCCTTTCATTTTAGAAAAACAAAAATATTTTTGTCTAGGAAAGATTCAGTCTCGCAGAATGAAATTTAGCGTCCACGTCATCAACGTAATGAAAAAGAGTTGCACGTACATTATCAATTTATCATAATGGGGTCTAAGAGGGGTATATTATTAGAAGTGTAATTAAACATATTTCCTCATTGATGATATAATGTGTAGATGCATAGGTGAGACGTTGAAAGTACAGAAGAAAAAGCAATGGCATGTGGTTTATCAGAAAAGACTAGACGTAGCTCCATTATTATGGTTGAATTATATTTATACAGTCTACCTCTTTTACATAACATACACTGCATCCATAATAAATGCACTTCACATATTATTATTATCCTTCCTTTCATTGAGATTTCTTCGTTGCAAACTTTTATTTTCATTTTATCGAGCCTTGTATCAAAATGGCAAAACGAGAACATAAATTACACTAAAATGTATTGGGTTTGAACTTTGAACCAGTTCTACTTATTATGGTGGTGCATGTGCGAGTGGTAGAATCTATTTATGCAAATTTAGAAATTTCTGATTATATATTTATAATCATATTTTTCGACGTTCAATTTTAAAACCGTTTTCATAGGTTTTACTATTATGTCTTAAGACCATACTTGCATCTATCACACCCCTTCAGTTTCCATTTAGTAAACCTCTCCCATATATGCGTAAGTTATAAAGTTCAAGTCAATTAAATCGTGAAGATATGAAATAATAAGAAAATGAATAAGCGAACATAAATTGAGTTTGACGGGAAGACTACTGCAAAGTGACAGAATTTATAGGTTAATCAATAGTATGAATATTGTAACAATAAACAGTGAAATAATGGAATATACAAAATAAACTGAGTATAAGATTTTGGAAACTAGCATGCATATTCATTTCATGGTTCCGCACTTCCACTATTATACGGATTTTATTATGGTCATGTGCAATAGTACAAAAAAAAACCATGGATTAATATAAGCTATCACACAAACGATTACTCTTAGACTTAGCGAATGGTTTTAGACGGTTACTGGGAAAACCTCGCATCCAACTGTACGGTGAACGGTTAAGATATTCATACGAGCGAAGCTAAAATTGTCAATCTTGAGATGAGAGTAATTATACGTCAAACGACTAATGGTAAAAAGGTTTAATGTTGAAAAATAATTATAGAAAATATACTAATTTAAGGCAGGCGTGAGCATAAGGCATCATAAACAAATGATGGTGAACACTGACTATGGGGTCCAAACCTCCATAATTGCAACCTTGTGCTTATTATCCTCCTTTTTCTCCTTTCTTCATAAAATTCTTTATATTTTAATCTTTCTTACCTCTTTTTCCCTTTTTTAATTAGACTATTTATCCATAGTTTTCTTTGAGTAAAACTTCTTTAAATTATTGGATTGTATAACTAATTTTCAGTAGAATTAGTTTGGTCGTTTTGAGGCCTATCCAAATCTTATTGTTTTCTTCTTGAATAATGAATAAATTGAAATAAAAGGATTTAAGTCAAGCAAATGGACTAGACTAATTTGGATTTTTTGTAATAGTGGTGTGACTTTGGTATAGTAGTAAGCTAATATGCCAAATGAGAGTTGTTTTGGTTTTGAAGAAGTAGGCTAGTTTGAAGAATAAGACATCGGTCCACAAAACCCTATTATCCAAATTAAATTTTTATTTTTTTATAAATGTATCTAACGAGCGAGACTCCGAGAGCTTTGATTCTAATGACGCTAATTTACGCAAATGTCATTCATATTACCGAATTTCCATCTTTCATTTTTTAGGAAAAAAACGAATATTGTAAACTGTAGATCATATAACTTCAATGGATGCACAATTAGTCATCAGTAATGGATTATGAATGATACGTACATCCGTTTAAGTTTTGATCTAAAGGGAGAAGTAGAGTGAGTCAATTTTGCTGCAAAGTTAAAAGTTCATGTTTATAAGTAAAGTAAAAAGTGGATATTTGAACCGAATTCTTTTAAGTAAAACTTTGAATGTTTGATCGGAACCGATAACAACCAAAAGATGATCACATTAATTTAAGGGACGAAAAATGTTGATTAATAATTAAAATGTGTGTAGTTGGTGAGGAGAAAAAGAAAAGATTGTCGTCCAGGTTTTATGCTCATAAAGCAGCACATGAGTGTTTCTACCTAACAGCCTATTTCTAAACACTTTCTTTTTTCAGGCCATTTAAGTGGTCTCACCTAAATTCTTTCATTTTCTGACGTTGCTAATCACCGATTTGTCTTTTAAACATGCGAATTACCAATTATCCAAAACGTTCAACTTGCCATAATTATCTTAGTTGACTACTAAAAATTTCTGTTTCCCTTTACCGAAGAAAAAACGATTCAATAGTTGATTTGACGTTAATCTAAATCAAACCAAACTGATCGAATTGTTAACGGATTGGAGTCCCTCCCTGCAAGGCCCAAAATATCAATACGCAACACAAGCCCACACTAATGCGCCACATTTAAAAGTGCTAACATGACACGATCAATGTAATGGTCCAAACAGTAATTCTTTCACTAAACATGGATTAGCACTGAACTGCTACCATTCTAAAAATATTACTCTAGATAGCTACACAGATTTCTGTTCTATCCCTCCCATTTTTTTATTTTTTTCTGTTGGATCAATTAGTACATACAAAATTTGTTTGAACTCGTTATGTTATTATACTACAAGAAAATATATAAAAAGTCGCCAGAGAAGAACATTTAGCAAACGCAAGAACAAAAATACAAAAGCAAAAGAGAAAAAGGATTAAACCCTTGTCTTCCTATGAAGTTTATTTTCTTGGATGAGTGTCTTCGGGTTTAGCCGTCCCTGTAGCCGCCTTAGCTACATCAGTAGCACTAGCTTCCGGTTTCTTCTTAGCATACATAACACTGTACATGATAACACCGGAGATAGCTAATCCGGCAAGAGCCATCGTAGTGTAACTGTATGGCAAGTTGCGACGTTGGTGAAGAACACCACCGGGATTACTCCCCGGCGGTCTCTTCGATGACTCAACGCCTGCGGCTTTCACTCCTTCTGGACTCATCTTCGTCGTATCCGCGGTCTTCTTCCAGTCATTTTCTCCGGCCATAACTTTCTTATTTAATTTCAATTGGGACTATACTAACCATAGAAGAAACCGCTTTGTTATAACTATGAGGTTTTGGAGATAGTACTTCATGAAGACACGTAGTGTCGTTGAGTTGACAATGTGTCAATAAGTGTGACACCTAGCTGATTCTTTATGTTTTCTGTAATAAACGTATTAGGCAGGTGTCATGCATGATGCATACTCGTCATGCAATACTTTTTTTTTTTTCGGGTCAACAATGCATATGAAAGTTTTGTCTACTGCTTCTTGTGGGCTTTAGGTGATATCTCCTTTTTTCATTTTTTTCAACCTCAAGGCCCAATAGTATCAAAACCCAATTCCACTAGCAAACAGAAAGTAAAAAACAAAAGTTAGAAACAGCTATAGCTTGTTGACCAGTCCTCCTAGAGAAACGTGAAATCTCTTTATATCAGGTTTCAGAGTTTGTCTGTATTGTAACCGTTACGTCACCTTTATCATCTCTCTAACGGCTACATCAACATTTACACATTTTTCATTTTCCTAAAACATTATTTTTGTTAAATCAACGGCTAGTTTCCGATTCACACTTGCTCTATAAAAACAGATCCATCCATCCACAGTTTCCATCTCCAACTCAATCAAGCACATACTAATACTTTTCAAGTGTTAAAGTCAGTAAACAAAATTAGTGCTTAGTTTGTAATCAATGGCTTCTTCTTCTCTTCCGGTCACCATTTTCCTCTGCGTTTCCTTCCTCTTCTTCTTGTCCGTGCATGCAAATGAGGTTACCGTAGGCGGCAAATCCGGTGACTGGAACATCCCATCTTCATCGTCTTTCTCTTTCAACGAATGGGCTCAAAAGGCTCGATTCAAAGTCGGCGACTTTATCGGTAAAAAACTCACAAATCCCTTTCTTCAATTAGACATTTATATGTAAATCTTTTGATATAATCTGTTTTTCTAACATCTGACACTGTCCCATATTTATATCAGTTTTCAAGTACGAAGCTGGTAAAGACTCGGTGCTTCAAGTGACAAGAGAGGCTTACGAGAAATGCAACACCACGAGCCCTAAAGCCAGCTTTACCGACGGGAACACAAAGGTGAAGCTAGAGCAAGCCGGACCAGTTTACTTCATCAGTGGAACAGAGGGTCACTGTCAAAAGGGTCAGAAGCTACGCCTAGTCGTTGTCAGTCCTCGTAACTCTGCTTTCTCTCCAGCTCCTTCGCCATCTGAGTTCGATGGTCCCGGTCCCGCCGTTGCTCCTACTAGTGGTTCCCCTAAAGTCACCGGCGGATTTAGTGTCTTGGGCCTTGTTCTAGGGTTGTGGGGCCTTTTTCTTTTAAAATAAACTTTTAGTCTTAATAATTCTATCTATGTACTACAATTAAATTTATTATTTACTCAAAATCAGAAATCTTTCTCTAGTTCAATTCTGGATAAATCAAGTAGACAAACGAAGAAAGATCAAATCAAAGTATCAAACAATGAAGAAATGATTAATTAAGAAGTTAAAACCAAAAACGAAACAAAAAGAAATGATTAAGAAGTAAATAATTAGAAACCAAAATGGGCCTATATTGGGCCTGAAGATATTTTGGGAGGGTAGCAAAACGGTAAAGATCGAGTGGAGCGAGCAAGTCACTGATTTTATCCACTCGGCAACATTTTATTTTACTTCGAAAGTTCGTTCGTTGAAAATCTCCGGTTCACCGAAATCGACGCCGTCGTGTTTTTTACCGGGCGGTGAACGGAGACGTATCTTAATGTTCAAAAACTATTCACCGGTCGCCCTTTGTGTCTTTTTAGTCACATCTTCGCTACTTGAAATGTGAAATAATCTCTGTTTCGTTTCAATTTTCCCGGGGAATTTTTTGCTTTGCTTGCTTGGTTTATCTCAAAAATGGTCGCATTACTCTGTTCTACGAGTCTGTGTAGTGATATTACGATCGGTGATGTTTGTTTAGTTAGTAGCATCAAAGCAAAATGTTGTTGGAGACGCGATAATTTGGTTACTAGCGGATTAAAGTTCCACGCTTTGAAGATTGGGTCTCGGAAGAAACACTGGAGAAAGTCCATGAGATGTAGTGTAGTTGTATCCATGAAAAGTTCAGAGTTTTCGGCTTCTATGATAAGAAAGAGCTCGAAATCTGTTTTGTCATCGGGTGAAGTGACAAAGGTTTTAATGTCGATTCCTGATACTGATACTGCGTTTTTGTATTTCAAATCCGTGGCTGAGAATCCGAATTTGGTTCACACCACTGAGACTTGTAACTACATGCTTGAAGCTTTGAGGGTTGACGGCAAAATTGAGGAAATGGCTTATGTGTTTGATTTGATGCAGAAGAGAATCATCAAGAGGGATACTAATACTTACTTGACTATTTTCAAGAGTCTTTCTGTGAAAGGTGGATTGCGTCAAGCACCTTATGCGCTTCGAAAGATGAGAGAGTTTGGTTTTGTTTTGAATGCGTATTCATACAATGGGTTCATTCATCTTTTGCTTAAGTCTAGGTTTTGCACAGAGGCTATGGAAGTTTATAGAAGAATGATTTTGGACGGTTTTAGGCCTAGTTTGCAGACTTACTCTTCGCTTATGGTAGGATTGGGGAAAAGAAGGGATAGTGAATCTGTGATGGATTTACTTAAAGAGATGGAGACTTTGGGTTTAAAGCCGAATGTGTATACTTTTACTATATGTATTCGGGTGCTTGGTAGGGCAGGAAAGATTAATGAAGCATATGCAATACTGAAGAGAATGGATGATGAAGGATGTGGACCTGACGTGGTTACTTACACTGTTCTTATTGATGCTCTTTGTACTGCTAGGAAACTAGATTGTGCTAAGGAGGTTTTCGAAAAGATGAAAACAGGAAGACACAAACCGGATCGTGTAACTTACATTACTTTGCTGGATAGGTTTAGTGATAACAGAGATCTGGATTCAGTGAGGCAGTTTTGGAGTGAAATGGAGAAGGATGGTCATGTACCTGACGTTGTAACCTTTACCATTCTCGTGGATGCTCTGTGCAAAGCTGGGAATTTTGGTGAAGCATTTGATACATTGGATGTGATGAGGGAGCAAGGTATCTCACCAAACCTGCATACATACAATACCTTGATTTGTGGTCTTCTAAGAGTTCACAGGTTGGATGATGCACTTGAACTTTTTGGTAATATGGAGTCTTTGGGGGTTAAGCTTACTGCCTATACGTACATAGTTTTCATTGATTACTATGGAAAGTCTGGAGATTCTGTCAGTGCCCTTGAGACCTTTGAGAAGATGAAAGCCAAAGGAATAGCTCCCAACATTGTAGCCTGTAATGCGTCTCTCTACAGTCTGGCAAAGGTGGGAAAGGACCGAGAAGCCAAGCAAATCTTCTACGGCTTGAAAGACATTGGGCTGGTCCCAGATTCAGTAACCTATAATATGATGATGAAGTGCTACAGTAAGGTTGGGGAAATAGATGAAGCCATCAAGCTGCTATCTGAGATGGTGGAGAACGGTTGTGAACCTGATGTTATTGTTGTGAATTCTTTGATCAATACACTTTTCAAAGCTGATAGAGTAGATGAGGCATGGAAAATGTTTATGAGAATGAAGGAAATGAAGCTCAAGCCTACAGTTGTGACTTACAACACATTGCTCGCAGGTTTAGGCAAAAATGGAAAAATTCAAGAGGCCATTGAGTTGTTTGAAGGGATGGCAACAAAAGGTTGTCCACCTAACACAATAACTTTCAACACTCTCTTTGATTGTCTATGCAAAAATGACGAGGTGATTCTAGCTTTGAAGATGTTGTTCAAGATGATGGATATGGGTTGTGTCCCAGATGTTTTTACTTACAATACGATTATTTATGGTTTGGTGAAGAATGGTCAAGTCAAAGAGGCAATGTGTTTTTTCCACCAGATGAAAAAACTGGTGTTCCCTGATTTTGTTACCCTCTGCACTCTTCTTCCCGGTGTTGTGAAGGCTGGATTGATCGAAGATGCTTACAAAATCCTCGCGAACTTTCTTCACAACTGCGGTGACCAACCTGCCTCGCTTTTTTGGGAAGACTTGATGGGATCTGTCTTGGCTGAAGCTGGACTAGACAATGCCGTTTCATTTTCTGAGAGATTGGTAGCTAACGGGACTTGCAGAGACGGTGAATCAATCCTGGTGCCACTAATTAGATATTCTTTCAAACATGGCTATGCCTCAAATGCAAGAACTTTATTTGAGAAGTTTACAAAAGATCTTGGTGTCCAACCCACACTTCCGACCTATAATCTGCTAATCGGCGGGATTCTTGAAGCTGATATGATTGAAGTAGCACATGAACTGTTCCAAGAGGTGAAGAGCACTGGTTGCATCCCAGATGTTTCTACCTACAACTTCTTGCTTGATGGTTATGGAAAATCAGGAAAGATTGACGAACTCTTTGAGCTGTACAAAGAGATGTCTTCCCATGAGTGCAAACCAAACACGATAACTCACAACATTGTCATGTCAGGGCTCGTGAAAGCGGGAAATGTGGACGAGGCTCTTGATTTATACTATGACCTTATCAGTGATCGTGACTTCTCTCCAACTGCCTGCACATATGGTCCCTTAATCGACGGCTTATCTAAGTCGGGAAGATTATATGAAGCAAAACAACTCTTTGAAGGAATGTTAGACTATGGTTGCAGGCCAAACTGTGCTATCTACAACATTCTCATCAACGGGTTTGGAAAAGCCGGTGAGGCTGATGCAGCGTGCGAGTTGTTCAAAAGGATGGTTAAAGAAGGAGTAAGACCGGATCTCAAGACTTACTCGGTTCTAGTGGATTGCCTTTGTATGGTCGGAAGAGTGGACGAAGGCTTGCATTACTTCAGGGAGCTCAAGGAATCTGGCCTCAATCCTGATGTAGTATGTTACAATCTCATAATAAACGGACTTGGGAAATCTCTAAGACTTGAAGAAGCTCTTATGCTTTTCAACGAGATGAAGAACAGCAAAGGACTCACCCCTGATCTCTACACTTATAACTCCTTAATTCTAAATCTTGGTACTGCCGGAATGGTGGAAGAAGCTGGGAAGATTTATGATGAAATACAAAGGGTGGGTCTTGAACCGAATGTTTTTACATTCAACGCTCTGATTCGCGGATACAGTTTGTCTGGGAAACCTGAGCGAGCTTACGCTGTGTACCAGACAATGGTGACTGGTGGGTTTAGCCCCAACACAGGAACATATGAACAGCTCCCTAATAGAGCTTGACATTTTACACAGTAATTACAAGTAGAGCTCTACACTAAGTGAAGCTTTATGTCCATGTGAAGTGTACAAAACATAACATTGTGTAAATGTCATGTTGTTTTTGTTTTATTTACATGATGATAATATATTCTTCCAGGCCAACAACATTTTCACATCAATCATTCCTTCTGCATTAGGGGAGCTCGTGAGAAAATGAATACTAAAAATCTCAGAAACGTCAGGTTAAGATATGTCTTTCAAAACGATTTACAATGTGAATCAATCAAACTACTAGATGTGATTTTCCGTGAAGGATGGGGCTAGTTTGAGGAGCTCGGCTCATCGTGGCTCGGTTTGCCTTGGATTGGTTCTGGTGTCGGTTCGGTTTCTGATGGAGCAGGTTCAGAGGACTGAAAAGGCTTCTTGAATTGAACCAAGATCATGGTCATGTTATCACAGCCTTCACCACCTGCAGTATTTGGAGCCAGGCATCTGTCGAGAACATTTTCACATACCACCGAGAGTTTGCTTTCCTGAACGTTACCAATCGAAACAGAGAAACTGTAGAATCCAGAAGAGAAAAATACAGGAAAAAAAAACTGTAATCCAAGGAAAGAAAAATCAAGTTAGCTTACAGTATTCATCTGTTCATGTATAAAATCAACGAGTTGTTGGCTTGACATGCAATCCCTGCAGATATGAGATGAACCAACACAGGTGTATCAATATCACTATCAAGAAATGAACTTGTTTGAAGACCAAGATAAAAACTTATTCAAATTGGTTTTCACCAAATTCCATCGCAGGCAAGAACAAGGAAATCATCATCATCACAGAGCTCAACCTGAGGAGAAAGACTAAAATATTATAGAAGAAGTTTCAGGAGAAAGAGAACCGGTATGTATACCACTTACAGTGTTGACATCAGGACTTGCGGTAACAATTTGCTTTTCAGATGACAAAAACTTATTCTGCTTGAATTCCATGTCACCTACAAAGATACCAAAGAGTAGCTCCAATCAGAAATAGTATCATCTAAACAAGTTGCATTGTGTGGAGAAGAGGTTACCAATAGCTCTTGCTAGATTCAAGCTTCCATTGATTCGCCCTGCGTGAATAAAACCACCAGCTTTCAGTATCCTTTCTTTCTCAGCTTCAAGATCTGGTTTATGATCTCTAGAAAGATTGTAAGCCTGTAGACAGATACACACACGATTGTAACTGAAAATTAAAGACGCCAAAAAGACTTAATCGAAACAGTTCAAAATGTTTACCTGACCCTTTCTGGATATCACACAACGTGAGTCACCAGCATTTGCAACAACTAACTGCTTGTTTCTAATAACAGCCACACATGCTGTGCTCCCACAGTTAGGTCCAGGAAAATCAGAATGAGGACCCTGTTTTGACAAATTTAGATCTTACTTTACTTTTGCTTAGTGATCTCAATTCAATCTACTATATACTACAGAAGAAGTGAGAGTGAAAAACAGCAGCTAGAGAAGATTTACTTCCTCAAAAGACCAAGCATCGGGTCTATTAGCGCTGTCTCCGCTTCTTGGTGACCATATAAACCCTTCAATCATTCCACTGAACTTATTGATTTTGTCACCGAGTACTGCTAACTCTCGCCATCCTCTTTGTCCTTGCATCATCTCATCCATTCTACAATAGCCACAGCAAAAAAGAGCAAACACTTTATGCAGAACTTCATACAAAAACAGACACTTTAAGCTGGTATACAAGAATGGTTGCTAAGTTGTAACGAGGCCAAAACGATAATGCTACCTGAAGAATGATTTTTGAAGAGAAGTTCCAACGTCTCCAGCAGCATATGCCTCATTACTAAGAACCTGCTGGTGTAAATACTTGGCGCAGAACTTTGAAACAACTTTACCTACAACACTAGCGAAAAATCATTTCATATTCCATTTACAAGAACAAAAACTCCCAACAAGGGTCAGCTATATCAGTCTTCAAGCTCTAGCTGACTTGAGTTAAAAATACAAGCTTAAAGCTGGAGAATTCGCCAAAAATGTATCTGTTTTTACCTCCATGGCCATCATAAACACCTAAGAAGGAAGTGTTATCATCCAAATCAAGAATTGCAGCATGCTGGCAAAGTTAAAAAAAATCATTTTTTTGAATCAGTAAGGAAAACATAATCTGTTAAAAAAAAAAAAAGGTTTCAACTTTTTGATATTTCACTCACAGCATCTTCCATGCTTGCACGCCAACCTTGCATAGATGATAAACCATATCTAAGTTTATCATTTTCGCCATCTTCTGAAAATTTATCTGTTTTTGGAGAACTAAGATATATACCCATCTCTTTTCTGCAAAATTAAAAATTTGACATTTCTTCATGAATTCAAGAAACGACTCCAACATAAAAGACCAATATTACCAAAAATTCTCCAAAATAATCAGAGCCATATAGCAATCTACCATTTCTGAGCTAAAAAGATGAAAAACAAAAGAGAATTTAGACAATGGACCTGCTGTGATCTTAATCTTATAGAGCTATTTAAGAAATCAATCTACAAACAGAAATCGAATTCAAAACAAAAAGGCTTTAATCGATTCAGAGTTTAGACATTACTGTAACAGACCAATATTTGGATATCAGCAATTCGGTGGATCAAAACAAGTACGTGTTGCAATTGTGGGAGAAGCTTGGGTACTCACATATCTGGCAAAAATCTGGAGCTAGGTCAGATAGACGATCGATCAGAGTGGTTAGAGGCAGAAGAAGAAGAAACTTTTGATTTGGTATCCCCCGAAAATAAATGAGAAAAAGTCTGATTTTGTTTTCCTGAAAAGCAATGAAAGTTAATACAAATGGTTTGTTTCTTCCTTACTCGCCACCACAACATATCCCCAATTACACTAAATACGTAATTATTATTACTTTTTCTACTCGGTGAATAATTGGATTGTCCTTATTTGTATTTTTTTTTATAGAAAAGCGTTAATTTCAGCTGGTATAAAACGCTAACTAACATTTTTCTTGTTCTAGTATAGTTTTTGTTGGTTAGGTTATTTTTTCCCCTAAACTTTAGATTAAAGATTCATAAAACTTTTATTTTGTTAATTTTAAAAATTCAGTTTTAAAATCAAAACTCTAACCTAGCTTCATTGGATGTCTTGTAGCACCATTCAATTACTAAATAGTAAGACAGTATATTATATGGTTAAATATTTGCATTATGAAATCTTTTAAAAAAATTCAAAAATTTCAGGTGTGTCAAACTTTACTATTTCCACCAAGCGTGTCATGGATGTCACCCACACAAGAGTCCAAGCATACATGTGCAGGCATTAAATGCGACGACCACACAGCCAAAAATGCATTCCTCTTCTACTGTTTAAGCTACTGTACTAGACCAGAACTATCCGTGTCATATACGCTGAAAATTATCTTCCAATCAGTCTGATTCATGCACCGCTTCTGCTACTTTACGCTGTCATATATAGACGCTACACATACAATCATCTTGTAATTATCTTCCAATCAGTCTGATTCATGCACCGCTTCTGCTACTTTACGCTGTCATATACGCTACACATACAATCATCTTGTAATCACTCGACCATTGCTTCACACCTAAAATGTAAAAGCGACTTGATACAATACCTAAAGAGGTTTTATACTTAGAAGTCTTTTTTGGTTATATATGTGGAACATTAATGATTTTATGTAATATTCTTATCGCGTTATTTCATTTGAAAACCAAATCATAGTTAACACAAACACTTAGACTACTAAGCTCAAATCATAATACTAATGATTTTGGTTATGATTTGGATGTGATAAATTAACATTTCTAAATTTGATTATGGTTCGCCATGATTATTTTTTACAAAGACTACTACGCACTAACAAGTGTCGTACATATTTGCGTATTTGGAGTCATTCGAAGACACGAACGACTGTGTTGATCGCATTATAAGCTTTGACTAGTCTTCACCAAATCCATAGACCATAGCTTTCGCACCGCTCAGCTTTTTCATTTCATTCGTTAATACAATTTTATTTCTTTTTTCAAAACTGTGAATATAATATTGAAGACGTGTTTATTCTAGGGCCTCATATATGGTGTGTAAAAAGTTGTAGATATGGATTAACTTTCATTAGGGCCTCTTATTAGAACGTGTAACACTTTTGTATAAAATATAAATATAAATAGTGCCTGTTTCTAGATATTTTGCTTCTATTATGGCTTCCTCTTTCGCATTATTCTCTGCAGTCTCTCCAATGGTTTTGCTGCAACCCCACGACCGGAAAATGAATTTCTTGGAAACTGAGAAATGGGGTTTCCCTAAAATCTTAGAATAAACATATTGCGTTTCAGTTCAAATCTAGAAATTTCAGCGTCTGAAGACTGTTCACGATTTCACTGTGAAGGTACGATTTTGTTTCTTGGGTATGGAAATAGAAGAAAACTTCATATAAATATATTAAAATATGTTGTTTCCATAATATCCTTGGTAAAACCATAAATTAGAGACTTGATTGTGTGCTTATAACCGAGACAGGACATAGATGGTAAGGATGATTTTTCTGAACATATTCAAAGGAAAACCTCTGTTGATCGTTAATGTCGCTACAAGATGGTCTCACGTAATTTCGAATTCTATTTAATAATTAATTTTTGCATCTGGAAATTTTTCTTAAGATTTTTTTTTTTTACCTCACTGTGGCTTGACATCATTTTTTCTTTTAGTACTCTCATATATAATGGTTTGACAATCATTTTTTTGTACTGTCAAAGTGGTTTGACATTATTTTTTCGTACTGTCATAGCGGTTTGACATCATCAAATTACTCGGAGCTTTCACATCTGTACGAGAAATACAAGAACCAAGGTGAGTTTTTTTAATAATATAAGCTTTATAGATTATACAATGTAACTGTGACCTTTCTAATTTCATTTATAGGATTTGAGCAGATACTATAGCTTTCCCTTGCAATCAATTTGGAGGTCAAGAACATGGATCAAACCCTGAGATCTAATTTGCTTGTACCCTATTTAAAGCGGAGTTTCCTATATCCGATAAGGTATGCAAAAAACAAACCAAAAAATGCCAAACAAATTTATTCTTCTAATAAGGTTCTTAAATCTTAATTAATAAATGTACATTTTGGACTTGAGAGAGAGACCTTGAATCTTGAAAAGTGTGTTCCCTTAGGTTGATGTCAATGGACCAAGCACAGCTCCAATTTGCAAGTTCTTGAAATAGAATGCTGGTGGATTTTTAGATGATATCATCAAATGAAACTTTGAGAAACTCTTGGTTGATAAAAAAGGGCAAAGTCATCGAGAGGTACCCTCCCACGACTTCACCTTTCCAAATCGAGGTACCAAGTAAAATTCTATTCAATCTTGGATCTTATCTTAGTACACTCATTTATCTACACCTTGATCTAATGAACATACTACATAGATAATTGTATATCAACTCATAACATTCCTAAAATATACTATATGATGGTAATATTTTAATTCTACCAATGTTTTTGTTTTGAAATGTTACAGAAAATACATCCAGAAATTGGATACAATAGAACATCACACCAGTCACACCTGATTATTATGATATATATACACACACGCATTCATACACATCACAAACACATAATCCGCAGTGAGATAGCTTTAATATTATTAAAAGAAATATTTAACGTTGGCGTCGAGAAGAAGTTTGTTTACGTGACGGTGGCAGAAACCTATGGCGGAGATAAATCGGTGGAGAAATCTGTGAAGATCGACGAGATACACGAGGAGGAGGATCTCGTTTTCGTCGAGTCTTACGAGGAACACGCTCTGGCCGTTGACTTGCTCCTCCGAGAAGAAGATCTTCTTCTTCGTCTTGTACAACGCGGAGGTCTAAGAAATCTGGGTATCTGAGCGGGAGGACCACGTGGACGATCTCTGGTTCGACCGGGTTGCCGAAGAAGCCATATGGGGGAAGCTCGAGTCTCATCTGAAGCAACTGTTGATCGAGCTCCAACAACATGCGTTGATATCTCACCGCTGGGTCTCCTTGTGAGATACGTATGATTACCGCCTCGTCGTTGTCGTTCGTCGTGTAATATCTGTTTACATACCGGACAAGCCTCTCGCTCGATGTCTCCTCCATGATCTTCTGAATTTTCGGACAGAGTAATTTGCAATAAAGACTACAAAAGGTTTTTTTTTCTTTTTCTTTTTCTAAGCTTAATTTCTGTATTTACCTTTAGAAATGTGTCCATCATCTCAAGATGTAGAAAACTTATCAAGACTCGTCAATATCATTTGGTTTGAAAAAGTCGAACTATTATCTATGTAGTATTTTTTTTTTTTTTGTGAAACAATTTGTTAAGACTACATCAGCTGGTGTTATTTTACAAAATAACATGGTATAGTTTATTGCATGAAACATGGTTTTGTAAGACAACATAGTTACACGCATCAATAAAAATAATTTGAATGGCAAAGTAGGACTAATTAATTGTCAAACTACGTTTCGTTATAAGTCTCAGCCCTAATCCGGCTCTTGTTTCTAGGGTCCTCCTTATGAACATTGGTTCCTCATTCTAAACCTTTCTCCATTACAGGTTAAGTCTCTTGTTCAACTATTGGTTCCTTTTAGTTTATCTATGTGACTTTGGCTAACTATCAGAAATTAAATTTGGACTGGACTTCCATATTTCAATAGAATATGCATCATTGTGAAGGGGGTAAAAAATTCAAACATCTAATAAACTAATTTAAACTCTAGAATTACATCGTTGACTTTATTACTCGGCAAAAATATGAAAGGTGTCATGAACTAATCAGTTAAAGCCGGGGAATTAAAACAACGCTGATTTTGGATTATTTACTAATTTCAAAGTATGATAATATTAGTGTGACAAGGCAATCAGACTTTTTATATGACAAGCTGCGAGGAGAAGGAAATTTTCTTTGGTTCAGTTTCACAAGGAGCAATTAAATATGCAATTTACATGTTTTGACTTCTTTTGTTTATTCATTATCCCATTCGCTGATAAGGTTTTGACTTCTTTTGTTCTTTGTATTGATTCAAGAACATATATAATACTAAAGATTATATATTTTGAAATGTTCGTGAAGCTTTCTCAGAATATCTCCTAGGTTTTTCTAACACTAGTGGACTTTTTGGAGAGGAATATTTCACAAGTTTGATAATTCTACGTGCTTCATTCGAAATTTTTCTCATATATATATATATATATATATATAATAACTCTTTTGTTATACAAGTGTATGTTTAACAAAGAAAACTAGGACTGGTAAAGTCTATACTCTTTAGGATCTGCAATATGCAAATTAGCATATGATAAAACAACAACTGTTTTCCCTCAAAAGCAGAAAATATTAATAAAATCAATGAAATTTTTTATGAAAAAGAGAAAACTCTTCAAAAGAAGTTAACTT
Organism: Cardamine flexuosa; assembly: GCA_963555745.1. Taxonomy (NCBI): domain Eukaryota; kingdom Viridiplantae; phylum Streptophyta; class Magnoliopsida; order Brassicales; family Brassicaceae; genus Cardamine; species Cardamine flexuosa. The sequence goes on along the minus strand of OY743215.1, from coordinate 3,223,430 downwards.
TTAAAAAGAGCCAATTGCTAAGGCCAAGAGCCTAAGATCTGTTTCCTTTCACACAACATTTCTAACTTTCAAATGGTACCTAATTCTTCAATTCCTTGAGCTGGCTAATACCAAAAAACTTGAAGTCAATTCTGAATTCAACTTTTAATTCAAATTACATGTAACCAATTTTTTTTTCTTTTTTAGTAATGGACTTGCAGAACAATAATCAAATTCCTAAAACAATCACATTATGTGAAACCTGAGGCCTGAGAGGGCAATCAGTTGATAGAATAGAACAAAGCACAAAAAAACACTAATCAGCATCTCAATAGACTACAAATAGGTTCATCATCCACTACACTGAATCTCTCACACTTCGCATGAAAAACGAATCAGGCAGAGACATTAAATTTTGACATCGATAATCCAAACCTGAATCAGAATGAACAAATATATCAGAACAAATGAGATTGTGTCCTTTGACAAACACATCTCAAGTAAATGGGGGAAAATCTAGTACCTTTGACAAACTCATGGATCTTTCTTGTTCACACAAGAGCCAAAGGTTACACCTTGCTTGCACCATGTGATTCTAACTTTCCATAATGAAAACAAAGTCGTGGTGACATCTTATAACATCAACGTAATGAACTACATAAGTGCTCTGCAAACCATACTCCATTTCGATTGGTTTCTTTAAAATCATTAGACATTCTCCATCTAACCTCATTTTAATTTGAGAAGCTCAATCCTATAGATCCTTCTTATAGACATACCATTTGAGGATTATCAATGAACGATCAATGGTGACGTTAGGTACAGGCGTCACGAGAGTAATACCTTTCTCTTGAACTAAAACTGATTGTTGCCAATTAACGCAAGAACATACCTAACTATTTGTTTCTCTGCCATATGGCCTAATTGATCTAAAAACAATGGAAAACATGGGAACAAAAGACATCTAGATAACACACAATGATGAACGTTAGATGTTTATATGATTTGTAGAATCTTTATTACTTATCACCTCTTCACCCAGAAGAAAATCCCAAGATAAAATTTTATCACTACCATAAAAGTATAAAAATAAAATTAATTAAAGGGAAAATTGAACTGTTTTTACATAAAGGGGAAAAAACCAGGCAGAAAGCAAGAACATGAGGAAAAAATATCACACTTTCTTCAAAATCCAGTCAAGTTACTGTAGATTCCTTAATTATGATATTGGATTGATCCTTCTACGCAAAAGCATAACAAGTCGTTTCCTAAACCCAAATTACTATCACTTAAAGATTTTTGAAACACACATAAACACACACCCACTCTCAAATTATTTTTTTAAAATGTCTCTATATCGTGTTTTAATTTGAGGATTCGATGCAAATAAACATGTTCTAAAATAATTCAAGAAACAATACCACATGAATATTCTCGCAAGATTCACAACGTGATCACATGGAATCAATGATATACAAATTACACATTAAGCTATATAAAATACAGTGTATTAGATACATAAATATATACCTCATGGAATCAAAATGTAGAAGCATACAATATAAATAAAACAACCAATCAACAGCAATACAAGGATTGTGAACAGTTCATTCGCAAGATCCATGACTATGCACATAGATATGATCATATGAAGAAAATGGTAAATATCTACACCTATTTATGAATTAAGAGACGAAATCACGGATTAAAACAGAAAAAGAAAGTAAAAGATAACCATATAGTAATAACTTTGATCGAGGAAATTACAGATTCAAAAGAGCAAGGACCAGCCTACGGAAAAACTAGGTTAACGTTAATGGTCCCATGTTAATCTCACTTAACCACGCCTTAAACTCATAGATTAAGCTTTCTCGATACTAATGATCTCATAATATATAAAGTTCAAAATAGAGAAAAGCAAACTCGCATGCATTCAGAAACGAAATCTCTGGCAGAAAAATCACAAGCTAATATCAGATCGTATTTATTTTACCTTTGGAGATATGAAGAACCTAGAAGAGAGAGAAAGTGAGAGAGACATAATAGAAGAAGAAAACGTGAACGGGACCGAAATAAATCGGCGCCGGAATCTGACAGATAGAGCAGTGAGCACGCAAGAGAGAAGCAAATACATCGAACATGCAAAGTGCTTTTGTGTGCTCACTCTCTTCTGTCAGTTTCTATGCGTTTCTCTTTAATTTTGTCCCAAACTCACTCCATAACCTTACCGACACTAAATTTTGGGATTAGAGATCGAAGAGACAAATATAGGATGAGACTTTGGTGGAGATGTTGAGGTTATTAGATCTGAGGAGGCTTAGGGTATGATGCAAAACCAGAGAGTATATTTATAATCCAAGGAAAAGAGGAAAGTTAGATACAAATCTAGGGTTTTGACCAAATCGAAAGGAAAGGAAATAAAAAGAAAAGAAAAAGGCAGAGAAGGATTAGATTTAAGATTAGATGAGAATAGAATAGTTTTTTAGATTAGAGGAGAAGAGAGAAAGAAGGAAACAAAAAACCTTATCTCTCTGTGTCTCTCACTCTCTTCAAGGAGAGTCTTATCTCTGTTTTGTTTTTTTATAAAAGGCTTTTATCTATTTCTTCTCTTTCCCTCTTACATGCAATGTGACAGATGTCTGTAGAGAAAGACATTTGAATGGAAACGGATTGTATTCAACAGTACCATTGCAGTTTATAGTGGTCAATCTCATAACCTATAAACGGCAACGACAAACCTAAACCAAAAAAAGATCTTTAATCTTGAGAATGAATTTTGGTCTTTCACGATGGAAAATAAAGATTGTTTTTGGGGAATCAGCTCTTCTTATTATTATATTCATTTTCCAAATTTTTACTGACAAACATGTAAAGTTAACAACAAATATTACTATTGATTTTAAAGTGATAAAAGAAAAACTCATTTGTATTAAATCTTAAATTTTCTTTTGCTATTTACTGGAAAAATAAAATACGAATAAGAAATTCGGTTTGATTTATAAAAAAAGATCGTTAATAATTTTTTTTTTTTTAGTTTCCTATGTTAGAGTTTTCATTGAAGATCAAACATTTATTTCGAAAACTATTTAAAGAATTTATTATACTCGAGACGTGGTAGTAAAAAAAGGAGTCGAGTGAATATATGCAATTATCTCGCTAGTTCTATTCTCTTCTGAGATACCGAATGGTTTTCTATTGGTGCTAAATGCTGAGAATAGAGAACTCTAAGAATATATCAATGCATTATCATTATTCATTAATCAGCCACCCATAAAGCAAAGCAAAGCAAATATTTAGAAAAAAATGAAATAACAACCATAAAGCAAAGATATAAGCATCCCCCTTCCCCATTAAAAGCATATACTCGCACAACAAGATTTTGTTCTAAGAAAATTGTTAGAGAATCTCTATATATGTATATATATGATGTGCTGATCTTGTAACATCACGAATGTGGACTGTCCTGATCCGATGTACTCCATTCAGGTCATGCACTCATGATTTTATTTTGTAGTTTTCGTGTGTTATATACCATTAAACAAACTTCCAAATAAAATTCTGCTACAAAAAGCAACACGGTACGAAAAACAACATATACGGTATATATTTTTGTCAAATGTATTTGTTTACTTATTATATAATAATAATTGTGTATGTGGCGTTTTATTTTTATTTTTGCTATAAAGTGTAGATATTACTATATTCTTATGAGTTTGTATATGCTTTTTGTGGGGTGTGATTTTTTAAAAAATTGTGGAGTAAGAAATAGGGAAAACATATTTAAAAAAACCGCGTGAAGGCTGAAAAGGGTAAGAACTTTGTGTGTTTGACCTAAGACTGTCCAGATTCATTACTTCCCGATGACAGAGAAGAACACAACTCCGACTATTTACATTGTAACCCGGCCTGACCTTTTCTCCACCCATAAAAAAACAAATTGCTAAGACATGTCACATGTAATATAATTATGAAAAAGATATTTTCCTTTCGGGTTTTTAATTCGAACCATCGCACAGTACTTGTCCAAAATTGCTTATATGATATTCAAAATGTGTTGTTATGTTTGCATAGACAATTTCAAATGAGAAATGGGATCATGGACCACATGTTATCCCACTCACCAATGACCCTCGGACATGTATAACATTACATATTATATCTATTTTTTATACCCATAACAATAATGTTTCTTTTCTTTGTCGTTTGTTTATGTCTTGCTCTTGTTCTCCTTAATACTGTAGTTAGGCTGTTTCTTCTTTTTCTTTATGATATATTTATACTGTAGTTTGTTACCTTTTCTTTTTGGTCGATTGAAAAATGAAAGAATATGTGTAACTTTCATTGTGTATGCACAAAACAATAATAAAAACCCATCGAAGACCTCAGATCTAGTGGCCTAAGATCCTTATTGCAAGGCTGTTGATAGATTTGAAGTTTTTTTATTATAAAAAATTGGAAATGGAATATTCCGTAAATATGGGAAGCAAGTATTGGGTATCCTTTTAAGAATCTCCGAGCATCTCGTAAACCATTTTATTATATGCGTGATATAATTTCCTCAAGTCTTTGTTTCACTTAGAAACCAATTCTTTACACTACCACTACTCGCGTACTTACTAAGTCACAAAGACACTTTGCATCAACTATATATTAAAAAAACAAAACTAATATGTAAGTAGCATTTTTCCTTTAAAAGTTACACATTAGAAATCTTTCAAACTGTCTTCCTGTCTATTTCCCAAACCATGATAACGATTACCATAAATAAAGCCAAATTTGAACGATGAATAATGAAAATGGCTAACAGTCGGAATGTCTTTACTTTTTATCAACCCAAATATTCTCTGCAAAACTCCATGGAAACAGCTAGATAACAGAAGAACGGGATAAAAAATAAAATAAAATAAAAATAAGCAAAGCAACCTCATTTATCCAACTTAACACTACATAATGCTGAAATCAAACCTAAGTAAAAGAACCAACCACTACTAATGCTTTCTTGTCTCTTAAACAATTCTACACTTCTACTGCCCAGACGACCTCAAGTCCCACCATTTCACGGCCACCCCACCAGTCACACTTAGCTTTCCAACTTAAATTACATAACCATAATTCAAAAGAGAAAAGCCTCATCGCTTCCTCTTCTTACTACCAGACTTTGCCTGCGACTTGCCTGATTTCCCCTTTATTGCTGTTTCTGATGCCTTGGGTGTCTCTTCAGATTCTGACTCAGCATCGCTCTCCTTTGCCTTGGAGGCAGAAGGAGTAGCTTTTGCTTTGCCCTTCCCTGCTTTACCCTTTTCTGCTGAAGCTTTTGCAGATCCTGACTTGGATTTTGTACTCTTGGACGCCTCTTCCTTTTTCTTGGATGAAGCTTTGGCGTCTCCTTGGTCCTTTGCTTTACCAGATTTTGGTGTGTTACTTACGTCTTTCTTCGACTTGCTGCTTCCTGATTTTGCACCGGCTGATTTGCCAACAGGTTTGGGGGTTTCCTCTTCCTCGCTCAACTCTTCAGAGCTATCCTCTTCTTCTCTGTTAGCTTCCTTTAAATCCTTTGCTTTGATCTCTGTTTTGTCATCCTGGGACTTCTTGCCAGACTTGGAAGCAGGAGCAGCTTTAGACTTGCTTGATCCAGCTCCACCACCCCTGAATACAATAGTGCTTATTAGTAGAGATTTTTTAAGAGACTTCCAACATTTTTTCAGTAAATGCATTCAGTTTCATTTACCTTTTCACTGAGGTGTCCATTTTTGATTGCTTGCCTCCTGTCTTAGCTTTCTTCCTCTGGGGTCTGCATAAAGAATTACTAAGCTTCGTCATCACAAGGACGGCAAGTTCATCTCATAACAACAGATCAATTCACATCTACAGACTATAGCTATTCTTTCGAGTGTCACATAAACACCAGAACTAGAGAAGTAACACATACGTTGTAGAGGCTTCTTCATCATTTTCCGTCTGGTCAGCAGCTTCTTCATCCTGCTGACAGAAAATGCAAGTTACAGAAATGTGAAGCACAAAAAGAGTTATAGATAAATAAAATATAATGCACCTCTGACGATTCTGATTCATGCAAAAAATACCACTTCTGCCTCTTAAGAATCAAGATTTCTTGATCTCCATCATCATAGCAAACCTGAAAACGAACATAACAACATATACCAATTAAAAGATAACATAAATATACCTGAATCAAATGAAACAAATATGTACCGCTAAGGAGAACATCCATTAGGCCAAAGGTTCACCACATACAAATGAGGCAAACTAAAATACTATTTGAGGAGACTTATAATAGTGGGCTTACCAGATGTTTCTTCTTAGCAGAATCATATGAATTGACCACACCTTTATAATACCTGCAGCAACAATTCAATATTCATTTACAAGCGTGTATAACAAAAATGCAATTATCCAAAGTGTTAATTCAGATTCAGCTATCTAAAGGGAACTGCATAGAAAAGAGGAAAAGGATACCGCCTTTGAGTAAATCAAACAGAATTTCTAAGAAGAAAATACAAAATGCTTACGCTTTATCATGGGGCCACCAAACTTTGACCCTCGCCCCAACTAAAGTTTCATCATAGTTCTGCAGATCAGACGCCTGCCAGGAAATTGAGTCAGTAACACATGAAACCAGTACGACGGATATATATATTCAACATAAAGAGAATAACAAGCTGCTACCATGCACAGTTACTACTGCAAATGGCAATTGGTAAACATGATTTTTTCCCACATTCCCTAATATGACCAAGAACTATAGTAGGTTGAATTAAAAAAAAAAACATACCTTCTCTTTGCCTAGACTTCGTTTACGCTTTGTGCTTGTATTAGGAGTTTCTTTCCTTGACTTTGAGACTGACTTTCCAGAGGAAACAGCTGGCTGAAATACAGTTAATGGACATCGGTAAGGACAAGGACAGGGAAATCAGATGTGCATCGAATCAATACAGGTCAGGTAACAACTTACTTTTTCAATATCACCTGAAGAAGTTTGTGATGGCTCCTCATCCATAGCTTTCCCACGGCCTGGCTTTTTCTTCTCCTCTTTTGGCTTTCTGGATTCTTGTACATTATCACTCTCAATTGCCTTTTTCTCTGACTGCTTTGCTGCTTTAGTCTCAGAGCTGCTTTTCTTTGAAGAAGGAACAGTAGGCTTTGCTTTACTTGAAGAAGCAACCTTCTTTCCAGACTTTTTTGTCACTTTATCAGAAGTGTTTGGTTCTTCAGAAGCTTCTTCAGTAGCACTAGCCGCAGCAGATGGTTTGACCTCCTTCGCCGAGCTCTCCTTTGTCTTCTGGTTTGCAGTCTTCTTAGAAAGGCTTTCCTCAAGAAGATCCTCCGCCCTTGATGGAGAACTGACATTGGCAGTTTCATCTGACGACTTTGCCGAAGCCTGCACACTTGTTTTCTTCTCATTTTCAGAAGAAATGGCTGCATTAACAGTTGAAGGAGGCAAACTTAACACATCCTTGCTTTCCAGGAGTGCTGCAGGTTCAGTTTCCTCTTTGATATCTGAAGTTGTTGATGAATCTGCCTGTTTGGCAGGACTGGCTTGTTCTTCTTTTTCTTTAATCTGATGTTCAACATCAGGCTTCTCTTCAGAAGTATTACCCAAGTCAATGCTGCTAGGATTATCTAGTTGTTGCGGCTCATCGTTGGCATCTGTATCGTCTTCCTTCTTTGTAGAACCAGTATCAACCTTCTCTGTGGAATCAGTATCAACCTTCTCTGGAGAATCAGTATCAACCTTCTCTGGGGAATCAGTATCAACCTTATCTGTGGAATCAGTATCAACCAGAGAATCATTCTGTTGTGCAACACCATTGCTGAGTCCCGACTTGCCAGATTCATCCTTGGGTGCATCAGTTCTTTCAGGGGTAGAAATTTCTGCTGCTTTCTGTTCATCCTGTTTGATTGGAAAATTAAAAATCAATTAACAATCTACTCAAGTGAAGAGAAGGAAGAAATCTATCCTTCTTCTACAAATCAACAAATTTAAGGGGTTTAATGTTGATTTAAGGGTGAAAGAAATATGCCTCTACTTCCACTTCCTTTGTTAAATGACCTTGACTATCCTGCAGAGGAAAAAAATTCGGAAGGAAGGTATAAGAGCAGCAAATGTAACCGGATGACCCACATAATCACCAAAATTGAGGCAGTGGGACAGAAAACAGGTGAGAAATAAAGGCTTACTTCTTCTTCATTCGCTACAACTTGGTCTTGCTGCAAAGCACAGAATGTCCCTTCACATATTGAAGCCACGATGTTACTATACTTATCTACAGGGACACCCGACGATTTTACTGCTTCAGTCAGATATGTTTTGAGCTTGCTAGCACAGTTACTAAGAACTTGTTCTGCTAACCTCCGTGATACTTGGGAAACCTGATGACAAGATAAGAGTTAACAAGATAGCATTGGTTGATATAAAATTAGTAAGACCGTCCATGTATCACCTCATCATCCTGTTTAACATAATGTAGAATTGGTGAAAGCATCTCTGGAGTTATATCCTCGCTTTCTTCTAAAACAAGGGTCATAATGTTCTCCATAGATGAAAATACATTCGCTGGATGATGGTCCCTGGAAAGGAAAACAAATTCAACATCAGACAAGCATTATTGTTGGATGTAACAAGCAAACATAAGTAGACTTGTTATGAAACTAAATTACAAGTACATAAAGTCCGTGAAGAGACAGAACAACATATGGGGAAATCATATCGAATGAGATGCTTGAAGAAGCAAGGAGGAAAGTAAAACCATGTTTCAGACCCCCCAAAAAAAAGTAATCACACTGAAATGACTACATCTGACATCAATAGTCACCAAATCGTTTCATTGGAGTGCCGAATAGTAACATCAGCATCCATGACTCAAATGTGGCATAAGGAACTTAGAGAAACAACAATTCAGGAAAATAAGTAAGTAGACATCTCCATGAATGTGTTTTCCGGGACATTAAATTAGAAGTTCAGAGAAAAAACTTGCATCAATCATAAAAACCCATTTCTTAAAAATTATTTTAAATTCAAGCATAATGGATATACTAGCTTGTACCTTATAGCCTTCAGGAAATGCTGGAACATCTCAATAAGAAGTGCATCACACTCGAGATCCAACATCACAACGCATGATCTAACCTTAGCCACAGTTTCAAGAATGGAGATCCTTTTGGAATAAGAACGACTAGAGTTGTCAACTAGAAGTTCAAATGTTGACACAATTAACTTGAACACTTCCTGCGTACGAATAGAAGAAAAGAGTCAGTGACCAGCTGGCATAATGCCCATTTCCTCCAGAAAAAGTACCAAACGATCACATACCTTCATCTGCTCATCATCATAAGGAGCATCCGGAGCAGTTATTCTTGTAATCTCACTGATGCAGGCAGTGACTGCAACTTTCACATCAACGTCCGAATGCTTGAAGAGTTTTCCACCAATTAATGCATTCATCAATGGAGAGAGAGCCTTCACCATTGATTCGGGAGGTGACTGTTCGACCTCCACCAGGTAGAGGAAAATTTTCTGCAGCAATAAGCACAATGATCATCAAAATCATTAACTCCAAAAATCACAGCATCCCCACCACACTTAGAAAATATCAAAAAAACGTTGGTAGTGCAGATGGATTCACACAAAAACAAGTAGTGAAATTACGGGATGAATATAAATCTTCAACGTTGTTGAATAGATTAGAAAGTTCTTCTTTTGACAACGCTAAACCAGAAAAAACAGATCCCCACCCTTGAATCATTCAGTTGCTATATGAAACCAAATCAGTAACACGATTACATTCGCAAAGAGGCAGTCTCAGTAAACCAGAATTCAATAACGATTTCATTTCTTAATAGATGCATATTTAAATCAACGCAGACTGAAAGATGATTATCTAAATTGTATTCAAAACTAAGTAACGCAAGATCTCAAATTCAGGAACATAGAGCATTGCATAGATTCGCAGAGCCAAATGTAGGAAACAGCATAAGAGAAAAGATGAAGAGCACAATGGCTAAATCCAAATCTAAAAATTTCACAGTAAACACATGCACACACTGAGCATTGCACGAAAGCGAAGAAGAACACCAAGAACAAAGAAAATAAAAAGCGAATGGTGAAGGAGCTCACGTCAAGGAGAGAAAGAAGCTCATCGACTGAAGGAGGAGGAGGGTCAACAAGTTTTTTCCCAGCATCTAGAATCTGATTCTCGAGCTCTTTATCAGAATCCGACATGACTCTCTTCTCCTTTTCTTCTCTCTCGTTCGCTCCGCTGGTGTATCTACGATTAGATCTCTTTCAAACCCTAGATTCGGAAACACAGACTTCTCGCCGTGAAAAAACGAAAGCCACCACCGATTCCACTAATGGAAAAGAGATGAGAAGCTTGCAAATGCCAAGAAACAACCACAAATTCCCCCCAAAACTCACTGAACAACACGCTAGGGTTTTCTCCTTTCTTTTTTTTTTTTCTCTCAATCTTACAGTTTCCAGAAAACTTAAAAAAAGAAAAAAAAAAGTAAGAAAATTTCTTAGACGCGAGAGAACCCACAAGCGCCGTTAAAAAGATAATATTTAATATTTTAAAAATACAAGTATTTAATTTTTGGGTGTACGGCGAATTTATAGTTGGTCTATCATCTTTTTTGAGTTTTGACGATGTGTTTTCTTCATTTATTTTTTTCTTTCTCTTTTTGGGCTCTTTTAAAATGGAATCCAAAAATCAAGGGAATCCAGTATTGCGATTTTTTTTTTCTTTTTGTTCGGATTTCACCTAAGATTATAAACTCAGATAGCTCAATGTTAGCTTTCGAATCCGCTTTTGAAATATTTTCGAAGTTTTTATGGAGATAATTATTGCATGTTTTTTGTTTAATAAACCAAAGTATAAACTCAGATAAGCACATGGAAATTCAGAAAAAATGGATAAAATGCTAAAGAGGAAATGTTAAATTTATTATTAGTATGTTATAAAACACCGGTTTATATCGGTTTATTATCAAATTCGATATAAAATATATAAAAAATTGAATTGGAATAAAAGAATAATATTGATATTTATAGAACATTTTTACTTTTCTTATATCATTCACAAAATGGATAAATAATTTTGGAAATTTGTAAGATTATATGTACTATGTTTCAAATGAATCCAACATTGAAATATGAATACCTAACATCGAAATATAGAAAACATTGATTGCTAAAATTATTAATTGGATAAACTATGACAATTTATATTGTTTCGGATAAAAGTCAAGGACTTCGATAATAAATTTTACTCGATTTAATATTATAGATCAATTATTTCTTAAAAATAAATATATATCATTAAATTTACTGTTAACACGTTTAAAAGAAGCTATGGCCGTTTTTAATGGTTTCATCGTAAGATTCAATATGAAAACTAAACCTTTGAATTGGAATAAAATTTCTATATAATTTTTTTTTTCTTAAGCAACTATCCAAAAATACAAAAACCAACAAAAATTTAAGAATTTTGTAGAATTCAATGAAAAGATAGAGTCAGGTCGAGACCCAAGCATGCTGTGCTAGCCCATTAAAGTCTCGGTCAAATACAACCCAATAGTTAGGGCTTAGTCGAGTCAGACCCTAATACTCAGAATCCATATGAAATGCTAAATGGGCCAATCTTATGGTCGGCTCAAATCTGAATAATTCGCGCACGCTGTACTTCTACAAGCTTGGAAATTTAAATGAACTATCACCAGGTCCAGTGGTCCACCACCACACACGAGTCATGAGACTATGACACAACAAACCACAACACTAAACCATTTCTAAATAAATTACATGTATCGTTAATATTTACAAAAAAAAATGATATATGTGTACCGTGTACGTTTATTCAAAAGATAAACTTATTTTAAAAATGTTTCCATGCATCAACAATATATTTTACTTCTCAACTAATATATACAAGATACTAAAACTTGAATCCAGATATTTTGCAAGAGGCTTGGCTCTTGGTATGCAAATATAATAATAACCAAGAATATTAAATAGTGGTATTTTAATTTGTTTAAATAGCGTTTTTAGATAATTGATTTAGTAACTAGTGTTTTCAATAAGAAAATCGACATGTATACTCGTAATATTGCAAACCATAAACTTCTTGTGGAATTGCTTGAGTTCGCAATCCCCACGGAAGAAGACAGCGACAATTGTTTAAGCGGCTAGACAGACTTTTATACCCGTTTCATATCGAACCACAGTCTCTATCAGTGTGAATGCATGGAGGATATTTGATATCAATGTGTGAATGCATGGAGGATAATTTGATGTGTCGCGACCGCAATTAACGCATCTCTATATAGTATTCATACATTTAAGAAATAGTCTAGCTGTCAGGGATTGTAACAAGTTTTAAGTAAAAGAGGATAAATCTTGTTTAATTCAATAAATATCGAAGGAGAAGAATCATTAGTGCACTCAAAAAGGTCAATGCATGTCTAAGATCAAAGGAAAAAAATAATAGAAACCGCATTTGTTTGACTCAAGTTAATCTGTTTTTTTTTTTTTTTGTAGACATAAATTGGAGGTAGAAGGTGATTAAGTTGATTACTGGATGAAGTTGACCTTGGGAGAATTGAGTTTGAAGGTCTCTCTCTCCTTTAACGATCTATGACTAAAGCCACTTTCACTTTGGCAAACAGGAACCAGCCAAGAATGGCTGGAATGTATAAGTTGGATAATCGTGTTGCAAAAATTAACCTAACCATATGACTAGATACTTGTTATAATAGAATAGTTATCAGGAAATGAATGGTACTAGACAAGTATGTTGTCCATATACAAAGACAGCTAGTGCAGCTTTTAGTAGCCGAAGAAGAGTGTTTTCCATAACATTTAAATCATATGAAACTAAATAAAATAGACCGTCTTTACTGAAAGCAATCACACTCCCACATGCCTCTCCCAAGTCCCACCTTTCATTTATGTTCTTAATTATTAGATGTGTACTTTTTGAAGTTTGGGACCATCCTTAAATTTTTAGGGTTTTTACCAAGTATAAGCATACTATTTAATTACAAGAGAAGAAAATATCAACATAATAAAAAATTTCAAGGATGAATATATATATACTCATAACTCATAAGGCAAAAGAAAATATACTTACACCATATAATAAGAGTAAACAAAAGCTGATAAAATTGGTAGAAGTAAAAGCTAACAAAGTCCATAACTTTATATATAACACACCTTTCACACTAAGCCTAGTAGACCAAGTGGGTTTTTTACTTTTAACAAAACCACTAACCAAACAAAAAAAGGTATTTCCACATGAACAATACAACGACACATCGTACCTTGAGTACTATGCATTATATTAGATTCGTGTCTGTGCACATTTGTCGCATACCTCAGAAGCTGATGAGATCTGTCGAAGCTACAACACTCTTCTTTGTTTTTATTGTTTCCTCTTGTTAAATCAGCTCATTGATTTCTTTCTCTCTATTTATCCTCTCTTTTTTTTTGTAGAAACTGCATCAGGCTGACACCTACAAGACGTGATGCTTGATTATTCGAAGTTGTTAAAAAATAATTTTGTGTAAAACTTTACGAACAAAACAAATGTAGTTAGATCCAAAGATGACAGATCCAATTTTCTCCACGCCGCCACATTGTTTATTCAGGTAAACTCTATTTTATATTCGAAAACATCAGCAAAACCATAAACTAGTGTCTGAAAAGATTCCAAAACTCGACTTGAAAAAAGAAAGGAAAAACATATTTTACAGAAACAAAGGAAAAAGAAAATTAAATACAAACATTAAAGGCAAAGGCAAGAGTGGACCAAGCCATACTTCAAAGGAAGAAAATGACCGACACCTACGTAACTATGTTCAGAAATACGGGCAATTTTGTAATTTAAGATTCGGGCTATAAGGGTGGGGTCTCGAGGAGGTCTAAGAAACTGGTGAAGTGCATGTGAAACACTAAGTCAATAGCCCCTAAATCTTCCAAGAAATTACATTCTATGCCACTGTCAGTGAGTGAGAGACAGAGCATCAAACAACCAAAGCCTTGGGAAGAAAGTTAACAAAACGTGACAATCCACTTAACTTAATTTAATTCGAAATATGGACTAATGATGAAGACTTACATTTTCAAAAGGGAAGACTCTTAGAAGTGGAGCTCACACTAAGTGACTTGAAATGCTCTGAAGGAACAAAGTCTTGTGGCAAATTAGCTCTCTTCACGATTCTCTTCATATTACTCTGTAAACTCTGTTGCACTAACTGCTTCACGGCTTTCCTCTCTTCGCTCATCATCAAATCGCTTTCCTCATGGTCCAAACCGTTGCCTCTAGTCCCATAGATTGGTGCAGATAAGGCTCCACATGATCCAGTACTATCCAAGACTTGCTTCCCTTTGTCTACTCTAAGACACTCTAATATCCTTGAGGCTCTCTTTTGCGCCAATGCACTTCCTAAAAGTGTTAACTCAAGCAACGATGATTCTATTCCCGCTTCAATCATTGCTTGTCTATCTCCATATCCCTTGTGAGCCATTAACATTAGAATGTAAGCAGCCTTTTCTTGGCATTCAGGTGAGTCGGTCCAGTTCAGTACATCGACTAAAACCGGGAACGCATCACACACTGAACTGATTGCTTTTCTTCCTTCTGGAACTGCTACTAGATTGCTCAAGATGGCGAGAATCCTCTCGCTCACTTCCATATCTCCCAATGTGTTCAATAGATACGTGATCAAATCGGTTTCGAGGATGAACGAAACGTTTGGTTGATAGATTGAGAGGTTGTAAAGAGCTCTCAGGGCGTCTTCTCTCGCTTGTGAGCTGCTTGTTTCGTCTAAATTCTGGAGAGTTTTCACCAGAAAGCTGATCGCTCCTGAAGAACCGATGATCGGTTTGTTCGAGTCTAAAGCGCTTAACCCGAGGAAATTAGCAACCACAGCTTCCGCTATTGCTTGGTCAGGTGTGTTTGGAGACTCAATTAGCTTCAGCATTTTGTGAACAGCGCCTGCTTTAACAATAGCTGCTTTGTTCCTGCAAAAATTGGAGGTTTCTTCAGAATCAGGCAAAGTCTAACTAAAATTGGCAAAAGATTGGAATAAATGCTTCAACTTATGCATATTGTTATGGAAATTAAAAAAGAGCATGGAAAGTGACTTAACGAATGAATCCAATTCAATTTTTTTGCCTACAAAACACATATAAAATTATTTCTCCCAAACAAACAAACAAACAAAAAACAACAAATAAAAACTTCAATGGAAGTGAAGACAAAGAGATAAAATCAAAATCGAAATCAGGAGACTCACTCATCGTTTCCAATCCCTAGATTGAGCAAAGCGTAAAGCGAAGCGATCTGAGCATCAACGATTCTCGAGTCGTCGATCATACTAACTAACGGCGGAATCGCGCCGAGCATCGCCAGCGTCACTCTCGCCTCTTGGTCTTCCTTAGCCAACAACCGCACCTCACTCGCCGACGCTAACTTCTTCTTAAAGTCTCCGCCGTCGTCCTCATCTACACGCGCCGCCACCGCCGATTGTAACTCTCTAACCACGCGCTTCAGTACCTCAAGTGCTTCCTCTTTCTTCTTCGTCTCCACGTCAGCTTCAACCTCCGCTAGATTCAACAGATCACAAAGCTTCTCCGATTTCTTCGCTTTCTCCTCAAACACTACGCGGCTATTATTCAACGCCGCGCCGATCGTATTGGCTTTCGCATCCTTCGATGCAACAGCTGATTTCTCCGTCTCCGTCACCGTTACGTAACTTCCTTCATCGTCCTCTTTCAGGAGCTCTTGACGGTGACGTGAGCTACCTCCGCAGCTAACGGCGTTAACGATCTTCCTGCGGAATGAGGATCCAGAGAAGCTGGTCCAGAGCCGGGAATGGTAGGCGGAGGTAGAGGAAGAAGTGGAAGGAGCACGGTCAAGAATGAGAGATCCGATATTGTTCCGGTGACATCTGGCCATTGTTATCTCCGATCAGTTGTTTAAGCTAAAGCTATACATTTGCACAGCAGCCAACAAAGAGAGAAGTGTGAAAAAAGATAATTTAGGTTTGAAGAGAAAGAGAGAATGATTTGATTTGTTTTGTTTATTTTGGAAGCGAAAACAGAGGAAACTAAAAATTAGTTTAGAGATCAGAGCGAATGTTGACTGATGATTTCTTCTTTTTCTTATTTTTATTTTTGTTTTTCTTTACTTATTAGTTTACATATGAATCTAAGTCCGTGTTTGGATACAGTCTTATAATAGATCGCGGATCGGCTATTTTTTCAATTTCTGTATGTATTTTTTATGAGAATTTAAAACATATTTTATAGGTTACAGTTTTACATATTTTTATTTGTAATTGACTTATGAATATCCACTTAAATATATACATGAAAAAGTTCCAGTTTACAAACCGTTACAAAATTATGAAAACAATTTAAAATTTTCAAAAACACTAAGCGTTACAAAAATGTTGAATGGTGCGTTTAAAATATATTCCACACACATCTGCTAGTGTTCCACCATTCTATTCAGAAGATCATGTGACGGATTATGATTTATATAAAGTATCTATTAGATCTTAGTATTTATAAAAATTACAGATTGTGACACATTTATAAGATGAAAATTTATAATCCTTTACTTGAAGAAAATTATAAAAAAGAAATTAGAGTACAAGAGAGCGGTGAGGCCATCACTGATTTGAACCGTTCAAACTTTACAATGTGTCAGGGGAAGCTTCTACATCAGTAGACTGCTACTGGGACTGCTACTATCTTACTATTCAGGCCAATTATTTCATTCATCTAACATACACTATTTTTATAGTATCCGATAATGATTTATAAAATCATAACTTAAAAAAAGCTCCAAAAAATACCGTAAAAACATTTCTAAAATAAATATAAAAAAGTATCCGAAAATGATTTTATATGTGTCTGTGTTGTTTGGTCACCATTATCTCGACCTTCTTACTGGTGCGCACTCGACCCATTACTCACCCCAAAACATTTAATTTGGGTGAATATTTCCTAACTTTCTCAGAATCAGCTATACATCGCACGAACAAGTAATCTATCCAAATAATAATAATAATAAGGTTTATGTATCATAAGAAGAAAGTTTGCTTGTAAAACTCAATAAGAGGGTTTGCACCCGCAGATGATCAAATGCATTGTGAAACATGATTATAAAAGTCATAGCACGTAGAAGCTTTGTCTGACTGAAAGAGTTATAGAACACCGAATATATTCTTTGTTTTATTCGTAAGTCGTAAGTCGTAACTATCATCTAGCTAAACCAAACTCTACCCATCTGTGTATTATTTATTCTAAATCTAGCTCCACCAACCCCAAGTGTTATGGAATAAGTCTTTTTTGCAAAGTTTATGGAATAAGGTATTGCGGTAATACATACATATTGACCCAGTTTGTTGTTTCTATATATGAATGAACTACAATATATAGCTTGTATATGTTTTACATCCAAAGTGATCTGTATATCAGTCTATATGTATATCTACAAGACTACAACCACATAGTAAATACATAATTGCATATGGTAGATTTTATGTAATTTTTTTGGTAAAAAATCTTCAAATATAATGCTGTGAACGAATCGGGGTAAACCATTACAAAGGTCGAGACTTAAAATCCTTTATAAAATTGTTGATGGAAAAGTTGATAATACCCTACTTGTTACATGTGAAATATCCAAAACAATTAAACAAACATTGTCGAAGAAGATGATTAACTGTATATAGACCGGGTTACAAAGTACAAACTACTGCAGGGAGGTACAAAATTTTATTAAACAAAGGCATAAAATGCTTTCATTGAGAGTTGAACTCAAGACCTCCCGCTTACTAAACGGGTGCTCTAACCAACTGAGCTATGAAAGCTTTTGCATTGACCTTTAAATTTAAACTATATAATGTCATTAATATAACACTGTTTTGACAACCATTTTTGAAAATACCAGACAAATCATGTCGCAATTAAAAAATTGTTGGAAATACTGACAACCATTTTCCCATTGTTGATTTTCTTTTTCGAAAATAAAAGAAGACATCAACTTTATTTACAAAAATCTACAAATATTGATTTCTTTAATGGAAAACAACAAAATAAGGACATGTATATAAGAAGACATCAATTTTAGTCTGGCTTCATGTGTGACAAGTGTTGTGTAACAAAATACAGTAGATTACAATACTTCACAAAGTCATACAATTTTATCATTTTGAGGATAAACTAAATTTTATATTTTAATATTATGATTTATAGTACTAAGATAAACTAGATTTTATATCTTATTATATATATATATATATATATATATATATCTTATTACTATAAATCATAATATTAAAATATTAAAATATAAAAAATATAGTTTATTGTCAAATGATAAATTGTATGACTTTTTTAAGTATTGCAATCTACTGTACTTTTTTTACACAACACTTGTCACACATGAAGCCAGACTAAAGTTATATGAAATACATAATTATTCTTGATAGTTTCAGTTAAAATGCTGACCGTTTTTTTTTTGTGTGGACAAGATTACTAACTTTTATAACGTTTATAAAGTTGAAATACCTGTACTCACTATATACTTTTTCTTTTGTAACGTTTTCAAACGTTCCATCTCGCATGGTTTAGACTAATACATGTTCTTCCTCTCTACTCTCTAGACACAATAACATATATATATATATATATATATATATATAATATTATTCTAGTTTCAAAGTTTTTAGTTTGTGATATTTTCAAACCATTCTTTTTAAATAATTACTATAAAAATTCGTTGGACCAATATTTTTTGGTCAACCATTTAAAATTTTTACTAAACAAAAATATATGATATTTTGACCAATAATAATAATTAATAAATAAATAAACAAAAAAATATTTTAAACCATTTTTAATAATTGCAATAGAAATTTGTTGGACCAGTTTTTTTGGTCCACCATTTTAAAAAATATCCTAAACAAAGAATATAAAATTTTGACCCAAAAATATTTACAAACCAGTATTTTAAAATAATTACTATATAATTTTTTGGACCTTTTTTTGTAGTCAACCATTTAGAAACAATTTCCTAAACAGAAAAAAATTATATTTTGACCAAATAAAATAAAATAAATAAATATCATTTTATTGTTTTTGTTATTAACTAATAAATCAAAATTTCTATAATAAAATACAATACTTTTTAGTATATATTTTTTGCCTTCTAAATCTTTTTCAATTTATATCTTCTAAATCTTTATTAATTTATATCTTCTAAATCTGTATCAATTTATCTATACACTATAATCGGCAAAAAATGGTAGTGTATCTATTAAAAAAATAAAAGGAAGAAAAAGAAAAAGAAAAAAATCTCACCACCCTTGCCTCTATATAAAGAGACGTTAATCGTATATGTAAGAACCACGTTGCGTTTTAGCTCTGCGGTATTTGCTGCATTTTATAATCTCTTCTCTCGTCTTAGAGATTCTTCGGGTTCTGAGGTATTTCTCCGACAACAAAATCCGATAATCTAAGGTCGATCCTTTCTCTTATCCACTCTCCGCCTTTTGTTTACTCATCTTTGACTGAACACAATCTAGACAACGTCTAGGTTTTAAGTTCCGATCTCTTATGGGTTTTTAGAGTCACTCTCATATTCTGGATTTAGATCTGATTTAAGTTATTGACTGAAAACATTGTTGTGTTGATCTCTTGCAGAGAAATGGCTACCTCGGGTGAGAATCTTCGTGCATCATCATCAGGCCCTAAACCAGTCGGAAGTGAACCGGTTTGTCTCTGTCTAGATTGTGAAAATATTTACAGTTTTGAAATTTCATTATTGTATAGAGACATGAGAATTGTTTATAAGAAAATATAATTCAAAAATAAAAATGATTTTATTACAAATAGATAATTGTATATTTTTATGCATGCCATGGGTTGATTGGTTTAAACTACAGTGTGACCTAGAATTATTTTCCATTTTGCAGGTTAGTCCTTTCCCTGAGGTGGAACATGTTTTGGACTGTGGAATGCGTCCTACCGCATCTAACTATCTAGGTTCTAAGAATGGAGCAAAAGATACGATTGTTGTGAAGCAGTACCTTGTGAAATGGAAGGGGTTATCATACCTCCATTGCTCTTGGTAATTCCTTCATGCTAGTTGTTATGTTTGATGAATATATATATATGCGGCTATCTTGTATTGTATGCTTTTATCTGATAACAAGTAGTTCATTTTTTGTTCCCTTTTACCAAATCACAGGGTGCCTGATAAACTATTGAAAAAAGCTTTCAATTGCTATCCGGAGTTGAAAACTAAGGTTGAAGAGTTTCACTTTAAGAGGGACTTGGTAGGAGAAAATGTGGTTGCTAGTCTTTCCGAACGGACAGCCATCTCCGGAATTCGTGCTACCCGGTAAAGAAAATAACCTAATTCTTAATTGTTTCGTAATTAAAGAGGTATCATATATATATATATATTAATGTAGATCATTTTAGTGCTACTTGTGTATATGAAGCAGTAATGCCATTAGTGATATAGGTATAAGTTTAATTAATACATTCGAAAGTGTGACATTATATATGGATATACATATTAAGTCTTGATGGGTTTCGTTGTGACAAATACTTGTTTTTTCTTTTCTTCTGATGATATGCAGAGAAGGAGTTGATGGGAAGGAGTATCTTGTAAAGTACAAATGTGGTGAACTACACTGGGAGTCTGAATCAGACATCTCAACCTTCCAGAACGAAATTCAAAGGTTCAACGATGATGTGAATACTGTCCAACGTTTCTGGGCAGGGTTTGTAAAAAAAGAGAAGAATGAGGTGCAACAAGCTCAGCAGCAGCCCAGTGGCAGTGCTCTCGGAAAAAGAAAGAGAAACTGCAACCATGTGCCAAAACCGCTAATGGAAGGCGAAGGAAACTCTCTGAAGGTGCTAGGTTTTAGCAAAAGGGAGAGGAAAACCTTTGAAGTGAAGTTAATGAGGTACAATATTAATATATATATATATATATATATTTTTTTCTTTATGAATTGTGCATTGGTGTCTCTCAAAGCATAAGCGTATCCTCATGTGTATGTGAACAAATTTTTGCAGGCTTGGAGTTGGCAACTTTGATTGGGCGGAGTTTCTTCCTTTATTTAAGAGAAAGACCTATGCAGAGATCCATGCGTACGACTTCTTAAGCCATTGATGCTTTTTTCTTCATCTGGTTTTCAAAACCTTATCGTTTTTTTAATTTTCTTTGCAAAGATAAATGTTTTTTCATTAATTGTATTTAAATTTGTTCTTTCTCAGTTATGGAATGCTTTTCTTGAAGCAAATTGTTGAAGATAGAGAAGATAATTCTCCAACTTACTCAGGTGATTATCTGTGTGTTGCCATTTTTAGATATTTCCATTGTTTCTTTTTTTCTATCTAATTTTTAAACTTATATGCATTGCCAATGATCTCTCCAGATGGAGTCCCCAAAGGAGATGCAGGAACTGCCCGTGTACTTAAAAAAGTTGCTGCTATGATGCTAATAAAGGAGAAGGTAAGCCTACCAACTCAAATCCATACACAGTTTTGTTGCATGGAGTTTAGGTCTCTATATCTGTTTTTTGCTATCAATTTGGACAGCGAAAAATGTATTTTGAAGCTATTGTTTATAGACTATATATATATACATATAGTTTGATAGATCAGTATTAACATATTTTCAATATTTGTTTTAAAAGAATATTAGCTTATGGCTGTGGTTTCTATATCTTTAATTAGCTTATTGTGTTATAAAACTAGGGTTTGGAACACTCCTAATTTTTGTAGCTCAATTTTTATGTGTTTGATGTGACACTATGGCAGTGTAAGTTTTTTACTGCACACCCAACAAAACGAATCTTCGAAGACCGCTTCTATCACCAGCACCCAACATTGGAAGGGAGGGATAAACTTGACAAACTATTCCTCCGCGGAGTGTCCAAGTAAGAATCCTTTCAAAGATGATGATCCTTTTACCTGAAATGTTTTCTCTTGCTTGTTCATATGTTGTTTAATTCTCTTACTGAAACTTGATAAATATAGGCACGGTTATCAAAACTGGATGGCCATTGTTCATGACGAAGAGTTTGGGATAGAAAAGCTCATCAGCGAAGAGTGGGGGATCCCTTTCCCTTACAATGGTTCTGCTGCTGCTCAGCAAGCTCCCTCGTCACAGTTAGAGAATGGTCTCGTCTATCCGGCAAACAATGAGGGGATGACCTACAAAGCCATGTGTGGTTGCTTTAGCGACCATGTGAGAAAACGGGTTCACGAGGTGCTGGTGAAACTGTTGACGTGTGAGTTTGCCGAAACGTTTCATGTATGTAATTAACGTTTTGTGAAATTTTTTTTTTTTTGTCTTTCACATGTTGCTGCTAATTAACACTATTCTGACATGTATCGTCGATATGTAGCTGCAGGAAAAGATAGGTGATGTGCTAATAGAAAGGAAATCAAAGCTGATGGATAGGATGGAAGCCAGCTTTGTTGTTATCATCAAAGAGATGATTGGTCGACTGACTGAGACTAATCGCAGGCTCGCAGCAGTTGTTGACTGAGGGATGGTTTCGGATTGTGCTCACTCATGACAACCAGGAGATCATCGAGCTGTTTAAAATTTGGTTCTTTGTTCTTGTAGTGGATCTGTTTTCATTTCGTTATTTCAGTTTTTTTTTTTTAATCGGTTGTGTTTTCTAGTTTCAGACCTTTTGTTTATTTTGGTATTATCTATGCATTATGTTTAAAATATGACAATGGTAGAAATTTAAGTATTTTAAACAAAAAAAAATTGTTGATTGATGTCTATTTTGTTCTCAAACCAAAGAAGAAAACTCATAAAGGTGAGAACAATGAGAAGACAATCACTAAAATACAAACAAGTTATTGGAGTTTTACTCTTACTTTGCTTGTAAAACTGAGCTATAAATTATCTAAGACTAATCATGCCTAGGGGGAGTAGTTATTTTGGGGATCAAAGTTGTGCTGTGACAAATAGAGAAAGGTATTCAACTATTTATCCATAGATGTATGTATTAAAAGATGTTTTTGTAAAATATAGAAAAAACAGTTTTTTTATCTCTCAAACTTTCTCGAAGTTCCAAAACCGTTTCTATGGTTTTCTACTCTTGAACAAGAACATAAACAACTAGCAAAAGATCGAGAAGATGAGGCTGACCTGCGATTTTCTGAAGCTTCCTCCTTTTTAATTGGCTTGCACTACAAGAATATTGCGTAGTGTCGCTTAATCTTTTTTTTTTTTCACTTTTTGGTTACTTATTTAAGGTCTAAAGCGTATATGAACCAAATTAGAACCGGACCTAATTTGGATATGTTTAGTAATAGTTCTGATTATTATTATGTTCCGAGGCATTTTCGAAACTGAAGATAATATGAAGCCAAAATTAATCTTAGTTATGATATTATGTTATTTTTATTGAATAAGTATGGTTTATTAGATTTATTAGATCAAAGTTGTGTTGTCACTAATTTCTTTGTTAATGCGCCTAATGTTAATGTTGCATGTCTTTTGCTTTAAAAATACTTCATGTTTGATGATCATCATTCTTCTAAGTGAACCAAAGAAAATTAATGTCTTTTGAGCTCTCTCAAAACTCAAGACACAGATATATATATGTATATCTATATAAATCATTGAGTTTTCTAATTGAGATTTGCTTGGAGAGAACATTCCCGGACCACATCGATTAGGTTGGATTTTATGGCATTTACTTTTGTAGTATTTGCTTTGGAACCCTTGGAAGGATATAGTATTAATCAAGTTAAGAAATTAAACAAGATATAAAAGTAAATGGGAATTACAAAAAGAGAGGAGTCGCAGAAAACAGGGAAAATGGTGGGATAGAGGAGACAAAAGAGAAAGGCTTTAAGTCCACGCTTACTCCAACTCCCAAACATATACCAACTTCTCCACTCTTTCCCACTTTTACACTTTTATACCATATACACCCATCTTATATAATACTACACGTATCAAAATGGTTTTCAATTGATTTTTGGTATGGTTATTTTTCAGTATAATACGATCGAGAAGAACAAAACACAAAATAGTTAACGAGTTCGTCAAACGAAGGTTACACACATACATATGTGGAAACATTTAGAGACCTACGTACAAAAACGGTCGTTTAATTTTACTTGGGAGTTTTTTACTTTGCATATACTAGTTTTTCACATAATCCATCCAAATAAGATCTGAAAAAGAATCTAAATAGATTATAATGATCTAAATCTGTATAGATGCACATACATATAAGCTTCGTGAATTCGAAGTATAAGATTGAGCATCTCATATACAGCTGCATATTTGCATGCATACACGTGTTGTAAACATTTCAATCCGTACTTTTCGTTTATAGTTGGATATATGTTTGATGTTTCGAAGTTATATGCACAAAAGGGACAAGCCAGGCTGTGATGTTCCTATCAAGCTTCCTTCTTACGAATGAAACTTTTTTTTTAGTCTTTTTTTCTGTGGCCGAATAATCAAAGATACATAATAAATAATTAGAGGCAATTATTGATTAGTTTCCTTTCTCCTTAAATTGCTTTGTTTTTGGTCGGTTGGTTACGAGATTTTATCTTCCGTGTTATAATGGTACTAACTAATTAAGGATCGACCCTAATTTCTCCCGCATTGTAAAGACGCAAAAAGAGTTCGATTGAAAGATCCAAATGTGTGGGAACCTTTTTTATTGTCAAAATTTTCATAGAGAAATCGGTAGGCCTAGCAAAATAAAAGAAACGGTTCCCACACATTTGTTTGTATATATATATCTACCGATTTCGTCATAAATTTTAGTATACTAATTAAAATCTAACAGAAAACTTAATTAATGTGCTTCTTCCGTTTGAGTTTAACGTTTACATTTACATTTTGCAACATATTTAAACTAAAAAGCGAAGATAACTTAGTTGCTTTTTATCTGCAACAATAGTGTCTGTTTGAACTTTTACGTAATAAGTTCATGATAAGGTCTTAGGGAAGATATCATACCCGTAAATCGTGATGGAGGGCATAGAGGTTGTATGATTGTATACATTCTTTCATTTCACCTAACTGGCTAAAAGACAATGTATTTGACGATTGTGCAAGTGCAAGACAGATCATACTAATTATATTACTCTTCTACTCTATTTACACCACATTATCAACTGAATTTTGTGTATTCCACTGTAAACAAAACAAAAACTCTTCTACCCTATATGTGTGAACCTAATATAAATTTATAAAGCCTATGCCAGAGAGCGCATATAGGCTTTTGTTTTTTTATATCCCAATAGCATAAAATATACAAAACGGAAGCATCTTTACAATCATTCAAATTCGATTTAAATAACTGAATGATAAAACACCACCAATAGTAAGCAAAAGATCATTAGTGTTGACACTAATCATCGGTATAGCACTAATTAAAAAGAAACTTAGATTTTTACTAATTAAAAAGAAAAAAAAAAACCTCAAAAATAATTGAAGAGCCACATAGAATGGCTCCTTGGTTTATGATTAAGCCCCTTTAATTTATCTTCTCGTATATATATAGCCATATGTTACACATCTTATTACATGCACACACACCCACATTGTACATTCAACTCTTATACACACATGCACTTATGTTAATGGCAACACATATCGATATACTCCAAAAGCTTGATGTATATCCAAGGTTTCAAAACCAAGACCAGAAGAAACTAATCACTCTCTCAAATTTGGACCGTCAATGTCCTTTACTCATGTACTTGGTCTTCTTCTACAAGAACACCACAGCTCGTGACTTTGACTCGGTCTTATCCGATCTGAAACTCGGGCTGGAGGAGACTCTGTCTACGTGGTATCCCGCGGCCGGGAGGCTGGGTGCGGACGGAGGTGGCTGCAAGCTCAACCTCCGGTGTAATGGTGGTGGTGCAGTCTTCGTGGAGGCGGTGGCGACAGGTGTCAAGTTGTCGGAGCTTGGTGACCTTACTCAGTACAATGAGTTTTATGAGACTTTGGTCTACCAGCCTTCCTTTAATGGTGATTTCTCTTTGATGCCTCTTGTTGTTGCTCAGGTAAGCTTATTGCCAATACCATATACTTTTTTCTCAAGAATTTTGAATGTTTTTTTTTATAAAGAGACATTTATGATAAGCTTTAAAAACTAGATTCACTAGGATTTTGAAACATCATTTATGATGTATATATATAATATACTAAAAAAATAAATTGTGGTATTAATTAAAACCTGAAAAACTGGGAGTGTTTAATTCAATGTTTGATGATATATGGACGTATAATAAAATGTAGGTGACAAGATTTGCATGTGGAGGTTACTCAATTGGAATAGGTACAAGCCATTCACTATTTGATGGAATCTCAGCTTACGAATTTATTCATGCTTGGGCATTCAACTCTCATATCCGCAACAAATCCAATGGTAAGATCACTAATAAAAAGGATAATTTGGTCATCAAACCGGTTCATGGTCGAGGAAATCTACTGTTTAACCGGGACGTGAACCTGAGCCTGGACGCTACTCGAGTAACCAAGGCTGCAGCCATTTATCATCTGTACCAGCTGATCAAGCAGGCGATGATGGCCCATCAGGGGCAAAACCGTAATTTTGACATGCCGGACTCTTCTTTTGTGATCAAAACGTTCGACCTTAGTGGCGAAGCGATAGAAAGCATGAAGAAGAAATCACCACTAGGGTTCTCCTGCTCCTCCTTTGAGTTTCTTGCTGCTCATTTGTGGAAGGTAATATATATACATTATAAATTACTGTTTTCACTAAATTTCTTTTATTATGTGGACTTGATGTTTTTTTTTATTGTCATAATAAATTACGTTTTCTTTTTCCAAATGAAAAACAATTTTAAATGTTTTCTCAGTTATTGTGTGTTTGCGTTTAATTTTATTTTTTCTTTTGATAAAGACTGTGTTTAAAATTTGTTAAAAACATTTTGTGAAAATAACTTTTATCTTTTAAATAGTTACCATGTATTTAAATAATTTGATTGGTTTTTAAATACAAAAAATAAACCGTGTATTTTTTGCAGGCAAGAACAAGGGCTTTAGGGTTGAGGAGAGACGCCATGGTGTGTTTACAATTCGCGGTGGACATAAGGAAGAGGACGGAACCGCCGCTGCCGGAAGGATTTTCCGGCAACGCCTATGTGCTTGCCTCGGTGGCATCCACCGTCGGAGAAGTACTCGAAGAACTAACACTCGAGTCAATAGTCAACAAGATTAGAGAAGCCAAGAAGTCAGTTGACCAAGACTACATCAACTCTTACATGGAAGCACTTGGAGGTGGTGATCAAGGAAATGACGGAAATCTCCCTCCGCTCAAAGAGCTAACCCTAATCTCAGACTGGACAAAAATGCCATTTCACACTGTTGGCTTTGGCAACGGCGGCGAGCCGGCGGATTACGTGGCACCACTGTGTCCTCCGGTGCCACAAGTTGCTTATTTCATGAAGAACCCTAAAGATGCTAAAGGAGTTCTTGTGAGGATTGGCTTGGACCCACGAGATGTTAATGACTTTTCAAATCATTTCCTTGATTACTAATAGGCTGATAATTAATGATAATTAAATTAGTAGTATATCTTTGTTAGTTACTTATTTACGATGATGGCTCCTCTATGTGCATGCGTGTGCGTTAAAGACACTTTATTGTAATTGGGTTATGATGTTTGTATAAATACATCTATGTGCTTTGTGTTTGTCGTTACCACTTTTTCTTATTTTCGTAGTAGGCTTTATTTACTTCCGGCATTTCTGGATAAATATATAAAAGTTACATGTAACTTTGTAGTTTGTATACTTTTTACTTTGGTCGCCACTAGCCAGTGTTGAGTGGTTGACACCTAAGCCAGGTTATTGGGCATATGGCTAGTACAAGTTTTCATGATCTGTAATGGCTAGTACAAGTTTTCATGATTTGTACCAATTTGATAACCAATTTGGCGAAGTAAGAACTATTTGAATTCGATTTATATGTGAAACATGCATATTTACTTTCCACGTTTTTTGTACTTTCAAGTTTGGTTATAATTCGTGGATAAGACCACTCTTTAAGTACTAATTAACAGTTTTTAACTCTTCTTTCATAGTTTAGCCAACACAGATCTATGGGTAACAAACACAAAGACTTAACCTTACTCTTCAAAACATCATTACATAAGCAAAGAAGGCACTCTGAAGTTTGAACTTATAAATTATTATTTTCTCGGATCTTCCTAAGTTGCTCAAACAAGAGCTTACAGTTTCATTACAAAGAAGAGAGAAGAGACTAATAATAGTTCACTGTGTCTAAATTAAAACAGTTTCTCATGTTGAAAAAGATAAGAAAACAAAACAAAACAAAACAAAAAAACAGTTTCAATCTCATATGCATGTTCCAAGTGAGCCAAAGCATGCAAACCCCAAATCACCTTCAGAGAAATCAGACTGGTTCTGTTCCTGTTACAGTCAAAGATACATTCTTCAAATCTCAAAGTGATGAAAATGGGCAAAACTAAAAGCTGTTTATACCTGTGCCAACACAGAGTTGAATATATCATCTAAGGAACCAGCATCTGAAGCCATGACTAAACCTTCATTTGGATTGCTACTTCTAACAAGTTGACCTTCAGGCAGCTGATTCATCTGCAATGGATTAAAAAGCTCTGTCTGTCTAGCATTTGAGGATCCTCCAACACCTGTGTTGAGTAGCGGACTAGCTGAGTTGCAGAACATGTTCCATTCCAAGGCCTCAGGTTTTAACTGAACATCATCACTCTGTGGAATGTTGTTTGCCAATACAGAGTTTGACCAATGTTCTAGACGCTTGTTCATCTCCAAGTGAGGAGAAAATCCAG
Source organism: Cardamine flexuosa (assembly GCA_963555745.1). Taxonomy (NCBI): domain Eukaryota; kingdom Viridiplantae; phylum Streptophyta; class Magnoliopsida; order Brassicales; family Brassicaceae; genus Cardamine; species Cardamine flexuosa. The sequence continues at coordinate 3,194,549 of OY743215.1, read as the reverse complement.
GGTTCAAGGATGGAGATGATGACTGATGTTGACCTTCATGAGCTAAGAGGTGGTTATTAGGACCAACCATTAGAGAGCTTTGTTGTGAAGTAAAGCTTGGGAAAGCCTTGTTGGTGTTGTTGTTGTTGTTGATGTGAAGCTCATCTAGTGAAGGAAGTATCATTCCCTGAAGTATGTTTCCTCCAACGTCATTGTGGTTACGAGGAAACGAAGATGAGTTAGGTTGGAACATTCCTCCTGAAAGAGAGTTTAGGTGAGCAAGAGAAGGGTACTGTCTCATCATTGTGGCCCCTCCACCACCATGGAACTGACTTGATCCAACAAGTATTGGACGTTGGTGGTTGTGGTGAAAGTTGCTGCTGCTGCCAAGTCCTTTGAGAGAACTCATTTGCATCAAGTGTGAGTCAAAGGGAACTCTCTTAGCTTGTTGACTGGTTTCATAATTTAGCTTCTTCAAAGCCAACCGAAATTTCTGCAAACCATAAAGACATTTTTACAATTCTGTTTATTGAAAAACTCATCAGATGAATCATAGACTCTTTCTTACCTGAAGGTGGCTTGCAATATTCTCTCTAGTGAGATTTTCTACTTGCATCAGTTCAAGAATCCTCTTTGGCACAGCTTCTGCATCATCATCATTTTTACTTAAAATCAGAACATGATAAAACGGAAAAACTAATTGAGAAAGAGAGAGAGATCAAGAAAACATTACTCTCAACGCCCAAACGATCAACAGCTAGTAGGAATTTGCTGTGTAGCTCACGCGTCCAAAGAACACGTGCCTTCTTTTGAGCCGTTGGATCATCGTTATCATTTCCTTTCTCTTCTTCTTCATCTTCTTCAAACTGATCTTTACGTTTTCTGTTTGTTTTCCCTTCGTTCTCACAAACGTAACTCACAATGCTCTTGTTCTTCTTGAACTTGATTTTTCTGATCACGTGTTGCCATATGTTCTTGATCTCCTCAATTCGAACAGGTTTAAGAAGATAGTCACAGGCACCGTGCTTGATTCCTTTCATCACGTACCTTGGATCGCTATGAGCAGATAACACTGCAATAATCATTATGTTAAAAGATCAAAACTTTATCTAGAATACAGAGGTAAAACAGTAGGGAAAGGTTCATACTTATGACAGGTAAGTCCATTTCAAGACCAATAAGCTCAAGCAGCTTGAAACCATCCATGTCTGGCATGTCCACATCGCTAATAATGAGATCAAACTTGTTCTTGTTGTCCCTCAACAACTCCAACGCTCTCAGTGCTTGGTTCGTTGTTGTAACTGTACATACAAGTAATTACCCTCCAAAGTATTAGTTTTTTCACAGAGCAAAGACAAAAGTCTATAATAATTCCCGAAAGTCTCAGTTTTTTACAGAGCAAGAGACTCTGTTTCAAATGCCAACAAAGAAGTAAGAACCAATGAACTATGTGAAGCAATAAAATCTATTAAATGAATATTTCATAGTAAAATATGCAAATAGATTTCTTAGAACTTCACGCAACGGTGAATCTAACTAAATCTTAAAACACACATAAATCTAGAGAGGAATAGATTCATGGTGTTCGGACAAGAAACGAATCTGAAGCTAAATTCTTTAACTAAAGTGGATAACCAAATCAAAACCTAATATTAACATTCCCAGAATTTCTTATGAACAATTTGGTATTAAAAAAAAAGACAAGGGGAGAGAAAAAGGAACCATGGTATTGGCAGTATTGAAGCAAATTCTGGAGAATTTTAAGACAAGTTTGGTCATCGTCAACGGCAAGAACTCTCATCCCAACCGGAAACTGGTCCAACACTTGAATCTCCTGTCCCACTGTCATCCTCAGAGATTTTACTAATGTTCTGGTTTTTAGTGAGATTATATAAAGGGTCGAGATAATGAAAAAAAAAAAAAAAATTGATTTAGGACTGTGAGAGAGGGAGAGAAAGAGACAAAAAATTCCTTGTTTTGAGAGAAAAAATATAAAAGGAGAAAGAAAGAATGCAAAAGAGAATCTAGAGCTATATATGGTTACTGAAAACTGTGTGATGATCTTTCAAGACTGGCCAATTAGCTCGTTTTTGGAATTTTGTTTTTTTAGATTTTTTAATCATTTCTGGCATAAATTTATTTTCTTTTCTGCGATTACAAAACAAAAAATCATTCTCAGGGAGAAGAATCTTTCAGAAAATTCAGTGAAACGATCGATCATTTGACCGTGGTAATCACGCGCCTCATGTAAATGAGGTTTGTTTATTGGTTTGGCTTCTTTTGACTGAGGAATAATATTTCGGCTGGCTTCTTTTAAGAACGTGTCCGGTTCGATTTTAACCAAGAGTCGGTTCGATTTCATAGAAGGAGAACAAGAATCAGAAGGGGGAATATTCCGGTCTAAATGACTGAATTATCATTTTTCACTCAAATGATTTTAATTGAAAAGGAAAGAAGATTTTTTTTAAAAAGTATAAAAATGGAAAAAATGTTTATGTAGATGATTCTGTAGATAATGTAATCAAAGTTTTGAGATATGTTTTGATATTTTACAAAGTATTCAAGGCAAAAAAAAAAAATCTAGTTACTACCATAATTTCAAATACAGTTGGATACTTTCCTGAATCTCTGCCTTACCATTTTTTGTTTTCCTTTTTGTTAACTCCTTACGATTAAAATGACAACTCAAATTTAGTTAAATTGTGTGTATCGGAAATGGATTAGCATAGTAACTAATGCAAAATATAATTTAATTTTTTTTTAAAATACATAAAATGAAAAGAGGCAGAAAATGACAGACTTTAAGAAGAGCATGGTGTGAAAATTGGGAAGTGCGAGACACGCATGAGCGTGCTTCATGGCTTTTCTCCTCTTTCGTACAGTTTCAGAAATATTTAGAAAAAAAATTTCTCATACTAATAAACAACTAATAATAGCTAATGTATTATGCAAGTATTATCAAAACCTCAGACAGACTTTTTTGATCGTCCTCAGCCAGACTTCTTTTAAAATTTACATCATTACTTGGATCTACTAAACTCGAAAATATGTTATTTAATGGTTCACCATGTTTATATCTTAGCAGATGCCGTGGCCAAATTATATATCTGAAGTCAACGTTAAACTTAGATTGGGCACAATATATCACCGGCCAGTGTATCATATTGTCGAATTAAATTTTAAAGTCAACACAGAAAAGTGTTGTAAATTTGATAACATATAAAACGAAACTAGAGAATTGTTTTGTCCTTTCCACATATTACCAAGAGTATATATCCAAAATATTTCCAAGTAATTCAGAAACGTATTTGCCTTAAACTAACACTAAAACGAATAATATCAAAGATTAATATTCAAACTTTACTTAATTTCTCAAAAAAAAGTAGATAAAATTTGTTAAAAATGTATTCTTATGCTGTCGTGTGAAATCTTGTATAAAAAGAAAACAGATCAAGATTTTACTTTATAAAAAGAACATCAACTTATGTTCGATGCATTGCATTGGAAAATAAAAGACGAACTTTCTCATACAAATTATTATTATCATTAGCTCCCCCAGTTTTTTTTTTGTTTTTTTAAAGCTGCAGATGACATTAGAGAGATTAAAGAAAAGGTTTTCTAGAAGATCCATCTTATGAATCAAATCTGTAGAGATTATGTTTGTTAGTTATCGGAAGTCACTTGTAGCTACTGTCATTGGCTCACAGTTTCATATATTATAAAAACATATATTCACATTTAAATATGAGAAATAAGATGTTATACCAGCAATACTTTGGTGTAATGTTTAAGAAAAATAAATATAAAGAGAGATGCTGACAAAGAGAAAAATTATTAATAATAATTAATAAATAGAGGAGAAAATCAAAATGAACCGAAGTTGAGGTAATCTTGTCTCCCACAAGGGCTAACCTCACCGGTCACTAATATGCTTCTTGTTCGGTTGCTTCCTAATCACCTTCCTACTCTATTACTCTTTAAATTATTTATAGTTTCCACATTCAAATAAAAACTATGAATATTTGATCTCAACTCAAGAAAGCCAGTTCATAGCACGTAGCTATAATCATTATTGACTAATTGTAAACAAACGGTTAGCTGTGAACAATGGTATGATTAGCTGTTCATCAAACTTTTGTTCGTTTCAATTGATCGAAAATGTATTTTTATGACTGTCGTTGACCGCTAGTGTTAGGTCGTCTTGTAGGTAAAAAAACATGGATTAAAATTCCCACTTACACTGATACAATTAATTACACCGTGGAAACACTCTCATTCCACTGGAGAGCTATTACACTCACTGTTCTTAGTGTTACGATAGAAAAGTCTTAAGTACCACATGTTGGACTTATTTTGGATAGCCTAAAGCCAATATTTCTACTTGTAACTGGTGACAATATTATCAAAATGATGTCAAAACCAAGGAAGTTTTCATGTTTATTTTGAAATAAATGAATTTAGCTTTCTCAACCATTGAATGAGCTCAATCCTATCCTTATTCATCATATATTCATGCAAGAAAAAACAAAGCTCCGCATCGATTCCTCTTACACGCAAAAACTCCCGAATTGCTGTCTGAAAATCATACTTCAAACTCCTACAAAAGTAACAAAAATCACAAGTTTCAGTTAACTAGCAATCTCCAGTAAACATTACTTGGATTATATCAACAAATTCAAGCTAATTTCATGGAAAGGATAATGCTTCACTTTACATTTAAGTGATGCAAAAAAAGGGTAGACAGATTCGTACCCAAAATTAGGTCCCATGTAAGGCTGACCAGTGATTTTGTTGCGTCTAAGCTTGTAAAGCTTTTGAATTTCGATACGGTTAGGCCATACAGAGCAGAGAAACTCCATCTCTTCACTTCCATCAAGCTTGGAAATGTCGATAAGTAAGCTAATATGGAGACGAACATCATGCCCTGAAGCATCTAAACCGGTTCTTGGAACAGTCATAAACCCATCAAACATAGTTGCTTCCATTTTGATGGTTTCTTTATCTCCAAACTTCCCTTTCATCACAATACATTGTTCACCAGGACAATCCTCAACAGAAAAGGATTTGAATTCAGTCGATGGCTGCATTATATAGTTTTTAAGTGAAAAAAAAATCATCAGCTTGGATATTGAACAAAAGACCAATTCTTGATATACAAATTGATTCACATAGAGTGATTTCATCAATCTACTTCAGTAGAACAGCCAAATTATTGAAATTTTCCGAGACTTTTAATTCAATTCCCAGATAAACAATTATTCAAATCCGAAGCTTAAATTAGCATACAACAACATTGTAATCTATGGTGTTAGTAATGATTATTAACGAAATCAGAGATTACCTGATGAGGAGGAGCATAATCCGATTGATACTCGATCTCATTTCTTATGATTCGAAGGATGTTTGATTGGAAGGGAGATTTAGCTGCCGAGGTGGTGATGTTTCGTGGTAACAGAGATTTACATTGAACCAACGAAATTAGGGTTCTAGTGGAAAGAAATGGAGAAATGCGTGATTTTTGAAGAGTACGAAGCAGATGAGCCATGGAGCTTTTGATGTTCGCCGACGACGTTAGGGCTCTTCAGAGGTTTTCTGATTTACAAATTACAACAATTCAACCCAAGAGAAAATAGCAGAGCTCATTTGTGGGCTTTTTTAGATGTCCAATACAAACTATTAATGGGCTTCCCATATAATAAACATCGTTCTTGATTTTTATTATCAAAGAGATGTTTAAACCCAATATTGCGTTTTTGTTATGTGTGAAAAAATGAAGATTAGATTTCGTAGAAAGATAAAGCAATCGTATAACTTGTATAAGCCAATGAAAATTGTTCAAGACGATAAATGTTGTGGATTTTTTTTTTTTTTTGATTTTAATGTTAAGATTTATAACATGTTACCCGAACGCTGTAAAAAAAAAAAATAATTCCCAACTGGAACCCGACAAAAGACAAAAGATTAATAAGTTTGAAATGAAAAAGAGATACAACCGAAATAAAATTCAAGAGAAGGAGAGGAGAGTGACGCCCGAGGAAAGGAGAGAAGCCGGTTCCGCATTGTCCGGTCTATAAATGCATGGATGACAGGTAGAGGCTTTGAGATGGCAGTGAAGATTCTTGAGTTTCGTTCAATCCATATCGTATAAAGGGTAACTTGCAGGAGAAGGAGCAAGATAATGGAGCTGGGGGCTCTAGGCTGCTGGAGCGATGATAGGAAAGAGACAATTCCAGAGAGATGATAGGGGATTGTTGAGCTAACCTTTGAAGCGAAAGGCAACCAGATCGCGTTGGAGAACTCGCACTCGAAGAAGAGATGGGCATGAGATTCAATTCCGGTGGTACATAAAACACATGTTGGAGGTACCTCCATTCCCCATGAGGTCAAGCGGTCCCGTGTTGACAGGCGATTAAGATTTGCCAACCAAAGGCTGAATGAACATCTAGGAATAGCTTCTTTAAACCAAACAACTTTTGGCCATGTCAAAGAAGGTGCATAGGGATGCAATTGTTCCCAAGTACCTTTTGAGGAGAAAACCGGGGAGAAGTTCCCAGATGGAGCACGCCAAAGAAACTTATCAGGCCCCGCAGACGGGACCGGAGGTGGGACTATAGTGAGGTTTATGAGCAGGGCTTGGACTTGATCGGTCCTGGGTGATGGTAGCGACCAAGAGCCCAGCCTGATAGCATCCGAAACCTTTGCATCCTTACGTAATCTCAGTGCTCTGGGGCCGGCACTGCCAATATACTCAATCAGAGGGCCGTGGGTAGTCCAGTTGTCATACCAAAAAGAGTCAGAGCAACCATCATTCAGTTCACATTTAAGAAAGGTCGAGAGGATGGTTTTTAGTTGAAGCATGCTTCGAATAGTAGGGGGGAAGCGGGGAGAATCGTTTGTAACCCAACAGCTCTTCCGACCGAAAACATTGTGACGCACCCAAGCAACCCATAAGGATCCCGCCTTTGTGAACAGATTCCAGATTTGCTTAAGCCGGAAAACCACTTGGAAATCTTCAAGGAGTCTGATACCTAGCCAACCTTCAATCTTTTGCTTGCAAACCTCTTTCCAGGCAACCCTTGCACCATGAGTAGCCTGGGATTTATTCTTCCACAAAAACGCAGAGCACAAAGAATCGACCTTCGCATAGAAACCCTTAGGTAGGATATAAACTTGACTCCAGAAATTCACCATGCCATATACAACAGATGAGATTAGCCTAACCTTTCCAGCAAGCGATAGAAATTTCGTTGTCTAAGAGTGGATTTTTGATGTAATCTTCTCAAGAAACGGCAAAAGCGCAGAGAGGGATAGCCTCTTAGTATTCAAAGGGAGACCCAAGTACTTACATGGAAAAGATCCAAGACTAATGCCGAAATCATCATTTAGCCTTTCTGTCTCATCCTCTTGATAACCAGACATGAAAAACTCAGACTTAGAAGGATTCATGTCCAGACCTGAGAGAGCCTTGAATCAGCAAAAAGCAAATGAATGAGCATGGGATTTTGACAGTTTGGGTGTAGGGAGATTTCATTCCTCATAGCCGATCCATCCAACAGCTTAGAAAGAGCTTCCCTAACCATGATAAAGAGATAAGGGGACAAAGGGTCACCTTGCCTTAGTCCTTTCTCTCCCTTGAAAAACCCAGCCAATTCACCATTTATAGAAATAGAGAACCTGGTGGTTGAGATGCACTGTCTCACCCATTCGCAAAATAGAGGGGGAAAGTCTTGTGCATCCAAAAGCTTCAAGAGAAAATCCTAACAGACAGTGTCAAATGCCTTGCGGAGGTCGACTTTGAGCATTGAAGCTCGAGGACCCGTATTGGCTTCATATTTACGAATAAGCTCCATAGCAAGTAGGACATTTTCCCCCAGGTTCCGGCCTTTCTGAAAAGCCAACTGGTTTGGTAAGATGCATGTCATAAGAATGGGCTTCAGGCAGTTTGCAAGGAGCTTTGAAATGACCTTGTACGCCAAGTTGCAACAGCTTATCGGACGGAAATCAGAGATACAAGAAGCTTTAGTGGTTTTTGGGATAAGAGCAATAAGGGTTGTGTTTAGATCCTTTAGAAGACGACCATTTTGGAAAAATTCTTGAACCACTTCAATTACTTTCGGCCCAACCACTGGCCAAGAGGCCCTAAAAAATTCCACTGAGTATCCATCAGGTCCTGGCGCTTTGTTTAGAGGCAAGGAGAAAATCATTTTCACAATCTCCTCCTCAGTTACTGATTTTGTTAAAGCAGATGAATGAGTTTCAGAGCAACGGAATGGCAAAAGTCCCTTGGGGAATTCAACAGAGCAGGGCGACTGAGGCAGATCTGTGCAACCAAAAATTGATTTGAAGTAGGAGGCAACATGTGATTTAAGTTCAGAGGAAGATACAATCTTCCTGCCCCCACTATCCCTGGAGAAGTAAATATGATTTTGAGCCAGTCTTTGCATTACCATCTTGTGGAAGTATGCAGTGTTGCGATCGCCCAGATGAAGCCACTTAACCCGAGATCTCTGCCGATAAAAATTTTCCTCAGCCTTGATAAGAACGTTATATCTCTCCCTTGCTCTATGCTCATCACCAGCTGCCGCAGAAGACGGGTTGGTGAGAAGGATAGCTTGTTTCTCCTCAAGAATCTTTGTTTGCTCCTTAACCCTCCTGGATATACCACTGAAATAGTTTCTGTTGAGTGCTCGTTACATTGGCTTGAGTAGTTTCAGTGAGCGTGCAAGCTGAAACTGTTTAGCACATGTAACCGAGATAGCTTCCCAAGCATCTTTAACCATCTGTGTGTAATCTGGGTGGTCAACCTCATGCTGGAAGAATTTGAACGGTTTTGATACAAATTGTCTGAGGCAGGGTACCTGAAATAAGATGGGAGAGTGGTCTGATTGTGTGGGCTCCAAGAGCTCAGCGAAGGCATCTGGGAAACTAGAGCACCAGTGCTCATTTATTAGAGCATGATCAATCCTTTTACATGTGGGGTTTGTGTCACTCTTGTTCCACCACGAGTAAAGGAGACCTCTTGTGGACGCCTCAAAGAAACTTGCATCTTGCAAGGCGAGATTAAAATCCTCCATTCCCGTAGTATCAACCTCTTCCGTTAAGTGGGCTGAATGATGCGATGATCTCAAAATCTGGTTAAAATCACTAAGAACAGACCACGGATGATTAGATAATGGCGTCGAAGAGCTCAAAGAGTCAAACTCGTCCCACAAAGCCAATCTCTGGGTTGGTAAGTTAATATTCTCCGCTTGGATAAAGATGCCACATGTGATAAGCTGAGCGCTCTCATGGTATACAATAACTGAGACCCGAGGATCCCAAACAACAATGATTCGAACCGTCGTGTGTGATTGAAAATTACCAAAGTGCTTCCAGCCTCTTGGTATCACTCTCTCAATCTTTTTTGAGTTTACCGGTTGTGGATTTTATTTTATAAAACTAAACTATGATTTAAACTTAAAAGCTGTGGTGGTTATAATTAAATGGTAGTTGTCTCGGCTCGGGCCTGGTGGGCTAGTTGTTTCAGCCGGTTTACAGTTCTACACACAGATATGTGATTAGTCAGATGACTCAGATTGCATACAATCGGCCAGTTAAATTTGGCTCTTGCATGCAAATCCTCACAACATTTCGTTCGTTCGGATCACTCAAATTTATTTTTAGAACAACATTAAAACCAATATAGGCAAAAGACAAACAATTAATTACTTTTTTTTTTGATAAAAAACCATTAATTACTTAACATTCAAACAAATAAAAAACAAGTTTTAGGATAAAACAATGTTCTTTTGATAAATAATTTGTGTTTATATACCGCATGAATGGTTCACTCCAAACACGCAGGACTCCGAGTCCGATCCGTCTTAGTTATGTATTAATCATAAATAAAATACTTTGCAAGTTATTTATTTATTTTTTATGCAAGTTGAAATTTGAAAGTCATCACCAAGCGAAGTCCAAGACAGGTGCAACCAATGCATAGATTGGATAATCTCATGTATCGATTTACAAATGATGAGTTCTAGTTTCTTTACCAAAAAAAAGCAATAAAAAAAACGTTGACTTAACTATAGAAGTTTAATTTTCGTGATGACGATGGTCACGCACTAACGCACTTCACTAGTGAAACAACAAAGAATCCATTAACTAGTCACTCGGAAGTCGTTGCGTGTAATCATCAGTACTGCAAAAGCAGCTTATGCGTGGATCTTGCATGACAAGGCTTATACACATCATCTACAGAAGTAGTGCATGCTTTATACTTTTCGGCACAATAAGCGGTTTTAGAAAATCTATGGTCCTTTTATTATGTAAAAAATCACCATGTTGTTTAGAAATGAAATGAGAAAAATAATTTACGAATGAAAATTATAATTAGAAAATTTTGAATTCGTAATGAATTTATAAAAAAATTAATTATGTTGATTAGGCAAAGAAATCTAAGATATAACTTTACACTATATAATTTCAATTCATTAATTAAAACTATATTTTATTATTTAATTTCAATCTACATTTTTTTGTCATGGATTATTTACCTTTTATATCATTTATTCAGATTAATTTATAAATAGCGATTATATTTAAGGATATCATTATCTAATCTTAACTAAATCTAAAAAAATCTTGAATTTTCTAATTGTGTAAATTTCGGAGTTAATTTTTAATTATATATTTAAATTCGAACTAATTTAAAAATTAAGTTCAAAATTTATTTATCATATTTAAATTTTTAATGTTTATAATTTTTTTAAAAATTATTCATTTTACTTTTAAAATATAAGTTATTAACAAAAGGAAAAATAATGTCATTATTGAACCCGCAGCTTCTGCCTTTTATTAAAAAATTTATATCAAAACCATCAAGGCGGAAAGTGTATGTCTCATGCTGCACGGTGTTAAACTGAACTGAACCGATCATATGTATATATATGCATAGAGAGAGACAATACCCTTCCATCATTCAGACACAAGAAAACATCGAAACACATCTCTTTTCACTATCAAAGCACAATATGGACACTTCTTTCTTTTCTTTCTTTGTTCCAATCCTCGTTCTCGTTTTAATTACTATTTTTATGAAAACAAAGAAGCCAAAACATGTCAAAGCTCCTGCGCCGAGCGGTGCATGGCCCATCATCGGCCATCTCCACCTTCTCGGTGGCAAAGAACAACTTCTCTACCGAACCTTGGGAGAAATGGCTGACCATTATGGTCCAGCCATGTCGCTACGACTTGGGAGCAGTGAAGCATTTGTTGTGAGTAGTTTTGAGGTTGCTAAAGACTGTTTCACTGTGAACGACAAAGCCCTTGCTTCACGTCCTATGACTGCAGCCGCAAAGCACATGGGTTACAATTTTGCTGTCTTTGGGTTTGCGCCTTATAGCTCTTTCTGGCGCGAGATGCGCAAAATTGCAACCATCGAGCTACTTTCTAATCGCCGGCTTCAGATGCTTAAGCACGTTCGTGTTTCTGAGATCTCTATGGGTAATACAAATAACAGCGTCCAAACCATTTCCGTTAGTTTTTTTATATAATTCTATGGTTTTGGATAGTATTCATAAATACTCTGTTTTCGGTTTGAACAAAAAAAATCTAGGGTTTTTTATTTATTTAAAAATTATAATATCCCAAAAGTTAGATTTAAAAACAGTTCGTATGAGTTATGAAAGAGTCTTAAACTAACATATCCAAAACCTAAATTAAATGTTGTGATTTTATTGGGAAAATTTTAAATTTATTGTATTTTGGTGCAATTCTTTATGTTTTTTACATTGTAACAAATTTCAATATATCCAAAATATTGATTTTCATTGAAAGAATCATAATCAATTTTCGAGTTATCCAATCATATTCCATCTAGACGCTAAGTTTTAGAACCTTGTTAACCATATCTAGTTATCTACCAAACGGACATAACAATAATGTAATACCATGCATGCGTCTATGCGATATTGTGACATGCAGGTATGAAAGATTTATACTCCTTGTGGATCAATAAAGGTGGTTCAGAACCAGTAATGGTTGATCTAAAGAGGTGGTTAGAGGACATGACACTAAACATGATCGTGAGAATGGTCGCTGGAAAACGATACTTTGGTGGAGGCTCAGCATCCTCCGAGGACACCGAAGAGGCAATGCAATGCCATAAGGCCATCGCAAAGTTCTTTCACCTCATAGGTATTTTCACTATGTCCGATGCTTTTCCAAGACTAGGGTGGTTTGATCTGCAAGGGCATGAGACGGAGATGAAGAAAACAGGTAGCGAACTAGATGTGATTCTTGAAAGATGGGTCGAAACACATCGACAACATCGAAAAGTTTCAGGAGCTAAAGAAAATGATTCAGACTTCATTGATGTTATGTTGTCGCTTGAGGAACAAGGCAAACTCTCGCATCTTCAATATGATGCTAATATTAGCATCAAATCTACTTGCCTGGTATACCCTATTAGTACCAAATCTTGAATTCTTTTTCTTGTTTCATGCATGGTTTTAGATTATGATATAATTTCTAATTTAATGGATCAGGCACTGATTCTTGGAGGAAGTGACACGTCATCTTCAACACTCACATGGGCCATTGCTCTTCTTCTAAACAACAAAGAAATGTTAAAGAAAGCACAAGATGAGATAGACCTCCACGTTGGCACAGACAGGAATGTGGAGGATTCAGACATAGAAAATCTGGTGTACCTTCAAGCAATAATCAAAGAAACATTGAGATTGTATCCAGCTGGTCCTCTCTTAGGTCCTCGAGAAGCGATGGAAGATTGCACGGTCGCCGGTTATCATGTTCCTTGCGGCACAAGACTGATAGTAAATGTATGGAAAATCCAAAGAGACCCGAAAGTCTATAAAGAGCCAAACGAGTTTAGACCAGAGAGGTTTCTTACAGGAGAAGCCAAAGAGATTGATGTTAGAGGACAAAACTTTGAGCTGATCCCATTTGGTTCGGGAAGAAGATCATGCCCAGGTTCTTCGTTGGCCTTGCAAGTGCTTCATCTAGGTCTTGCTCGTTTCCTTCATTCGTTTGATGTGAAAACTGTTTTGGATATACCTGTTGATATGACTGAAAGCCCTGGCTTGACCATTCCTAAAGCCACACCTCTTGAGGCTCTGATAAGTCCACGTCTTGAGAAACACCTTTTTGTGTGATATATATATATCTTACTTACTATTCCAGAGACCTCCTCTTTTCCATTTCCATTCAAGAGTTCTTATGTGTTTCCACGCCCAATAAGATTATTGAAGGTGACTTGTGATGTGTGTTTTTTTGTTCGAATAAAACCTACCTATGTTTGTTGTTTTTTTTTCTCTTTTAAATAAGTGTATGCCGTTATAAACTATCACGTATCAACTGTCTTTGTTATTTGCTAACATTTTCGGGTATATTACACTCTTTTTTTTTGCTTAGATATGTAATTTGCAAAACAATTGCAGTATTTAACTATTTATTAATTATTTTTTTAAAAACATAAAACTTTAAATAATCTAAGATCATGAATACATTTATAAAAGACTAAAAATGATTAATTAATGAATGAATAACAAAACCTAACAAAAATACCAAAAATACCAAAAAATCAAAAATGGTAATTTTTTTTTTCACTTGGAATTGAAAGGGAAAAAAAAGGGAGATAAATGTGGTAGAAATGAGAAATCTCATATTTTAACTGCGTTTTCAGTTAAAACATTTTTTTTTTTTTGGAAATGTACGTAAACATAGAAAATGTAAAATTAACATAAACTGGAAATTAACGGAAACGAAAAACCTAATTTTTGGCAATCAATCCCAAGAGCAACCTTTGAAAATTCGGTCTTCGTTGACAATTCCGGATTAGGTGTTTGTAATTTCACGTCAAACACCCCAACCTCCGTTGATCCAAATCTCTCTCTTTTTTGCGATGCATTGAAGCCGTAAAAAAAAGAGATGTTTTGCAGAAACGTCTCGGTGAGGCGGAAGAAGAAATCTGGTACTGTCCCGGTTTATCTGAATGTTTACGATCTTACCCCAATGAATGTTTACGGTTACTGGCTCGGTATCGGCATCTATCACTCTGGTCTTGAAGGTATATTCTCTTCTTTTTTTTGGTTATGATCTTTGTAATTCCCAATTCTGGGTTTGATTGTTCTTGGTTCGCCGTTAAACATTAGAGAACATCGGGTTAAAAAGGTCAATCCTTTTTCGATTTGGTTTGATTTCAATATAGCTGATTGTTTCCTAAGAACGTAATGAAGGATTGGATAAATATGGTATGAATCTGAATAGGTTAAGTTTGCTTAGAAACATGAGCAAGATTTTATCATTGTTACTTTGACTTTTGGTCCTCCTCTGATACTAAATGTGATATCTTTATAATGTTGTTGTCATGGTTCTTTTTCTTGGCATTGTTTTTGTAGTTCATGGGGTTGAATATGGATATGGAGCACACGACCATTCAAGCACAGGGATTTTTGAAGTGGAGCCAAAGAAGTGTCCTGGTCTCACATACAGGAAATCGATTCTGGTTGGTGAAACAGAGATGAGGGCAAAAGACGTAAGAATATATATGGAGAAATTAGCAGAAGAGTATCAAGGAAACAAATACCATCTCATTACAAAGAACTGCAACCATTTCTGCAACCAAGTTTGTTTAAAACTAGCTCAGAAGTCAATCCCTAGTTGGATCAACCGTCTTGCTCGTTTAGGTATACCAAAAACTTCCTTTCCTTATCAATAAAATGTTTCAGGGGACTTAAAATGAGTAATAATGTATAATGGGTTTGTGTTATGAACTTGTAAGGTTTCTTATGCAACTGTGTGTTGCCGGCTAGCTTGAACGAGACTAAAGTGACGCGGGTAGGGAAAGATGGGAAGCTCTTGGAAGGAGATAACAGTAAGAAGAAGAAGAAGAAGAAAGCGAGAAGCAGATCAGGTCCTTTAGTTTCAGCTTCGTCTTGTCCTATTCCTTCACATAACAGATCAAGATCAACTGGTAATCCTCCTTCTCTGTCTTCATCTTGTACTTGGAAACATCGAGTTCATGATGAGAAGACTGCAATCGTAAGCTTCAAGACATGATGATGATTCCTTTACATTGTTTGAAACAGCTAATTATACGTGTTTATAAATGTGAGGATTTGTTGCCAACTTATTTATCCTCCATTTTTTTCATCCGTTTAGTTTTTTCTGTTGTTGCTTGGTATATATTTTGCTTATAGGAGAATCATTAACATCTGTAAATAGAGTGTGGATTCTACATTTCTTTTGCATGTTTTGATGTAATTTTGAAAATTGTACAAATTACTTGTTTGAATGTCATCACAATCGATTTTTTTGTGCTCTGAAATTTTTTGGAAACGGTATATAATGGCATTCTATAATTGATTTTTACTTAAATCGATAAAATGTTTTAAATTTACTATTAAGTCCCAAAGAAAGTAAAACAAAAAGATTTGATGATTAAATAATTTATTACAGAACAATCAGATGGAAAAAAAAAAAAAAAAAAAAGATGGAAGCGGCATTAACCCTAGTCTCGACCTTTAAAAATCACATGACCACTATAAATACCTACAAACGTAAAACCTCCCGCAACCGCAGCTACCACCAACTTCCCTAAAACCATAATTTGCAGTTTCTGTAAAAGTTCACACTTATCGCTTCTATACCAAAAGTTTATTTATTGTATTCTTAGGAAATTGAAACAATTGTGCATCTCGTTTTCTATCTCATGTGTTGTATCACTCTCATAGATCTGGTTTGGTTCAATTATTATGTCACTTTCGAATCTCTCTTAAAAGTAGTCTAAATTGTTATGATACGATTCATGAGGTTGCTTCTTAGTCCTTGGCCTCTGATATTATTGCTTATTTCTCAGATTTTTTTTTTTTTTTTTTTATTTTCGATTACGGAAAATCCCTATGATGACTATAAAAGAAAAAAATGTTAAAAGTAGTGACTGATATCTTGAAGAAATCTCAGCTCTGAGGGATTAAATTTGTAATTCGTTTTCTTCTTGTATTCCGTTCTTTGTCATGATTAGTGTATAAATTTCTTTGGATCTTCCATTATTGGTATAGTTTTTGTTTGTTTGATTCACAAATTTGAGTTCCCTTAGTTGCATCCCGATGATGAATTATGAAGAAAAAAATGTTAAAAGTAGTGTCTGATTATATCTTGACGACTAATTACATTCTGAGGGATTCATCTAAAGTTTTTTAAATTCAATATTATAATATCTTTGTTTTAATTGGCACACTGTGTGCCTTGTGATGACTGTTGAAAGTAGTGACTGATATTTTCTTGATGAATATTTCAGCTCTGATGCAGTTTCGTTGACTATGTGTGTTATGAAGTGTTTGGGTTTCGAAGAGTAAGATTGACGTTTTTACCTTATTGAAGCAGACATTGTGTTAGCTTTTGAGGGACATTGCTGCTGCGGCTGCTTCTTTTGCTCTGTTCTTAAGCTTATGCATATTGTTGTATTTTTCCTCTGGTTCACTTTGTATACTAAAACTCTTCCAATTTATTATGCTCTTATGTTTTCCTCTACTTTGCTTGAATAAGATGAAATCTATACACTGCTCATTTTACAACCAATTAAAAGACTTCCGTTTTCTAGTAATTTTGTTAATTTTAATCTTAATATCTAACTGAATTGAAAAGCAACCCTTTCATAGCCAATCTTTGGACACGTAGACTACGCAAAGTCCAAAAGAGTCAAGTGTGAAAAGTTGACTTCTGAAAGGTCTACTAATGTGTGCTTAGGAGTTTCTCCTCTATCTCTTTCTCTCTAGACTTGCTCTGCTTTGCATATGAGAGAATGGATCAGACTAAAGTTGACCACCTTGTAGATTCCATCAAAGCAAAGTTAGAATCTTTGTCTTCTCTTTCAACACATTGTTGTATCTACAAGGTACCTAATAAGCTCCGCAGGCTCAATCCTGATGCATATACGCCACGCCTTATATCCTTTGGCCCTTTTCATCGCGGCAAAGACGAGCTTCAAGCCATGGAAGAGCATAAATACAGGTACTTAAAGAGTTTTGTCCCTAGAACAAACTTTAATCTACAAGACCTTGTTAGAGTTGCTAGGACTTGGGAACAAGATGCTCGTAGCTGTTACGCAGAAGATGTTAAACTAAGTAGCGATGAGTTTGTTGAGATGTTAGTTGTTGATGGAAGCTTCTTGGTTGAGCTTCTTCTGAGATCTCATAACCCTCAACTTAGAAGTGACAAAGATCGCATCTTTGAGAAGCCAATGATGATCACTGATGTCTGTCGTGACATGATTTTGATAGAAAATCAATTACCATTTTTCGTCGTTAAAGGTTTGTTTCTTCGCTTGGTTGTTTACTACCAACAAGGAACACCTTCATTCCTAAACCTAGCTCAACACCATTTCAGTTGTTTCTTGAGTAATATTGATGAAGGGAAGTTTATATCAGAGCCAGACCATTTTGTTGATCTTCTGAGATCTTGTTATTTGCCACGTGTTCCAATTAGATTGGAAAAAACCTCACTGAAGCTAGACAATGCACCTGAAGCAACAGAGCTTCACACTGCTGGCGTTAGCTTTAAGCCAGCAGAGAGCAGTAGTTGTTTACTTGACATTACCTTTGCTGATGGAGTACTCAAGATTCCTACCATTTTCATTGATGATTTTACTGAATCTCTTTGTAGAAACATCATAGTGTTTGAACAATGTCATTGTTTAGATAAGAGCTTCCTCCACTACACAAGGTTGCTCAGTTGTTTCATTAAATCACCTAGGGATGTTGAATTACTCATCCGCAGTGGGATCATAGTGAACAATCTTGGAAACGCAGAAGATGTTTCCAAGTTTATTAATAGCATCTGTAAAGAGGTTATCTATGGTAGAGGATTCTACTTTTCGACTCTCTCTGAGAACCTTCATGCTTACTGCAACACACCGTGGAATAGGTGGAAGGCGATTCTGAGACGTGATTATTTCCACAATCCTTGGTCTGTTGCTTCTGTTTTGGCTGCTTTACTTCTTCTGCTTCTCACTTTTATACAGGCTGTATGCTCTATCTTGGCTCTGTAATAAGTCTTGTGAGACATCACTTGGTCAATAATGCTAAGCATTTGTCTTATGATTGCTGACTTGGTCATGCCTTAGTTGTATTTTTGGTTTCATCTTAAGAAGAGTGTTGCCACACTCAGGAGATGTTAAATGTTGTTACTCTATTAAACTGTCAAACTCGATTAGAAAAGACACTAACTCCAATGTCAACTATGCGACTCTTATAAATGTTCAGGAGCCTATTATCACACAATTTAGCATTGCAAGTTGATATCATCACAAGTGTATTAAAGAAAAAAGAGAATAACTCACATTGATGAAGTTTTATACTAGATCAGAAGAGGAACACGCTCATGACAAGTTATATTTTCTTTAGTGTGTAATTCAAAAGTCGACATAGATATATGCTTTGAAGGTCTAGAAGAAATCTCCTTCCCAACACACATAATGAAATGCCCCAAAATTACTGGTTATATAAATTTGTTAGAAAATAACCCAACACTGGTTTCATAGATGATAGATATGATGGAAAATGTGTTATCGTCACCAGGGTTGACTAAAATCTTCCAACAGTAACTTCCTTGTCCGAAAGGCTGACTTCGTACTTCTTTGGGTATTGAAGTGTCAAACTTGGGTAACGTCACCCATAAAAAATTATTTTTACTGACAATCAAATGGGCCTTGGGTTGAAACATGAAGCCTTAAATTGTATCCTCATATAAAAGCCCAGTCAATTAGGGTTTCCTTTTTATAACTTTAAAAAGGTTGGTTGGTCTCTCCTGCGTATTTTTGGTCTAGCTCAGCAGCTGCAAATCTCACGACGTCAAGATGGTAAGCCTCTCTCTCTCGGAAGTTTCACCTTTGTTTCAATCGAATAGCTGGTTTTCGCCTGTTTGAATAGAATTAAGAGTTTGATGTTAGTTAGAAAATGATAGGAAGTTAACTGATTTCTGATTTGTGTTGTAAAAATGAAATGAAACAGCCGTCGCACAAGTCGTTTATGATCAAGAAGAAGCTGGGAAAGAAGATGAGGCAGAACAGGCCTATTCCTCACTGGATTCGTCTTCGTACCGACAACACCATCAGGTTCGACTATATTTGTTTTCCTTGTATTCTTACGGTTCTATCGAATAAAAGAAATATTTAGTTATCTTGTGGGTCATTTTAGAGCAGAAATTGTTAGTTCTGAAACCAGAAATGTTCTTGTGTTCTAATGATTTTGTTGGGGTTTGGTTGTTCAGGTACAATGCCAAGCGTAGACACTGGCGTAGAACCAAGCTCGGATTCTAAGTGATCAGCCTTCTCAAAGAATCTACCTATCTCTTTGGTTTTTTAGTATTTTGTCAAGTCTTTTTGGATTTAAGTTATGACATTTTCATATTTCTGTAAGACTTTTACTCTATTATGATTGATGTTTCCAAATTTTCTTTTATAATCGGAGCATTCGAGTGATATTACTGTTCTGTTATCTTTGATACTTTGCTTCCATGTCGACCTTCACGCAATTTACATCCTGGATTAGGGGTTTGTCATTTCAGTTATGGGATAGTGAAAAATGTTTGTTCCTTTAGGGTCTATTTTGAGATATTCCGTTGTACTTCTTACTTACGTAGAACCTTTAGACTTTCTTTGTAGTGATATTATTGGTTTAGAAAATGTTTAGTGAGCACTTGGTATCAACATATTTATATAGCGGACAAAGTATAGATGATGTTAGAATTTAGAAATATAACAAACAAACACAATCTTAGTTCTCTCATATCTTCTCCGACTAAATCTTGTGAAGTTATGCAAATACATTGTGAAGCTATGTAACAAGTAAAGTTCTTCTATAACTCGATGGGAGTCTCCCAATACAACAATGCCTGTGAATCACAAACAAATCAATAGCGTTTTCAACAAAATGTCTAGCAATCATAGTCTGAGCTAGCTTATTAGTTTAGCCATCTAGTTTCAATCAAGAAGATCAAGAAGAAGCTAAAAAGGGTATATCAAGCTTTGTTGCTTATTGTTGTCATCTTACTGAGATGGATACTCAGCTTACGTTGTGATATGAGTCGATGATGGCATCAGCAAGGTATTCACATTTAGCCAGAGACAATCCAGCCAGCGATATTCTCCCGTCTTTAGTCATGTACACATGCCACTTGTCTGTCATGTTATCACTCTGCTCGTTACCAAAACAAAAGGCATAAAAACTTCAAGATCCCATTTTTCAAATCAAAGCCAAAGATATGAAAATATGAGTAGTAATAGTCATTGAGCATACCTGAGCTTTGTTAAGGCCCGTAAAAGAAAACATGCCAATTTGCTTCAAAATAAAGGACCAGTCCTTCCCGCTTCTGTCTTTCGAAACAAGGCTATCATATAACTTTTGTCTCACCGTCTTGATTCTTCCGGCCATCATTTCCATCTCTGCCTTCCATTCACTGAACATAGTTGCATCACCCACGACATTAGCCACAATTCTCGCCCCATGAACTGGTGGGTTCGAGTACATAGGCCGAGCGATCCTTTTCAATTGGCTCTTGACCCTGAAATAAAGTTAGTGTTACTGATAAAGCTTCCTTATACCCTGTAGCTAGATATGGTTCTTGAGACAAGTTGAGTGAGTTATACCTTGTAGCAGCATCAGCTGATGAGCACACGACGTTGATTGCCCCAATTCTTTCTGCATACAGACCCAAATTTTTGCTATATGACTGAGCAACAAAAAACTCCATTCCACGTTCAGCAAATAATCTCACAGATGCTGCATCTTCATCAAGGCTTCCGCTAGCAAAGCCCTGAAACATAGATGCATGTAGCGTAAAATAAGTTGATATAGATTTACTTAATCCTCTCGTAAACACGAAACTCGGAGTTGTAGAAATGGGATACCTGGTATGCAACATCGAAAAATGGGATGTGGTTCTTGTCCTGAATGACATCAGCAATTTTCACCCACTGCTCTGGGGTTGGGTCAATTCCAGTTGGGTTGTGAGCACATCCGTGAAGCAAAATGAAAGATCCTTCTGGAGCTTCCTGTACAATTCACATAACAGATTGATATTCAAGAAAGCCATCATAATCAAGTAATCATTTTGGATTAGTCATCACACAAAGTCCATCGTTCAGGGAGAAACAAACCTTAATATCTGCTATCATTCCCTCAAAGTCCAAACCAATTGTTTTTGGATCATAGTAACGGTATTCGGACCACGGGACTTTGGCATCATTGAAGATATTCTTGTGATTACCTGAAGTTGTAGCTTGTCAGTTCATAAAGGCGGTTAAATACGAAAGCTAAATATGGTTAAGGCACACGCACCCCAGGTTGGTGATGATATAAGAACTTTTGCTCCAGGGAAATAACGCTCTATGAGAGCAGCTGCTAATCGCAGTGAACCAGTTCCCGAAAGACCCTGAATTGTTGCCACCTGGTGATTTAGAGCCAACGAAAATGAATCAGGAACATCATGAGAAAACATGAAAAAAGAAACATGAACACAAGATTCATACATACTTTTTGTTCCTTAATAACAGGATGACCAGCTCCAAATAGCAACTCAGCAGTAGCCTTGTTGAATGCTGCCAACCCCTCAATTGGAAGATACTGCAATTATCATTCAAGTGGAGTGAAATTTAGGAAATGTCTGATACAGTAATCGCTTGCACACAATTTTCAAGTAAATTAAGTTACCTCTTTGTTGTCTCCTCTCTCCAACATCAAATTCTCAGCCTATAAAGTAAACATAAGGAGATTAACTATTTCACACATACAGAAGAAGCCAAGCGGGCTTAAGCTAAAGAATTATGAAGTAGGAAACGAATATGAGATCTAGCTACAGTACCAGTTTCCAACCTTTTTAACAACATTAAGCACGTAAGGCTGGAGTTCCTCAGTTCGATAAGCACCAACACCAAGATTGAGTTTCATATCGTCAGTGTCTGCTTTGAAAGCTTCGCTGACTCCAAGAATAGGGTCTGGTGGAGCCATTGTTATACCCTCGAATCGAGAAGGTTTGACTGAAACCTTCATAGTCACCCGACCAACACACTGAAAATTTCAAAGCCAATTTCTCAGATACAAAATATAGTGCTCAAACTCTTAACAATATCTGATAGATTATCTAGCTCCACACTAATTCAAATTGTTCATATATGGTTCAAGTCCAAGTAATAAGAAATAAAAAACACAGTACCTTTGCTTTCAGGAACGGGTTCGAACCGGAATTTCCAAGCTTTAGCTTATCCTGTTCAAGCAGGATCGTGATTAAAGCTATGAGGAATCATTTTGCACCATAGGAAACTAAATTGGTGAGACCAAAAATGTAATTCTTTCATTGGTTCAGCTCTGTTTTAAAAGCAGCCGATTTCAACCATTTTACTCCTACTTAGAGCACGAACAGAGAGGGGGAAAAAAAAAAGAGTACCTTGTTAATCTCGCGCGGTAACAGAGAAGTGGAACCGAGAGACAGTATTGAAGAAGCCATGGAACAAATTAAAGCTGCACAGATCTCAAATCAGTGAACTAGTACGAGGATAAGCAATTCCAGAAAATAAGACGACGATGATCAACAAAAGATTATCAAACGAGGTTCAGATTCACGAGATTATTTACCGGAGCAATTTGTCACCTGGGCTTAGTTGGAATCGCGCGCGGTTTCGAAACAATCAGATCGAGATTGAAGAAAGAGTTATAGAATCAGCGAGAGAGAGACACGACGATATATACAAGGAAAGATATATTTTTCTCGGCTTTGTCTTGGTAGGGGTCAAATTGTCATTTCACTATGTTTAAAAATCTATAGGCGTACAAAGAGTGGAGGCTGGATATGATTAAGTGGTTAATGACTTTCTCAAACCCATTGTTAAAATACTGAATATGTTATTTTTCCTGGTATAAAATTGTATATTTTAAGCAATTTACAAATACAATAACTAGAAGTGAAATACCCCTGTGGAAATTTCTGTCCATACATTTTTTTTTACCCCCCATATTATTTAAGCAACTAGTATCAAAACCTATAACCCAAAATATGAAGCAAAAAATATTGTTTTATTAAGAAGATGACGATGTTAACCGTAGAGTCCCTCCTAGCTCAACCGGAACCAGCGGAACGAGTGAGTGGAGAACATCGGTTATCAACGGTCTATAACTCGGTTCTGGTTGTACGCAAAGCACTGCCACGGCTGCTACCTAAACAAATCATTTCCGGTTTGATTTACCATTCAACAAAATAATGTGCAATTAATTTAGTTTCACAATGCATTTAAAATATACCCAAAAAATAAAGATGACTCAAACCTGGTATAAGTGCTTATGATCCATTGTATCTTTAATAACCGGATCCACGATTTTGGGAAGCTTTGATCTATCTGTGAGTTGAGGCATTGCCTGCAAAGATTATATATCGGCATAGGCGTTAACCAATGCAATCTATTCATGTACTAATAATGGCTATAACGTTAACCCAACCCGGACTTACCCAAGTGACAAGAGATTGGTACTGAACCGAACTCAATTTCTCAACCGGCCTTCTTCCTAGCAAGAGTTCAAGTAGAACCACCCCGAATGCGTAAACATCACTTTTATCCGTCAATTTTCCTGAGCAACAACATACATGTTTCAATGAACCAAGTTCGATAGACCCGGTTTAGCAACCCAACAGCTAGTATCTCTAATTAAATAATGATTTCATGGTGATTAGTTGAAACAATACATCAAAAATAATTTAGAATAACAGTTTCAGACGTAATGAAAGAAACTTATTGTAATGGGGTGACATGAAAACCTATTATTATATGTTATAACTACCAAACTGTGTGCTATAACTCGTAAGACATGACAACATGTGACATGTCAAAGTCAACCAAAAATAGAGAGAAATGTGAATATATTACCATCTAGGAGATATTCTGGAGCAACATAACCAAGTGTCCCTGATAGTTTAATGTTGTTCTTCCCATGTGCCCCGACCGTTACCGCTAGACCAAAATCTGAAATCTGAACGGAAAAAAAATCATGCTTTGCAATTTTTTTGTTGAAGCAAAGACAAATGATTCTTGAAACAAATAAACAAGAAGCAAGATTTTAAGACTAAAAATATTGTTCGGTTTGCTCTGGTTTAGTTTTAGGACACAAACTCAGAACAGAATCATCATCAACATAAATGGCATTTACCTTGGCATTGAAGGAAGAATCAAGGAGAATATTTGAAGATTTCAGATCTCTGTGGATAATCGGAGGACGACAACGCTCGTGGAGATACTCTACACCTCTGTTTCCAAAACCAACAAAAGAAAACGGTTTACTTAAACCGAAATTAACTAACCGGTAGAGAGGATCTACTGATTTTGTACCTGGCTGTATCAAGAGCAATCTTCATCCTTGTGTGCCATGTTAAAGCAGATCCCCGAGAAGGTCCTTAACCATTTAATGATGCAAACAATAAATTTTCTTAGAACAAAAAATATTAATTTCATGTGGTCACATGATATGTTTATTTCCTTCTTACAATATTAAATTATAAGTCATGATGGTCTATAACAAGAATGGAATGATGAAAAAGGTTAAAGAAGATATTTAAGTTTTTTTTACCGTGTAACTGTTCATCCAATGATCCATTTTGCATTAACTCGTAGACGATAAAACTCGAGCTGATATCATTTCCATATCCCAACAGAGAGATGATGTTCGGATGATGAATCTTGCTCAACAAATCAACTTCGTTCTGAGATCTCCAGATGATGGAAATCAGAATCATATTCTTGAACTAACTAAATCAAGAATCCGGAAAAAGGACTTTTAAAAAAAAAAACCTGAAACTCTCGTTTTGCTTCTTGAGTAACGTTTTCAATCTTCTTGACCGCTGCTAGAGTGTTGTTGTCTAAAGAGGCTTTGTAAACACAACCGAATCCGCCTCTTCCTACAATATTACCGTCTTTGAAACCACCTGTCGCTTTCTCTAGTGTCTTGTAGTCGAAAGATTCCACAGAACCCTTCTTGGATATTGAAATCCCTCTCTCAGTTTCTTCCATATAAAAACCATTTTAGATATCAGAACAGAGAACAAATTTAGAAACTGATCAACCAATTGGAGCAATGAGTTTGTTTCTTAATTTACCTGAGTTTTTGGTGGTTTTTTTGGGAGATTGCTTAAAGCGATAAACCCAAAAGCATAAACAAGATAGAATGATTAGTCCTAGAGAAGATAAAGTAATTATGAGAGCGATTAGAAGTTTCTTGTGTGCATCTAACTTGTGTTCTTGGCCTCTACCCATTTCGATCCCTGAGATCAGAAAGCAAACCAAGAAACTATCTTGAGAATTTCCCTTTTAGCTCATCTTCTCACGGGTGAGATTTATGAATCAAACCCGTTTCTCGAATTGTTCCAAACGGATCTAGGTAATAAGGAATTTTAATTTGCTAATCCAACTGAATTAATGATAAGAAGATACGTAGACGATAGGCAAATTAATAGCTAAACATAGTATTTAAGTATATAACTGAAAATCAGATTTTCATTGGTTTACGAAAACACAAATTAATCCAAAACTAAACAGAATTAGTATGGACCTGGAGAGAAAGAAGCCATGGAAGTGTAAATGGGAGAAAGAGAAGGCTGTGAAGCAGGTGTAGTAGAAGCAGAAACACTAATGAGGAAGAATTCAAGAACAGTGACCTTAATTAGAAGATGAAGAATCTTTCTCATTTT
This sequence comes from Cardamine flexuosa, assembly GCA_963555745.1. Lineage (NCBI taxonomy): Eukaryota > Viridiplantae > Streptophyta > Magnoliopsida > Brassicales > Brassicaceae > Cardamine > Cardamine flexuosa. The sequence continues at coordinate 3,168,839 of OY743215.1, read as the reverse complement.
CCTAACAATATACTTCCGATTTGATTCACTACTCTCCACAGACTCTTTATGATTTTTTTTTGTAATGGTGAACGAGAGATTTGATCTTCCAAGATTTATCTCTCTATAAAGAAGATCTCTTTCATAAATTCGTTTTTCCTTTTCTTCTGTCTGCATAAAGGAGGGAAGAAGAAAGTAGTTTTTTAAAAGTCGAAATCATTCTCTAACTTCTTTATCGTCAAATCAAACATGTGAAGGGAATGTGACAGTGAACACAAATTATTAAATTCTTGCTAACCAAAACAGTTCATTTTCATCAATGTAATCATTCTTATATTGTAGTAGTAGTAGTAATTTAGAACAATTTATTACGAAGAGTTTGTGAATTCATTAATACTTATCATTTTCATTGGCCTATTAATATCTCTGAGGTGGTTTAAATATTTTTAGAATGGTCATAAACAATCATGATCATATAACCCTTTTTAATGAAAGTTAAAATATGTCTTTGTGGCTTTAAGAGTTTACTGACCAGACAACACCAAAAGTTGACCAGTTGTGTCAAACCGACAGAAATAAGATGACTTTCTCTCTCTTTTTTTTGTTTTGTTTAAAGTCAATTACATCATCATTAATGGAATATATTTATTTCTTTTTTAATTAGTTCATGCACTAATTCATATGTACTTCAGTTGCATCGGAAAGTTTGTTTTTGGGTCACAGGTAGTTCCGGATTTTATACTTATAAAAATACAGATTAGCGGTTCCTAGATTATAACGAGGAGGAGTATTTCACATGCGAAAGTCCAAAGGCAACCATTAATCAGACTAATATGGCAAATAATATGATGTAACATTTGGGAGTGTAAATGTCTGAAGTTTCATTTGAGAAATATCGGCATGTGACACGATTTCATTTGGCTAATCAAGTTGACTTAGAAGAAGCTATAACATGTGAAAATAAATACAAACATGTAGAGAAACAAACAAAAATTAAAGAGATGACGAGAAGTTAAAACCTTTTGGATCCAAGTAATTGAATCAGGTTCACCAAAAAAAAAAAAAAAAAAAATGTTAGTTGCTGGAGTTAATGGTTGGAGACTTGAACCCTTTTTAAATTAGATTAATGTATGGTTTAGGTTATAACTAGATTAAACACCAATAAGTGCATACAAGTTTTTTTCTCGATAAAATCAAGAAAAAAAATCATAAGATTGTCAGTGTATTTACTATTTATGCGAAACCATTAGTATTTTACTCTTTTGTGGATACAATTGAATGAGTATGCAAAGTAGGTGTAAATGTAATTTTTGGTTTAGCCTACCAACCCAATAATTTTCCAATTTTATAAGTATCGTTACTTTGATCCCTATCATGCTTTTATTTATTTTGCAACCAAACATGTTTTTATATGAACAAAGCATTTCTAGTCTTAGCAATATGGTAGGTAACTCCGTACGGTAAACAGAAAGATCTTTATTATTTCTCTTCCTACAATTTATAGTTAAAGACTTAAATGTCATACACATCAGTCTATGGAAATATCATTGTTCCAATCCAAATTCACTATCGTTTATCAACTCTTATCATACGGTAACATATACGTATAGTGATTGCTACAATGAATGTATGAAAAGAATTGAGGTAGAGTATTTATTAAAGAGAAAGGACCAATCTATGCCTAGTTTCGATGAAACTCAACCCATGAATTATTGATTAATCGGATAAGTCTTTTTTAAGAGTCCAAAAATATTCACAATTATTTTAATTTGCAGGTAAACAAGGATATGCTAAATATCTTTTATAAAGGCCCACCAAGAGTCCATTAACCTGATTCATTTGGGCTACATTAATAGCCTTTTGGAACTGCAAACCCATTTATATTAATAGAAAACCAAGAAAAGAAAGCTCTCTACTGGCCTCCAAAGAACCATGAACCAAATCTTCTTTCTAGTTGCTAGCTGCTAGCTAGGTTGAAATATGAAACTTGAGTTTTTGTTTTTAATTTAACTTATAAGGGAAGTGTTAAGAATAAAAAGAGATGAGATCATAGTAAAATAGAGGTGGAGAGTGGGGTCAGTTTTGGTAAAGGTCGTCGTGGGTACCTCTCTCCAATTCTCAACCCTAGAAAGTAGAATACCACTTCATCATTTCTCCTCATGCGCATCTTTCACATTAGCTGCATAAATACTATATATTTAAATATTTAAATAGGAATTGTTGGATCATGAGAGAGACAGAGACGTATATAAATCTGAAAGCAAAACCTTGGGTGAGGTCGAAACAAGAAGGACCTTTGCGTAAACTTTTTATTGATAATATAACATCTCACCCGTTCCCATTGAGTAAACTTTACTCTATTTCTCTCATACAATATGCAAACTGGGTTTAGGTCAGCTGACGTCAGCATTGTTTTTTTTCTAATAGGAAACAAATAAATTTCATCATCTCTCTCTGTTTTACTTCCATTAAAAATTCACATCTAACGGTTAAGATTAGTTTGGATAGTAAAATCAAAGGGTCGTGGTTTACTATCTTCTTTCACAAAGCCCTTTGTTGTTTGTTGTTAATGGAGAGATTCATCACTTATTAGTCATTGTGCTTCTCTTCTTTAATTAGAAACCATTCGTAAACTTCTTCTTTGTCATGTCCTTTTGATATTCTCTTTCTCTCCCTCTCTATGCAATCTGAGGATCGCTCTATTGAATTGGTTTTATCTTCTTCACTTGTTCGATATACGACGACTTTGACTTGTTCGGACTTCACTTCTCCGATCGAATCAATCCGCTCTCTTCACCAAGGTAATGGTTATAGTCTGATTTATTTACTTGGTGTTCAGAAATTTGGTGATTTTATTGTTTCCTAGAATGCATGGTTTTGCTCAAAGGTTAGATTTTGGAATTAGGATTCTGGAAAAATTGAAACTTTACATCATTAGTTATCAGTGTTTTGGTGGGCGTTGTTTTTACTAGGAAATTATCTCCTTTTGTGTCAACCAACTCATTCCCAGGTTTAAAGATTTGAAGATGAATGTTATTGATAGTTAAGAAAGTGTCTTTACAATTAGTTTTGTTACCTTCTCACTTTTTTTAATACTCTTCCTAGGCTGTTTATGATTTTAACTACTTTCCGTTTGAATTTTACTTTTCAATTGCAGCACAATATACTCTCATCCAGCTACAACCCTGCTCATTGATAAGGTATTACATTTAGTTTACTTTTTTGATTATGTAGCTGCTTTTTACATTTTTCTCTTAATAACGTTACAAGTTATGCTTATCCTCAATCTTAGATCTTGAGGTATTACATTAGTTTACTTTGTTGTTAGCCTACTGAAGCTTGGATAGGTGGTGGATCGTTTCATCTCAATTGAATAGTTTAGCTGCACTTAGTTTTTTTCTATGGAACAATTCATCATTTTTCTTACTCGAGACTTTATCCTCATTATCACTATAGTAGACTTCTTGGAGTTTCATAGATTTATCAATCCATTTCTGATGGTGCTGACTTATATTGTATCAGGGTTTTTTATCTCAGTGACACAATCATTCAAGAAGTTTACTTTGGCTCCAATCGTAAGATTCCTCCTCGTCAGCATCTCCACATCAACAATTGGAATTTGTTTGCTTGAAAACTGAGGAAATGGAAGTGAGTCGTTATTTCTCTTTTTTGGACAAGTTTCTTCGAAAGGTGCTTTGATTATCTTTGCCTCTTGTGAACATTAATTACCTTTATTTCACTTAGGATGCAGTTTTTTTCTTTAGATTCCAATATCAGTTGTCCTTAAATCATTCATGAGGTTGCATTTTACAGTTACGGATTCTGGTTACTTAATATCCGGTGGCATCTTCTTCATTAATCACAATCTTTATCTTTGTTTATATTCAGCTTTTCTCAGAAGGAGCAAATTGAGTTTTCCAACAAACATCTTATTTTTCCTCTTTGGTAAGTGTTAAATTTCTTTAATACCAATTGTTTTATCAGTTGTAGCATATTTTTCAACTCGTGCCTTTAATGAAGAGAAGCTTTGCAGTGGCTTTAAGCATCATCGTGCGAGCGGAGAAAACGAGAAGGCTCTTCATTCATCTGATTTGACGGACAGTTGAATTGAGCTGCTCACTTGGTCAATTATGGAGTCAACAAAGGTTTGCATGAATGCAAAGTGTGGTGCGGCTTCGACATCGGGTGAGTGGAAGAGAGGCTGGCCAATGCGATCTGGCGAATTAGCGTCACTCTGCGATAAGTGCGGGTAAGCGCCTACCGACCAGTTTGGTATCCACAACTGATAAGTGTTTATTTACTATTAGAACAAGAGAGGATGCTTGAGGGGAATCAAGATTTCATTCCATTGGTTACTTTTTAGTTAATTTTGTGAATGTTGGTTTTTGATAGGTCTGCGTACGAGCAATCCATCTTCTGTAAAGTGTTCCATGGCGAGGAATCTGGTTGGAGAGAGTGTAATTCATGTGACAAGGTAAAGAAATTCCATGACTTACATGCATGTGTTTTGCGTTTAACATATTCCAATTGTTTTTTTTTCTTAATACGTATGTGTTTTCTCAGCGTCTTCACTGTGGATGCATTGCTTCCAGATTTACGATGGAGCTTCTAGATAATGGTGGCGTAACATGTATAAGTTGCGCCAAGAAATCAGGACTATTTTCTGTAAGACTTATTTTTCCTCCTTGAATCAACTTCTTGCAAGGGATGTTTCTTTGGGCTTGGATTATCTGTTACTATACTCATGCAATTGCAATCTCTCTTGTAGATGAATGTCAGCCATGAATCCAACTGTAGGGACTTCCCCTCGTTTGCTTCAGCAGAGCATGTAGGCAGTGTTCTTGAGAGGACAAATCTCAAGCACTTGCTTCATTTTCAAAGAATCGGCGCCACTCAATCTTCTCTTCAATTGAAACAAGAAGAATCTCTGCTTCCTTCTAGACTAGATGCTCTTAGACACAATCCTGAAAAGAAAGAACTGCAGGAATTATCTGCACAGCCAAACTTGAGCATGTCACTTGGACCTACGATGATGACAAGTCCATTTCATGGTGGTGTTGATGATGACAGAAGTAAGAATACTCCGATTTTTCAACTGGCTTCTCGGTCCAGGCAACTGCTTCCAAAACCTGCTAATTCAGCTCCCACTGCTGCTGGCATGGAGCCTAACGGGACCCTGGTGTCACAGATTCACGTCGCTCGGCCTCCTCCAGAAGGTCGCGGGAAAACCCAATTGCTTCCCCGTTATTGGCCTAGGATTACTGACCAGGAGCTGCAACAATTATCTGGACAGTATCCTCATCTGTATGTTCTTAATATCTTCATTCTGTTTTTTCATTTTTCGTCTTTGCACTATTGTTGTGTGCTAAGGAGTCCTTAACTGTTTATGTTCCAAGCTCGAATTCCAAAATTATACCACTCTTTGAAAAAGTTCTGAGTGCAAGTGATGCGGGTCGTATTGGTCGACTGGTTCTTCCGAAAGCATGTGCAGAGGTAACTTGTTTCTCTATACACTTATTTGATATTCCCAATCTGTAGCTAGCTGCTAATAACCTTTTATGGTGGTATGTAGGCATATTTCCCCCCTATCTCTCAACCCGAGGGCCTCCCGTTAAAGATACAAGACATAAAAGGGAAAGAATGGGTGTTCCAGTTCAGGTTTTGGCCTAATAATAACAGCAGGATGTACGTTTTGGAGGGTGTGACTCCTTGCATACAGTCCATGCAGTTGCAGGCTGGTGATACTGGTACTTTTCAAACCCTTTTGTTTCGTTAACAACGCTGTGCTGGGTCGAATGATAGACAGTGAAATACATCCAAGAAGAGATGAATGGTACTTTTTAATTAGGTCTGATATCTTGGATTTTGCCATGTTCTCTGCAGTAACGTTCAGCCGCACAGAACCTGAAGGAAAACTCGTAATGGGATACCGTAAAGCGACCAACTCTACAGCAACGCAGGTAAATGCATAATATTATAAGAGTTGCCCGCTTAGGCATTATCTGCCACTGTGAAGTGAAGTATTGAATCAAAAGATTCCTTTCTGGTGCTCTCGTAAATATGCTTTCAGTGACAGATTTTTGTATGGTTTCTTCAGATGTTCAAGGGAAGCAGTGAACCGAATCTGAACATGTTTTCAAACAACTTGAATCCGGGATGCGGTGACATCAACTGGTCTAAACTTGAGAAGTCTGAGGACATGGCAAAGGATAACTTATTTCTTCAGACGTCCACAACTTCTGCTAGGAAACGGGTTCGGAACATTGGGACTAAGAGCAAGCGTCTGCTCATTGATAGTGAAGATGTTCTAGAACTGAGACTAACTTGGGAGGAGGAACACGAACTGATGCGGCCACCCCAATCTGCCAAACCGTGCATCGTTACGGTGGAAGATTACGTTATTGAAGAATATGATGTAAACGTCTCTTTTTACCTGTTTAATTCTCAAAAGCAGCTGGATCTTTGCACTGCATTTTCTGAAATCGTGTACTTGCTGTTACGCAGGAGCCACCAGTTTTCGGGAAGAGGACCGTTTTTGTGTCACGTCAGACAGGGTGAGGCCTCATGTACTATGTCAAATAGGATCAGAAGAATTAAGCACACTTTGGTACTGATATGTGATCCTCTTGAATTTTCAGGGAACAAGAGCAATGGGTGCAGTGTGATTCTTGTGGGAAATGGCGACGACTGCATGTGGATACTCTTCTTCCACCGAAGTGGTCGTGCTCCGATAATCTCTCGGATCCTGCCAGGTAAACCAGAATGCATGTTCATGAGCTTAACCTAGACTACTTACCACAGAACATTGCACATTTTTCTTAATAATTGAAACAATCTATTTCGACTACACTATAGACTGATGGGGCATAGTTATTAGAGATTTGAGACTCCTAACTGAGACGAGCCACCTGAATAAATTGAGTTAATATTTATATCTTCAGGTCTTCATGTTCTGCACCCGATGAACTCTCTCCAAGAGAACAGGATACGCTTGTCCGGCAGAGCAAAGGTACGATCCTCAACTATTATCGGTCTGTTTCATGAGAAACTTATTTACATAGAAAGTAAAGTTTCGTTATCACAGAGTTCAAAAGGAGGAGACTGGCATCGTCAAACGAAAAGCTAAACAAGGAACTTGAGGCATCTGCTCTGGATACTTTAGCAAATGCAAGCATCGGCATGGCCGATGGACAAGGGGATATCGCGGTTGCAGCCACGACCAAGCACCCAAGACATCGAGCAGGGTGTTCTTGCATCGTCTGCAGCCAGCCACCAAGCGGAAAAGGCAAACACAAGCCGACATGCACTTGCTCTGTGTGTGAGGCAGTGAAGAAGCGGTTTAAGACGCTGATGATGCGGAAACGGGACAGGGGAGAGGCAGGGCAGGCAAGCCAGCAGGCACAGTCAGAGAGCAGAGACGAGACAGAAGTTGAGAGCATTCCAGTAGTTGAACCAGCCGCAGGGGGAAACATTGACTTAAACTCAGACCCAGGGGCTTCCCGAATCAGCATGATGAAGCTTCTGGAAGATGCTAGCTCTCCTCTGGAGGCATATCTGAAACAAAAGGCTATTTCGAAAACAGCAGGAGAACAGCAAAGCAGTGATATGGTAAGCACAGAGCACGGTTCGTCCTCAGCCGCACAAGAACAGGAGAAAGATACAAGCGGAGCTCATGAGCCTTTGAACTAAAAAACCCCTTTGGAATCCTCCATGAGTATTTATCCTTTAGAGTTATGTGGCTATTGTTTATACAACCTTCTTCGGTTTCGTTCCAAATTGGTGGAGTGTTCCTTCGATATTTATTGTTTCCTTGTTTTTTTTTTTTGGGTGTTTTGGTTTGGTGTGTGGTGAGAGGTGTGAGAGAGGTAAAGAGATGGGAATCTTGATGAGGTTTTTGAAATACATAGGAAGACAACCAAAACATAATGATTATACCCTGTCTTTGACGATTGGTATATATAAATGTGAAAAATGGAAACAAACAAAAATGCTTTCGGAATTATAATCAGTGAAGCTTCCAAAAAAGAGATTCGATTCTATTGTAGATGGCACTTAAAACTGAATCTTCTGACTTTAAGCTTCTACTCCCATCCTTCCCCAAGTCAAGCTTTAAATTCATACTGTATTTAGACATTTTTTGTTCGTTATCAAGGTTGTTCATGCACTTCATGATTTACGTATAAATTAGAAATGGGCTGAGCCAGATCCTATAATTTTGCTTTGGTTATGGACTTATGGGCATTAGCTAGTGACGAGGTTAAAGAAAAGTGTTCAGCATGTAGTGTAATAATAAGAGTTATCACTTATCACTTACTTAACTGACTCCTAAAAATAGAACGAAGGCATTTATATTCCTGAACTTTGCTCTTAAAAAAATGTTCTTTGCTTTCGTTTATCTGTTTTTTGCGATCAATGATTCATTTATGTCTTTATTAACCTTTGTCAAATTATGAAAACATATCTGAGGTATCAACTGTCAACTAGTTCAGTAGTTTGTCCGGGTCTGAATTCTGATTTTTTTTTGGTTCCTTATCCGGTCTTAACCTGACCGAACTCACCAATCCCCCATCTTTTAAAAATCAAAGATAGACCCCAAAAGAAGTAAACAATTAAATAAGAGCAATAATACTTTTAAAATGATTATTTTTGGCCGGCCAAAGTTGATTCGGCTCTATTGACTGATTCCAAAATCACTCACACAACTTCACGCCATTCCTATCGTAAAATTACACGTGTCTGTTTTTTATTGATTAGCATGTCTTCCGACACGTGGACTCTACCTTATTTATGATTTTAATTACCTTATGCCCCCACCTCTCCCAACCATAACTAGGCGTTTTTTTGTCTCATTTTCCTTCTTTTTTTTTTTTTGTTGGTTTCATTGACATTTTGTACACAACACAATTATATACAAACATACATGCCTCCTAGAATAATCAACTTTTAAAAGTTTTAATATAAAGAAACAGTAAAGTATATAATAAAAATGGCGTTTAGTCACTAAATAATTAGAAAAACAAATTTCATGACATAGTAATTTAATTTAGTTGAAAAGAAGAAAACATAATCAAAAGGATCAGAAGAAACACAAACTTGAGAAATATCCGTGGTCAAGGTCAAAGAAGTTGGACGAGTGTGTGGCAATTGAGTAAATATGTTGGAATATGAAGGGTTGATTTTAAGGGACATGTTAATAATGGAGGGGAGAAGAAAAGTATGAGATAGAGAGGTGGGGGAGCCTGAGAGTGGGACCCATAAACGCGTAGCTGAGGTTTCGGTAAGGTCGTCGTGGGTTCCTCTCACAACCCTAGAAACCACTTCATTCTCACGCGCCTCTTTTACATTTATGCTCAATAATAATATATATTCTTTTAAATATTCAATATTTTTATTTTGGTCGACCACTTCTTTCAAAAGTTGTTGTCATTTACCTATTCCCAACACATATATTCGAATTGATTTTTATTTAAATATATAAATTTCTCTATCCACCTAAGAATATCTTTTATTGGGAGCACTTATATATGAACCTTTATAATTTAGGAAGGTCATATCATATAATTTTAATATTTTTGTCAATGTTTATACGAGTCTTTAATCCGCTAACAATTTTAACCTCTTTGGAATCCGATATGAGAATTGTAGTTGATCGGATGCATTATTATTAAATATCTAAAGGAAGATGATTTGCCATTGTTTTATTAGCTTTATTTGTAAAATATACTGTAGTAGTTTTTTTTCATTCTTGCTAAAACATAATAAAAATTTAAGAATTTTCGTGTACAAATATCATATTATGGATGCAGTGTATGAGAATATCAGAATAATGTAAAGTTTACTCAAAGGGTGATATTTATTTGATTTAAGGTGTGATAATGAAAGCAACAAATGCGTAAGTGAGGATTTGCTTGGATACGGTCGGGAAAGCAGCTTTAAAAAATTCCACTATTCAGTATTATTGATAGTTTGGTTGAATTATTTATTGTTGATTATTTTGTTTGTCAACTAAATATAAAAAAAACACTTGAAATTACATAATAACCTCTTATGCGACTTGTTTTTTGGGTAGGGATAAGGGAATGCTACACAACTTTTCACCTGTGGTAATATTATTTTTACTACTATTTAGTATTTACTATGTACCACGGGTGGCAATTATTATTTTTAATACTATTTAATATTTACTATGTACCATTTTGAATAATATTCATCCTTATTTTTATTTACCAATTTAAATGTCCTCATATACTACACAAAATCTTATTTTTCATCGGAAAAGAATAAAGAAAAATATATTGGACTAGTTATGGTATATTGAAGAGACAGATAAACCAAAATTGTAAAAGTTGAATAATTAAATGGAAAAATGTAACTACAATAAGGAAATAAATAAAGAGAATTTTATTGTGGGATAAAACTTATCCACTCACAATCAAGTATATTGATCCATTGATTAACATATCATGAAAAGTAGTAAATACTATAAAGTTAAAAGAAGTAAAGGGAAATATATTAAAATAAAGAAATATAAAGATAAAGAAAAAAGGAAGCCTGCCAAAAAAGATTTTTAAAATAAAGGAAAATTGGTTAACAAAAGAAAAAAACAACTCAGCGCGTTTACTTCACGAACAAGAGGCGAGATTTTGTTACGAAACCGCCCTTAAGGCTGTCGTGGGCACGCTGATCATCGTGTATAAAACTACCGTTCTTCCACCACCACATCTATTCATCTTCTTCGCCATAACATTTTTCTTTACCTTCTTTCGAAATTTTCTCTCAATTTCCTCGAGAAAATACAACAATTTCTTCTTCTATTCCTTCCTCTGTCAGAAGTTTACTGAATCAATATGGGCGTAGCTGTTCTAAATCCACAAGACTGTTTGAAGCATCCTTTATCTCACATGAAATATCCTCGTAACCCTAGCGCATGCCCTAACAGGCAGAAAAAGCCGATTACCAACCGCACGCGCCGGAGTCCTCCGCGCAATCAAGCCGGTACAAAATCTCCTCCTCCTGTAGCGCCGCCGCTTCCTCCTCCTCGTGCTGCCGTCTCTGCTTTCGTTCCAAAGGGAACCGTGAAGAAGATTCCCAACGACACCGTTGTTGTCAGCCAGGTCAGGATCCTGAAGCGCGGCGAGGAAATCCCGAAGATTACCTCAGATCCGGTTGTTGAAAAGTCAGATCTGGGATCTACTTGTCGGATTGGACCAGATCCGGCTATGATTCCGAGTCAGATCCGTTTACCTGGCCGTAAATCAAAGGCAGCACCGTTTTACGCCGGTCCTGTGACCATGACCTCGCCTCCTCCGAGCGATGTCCCGCTCCCAGCTTTTTTCACGAAGAAGAGCGTCTCTTTATTCCAAGCCACCGACGCTACCAATGACCTAATCAGGATCCTCCGCTTAGACATCGCATGACTGCGTATGTCTCCGATCATTGTAGATTGTTTATAATCTCTGATGATCCTCCAGTTTCTTAAATTTCTCGAGTCCAATTCACCGATCGTCCGATTCCGCCTTAAAACCGGAGATCAACAACAAAATCTCCAGACGACGAATCTAGAAGATGAAGAAACACACATCTTCGTTATGAACCATTTCGAATCTTCCCTTATTTTTTCAAGGGGCAAGATCGAAGTATCTTCTTAACAGGTCTTAGTTTCTCTTCTTAGGGTTTAGTGTATCTTTAGGAGTATTTGTGCATAGGCTATTACATTTCCGTTTCTTCTTTCCTGTATTTTCTGCTTTATTATCGGCTCTCTGGGTAAATTATAGGTAGCTTGTTCTTCCTTATGGTTCTTAGTTTGTTTCCGTATGTTGTAGGTCTTTAAGTCAAATTATAGAGGTGTATTTACTGGTATGATGAAGCCTAGGTTTCCATGTAATCTCGGTATTGCAATTCTCTGTAGTTCTATCTTTTATTTTATCATATCTATGTTTTATTTGGGTTTTCTTCTTAACTTAGGTCTCTTTTGTTCTTCCTTAGTGGGTTATTCGTTTGCTTCCGTGTGCTTTAGGTTTAAGGCAAAAGTTGGAGTTGTATTTACTTTGTAGATGAAGCTTAGGTTTCGTTGTAATCTCAGTATTACCATTCTCTGTACTTTCTATCTTAAATATTATCTAATATAAATTTCATTTGGCTTTTATTCTTTTGGTGTTTAAGTTTGAACATTTGATATAATCTATCACTAAATGAAACAACTTGGTTGACAAAGAAATGAAATAAGATGTTAAACTTGGGACATACAAATGAATGAAACCTTGAAAAACGATTCAATTTGTGTTATAAATCTTCATAACTCCGGTAGAAATCTGCTTTTCTCCATGAGGATCAGGCCAGAAGGAAAACTCAGATGTTTTTCTAATATGAAAGAAACAGCGTTGGTAGGTGACAGAGAGATCATACGGAAAGACATAGCAACACAAATTGACATAATCTGAAGACTTGATATACTATAATTATTTGAAATGCTGCAACTTGATATCGGAAGTTGAAATTGACTCTCTTTAAGATGATATAGTGAATCATCAATTAACAATATGAGTAATAATAGCAATCCGTGTTATGATTAAATTTTCTAAGATGTCATTATCTCAAATATTGTCACATTTGCCCACTTGGTTGATCCCATTCCTAATATATCTGCTCTCATAGTTAGACAGCCCACCACATTGGCCCGATATAAGGCCCATGTCTTTAGCTGGGAATTCGTTGGTCCAAATCTGCAATCAGATTTCATATAAGAAACATAAGGTAAATGTATTTATTATATCATTAATGATAGAAACTCTTATTAGTTTATTACTAATCTATAATTTGACAACTTGCCTTGTTAACGGTGGTAAACGGAGCTGGTTAACTCCTATTAGTAGAGCATGACGCTATGACTTGTTAAATGGCGAATCAATTTTATATATACCAGCAAAGCCATTCTTCCACGTCAGTTTTTTTTATTTGTTCTTTGCATAAAATAACGAACATAAATACATATTGATGGTACCCTAAATCCCTAATGACTAAAAGAGAAAATTTCTACTACCTAACCAGAGAAAAAAGGAAGACGAAGAAGACGAACCCTAAATAAATTTTGGCAATTTTATATTTTATGAAAGAGTTTTCATTGGGGAATCTTTGCATATTTTTTACATACCCAACTCAGTTTTTGGGTCCCACTTTTATATTTATGTATTTATTTAAAAAAATGAAAAATATATTTATATCCAATTCTGCAATCCATCCAAGCCACAGACCCGATCTTGTATTTTCGAATCGACATTAAAATGGACAAAACTCATTACATTTTTTGGAAAAAAAAAAAAAGAAAAGAAAAAAAGAGAGGAATAATTTAGCTAGCCTCGTATAAAACACCATCAATCTATCTTTTTCTCCTCTATTTCGATATTTCAATTTCCTCTCTATCTCTCTCTTTCTTCTCCATTCTCTCTCTTCTGTAACTTCTCTTCTTTCTCAGCTTCTGTATCCGATTCCCTTTTTTTACGGGAGCTTGGAGATTTCATTAGTGTAAGCGTCGATGAAGAAGATTACGTCATCGTCATCTAAGATAGCGATGAAGGATGATTGGGTGGCGGCGGCTATGACAGACGACGATATCGTTGTCGAGCTTCTTTTACGGCTGAAGCATGCCGGGACGGTAGTGGCGGATAATTCAGCGTTGAATCTGCCTCCGTTGCGATGGGGAATCCGTCAGCGACGGTCACGGTCCTCAAGATTTGGTGGCGGCGGCGGCGTTGTTTCGGTGAAGAAGGATGTGGATTCGGCTAGAGCCAGTCCGAAGACTCCGCTATCATGGAGCGGCGGATCTGGAAGCGGTGGCGGCTCTGCATCTCCCTCCGCCGCAACCGCCGATGGATTCGAAGATACCAGTCGTCAAGCTAGCTGCTCTACATCTACAGGATCCGGATCTAAGGTACCTTCTATTTCTTAAAACCATATCCTTATTCAACTCGCTTCTCGATTTAGTCTTCTCTTCTCTATCTTCCTCCTCTCGATTACAAATTCGGTAGTCGCCGAGAGATTCAAATCCGTTATCTCGCCGGTTTCCCGATTCCGATCTGGCCGGTAATTCGGATTTCACCTTCCGTCACGTGTTCGTAAATTGAGAAGATCCTTCGCCGTCTTATCTGATTTCCACCACTCTCCATGTTTTCGTAATTCATAATCGATTCTCGAGTGTAGGATGGATGACGTCATCTCTCGCAAGCCTCAACGTTTGAAAAAACCTACATCCGATTCTCACGCTGCTCTTTTCGTTTTCCACCGATCTCCGATTACGTGATTTTTTATGTTTTCGTCTGTGTTCTTCACCGGGAAGATGTTTCCTCCACCGTGCTTTACCGCTCTAACAACCCGCCGGAGCCAGCTTCTTTAATTTTGCTTCTAGGTTAAACAGATTCGTCATTTCCAAAAAAGTCAAAGCCTATTATCATTATTTTCCTTTTTTTTTTCTCACTTTCCATTAAAGGCTTTGCTAGTATTCTGCGACAAGCTAAGGAGGGGTTTTTCTTTTGTTTAATTAATCTGGAGGTTGACGGTTTAAAAAAAATGAACCCAACTCGCCGGTACGCGTTGAACCGGATCTTGCGTTTGGAGCGTCTGATACTTTGGCCTGGAGTATTAGAAAACAAGCGGTCAATTTATTTCGTCTCGAGGAATATTAAAAGCTCCTTTAGATTATGGGGGCAGTTGTGAGCCAGTTGGTCAAACGTGCGCCGTGCGCGTTTGCTGTACGTTTTAAGGCTTGAAACGATAGCGTTTAGGGGATAGTTGAGTTGAAACGAGTAAATCTTGTCGGAGAGATTGGGGTCACGTGATCTTAAAGAGGGATGACGAAGCACATGACATCATGATGTGGCATCGTCCTTCATCTCTCCCTTGATGAAATTCTTTCCAATTATATTTGAGATTTTCATTTTATTTTATTGTCTATGGTTTTCTTTGAATCTTTTTTTACTTTTGTTTGAAATTTCTATTGTGGGAAAATAAACAGTACTAGTATGTTAAATTAAATTAGATCTTGGGTTTTGATTATTAAAAAAAAGTAAAAAGATCTAAAACACTTGTCGTTATTCGTTAGCATTTAATAGTATTATTTTTTAATAGTTTCAAATGGGCAGATTTGGCATCTTAACTAATGTGTTTGTTGCTAATCAAATGCCTTTTTTTCTTGTTTGCAGATCTTTGCCACAAACGAAATTACTAGTTCCTTTTCCAAGAGATTGAAGAAAAAGAGGGTATACAAATTCTCTCTCTTGAATCCTAAAATCTAATCGAAATTGTTGAATTCAAAATTGTTTATATTGAACTGAAGTTATTTTTTAAATTTATTTTATGACAGTCATCGTCTGAGCTCAAAGATGAAGAGAACTTGAGGTTGAAGGAAAGACATAACCTTGAAAAGGTAGATTTTCATTGCTATGCTTTGTTTGATCATGGTTTCTTGTCCAATTGCGTCATATTCTAACAAATCCAAGTATTTTCCACAGGAGATTGCAAGTCTCCGAGCAACATTCAACGAACAAAACGTAAGGAACCAGAGGTTGAAGAGGATTAAGGTACACGTTTTATCCTCTTCCCTGATTATCTTTGTAGCATTCAGATCTTGAAAATCGCTTTCTCTCTTTGGTGGTATTAACTGAATCAAAATCTACTCCTCTGTTTTCTTGTTTCAGCTTGATTTAAAAAACTCAACCCGTGTCAAGAATGAGAAACCGGCTGATCTGATTCATAAATCACAACTCGTGAGGCTACCCGAATCAAAACCTTTAAAAGTAGAGGGAAAAACCGGTGGCTCGGATGATCAGGGGAGTTTCTTCTTTCTCCCTGATCTGAACATGCCACCATCCGAGGACGAGATACTATACGGAACAAGCTAAAATTGGCCTATCTGAAAATTTGGAATCGTGAAGAAGGGAGCTTAGAAAAGAAAAGGGAAATGTAATAAAGTATCTCGGGTCATTCTCGTTGCTGTTTCCTTCTTTTTTTGGGGGTAAAACGCTCTTTACTTCTTGGTTTTTTAGATGAAGGTGGAAATTAGCTTCTTTAATTTTTTGTTCTTTTGTACCGACCGATTCGTTGTAGTTAAAGCATTGTTGGAAAATGTTGTCAGAAGAAAAAGTAGGACAACTAATAGACTTTTTTTATATATTTGAAACTTTTCCTCATTCTAATTGATTATTCTCCATTTATCTACTGTATATAATGAATACATACGTTCCGCTCAACTAACCCAAGACAATAGAGAGATGAGAGATCTATCAATCTCTTGAGTCATCATTTTCTACTATTTAATTCATTTATATTTTAAATTTAAAATTGAGCTGGTGTAATGTTACTGGTGGATCGTCGGCGTGTTTCTGGATAAAAGATTCGCTTTAAATGCTCGAAAATATATAAAAATAAAACCAACTTGTTATATCAGCTGCTTTGTTTTTGTTTGTCCCGCCTTTCATTTATGGATCCAAGTTTATTGTCTACGTACAGATACAAAATTAACATTTCACTTTTAGTAAAGAAAAAAACCTTGGGGCATAAAAATATCTGAAAATGGCTTTGATGGTGATTATGCTCATCAGGTTTTTTCTCTAATATATTTTTTATGACAAGTATACTAAAAAAGTGAAATATTATTTTATGAAATTGACTCTAAAATTTAAATACTTTAATTGATATTTGAGTTTTTTTCCAACACATGGTAATTTAGATGTTGCTAAATTTTGTAAGATTGCTCATCAATTTGTGATTTTCAGTCTTTAGTTATTTGGTTTAAGTTCCATTTTGGTTACAGCTTTATATATTGAGGACGAGAAACATGTGTTGTTACTAAAAAAATTGAAGTTGCGCCAAAAAGAAAATAAAATTCAGGATTAATTAAGAAACACTTTGGTCTTTCAGAATTAAACAAAGGGAAAGAGAAGACAGTTCTCTCTCTCTATCTCCGATCCCGAAAACACAGGAAAACAATGTCGTTTAACAGCTCCCATCTCCTTCCTCAACAAGAAGACCTTCCTCTCCGACACTTCGCGGATCAATCACAGCAACCGCAGCAGCATCATTTCTCTGAAGCACCGTCGCTCGTCACCGCCAGTTTTCTCAATCTCCCTTCTACCCTAGCCACGACGGATTCCGATCTTGCGCCTCCGCATAACAACGGAGACAATTCCTCTGCTGCTACAAATCGACGTTGGCTCTCCTTTCACACAGAGATCCAAAATACCGGAGAAGTCAATTCTGAAGTAATCGACGGAGTCAACGCCGATGGTGTTGTTGGAGGTGAAGATTGGCGGAGCGCTAGCTATAAGGCGGCGATTTTGAGACATCCGATGTACGAGCAGCTTCTGGCAGCTCATGTGGCTTGCCTTAGGGTTGCAACTCCCGTTGACCAGATTCCGAGGATCGATGCGCAGCTCAGTCAGTTACACACCGTCGCCGCTAAATACTCTGCTCTTGGTGTGGTTATGGACAACAAGGAACTTGACCATTTCATGGTTAGTAGAAATCTTTCAGTTTCAAGTTTCAATTTTGCAAATCTATTTCGTATCAACATTTTGATAATTCCATAGGGTTCATGCAAAATTCTAATGTTTTTGAACTGTGAACTATTCAACAATTGAAATATGTTATTTTTGGTTAGCTAAATTCGAATTATGAACTGTTCGACTCAAAATAAGTTGTATTTTGTTGGATAAAGTTTCTTTCTTGATAGCTTATCTTTTGTCTGCTTATTAGTAAAAAGGGCTTTGTATGTATTCTGAGTTTTGTCCACGAGAAAGAAAACATAATCTTTTCCGTTTTTGTAATGTTCTGTTTGGATGTCTTATGGATTGGAATCTTACCTTTGTTTACGATGATGCAGTCACATTATGTTGTGTTGTTATGTTCATTAAAAGAACAACTCCAACACCACGTTTGTGTCCATGCAATGGAAGCCATTACGGCTTGTTGGGAGATCGAGCAGTCACTGCAATCTGTAACAGGTAACACCCAAATCTTTCTTTTTGTTTTGTTGCTTTCTCGCTTTAGGGTTGTCTTGATTTTATCGTAATCTATATTTCTTTTGGTTTCTACTTTCTGTGGTTGTAGGAGTCTCTCCAAGTGAAAGTAATGGCAAGACAATGTCGGATGATGAAGATGATAATCAAGTAGAGAGCGAGGTGAACATGTTTGACGGAAGTTTGGATGGCTCAGATTGCATGATGGGGTTTGGTCCTCTTGTTCCAACCGAGCGAGAGAGGTCCTTGATGGAACGTGTGAAGAAGGAACTGAAGCATGAGCTCAAACAGGTAAAAATTGCTTGATCAAGTTACAATGCTTTACATCAAACTAAACAAAACTCATTGTTTTTTTTTCATGTTGCTTGTTTTTTCTCTTGTAGGGTTTCAAAGAGAAGATTGTGGACATAAGAGAAGAGATAATGAGGAAGAGAAGGGCAGGGAAGTTGCCGGGAGATACGACTTCTGTACTCAAAGAGTGGTGGCGAACTCACTCGAAATGGCCATACCCAACTGTGAAAACCCTATCCGTAAAGTCTTTTGTTTACAACTATGTCAAAAGCGGTTTTTGATTCTTGATTGGGTTTTGGTATTGCAGGAGGAAGATAAGGCAAAACTGGTTCAAGAAACCGGTTTGCAGTTGAAACAGATAAACAATTGGTTTATCAACCAGAGGAAAAGAAACTGGAATAGCAACTCTTCCACATCATCTACTCTCTCCAAGAGCAAACGTAAACGGTAAAACAAGATCTATGTTTCATCATAGTCTAAAACTCTTGTCAACTTCATCAAACTCGGTCAAGATATTATTTCTTAACCAAACTCAGGACCGGGAAGTTGTAGGTGAGAGATTCCGGTTAACCAGAGGATGATGCTTTGCCACGTGAATTCAAGGGATCAGGATTTGAAAGACACAGTTTCTCCCCCGGTTCTACGATCCTACAGATTGTGATTAGCATAGGTGGTACCGGTTTGCTTATAAAGCCGGATTCTGGAGTTTGAATTGATGTTTGTAGCGGGTATTATTCAGTGTTTATTATATGTGTATATAAAGTAGTTTTTGGATCGTAAATCCGTTTTGTTGGTTTGCGTCTTGTAACGAACGCTTAATCGTTTTTTTGTTGTTGTAAAGCCCGATATATGAATCGTTTGTAATGTATCAACCAATATACATCATAATTAAACTAGTAGCTTGAAATGTTATAACTCTACTATAGTACAATGATGATGTTGGCAGCAGCGGAAGAATTGATTGCCAAATTTTATTGTACTGAAATTAATTCGGTTCTGTTAAGATTTTGAAATGCTGTACCAAATTTAAACGGAAATTTTAATACGGTTTAAGGTTGTTGGGTAATTTCACTAACTTGAATTAAAAAGCCCATTTATATTGGCCCATTTTCATCTTCTTCTCGAACGAACACTAAACGGCTTTCGTTTGATTTCGTCAGGCTTGAGGTGGGTAATGATGGCGGAATCACAGGAGGAACGATCTACGTCGCTTGACGAGTGCCTTATGCTGTTGAAAGGGGAGAGGGACGAGCAGAGGCTCGCCGGTCTACTTCTCGTCACCAAATTCTGCAAGAACGATGACGTCGTTTCCCTTAAGAAGGTTTACGAAGCCGTTGGTTCTCACTTTCTCGACCGTCTTCTCCGCACCGGTAAAAAATGTTCTTTGTCTTTGTTTCCCTCGGCAGATATTACACTAATTTTAGGGTTTCTAGGATTAGAAAGAGTGATTTCTTAGCTGAGATACTAATTTTGGGGATTATTTTTTGCAGGTAGTGGCAGCGGCGATGGAGTTGATAATCGTGATGTGTATCTGCAGCTATCTGTGACTGTTCTTGCTGCCTTTTGCCGTGTCCCGGAGATAGCTTCTTCAGAAGCTATGGTCTCTAGAATTCCCCTTATTCTCGAAATAATGCCCAAAGGGTAATTTGGTTTTCCATTAAACTTTTCATTTTTGCTTAGTTTTGCCTTCTTAAACTTAGGACATTGGCTTTTGGAATTTCAGATCAACTACAAAGAACATTCTTGAAGATTGCTATGAGCTTCTGTATTTGGTGTCCACGGCTTCTGAAGCTGGTATCATGACTTTGATAAACTCTGGAGGCTTGAGAGTGATAGCTCCTCAGATGTCTGATCTTCCTGATGGTGATGAATTAAGTTTTTTGTTGTACATTGTTTTGTTGTGTAGATAATGCACATTAGAGAGATACCTATGGATGCTCTTTGGATTAACAATAAGTTTCTGTTGGAGGATTAATTATAATCGGTGTCAAAGCAAACATGTCATGTGAGATAGTTATTTGTCCCTGAAAGCTAACGTGAGACATGTTATTCAGGTTCACATGCCATGGAGGTTGCTATAAAGATTATGCAGTTATTGGTTAGTAAGCTTTCTGGTGAGAGCATGAATAGTGAACGCTTCTTAGAACTGTCTTTGGTGGTGAGTTTACTTACTTATTTTTCTTTTGTTTTTGCAACATTACTAAAGCTGCGGTGCTTAAGTTGGAGTCCAAACGTATTGTTTTTTGTTATTCAGGTTGCTGCTGTTGCACGGCAGTTTGCGGTGTTGCATAATGCCCTGAAGTTTGAAGCACTCCATCTACTGTCTGCAGTCTTTTCGTCCGAGTATTCTGTGAGTTCACATCTCTGGAAAAGTAGCTGTAATTGAGGGGAGTTATGTTTTTAGAGATAGTTACTAGCATGATATATGTGGATATAAGGCAGCTAAGTATTGGTAATTTCTTTTCCATTAAAATGGGAAGATCAAATTGTTAATTTCCTCTGCTTGGATGATACAGTTGTCACCCTGAGAACTGGGGCTTCATTGTCTTGATGTTATTTGATATGCATGTTATGTTTCCATTGTAGAAGCTTTGCTTTTTTTTGTGTGTGTGCTAATCTGTTTATATGTTTCTCATAGAATTTCTTTATACCTAGGTACTTCTTCACGAACATCTTCGTTCCATGTCAGACAACAATTGGGCAGATCATATGCGCACGGGTGTTGTGGCAATCCTGCAGAATCGTGTGGGTAAGTTATGAGAGATGTATTAGCAGTTTTTTGGGATACTGAAAAGGGAATACCCATTTATAGCATTCTTCTTTTCTTGCCAGCCCTTAATTTGCGGTTATATGCTATTGATACATTGCTTGCTTACATTCTTTATGCTGTTGAAGTTTCAAGATACTTACGAAACTGTCTTGTTCATGTTTAGCTCCTTCTGAAAAGCTTCATGCGTTGATTCTGGCTGAGAATATGATGTCAATTTTGGGTGAAAAGTGGCTTATCGGTCGAGTAAAATTACCCAATGTTGAGGATTATCTTCCAGCTAATAGGTAAATAGAACATCTTTCGATCACTCTCATATTTAAGCTACATTTTCGTAGTGACACAAGGATAAACATCATTCTGATTTCTTTTTGTAGGTGTCTTCTGCTGGTATTAGAGTCATCACATGTTGAGATTTCTGTTTTGTTAAATGATCTTGCTTACACGAAGTATGAAGCTCCTAAGAATAATTCAACTGTTGAAGACATTCTCTTGAAGCAACGATATCTGCACATCATGTTTTCTGTGGTAGAAAAGATCATCAAATATATATCATCTGTTGGCGAAAATGAAGGTATACCATAGTTTTCTTTTTTTTAATCATGTATTATAAATGTTTCCAATCTACTATCATTACTGTCCTATACGATCCCTTTTCTTTCATCTTTCTGTTATTCTATGTTATTTCTAAAAGCAGTATTTTCTGAACCTCCTTAGAGCTTTAGTTGTCATTGTTCAAATATCTAATAGCTGCACTGATAAAAATCGTATGAAAATATGGCATAATTTATGCTCGCATAATGCATGTCAGCCTTTTCTTTGCTAAAGAATTGGTTTTATGTATTAAACTTTGCAGGGACTTTAACTGATGAAGCTGTTTTCCAAAAGATGATCAAAACACTTAGCATGACAGCAGGAGTGGTGCTCGATTATCTGAAAGATGCAAAGGTACTGTATATATCTGAGAACATCAAACTTCTTTGCTGTGTTGTTTTGTGTAGAAAATTCTTTCATGTTAGTACTTTTTCATACAGGAACATGGAGAGAAGAAAGGAAATGACCTTCTTGCATCTGTGCAAGTAATTGGAAGGTACAGATAAATAAATCACTTTTGGGTCTTCTAAGATATTACTGCCCTTTTTGTTTCTTCTTAATATCTCTTTCTATTTATTTTTGTATTGAATATACACATACCAGATTGGCGAATTTTGTGTTTATATAATCATGGTTTGCTGCTTATTAATATTTCTGTAAACTATTACTCCTTATGGAAGAACATGGATTGTATCTTTGCCACTTTGGCATTAACTGAACTGTTTTTGTGTGTGGTTTAACAGCTTTCTTGCTGAAACTCCTGTTGCATGCAAAGAGCAGGTCCAAGATCTTCTGGATTATATGCTTTCAGTGGAGGGCGAAGATGAATCCAGGTTTGGAAGCATACTGTCATAAAATTTTGGCTCCTTAATTCTCTACAAAGCTTACTTACGTAATGCCTCCCAGGATAACTTGGTCTGAACATTTTTGTTTTGACAGCCCGTTTTTGTCCATCTGCTTCTTGCTCCCAATGCTTTGCCAAATAACAATGAAGGCAGAAGGATGTAAACTCTTGACCTCATCAAGAGGCTATATAGCTGTGAGTAACCGGGGTTTATACCTTCCTTACACCGATGACATTATGCTCAAACATGTCTCATTTACAGCTTTTTCCCTTCATCTTTCAGTATATTTGACGTAAATAATTTGCCTGATTTTTCATACAGGTCGTGGAGTGCCTAATAAAATTGATTGAGCGCTGTGGTGAGAGTGGTAATGATGATGGAAGCATATTCTTGGCTTGTGATACAGTCATGAATATTCTTTTGAAGGTACACTTTTCTCCCTTAGATAAGACCTGAATACATTTTACCCATTGATTACCCCAATAATGACTAGACATTTTAAATGTTGAGAACAGAGGGAAAAAATAAGCTTGACGCCAGATATGTCTACATTTTCCAGTCTACTGAAAGCTTTGGCATATTGGGCAGGTGAAAATGATTTTTTATCTGTTCCTACTGATCTGCTTTTATAATTTCTTGACAAATATCGAAGACCATGTTTGCTATGTCAATTTTCTTTGTTAATACACAGATCATACTAACGACCCATCGGTAGCAATGATGGCTGCAAGCGTCTGCTCTCTCATCTTTGATTTCACATCAGAAGATGCATTACTCAGGCAACCTGATTTCAACGCTAGCACCTTGGATAGTTTGGCCCAACTCATCGCAAGAAGCTTGTCTTCATGGGGCCAGGTATAAATAATCCTGCAACTTGTATAATGTGTTTATCAGAGAGTAGTGTCTTGTCTCCTCAATTTAGTCAGTACTTGTTCAAATTTTTATTTTCTCGGTAGACAATTGGTTCTTAGATGCTGGCTTTAGCGTAACCGACATCAATTTGCAGGATATTTCTGATGCTGCGGATCTTCTTGAAATCATAACAGCAGGTTTGGTTTCAACACCTTTCTCATGTCGCATCATTTCAAGACAAGTTTTTCGTTTTTTTCCTCTGATTGTACTCTATGATTATGGAACAGGATACTCTCGATGGGCTGATCGATTCCCCATCGTTAAACATAACCATTGAGCAATGACTGAAATTATATTTTCTTTTCTTCAAGCCCTTGAGTGAACTGTTAGGATCAGCCGAAATTATTATGTTTTTCTCAGGCTTGCTTTACATGGGAGAGGATAGTATTAGGCAAAGTACATTTTATTTTTTTATCAGCTTCACGTTATTGTATTATATACACTCTACTAGATTATTTATAGATCATGTTACAGTGGACTGAATCTTTGATTTATCTCTATTTCGTAAGATTCACCACTTGAAGAGAAATCAGATACGAAATTTTGAACCCAAAATCTTTAAGCATTTTTAGATTTTTATCTATTACTAGTCCAAAAGTGGATAAGAGGCAATCTAAAAAAATACCGAACCAAAAGGATTCACAATTTTTCAAAACGGCGTCGCTTTTAGCGTCCAGCAGCAAACCGAAACAAACGCGTTATTCGGTGTTTGGATATCTGCTTATAAATAGATCTTTATGGAAGGTTTGTTCACGAAAAGATCTGAAGAAAAAAAAAGGAATCATTATGCCCGCCTTATCTCACTACAGATCAGTATCATCTCTACCGTCCGTTGACCGAACCTTCTCTCTCATCCAACGACTCAGGATCCACGGGATCTCATCTTCCTTCCCGGATTCTTCTCCTTCCTCAGCTGTTCTTTCCGGCGCCGATCCGTTGAAGCGCAACGTCTCTGGCGGCTCTCTTGCTAAATGGATCTCCGGGATTACAGCTGGCTCCGGCTTAGGGTTTTTGTATTGGTCCTCTGATTCTGACTTGACCTCTGGTTTGTTCGGTGGAAGCAATCTATTCTCATTCGCTGATAGTTCATCGCCCTCCATAGGTGGCGCAACAGTCGGCGATCTGAAACGGAGATCGTTTATTCCCAAATTAGCATTGCCTGATACCAGCTCTGTATTCATCTTCGGAGGTCGGCGATCCTTCGTTTTTTTTTTTCGTTTTTCTTTCATTGATTTTGTTCGTTAATGAATTAATTCGGTGACGTCTTTGTTTTGGTTGGATTTGAAAACACAGATGCGTTTAGAAGGAAGATCTTCTTCAATTACGAGAAGCGTTTGAGATTACAAAGTCCTCCTGAAAAGGTGCATTTGAAAATTCGACGATTCTGTTTTTTTTTTCCTTAAGCTTTCTATTTCGATGATTGATTTCCTTTGTTCTTGTTTGGGAATAGTACCAAACATGATTAATTGATTGTTCATTGCTGTTATTATTAATGTTCATGAGATTTGTTTTTATTCATTTGGTTTGATTGATCATCCGAACAAATGAATATTATAGGACTAGAATAATTGATTTTGTTGGTACTAATATTCCTTGAAAGCATCTGGAGAATTTCATTAGAGAGAAATGGTATTATGTTTTTTGGATGAGCTAAATTAACATTTTTTCTGAGTAATTTTACTCACATTCTTTCTGTATGCTATTAGGTGTTCGAGTACTTTGCATCGGTTCGAACATCAAAAGGAGAATTACTAATGAAACCAGCAGATTTGATGAGGGCAATCGTCCCTGTGTTCCCTCCATCAGAATCTCATCTAGTAAGAGAAGGATATTTGACTGGGGAGAGAAATCCCGGCGAACTGAGATGCTCTCCTTCCGAGTTCTTCATGCTGTTTGATGTTGATAACGATGGTCTTATATCCTTCAAAGAGTGCGTTACTGAAACCAAAACATTACTTCTCATCTGGATTTGTTTCCTTCTTTTGGAAAAATTGAAGTACTTAGTATTTTTTCTTTTGGAGCAGGTATATGTTCTTTGTGACATTACTCAGCATTCCTGAATCAAGCTTCGCTGTGGCTTTCAGAATGTTTGATACTGACAACAACGGGTGAGTAGTCCTTCAAATTTGTAAATAGATAAATTCTACTTTTGGTAACTTTCATTTTTTCTGGTCCGCATTCCCATATTTTGATCCTCCAAACGGACGGGTTGTGGGAATCAGTGGAGTCTCTTTTGAGTTTTCGCTGAGCCATGTAACATCTGGTCAGTGCTTCTATCCTTTATAACTTATATTTCTTTGAGATGTTTCTGAACAAAAAGTATTTTTTTAGGGAGATTGACAAGCAAGAGTTTAAGACAGTGATGACTCTGATGCGATCTCAGCATAGACAAGGAATTGTCCACAGAGATGGTCTTCGCACAGGATTACATATGTCCGGCTCTGTCGCGGATGGAGGCTTGGTAGAATACTTCTTTGGCAAAGACGGCAGTGAAAAACTTAAACATGATAAATTCACTCAGTTTATGAAAGATCTAACTGAAGAAGTAAGTAACTCTTAACCTTTCATTTCTACTCCTTACTTGTGTGACTGCTAGATACTCAGGCTCTTATGTTGTATATAGATGCTGAGGCTGGAGTTTGCACATTATGACTATAAACGAAGAGGAAGCATATCAGCCAAAGATTTTGCATTGTCTATGGTGGCAGCGGCTGATGCAAGCCATTTGAGCAAGCTGCTTGATCGAGTGGAGGATCTGAGTGAACACCCGCATCTCAGGGACATCCGTATATCACTAAAGGAATTCAAACAGTTTGATGAGTTACGCAATAAACTTGGGCCCTTTTCTCTAGCACTTTTTGCTTATGGCAAAGCTAATGGTTTACTTACAATGAAAGATTTCAAACGAGCGGCCTCGCAGGTGACTAACTCCCTCAAATCCATTCCTTTTACTTACATTATATGAGGAGGATATTTAGTTTGGATTGTTTATAACGTTTGCAACTAATTGAATAGGTATGCGGAATATCGTTGTCAGACAATGTGATAGAGATTGCGTTTCATGTGTTTGATTCGAATCGAGATGGGAATTTGAGTGTGGAAGAGTTTTTAAAGGTTCTGCATAGAAGAGAGAGGGACATTTCACAGCCAATCGCCAAGGGTCTTCCTCTGTATTTGTCTAATGGATGGAAAGGTTCTAAGAGCTGTTCCTCAACGTGAAGAACAACTTCCTCTTTGGGGCTTACCGATGAAACTCGAAGACTATTTTTTGGGGTTCTCGGGTTCATATGAGTGAAGCCTAGAGATTGTGATTACTCCACGGTTGCATTGTAAGAAAGAAAATGTGAATAAATCTGTGTACAGGTTTATGGACCTATGAACTATTTTTTGTTATCTAATGATAGGAAATTGTTAATTGCATTAAAATATCTGGCAGATTTTGGAGTTATTGACGTTATTGACGGGTGAATTTAGTAATTTGCGGTGTTGTCCGATGTTTTATTAAGCACATGAAGTTTGCGGTGTTGTCCGATGGCCGGAGAATGGTCGGAAGAGACGAATACACATGAAGTTTTAAGATTAGATCTATATATGCCTTGTCTAAAGAAACGAAAAAGAATGAATTTCTTACGAACGACCCAGACATTCACACAACAATCAAGAATTTAATAGAAACTAATCCCAACCTTGACAACAAATAAAAAAGATTACAGAGCTACGGTATAAAACCCAACAAAACAAAACAAACAACCAATATTTTGTATCAATGTAAAGAGAGGAGGATTAGCACCATCTAACCTCCTTCTCTGGACTGAATCCCAGTCCGTCTGAGCCACCACATCAAAACCGCAGAGGCCAAGAGTATATCCCATGGAAATCGATCATCACCAAAAAAATCTTGCTTTGGAAAAAATGACATAACCAAACCAATACAGAGGAGAAAAAACTGCACACCACTCCCAATACAAACAAACTGCCTGCAGTAGTAATACATTGTTGAACAAATCAAAATATTAGCTTTCCATCAAAACAACTTTATCTCAATTCTAGGGAATTTTTTAAGACATAGGTAACGATTCTCATCACAGGTTTTACCAATGCTCAAAGGATACCAATCAACCCATGAAGAACTAGCAAAACCAAAGATTATAATAGAGACTATCATATTTTCAGGATTACATTGAGTTACTACTTACCTAGTAATACACAAAATCTGATGGCAGCTGATATCTTTGTGTATATGAGAAGAATATTTCGTCAAGCAGGCCCTGAAAATACATTCTCTAAGATATCATGCAGCTTCGGGGTTCGTCTCCTGAACATCGGTTCTAGCCGGAAAGATGGGACACCAATCTGCCATCTCTTGGCATCATACATCTCATTCCATGCTTGTACTATTTCGTCAATCTTGAACCCCATACCTGCGGTTGTTATTTCACACCCCATATCAGCACAGCTAAAACAAAATTAACAGAAAACAATCGGGATTGTAACTTCTCCAGAGTTTGGTATTCTTGCCAAGAATTAATTACCTTCAAGTGCACTCTCGCTTGAACAATGATTCTTTACCATCACAGCTACATCAGTTGCAGAAGCTCCAGCTAGTTCAAATTTCTCAACTGCAACCTCCAAGCATTCATCCCAAGTTGGTAGCCCAAGCTTGTACTCCACAATAGACCGTTCATATAGCAAAGAGCCCCACAAGAGGTTAATCTGGGAACTCATATTAGCTGTCTGCTCCACAGTTTCTTCATCTGAAGCTTCGCTAAACAATCCATCCAGCTCCAACTTCTGCAACATGTTTTTATGTTTATCGAACTTGGAGATTCCGTTTAGACGACGTTCTTCTATCTCTTCCCAAATCTGCATACCCCTCTCCATACTATCTTCAGATTTGTTATAGAGCTTTAGGACCTCCTGGGAAACCTCACTTTCTATATCTACCTTGTTTTTGAGTGCATGATACCAGCAAAGCTTTGCCTGTTCAAACTGCTCTTGCCCAAGTGCGAGAAGAGCTTCATAAAAATCAGGTTTAACCTTGATCGCTTCTTCATATTTCTCTGCAGCTTTGTTGTACTCGTTCCACGTCCACGCAAATGCAGCCTCAACCACTTCTACTATAGCTTCTCTCGAGGCATCCTCAGGAAAACAGACCTGCTTCCTTGCCTTGGACATGTGAACGTTACCCCAGTTAAACAAAGCTACTGCAGCCATTTCTTGGAACTTATCAGCAGCAATGTCAAAGAGTTCTTGCGCATCTTCACCAGTGACAGCATCCTCCATTGCTTCCGTATACAGCTTCATCCCAAGGTCATGAAGGTCCAAGTACGAATCAGAATCAAACCCAACATGGTTCTTGAACAGTTGCGCAAACTGAAAAATCCAGTTCTCATAGCACATAGATGCTTTGTCAGATTCCACATGTTCTCCAACACTTCCATTGTCTGCAAGGCTGCTCAATCTCTTGGCAACCTTGTCAGTTGAATCAGCAATGCTCATCCCATCATAGGTTGGTTCTTGGTCAGGACTAACTTCTGATATATATAATCTAAGGGAGCCAAGTTTCTCACGAGAAGAAGCAGCTAGCCTCAGCTCATCTGTCGTAGTAATGGTAACCAAATCACCCTCTGGGTCCCTATACTTAATGAGGAAACCCTTAAGAGCAGGAAAGCGATCCCTGATTACATCTCTTACAAGTCTAACACTAGAATCCAGCGGCAACTGTGCCCACCTTATATCATCTCCAAGTACCAACTTGACAGTCCTCGTAACCATTGCATCTTCTTTTGTGTTTCCTCCTCCTTTAACAACCTCAGAGGCAATGACCTCTTTGTCCATGACAACAACCTTATCCTCCACCTTCTTCTCCTCTCCTGCCTTTTTACCACTTTTCTTTTTCTGTCCTTTATCACCCTTGAAACTTGTTTTCTTGTCTTCTCCATTGCCACCAATCTTTCCATCAATCTCAGACTTAACATTCTTTTCCTCCTTTGGCTTATTTATGCTCCCTGCTTCGTCTCCCTTGTCAACAAACTTAGGACTCTCAACCACAACTCTGTTGTTCTTCTGTTCCTCATCCTTTCCACCACTCTTATTCTTCTTCTTCTTCTTCCTCAACCTCTCCTTAACAATCTTCTTCAAACGAGCTGCGCCAACAGGCTGCACATCAACAAAGTTCTTCTCCATTTCATCCACATCAACACCTTTATCAATCAGCACTTTCTTCACCCTATCAAATATTTCGTTTGCAGATACATTTTCCGGCTCCATATTCAAAACAATACGAGCATCCCTAAACGCGTAATCTAACTTGTTCAAAGCCTCGTAACAACGAGAACGTCTCACGAGAGCCCTACTGTACCTAGGAGAAGCCTCAAGAGCCAAATTACATTCGCTAATAGCATTCGGATACTCACCTAATCCCATTTGCATATAACAAGAAGCCATACTGGTTCTCAGATAAGCAACATCGATATGATCCTTTGGTAAAAGCTTCAAGGCTTTGTCAAAACTCAGCATAGCTCCTTCGTTGTCTCGTTTCTGGAACAATTTGTTGCCTTCTTCTTTGAGCTCAAGAGCTCGGCTAATGAAAATCTCCATATCTTCATCGAATGCTCTCGAAGTAGAACGGTGGTAAGTTTTCGCTGTTTTACCTCCGCCGCCGCCTGAAGCATCCTTCGGCGTCTCCGGATTTTTCTTCTTCGCCGTCGGCTTTCCCATTGAGAAACGAAATCGAAAAGCAGAGGAATGAAACAGAGGATTCGAAAATTATGATTTGACCGATCAAAGTTTGTGTAGCAAATAATGAATTTGGTGAAATGCCAGAGAAGCACGACTCTATCTGTAGGTGGAGTGAACCCTAATCCACTTATTAAATACTCTTTTTTACACATTTATATTAGGAAAAAAAAAAAAGCACAGATTGTTTGTTCAAATGAGCTACACAATTTTGTATTCGGAAAAGCCAGAAAGTCTTCATCTTGTTTTGCTGGAAAGATGGGAAAAAATTTCAACTTTTTAATCAATTAATAAAGACTTGCTTAGCTTGCTATATAAATTATTAAGAGTTTTTTTTATAGGAAACACGAAGTGGAAGATTCAAATTTTAATACACAATATAACATATATATATATATATATAAGTTGATACACAGCTGATTTGGTTTTACATTGCTTAACTACTTTTCTAACACGAGAATAAATCTGAAAACATAACAAAATTTTGATTAAACAACTTTAACACGCTATTTGTTTTGTACTTGCATAGAAATTTCCATAAGTATAAAATACGATAGAAATGACAAGAATCTTGTCGTTTATTTTAATAATGAACGATGTACCACTTTATCTTCCATAATTGGTTTTCAGGAAAACTTCCTAATATTGTTGTCGACAACAAAACATATGTATATATACGATTCTTTATTTCATACGAATGTAGAAACAAAAAATAGGAGAAAGAAAAAATAGTATACTACAGTCAATTTCTTCAAAAATAAATAAATATGTATATACTATAGTCAAGTAAAATCTTTAAAATTGGTAAAACAAAATAATTAATGGAAACAAATAAGATGAACTTTAAGGCGTTCAAAAAATAAAATGTACTTTGAGTACTTGTAAAATATCTCAACTTTTTATTGGAGATAATTGACCATGCTAATTCATCTCCATTTTCTATCATTGTAGACAAATAACATTGACGTCAAAAAAATATCATGTGAAATGACGACACATCATCATTTTATATATATATATATATATATATATATATATATAATGTTATATTAACATTTTAAAATATTATGTGACGTTCTCATATGTCAACCGGTCAACGTTTAAAAAAATTAGCGGCTAAGCTAATGATAGATTTAAAACCAGGTCATTAATATGATATGTAAGGCCTCAATTGGCAGAGGCCCAATACGAAGTTCTCTGTCGTTCCGTTTTCCAGATGCCAATAACAATAACCAAAAAGGGCCACGTGTTGAATTAGCATTAAGATAAACCGAATCAGCTTCTTCTCCTTGTCGAAAGCAGAATCAAGTAATCAACTACACCACCCTTTGCTCTAATCTAAAACCCCCCTCCAAATTCCATTTCCGTAAACCCTAATTTCGATCAGAAGAATGGAGAATCCGAGCTTGAAACGCGGCATTTTGGAGAGCTTCTTCGGCTCTATGATCCAAGTGCTTGCTGCTGAGACTGTCATAGTCTTCTCGAAGACTATCGAATTGTCTTTGTTAATGGTACTTACTCTCTCTTTCACTTTCGTATTCTATTCCACAGCTCGAGGACCCATAATTTATCTATTTTCCTGCCTAGGTTCTGTTTCGCGTCAATTTTGGAATAGCTTTAGCACCTCTATTACGATGTTGATTGGTTTGATCATATTTAGCCTTCACTACTGAAAGAGAAGACTAAAATAATTCAGGAAAAAACAAATTTGTTTAGTGTTTTTGATTTTGTTAGAGCTTTTGTGTAGTTGCTCAACTTTTTAATGTCAGTGTTGATTAGAGATTTTCAAAAGCGACCTTACGTTCAAAGGCAATGATGAAGTTGAGAAGTGGTCTTTATCGAGATAATGCAATGTCTTACGAGCTTTATACTATTTCTTATTTGGCATCAAATTATATTGAAAGTTACACTTTTTTCATCTCAACATGGCATTGAATAATTCGCAGGCACACAAGGAGTTCGCTAGTGAACTTTACACAAACGGAAGGTTAGTGCCTTGGCTTCTCTATCATTGCTACTACACAATTTCAGGTATTAGTTTATGATTAAGGAAAAGTTAGCTTTTGTCCCTTTTATTAGGTTCACAATCCCTCCACTCCATGCTTTGAAGAAAGCTAAAGATGAGAATAAAGATGCAAGTGAAGGGGAGGATGAGGAGGATGATGAGGAAGATGATGAAGACAATGAAGAAGGACAGGGCGCAAAAGATGAAGATGATCAAGAAGGTGAGGAAAAGCAAGAGAATGCAGAAGATGAAGTTGAAGCCAATGGAGATGGTGCAAGTGGAGATGATGATGATGATGATGATGATGATGATGATGATGATGACGATGATGATGACGACGATGAGGAAGAGGATGAAGAGGAAGAGGAAGAAGACGAAGATGAAGAAGAAGAAGAAATTCCTCAGCCACCGAGGAAGAAAAGGAAATGATCTCAAACTTTATTCCTCTGTGGATGCTTAATCTTTTAACATTTCTGTCTGTAACTCAAGTTTCATTACAAGGAGTCATAACTCAGTTGTTTCTTGGCCGATAAGAAAACTTCTGCTCACTTCTAATTGCTTGAGACGCAAGAAATGTGCTAACTTTCTCTACGGACCAATAATAGATTCTACAAGTTTTTGGATAGAAGAATAAACTATGACAGCCGACTCTTGTAACTTGGGTCGACAGTAGAAGCGACGGGTCTGAAGATGTAAGGCTGGCCGGCATAAGTGAACTGAGCGGAGGCGCCAGCTGGCAAAGCCTCTCCTTTGGTAAGAAGACACGTCTTTATCTGTGGGAGCAATAGCCATGGCTCGACACGCTTCACAGGAGCAAACCCGACGCAAGACTAAAACTAAAGTTGAGCAAGTTGTGTTTGGCTAGTGGTGAAATCCTTCAGCTATCACTAAAGTCTACTGTATTGGGTTCAAACTCGCTCCAGAGCTAGAGTAGTACAAATGTTGTGTAAGAAACCCACTTGACCAAAACAAATATGTTATTCCTATGTGGATTATGCTTAATTTCAAAAATTTATGTAAGTTACTCAAGTTTCACATAAGGAGTCATAATTCAGTTTTTTTTGGACAATAGGGGAAACATCTTGGTTTGAGACGCAAGAAACCTAATAACATTCTCTACATAAATGATTTAAAGAAATCAATTAATTCTTGCAACTTGGGTCAACGGTGGAACCGACGGGTCTGAAAATGTAAGGCTGGCCGACATAAGCGAATTGAGCGGTGGAGCCAGCTGGCAAAACTGTTCCATTAATCAGAAGACACGTGTTTCCTTGTGGCTGCAGCAGCCATGGCTTGACAGGCTTCACAGGAGCAAACCCTCCGCAAGACAACGTCACTTGCTTCTGAGGACAGTTACACGTGTTTTTTACCGTCACTTTCCACTCCGGTTGCCCGGCGATCACTCTCCCAGTCCTCACCGTTCCGATCTGGATATCACCGAAAGTGCAGCTGCACATTCCTGTCCGTTATTGTTTTCATTATTCTCCTTTTTATTAGTTTTGTAACTTTATTAGAATAACAATAACTGATACTACATGGATATTATAACTGTAGATTAAAGTATTTTTGGGTATTATTTTTTTAATTAGTATGAATATTGAATCCTATTTAATCTACAGTTTCCGAAACTGATATCGAACGGAAAGGAAAAATTAAACCGATTAAAATCTCACTTTATGTGACAATCTCTGATAATTTAAGATCAATTTGCTACAAAATATGAATTTGAGCGCACAGAAAACAAGTGTTTTAACACGAACCAAATCAGATTCGATTTTTGTTTTAAATTTAGATATATATATATATATATTCATAAATAAATCCAAAATATCAGTTGATCAAACTGAGTCCTAATCGAAAACTGTATTAGACACTCCAGGATCATGGATGATTATTATAAATGAGATTTTGTATATGCACCAAAAGACATGAAACTTCTGGATTAAATAGAAAAGGTTGTTAGAGAATTAAATTACCTTGAGACACCATAGAGAGAACAAGAAAAAGAGTAAAGTATTTAAGAGCAAACGCCATTGTTATTTGTGTGTTTGAGAGGTGGAAAACGAGAGATGATGAACTAATGAACCAGTCCAATTTATATTCATTGCATATGTTTAGTTCTCTCTTACTGCCTTAAATGATGTAGATACGATTCTTCATTTCATAAGAATGTAGAAACAACAAATAAATGAAAAATACTACTTGACAAAAACGAAAAGGGAAACGAAAGAAAGAAAAAATCAATTTTTATCCAAAAAAAATAAGAAAGAAAGAAAGAAAATAATAATAAATTTTCAATATATATATATATATATGAACAGTCAAGTAAAATGTTTAAAGTAGGTAAAACAAAATATACACCCTTTGGCAGCGTATATTTACTTCATTACTTTATATCAAAATTAATATTACAGATTTATAGTCTAAATTTTGAATTTAAACCCAACTCCAAAACGTAAAAAGTTATCACTAAAAACGTTAAACCCAAAATAATGTATTTCTTATTTCTTGTATTTAAACCTTTTTATAGATTTGTTTTTCTTAATTTTAATTCACTCATTATTAATTTTATTCACCAAGAATTCATTTTCTTAATATGGGAAGGGTGTTTTATTTCTTTGCTAACGTGAAGATGATAGTATACGTAACGTTCGTGGTAACTGCATAATTATCTTTTTTTATAGTTGAACTGAATTTGTGAATTCTATGTAAATGGGGATGGCAAACGAACATCTAAACTCTAAGCCTAAAAGCCTAAAAAGAAACCACCATCTCCACTATAGAGTATCTCTCAAACTGACATGATCACTGTAACTGTGAGATATTGGTCTCAAACGTCCGTGAGAAGCAAATGGATCTCTTTCAACTATGGTTCCGAGGAGCTGCGACTTTGAATAATTGAATTAATCAATTGAAACTCAACTCTTCGTTACTCTATATGCCTATGGGGTATTCGATTTGTTTTTGTTTGTTTTTTTTCTGGATAAACGTGTTTAATGAAAGTGTAATTAGAGAGAACGTCGATCACTACTATGTTTCTGCCTTGTTTTTGGTCATCAGAATCAATGTGAACTATAATAAATAACCAAAAATCAAATGCAAACAGAGTGTTTTTATTAATCTCAAGAAAATAAATTGGACATTTTTAAGCCAAAAAAATCATCATTTCATATGCTCAAGTTACTAAACCAACATGAAGCGAAACCGACTTAAACCAAAACAATTGGGGTAGATAATTCAAGAGCAAGCGATTACAGCGTCGATAATTTTGAGGTCGAAGCTTTTGTCCCATACATATTTAAAACTGAAATCATTAGGGATAGGCATGCTTTTGTAGAGGATACAAGTTCCATCATCGGATTTTGATACCATCGAATTTTCGACGGGTGTTACCGATTGAAAACCGGCACATGACATTTTTACGTCATATAAAGTAGGGGTGGACACGAGACAAGTATTTGTTAATTTTAAAATATTTGTAATTTGATTTAGTTTATACAAGTAATTAATTTTTTGGTTTGTTATTTGGTTTGTTCAAAACGAGTAATTGGTCGAACAAATACTTGTCTAAAATTTAACGACTTGCAAACTACTTAGCCTGTTTTGTTACTTATCATGATTTAAAAAAAAAAAATATTTATCTAAAATTAATGGGTTTTATTGCAATGATAAGTTTTCGGTTTTATCACATAATAAAAAACTCATTAAAAGTTGCTTATAAATATGTTTTCGGTTTTATCACATACTAAAAAACTCATTAAAAGTTGATTATAAATGCATCATTTTTGTAGCCAACTATGTGGGATTCTTTTCTAGACTAGTGTATGTTGCGTTCGGGAAGGATGAATCGCTCCCCCCAAACAAAGAGAGACTGATAACAATTTCCTACAATCTTAAATCAATAGTATTTAATTATTTTTTTTGAATTCTTTTAGTTCATCACTAATAACTAATTAAACATGCATACAAAAACCTAAAATATGATTTTTTGAAACAACTTGTTTTCTAAAAATATGATCAATTTGAAACGAAATGAGTATCAAGTAAATGTAAAAAGTAGCAAGGCAAACGAGACAAATAATATATTTTTTTGTTGGCTTGATACTTGACTTGGACTTGCAAGTAATTTAATTTATTGACTTATTATTTAACTTATCGAGAGTAAATCCTTGCTTTTTCAAGTTGAGTATAAGGCAAGTATCGAGTATTAAATGAGTAACGAGTACTTGTACCCACAGCCCTAATAGAAAATGCATGAACAATTATTTTTCACTTTGACTTCCCACTCCGGTTTGTTCTTAACCATTTTTCCGGTCTTCGATTGTTTCACAGATAGACTATGAATATCATAATAGCCATACCCTTCCAAATTTTCAAAGAACACAAATTATTGCTTCCCATAATTTATAATTAAAAAAAAATAGATGAAACAAATATTAATTACA
Organism: Cardamine flexuosa; assembly: GCA_963555745.1. Taxonomy (NCBI): domain Eukaryota; kingdom Viridiplantae; phylum Streptophyta; class Magnoliopsida; order Brassicales; family Brassicaceae; genus Cardamine; species Cardamine flexuosa. The sequence goes on along the minus strand of OY743215.1, from coordinate 3,132,255 downwards.
TATCACGTATGAATATTGTAATATATTTGTTCTATATGACATACCTTGGGTGATAAAGGCGGAAAAGAGAACGATCCAAACAAATTTGCAAGCGTTTGTTGCCATTGTCATTTTGGAGATGGATAAACTAATTTATAAAATGTTGTAAATACGAGTATGTGGTTGGTCAGTTGTGATGCTAGAATTTATAGGGAGGCATTGCGTCTATCATATAGTAAAAATATCTTAAAATTAATTTCTTCTGCAGAAAATGTAGTAAAATATCTTCATGTAATTAATTTATTTTGATAAGACTGCCACATACCATCACTCGAATTGACACATGTCCTCTTTCTCATTAAACTTTGATTATTTTATTTTATTTTATTTATTTCCTATATATTATTTGGTAATAAACACATTTTTTATTTTTCTATATTTTATCTTCCTTTTATGTCATTGAATAGATAAATACCATCAAATAAATCTTTGACTACAATATTATTAATTTGGTCACAATTTATTCTTTTGAGTAAAAATTATTTTGGTAGGATACAATTCAAAAAAGAGCAAAATGAATTTACTGGGGTCAACGAAAAATAGTTAATTATAAAATGGAAACATATAATATGTACTTTAAAGCGTTCCAAAAATAAAAATGTATTTTAATTACTTATAAAAGATCCCAAAATTCTTCTAGAAGTAATTGACCATGTTAATATTTTTTTCCGTCTCCCTATATTCCTTTAAAAAAGATTAAACCTAAGATTTTGTAGAGAGACGGAAAAAAATACTTTGTGATATACTACAGAAAATTAGAACTTATATATATATACTAACTATCATATCTTTTATCATATTCACATGTTCTCTCAATAAAGTTTTTAGTCATGTATGTTACTCTCTCCATTTCTAAAAAAAATCTATATTAAAAGTCTTTTCATATAAATAAAAAAAGATATCTAAAAATTCCATATTTTGTACATAAAAATATTTCTTTAATTAATAATATTGATATTTAGTTTTAAAATATGTATTACAATACAGTGCTATTTGTAAACAACAATTAAGTATTAAAACTATATTTTTATGCAGCGAAGATGATATATATAAATGAGAAGGGTGGAGATACGACTAGCCTATGAGTTGACGATAATTAAGCGGATCAGGAATCTCTGCTAACTCAATCTTTCCTTCATGATGATTTTTTCTTATTTTCATCTCCAATAATTCACTTAGTATTTTCATTTTTTTTTTAAATGTTTATTCTTCGAGAAAAAAATGTCAGGTAAAAAAGTGTGGCTTAGAGAGAACATAATGTGAACTAGTAAATAACAATAGCAACAACGAAAACAATATAAAAACGAATATCTTTATTAATCCTCAAGCTGATGATCGGGGCAATTATTCAAGTAAATATCATATATTTCATGTGTTCAAATAAGCAAACTAACATGAATCAAAACCGAATTACACAAAAATCCAGGTAATAAATTTAAAGACAAGCGATTATTTTTTTTGTGATAAAGGAGGGCAAACGACAACACCATCGATGACCTTGAGGTCGAAACTCGTGTCCCATACATATTTGAAAACAACATCCATGTGAGGATATATGAGATTACCGGCGATGAGGAGACACAAGTCACCAGATTTCGACAACAAGGAGGTATCAATGGGTGTGATCGATTTAAAACCCGCACATGACAACTTTACGTACTGGAATTTGCACCTAGTACAAGTATTCGTCACTTTCACTTCCCACTCCGGTTTGTTCTGAATCATTTTTCCAGTCTTTGCTTGTTTCACAGATAAATACCTTAGACCACACTCTCCATACCCTTCCAAATATTCAAGGAAAAACAAATTATTATTTTCCCGTTATGTAATAATAAGAAAATAAAAATATTAATTATAATACATTTTACGATTGATATGTTCTTAAAATAACGTTAAGCTTTAATCCCATTCGATATAGTCAGTTGGAAATAGAGACTAGATAATTATTGTGATCACTGATCATTTTAGATCATCGGAATTTCGAATTTGATGATAAGACAAATAATTTATACCAAACTTGAAAACTGTAATATAATGGTTTTATATAAAGGTATACAAAATATACCTTGAGTGACTAATGCCAAGAAGAAGAAAACAAGGCAAAGTAGTTTATAAGCGTTTGATGCCATTGTCTGAATCTTTGGAGATTTATCAAATGATTTTGGGTAAAGCAGTAACTATGAGTATGTGGCTGCTCAAATGTGATGTTGGGTAGTTTTGAGAAGGCGTTGGGCTTAATTTATAGAATTTTGAAGGGGGTATAAATTGGTAGTTTACCCTAATTTATAATGGAAAAGTTTTGTGACAATTATAAGATTTTTATTACTAGTTATAGGAAGTTAGAAAAAAGAGACATTCCGTTGAAAGGGTGTAGTGATTGGTTGGGTTGTATATCTACATCCTTAAAAGCTACCAATCATGCTTTATATACTGATTTTTAAGCGACAGTAATATATTTACAGTTACACAGCCCAACAAATCACCTATTTTATTTTACTTTCCACAATTTAGTCATAACTTAAAGTATGGAAATTAAAGAATAATAATAAGAGTAATGATTATTCTATTATTAAATTAAAGTTACTTCCTTTGGTTTGTTAAAAGGTTTAAGCTAATTCTTTGACCACAAAATTATTAATTTGGTCATAATTTGTTGGTCATCGAATTAATATTTTGAGTCAAAAGTTCTTTTGGTAGGATAAAATCCAAAAATGAGAACAAAATGAAATTTACTGGAGTCAACGAAAATATTTAATTATAGAATGGAGACATGAGAATCTGAGATGTACTTTAATTACTTGTAAAATATCCCAAAATTCTTATCCGAAGTAATTGACCACGTTAATTAGTAATAAAATTTATAATATATATATAATTTTATCAACAACATATTATACGTCTAGTTTTTGAAATATTATCAGCATAATGTATAGTGATGTTTTGGGTAAGATGTGTTTATGCTACACTTAAACAAAAATCGTGCCTACTCTTAAAAAAAATTTCCGTCGAAACTCACATTATTATTATTATTTTGATAAATTTTGTTTTTTTGATAGGGATTTTTGATAATATTAACCAGAAAATAACTAAATAAAAAACCTTGCCAGAGTTTGAGCTAAAATGGACGGACAAATGATGATGAAATGGATAACAAAGGAAAAATTATATTTCATTCACGACTATACTATTTCCCCATTTTCTTACCGAAGCTCAAGGGACATTACAAACTGTAATGAATGGCCTAATCATACTCTCATTCTAACAAAACGAACTATAAATTCGGTGTCGGGTCTAAGAATTTGCCTCAAAGAGAATCGAAGCGCCATGAATGATAGAATGATAGAATGATATGAGAAACCGCCGGCTTTGCACAGGGACAAGAAGATCAGCTATACCATGGAACACACTTTTTCTGCGCAATGAATAGATTTATGTTCGTTATAACTTATAAGTTTAACAAACAGCTGCTAAGACTAAATGATGAGTAGTATTCACACCTTGTCTTGTGCTGCTGCAACAAAGGCGATTGTCGTCTATATATGTTGCCTGGACGCCAATCATCCATGATCCAATGGTGGTATCATCAAACGCATATGTCTTCAACAATCCACTGCATTTATATATACACCAGGGCAGAAAATAAACCATGTTATAATACACCAAGCTTTGTTTGACATATAATGTATACTCTTCATGTGACTATAAATCTTCTGCCAAACTGTGAAACCTAACCTGTTTATATTGATATATTGAGCCAGATTCTTGGAGAGTATTACAAGTGAACCAGTTGCATGACGGAAGTACCTAAATAAATCGAACAAAGAAACTCAGTACACAACATAGGTCACGAGGGCTTAACATAAACTAAAAGACCTCTGAGGTATATGAGACTTACGATTTATCGTCCCCAAATTTCCACCACTCAGGTTCATACCATTGACTTCCCCTGAATACCAAGAAACAACCAATGGAATATGAGAATGAGAATGTGTATTATGAAACGTTTGGGAAGTCTCAATTATAAGATAGTTAAGAATATACGAACTCTTCAGTAATCACATCTCCAGACTTCATGCACCCAATGTAAGCACCATCTTGACCACGCCGATTTTCAAGAAGCCCAATCATCCCCTCTGTAAGATCGAAAACATTTTTCACTCAAAGACATCGTCGATACCCTGATTCAACGAAACATAGCTTTGCATGAAAAGGACATGAAAAGAAGAAGTATTACCAAGATCTAGGTCAACATTGTCATCAACTTTGACATAAAACTCTGCATCCCAATTTTGGACAGCAGCGCTGTAGAAGAACTTCACTTTCTTAGGTAACTCTTCTTGGGCTTCCTCGTGGTTCTCCTAATAATCCATAATATTTCCAAACAAAAAAGTAGATTGGAAGCCACATCAGTGAGCAGAATTCAAAAAAGAAGGCAACAATAAGAAGCAAAATAGTTATTTCTTACTTACAAGAATCAAAAAGTCTTTAGTTGCACTATTTTCTTCGTCAATTTTTCGGTCTAGGCTATCACCTCGGTTAGCACTGTAAATTTATAAAGCATTAACATTAGAATCATCGCCCATATGATGAGACCGACTGTAAAAAAAACATTGCAACTGAAAAAAAGGAAAATCTAAAGAAATGAAGAATAAGTGAGTAGGAAAACCTCCGACCAATCACAAAGCGTATGACAACTCCTCTTTCCTCAAGTTTTTTCAGAGCATCATCTAAAGAGAAGTAAATCACATAAGAGAAAACTTATTAACTGTACCAAAACTTTATAATGAAACATTGTTGGATAACCAAACAAAGTAGGGTGATAACACTACCTCGTGGCATCCAAGACCCTCTAAATTTATTGCGCTTCAAGTGACTTCCAAAGCCTGTATAAACTCCAATAACAGCAAGCATCTTCTTCCCTGAAGAAGAAAGACTTTTCTGGTTTTGAAGATAGCCTTGACTCTTTGCCTGTGCCAACTCCATTTCAGTTTCAAAAATTCCCCTCTCAAGATCTCTATCAAACAGTTATACATTGTGTGTGTTAGTACAAGCAGAACAAAAAACATCGCATCAGAAAAAAAAAAAAAAAAACTCAGCTTACTTGCATCCAAGAACCACAAGCTTGTCCTCCACCGTAAGAACCTTAGGCCTCTATACTCCACAAGAATATGATCAACATTGAAGACAAAACATTAAAAATTACTGAGAATGAAACTTAATCTATAAAGAGAGGCACAAGAAAGACCAACCTGATCATAATTCTTCTTAAGCACAGCATTGAGTGCTGCTCTGTACTCCGCATCTTGCCATAGCCTAAACGTAATAAACCAACACCATAATAGAGATCAGAACCAGTGAGCTTGTGATTGGTAGGTAGATTGTAAGACAATTACTGTAATGGTATTCAATTCTGATAAACACGTTACAATACAATTATATATCAATCTAGACTGGTAACACATAGGGAAGGAAATGGAGAGAAACGGAAGAATCTAGCATCTGCGAGATCTATGAATCTATGAAAACAGTGTTCCATCACGATCACGATCCTCAAAACTCTAAAATTTCGATTTCGGAATGCATTTCTTAGAAAAAGTCTAGAATCAATGAGATTTGATTCCTCCAGGGGAACAAATCAAACGGAAGAAGAGGAAAAATGGGACATACCTGCCAGCAACGTAGAGCCAAGCAACGCAAGAGAAGAAGGCCAATATAAGAGAGGGCTTGGAGGTGTTCTGAGATTTGGAATACCTAGCTCGCCGGTCTGATTTAGCCGAGACAGTCGTCGGTAAGCTGTCCATCTCAATTCCACGGCGAGAGGGAAAGAGATCGGAGGTGAAGAGAAGAAGTCAGATTCAAAATTGAGAAAGTGTACAAGGAAAGCAAAATGGGAATCCTAAGAAGTAACAGATAAAATTAAGCTTTGGATATGTTTCCTTGTTCGAATTCGAATTTAATTTTTTTTTTTTAATTTTCCGGAGAGAACCGTTTCTTTGTGCTCGTCGGAGATCGATTATCCCGACATGATTCCAACTTTCAGGTGACAAGAAAATAGTTTCAAAACTCTCTGATCCAGTCAGCAATTACGATGCTGGCCCACTGGGCTCATAATCTCCTTCTTTTTATTATTTTTTGGCCTATATTCACGAAAAATTATTATAATTTTTACTTCAAAACTTTTGCTGTTCAGTAATAAACATATTTTCTTAAATATTACGAGCAAATAAATAATGTTTTTATCGTTGCTAATATATACACAACAAAGGGCAACTCAACCTTCACAAAACACTGGATAACTCTGGAAATGTTGAAAAAAAACATGTTATTTTATTTATGATTAGAATTAGAATTAGAATTAGAATAGTAGAATTCGTGTATATTTCTAAGAGGATTTAAAACATTCCAAACCAAAAAAATAATATAAGCGATCAAAACATTAAACATAAAAATGCACACTTGGGTCAGTTTGAGAGTCTGTGCACAGCACAATAAACAGCCTCTACACTAACCAAGCTTGTAAACCCAATGTTAGAATGCCTATCCTGGAAATTTATTAACCGGTACAAGTGAAAATCCCTATGTCTTGGACAGTTGGTTAACGCTGAAGAACTCTTAGCGGCTAGCGGGCAACAAGCTAGAGAGTGAAGGCACTCCTTGGCTTCTCATTTGCTCTTGTGCGCTCTTCATTTCCTCTGGATCTGTTTATCACCCATACCAACAATTCTCAGCAAACCATTTGTAATCTAATTTGCTAGGTTTCAATTCACCAATTGTTTGAAGAGCTCTAAGATATTTTAGAAATGGTGAAACATGAAAAGAGGTCATCCATATATACTAAATTCCTCAGCAGATTAGGTACACTGAACTGCTTAGGTTGGTTACTGTTGCATTGTTTGCTACTAGAGAGAGCGAGACCCAAGAACCGGTTTAATGATGAAAATTAACGGCTTAGAGAAATGTACCTATGTTTTCCATCAACTTAGGCATTAAGAATACAACAACGACCATGAATCCCACCATCAGACCCATTGGACTTTTCAGAATTGCCATTACATTGAAAGGTTCTCGCATCTGCAAATAGTATATAATCGATCAGAAGCACGTACCTAAAACTAAACAAATAGAAAAAAAGAAAGAAAGAAGAAGTATTCACCTCGTAGTATTGCTCTGGCCGCAGTGGCTCCAAAACTAACTCAGTAAGACTCCTCCTGGTTTCTGTTAGTGTTGCTTGAACCTTGCCCCGATGCCTAGCACTAACATCAACTCGCACCTAATTCAAAATTATTGATTGATGAATGAGAAGCGAGTTTTATAAAAAAAGATGTAGTTGAGGAAATAATAGAATATTGCAACCAATACAATCTTACTGGAGAAAAGAAGTAGCCCAGCGCAGAAACTTCAATCAGATGAGTCCCAGCTGGAACTTTGTGGCTTTAAAATTAGACAAATAAAGGAAAACGAAGATTAACAAAACTAAAACTCTTGTTTTCACAACACAATACACTACTAAGTTTTTTTTTTTTTTTTTTTTTTGGTCAAACTTTTTCTCATTTTATTTTCTAGCGATATTCACACCAAAAGCTACAGGTATCGAAAGGGATTTTCAACTGATGTATAAGAAACTAATTAACAAATATTATGGATAAAAACTACATATACAAATATAAGTATATTTGAAGAAGGAAGAATAGGATACAATGTAAAGTATCCATCCGGCCTGGGGAAAGTAACATGCTGTCCACCATTGAGTACAGCTTTGATATTTGAGAATTTTGCTGCATGACCAATCACTGTGCCTACCAAAATAAGTTTGCACATAAAGGGGTGAGGCTATTACATAATGGAAACAAGATAAGATGGATTTTAAAGTCCGGTGTAGTTAGAATTATATGAAGCCCTCAAAGACAAGAATGAAATATGTATACTACATGGAAAATATGCATACAGAAAAACTTATGTGTGCCCTAGGTTCTCGCTTGCTAACACTATTTAAGCCTTGAATACACATCAATTAATGATCATATAAGAGATACTAACAATACAAAGCAAACACACCAATAATACCACAATGAAAGCGAGGCCTAATAACAGCTGTTAATCTCAAGATACTAGTGTTATTGATTTTCACAGGTTCACTAGTACAAATAAGTTGTAGCTAGTTGGATTATTCCTTGAAACAATGCCAGCGAAATGCGATTATTGACAGAAAACCCCAAAACATATAGCAAATTGATTCTAAATTGAAAAAGGAAAAGGTTGAAACCTACTTGCTGGGATCTTTACTCTACCGGTGATTGTGTAACTATCACCAGATCTGCACAAAAGAAATGGAAAGAATGAATTAAACAGCTGAGTTCAGGCAAACTTACTAATTTCCTTGGATGCAAGTAGTAAATTCGTCTATATCGAATTGAAATCAAAGTTGAACAAATGATAAACTCCAAAACTCGAAGATAACGATATAACGATCACTAAAACACGAAAACGAAGCTTAGTAAGTAATGCTATAAGGATATAGAAACGGTTGAATGAGATTAAAGCTCTATATCAGCAGCTGAAAATATATAGAGGATTTGTAGAGATGGAGGATTACCCAGATGAGATCGGAAGATTGGAAGCAAAAAATAAGAGAGAAATCTGGCAAACGAGCAAGGCGACAAGGGAAGTGGATCTAAGAATCGGCGCCATGGTCGTCGTCACCAGATTTGTCGAACCCCAAACGTTCAGGAGATGAAGAAAACAAAATAATGCGAATTAAATCCTTCTGACTCAGCTACAGGTTTATAAAAAATAAACAGGTTTTTAAAGCCCAACCAGAGCCTGGCCGTGAAAAAGTATAGGTAAGCTTACGTCGTCGTTTCACCATAAAAAAACAATACATTACGTCCAAAGCGTATATATCGCGCGATAATTGTAAAACAATTTACCCACAAAATTAAGAGGTTAGGGTTTGATTTCAGACCGCAGGAACATCATCACGTGACTCACGTTACCAGGTCGGATCTTGAATTTTGAGACTTCATATATTGTAATTATTTTCCTTGAAAAATCTTGTTTCTCTGGTTTGTTTTTGTCGAGTTGCATAACTAAACTTGATAATGGTTGGTGTGTTTTTGATTTTAGGGTTTGCTAGGAGATGGGTGATGCGTATACTTTTGATCATCCAAGCTATGCAAAATTAGGCCCACGCCGTCGTTTTTTTTCCGAGAGTATTGTATAAGATAGTGAATGATCCTTCAACGGATTCAGTAATCTCATGGAGCGAAAACGGCAAGAGTTTCATCATTTGGGAACAAGAGGAGTTTTGCAGAGATCTGCTTCCGAGGGTCGTTAGGCTATTGACATTGCCAGTATTCGTGACCCGGCTTAAGGAGTTCGTAAGTTTTGAGTTATACCCTATACTATTATCTGTTATCTATTCCCAGTGCCTTTGTTAAAACATTTTGGATCTTGTAGGAGTTTAAAAAAGTTGAGTCTGAGCACTGGGAATATGCAAATGAGGATTTTGTGAGAGGTAAACCTGATCTTACTTTTGAGATACAAAAGCGCTACAAGGAGAGTCTTGGCCCAAGAATTCTTAAGTTTAAGGCAGACCCGGCTGTTTTGGAGAGAAGGAGAGCTTATATCAAGGATATGATGCGGCAAAGAAGAGCTTTAGCAAATCTCACTCTGTGATGTTCTTTTTTTCTATCTTCTATCCTTGGACGTATAATAATATTATGTCGCTGTCGTCTCCGTTGTTGCTCCTTCTCTTATCATGCATGTAATTTGCGACTTTTCTGAACAAAATGCTATGTAATTTGCGACTTTTCTGAACAACACGCTTATGGGTTTTCAGAATGAATGTTTGCTCATCGATTCTGTCATCTCATCTGCAGAGGCTGCTGTGTTTATGTAGCTACGCCACAAAATCTGTGTAATTAGAAACCTTGTTTTACAAAACATTGCTCCATTTTTGTTGTGATATTAGTATACAACGTCGTCGACCTAAAACAAATTCTTCGACTGGTTTTTTATTGTTGGCTCTCAACAACTCTTGGCTTCTCACTTTGTTTGAAGCTTAGAACAAGAAACGTTGGTAATCCAATCACATTCATTTTTTTCATTCACATAACAGAGAAACCCCTTGTTTGCCTTTAAATTCAACCAAGAATCTAGGATACAATTTTCTACCCAGAAATACCACCAAAATACAAAAACAAAAAAATAGAATCATCTGCTACAAACCAAGCTTCTTTGAAAACAAGTCTGTTACGTTAGCTATTACAAATCCAGCAAACACCTGAAAATAAAGAAGCAAACAAACGCATATTCAAGAAAAATTCTTCATCCTCTGGTGAAATATTGTATGAGTTTTTGGTTTACCTGAGTAGAGCCAAGGATGTAAATGGCCGAATAATGACGACCATGAATCATCATGTCAGCAACCATTGCTAGCGGAATGGTCAGAGACATGCCCAGTGTCGCTACCAGCGGAGTCGTCCACACCACAGAAAGTGCCCTTTCGTTGCAATTTTAATAAAGTCATTTTCTATACATTTAACATTGATTGTTGGGAACACTTTATCTAGATTCATTGAAACGTACCAAAAATAGTCAGAGAGGACACTTCCAACGAAACCATTGGCTAAGACAACTTCATCAACTTTCGCAGAATGCGGTATGGTAAACTTGGGTTCGATCCCTAATGCTGTCAATGGCCACACTGAACCAAACCAAAATTTTACCAGATAAAGTAAATGATAGAAACACTTGTAAAATTGAACAATATGGAAGATATTATTAGTATACCAAGCCACCAGAGAGCAACAAGTGTGAACAATCCAATGTATCCAAACAGCTTTTGCACATCAACCCCTTCTCCTTCTTCACCGGCAAACTTCTTTAGAAGCACTGACACAAGAGTACATGCCACAATATTATCCTCCCTAAATATCTCTTAACCATTCAAGGATCAAATAAAAAGAAATAATTTCTAACCTGTAAATAGTCCATAAGAGACTGCAGAGAGAAGCCCGAAGAGATCTCCCATAAGGGACCGTTGCCCGTTGCTAAACACAAATATCAACTGTACGTTAAAAAAACATGGTTGATGAAACTTGAAAAACTCATCTAATCAATGAGACAAACTTGAGCTATATGGTGAAAGGTGTTAGGAAGGAAAAACTTACAGAGAAGAATTCAATTGCGACTCATCAGCAGCCCAAGTTTTCCCGAGCGTTGTCATGACCACACCAGCCATGCTGACAAATACAGCAACTACTTTCGACAGGTTCAAAGTATCTTGACCCAAAAACACACCAATGAAAAGAGTAAACAGTCCCGAGGTTGAAGACAATACAGTAGTACTTGCCACACTTGTACGCGCAAGAGCAGCATTGGACAAGTACTGTATCAACAAAAATCATTACTAAGGGTGTTAATAGAAGACACTATAGTTCAGACACATCAAAACTAATACAAACAACATATCAAAGAAAACACACCTCTGTTACAAACCAAATTGGTGCAAGGTAAAGCCCATACATTGCAATCTGCTTTGTTGTGATCTCTTTCCCATGTTTGACAGTCTGTGTTTCTTCTTTACCTTTACCGATCAACGGTCTCGCATCTTCTTCATGGGATGAAAGATTTTCCTCACTATCTTTCTTATTCATAGTCCCTTGAAGTCCCATTTCAATGATTTTATGCCTCAAAGGAGAACCGATCTCAACAGAGGACTCATCGGTCGAACCGGGAACTTTATTGGATTTGGAAGATCGTCGCTCTAAGTATTGACAAATCCAGTCTTTGAGGTATGCAACGGGAAGGTAAATTATCATAAGAGAAGCTCCAAGATATGTGACTGCAAATGGCTGCTTATATGCTGTAAATATATCCTGGTCAATGGAAGTCAAAATCATTCAATAAAGTATCCAAATTTGACTCATTTAAAACAGAGATCTGAATTTTCCATTTTCCATTGATTTCATCGATTCAAGCATATAATCGAACTCGAAGATTATAAATACTGCTAATTTGTAGCTCAAATCCTACAGGAATTGGATCAAGATATTGAACAAATTCAAAACAAATCAAAAAAGAATAAAATAGGAATGCGTATCAAAATCAAAAGTTTAAACGAAAACAGAGGAAATCAAGAGTCAAAATTACCTGAGTAACTTCTGCAGAGGTGACCCATATGACAACAACGGTGCCAATCAAGAAGAGACCAGCTTTGTATCTCCAACCCATCAAAAAAGCTCTAAAATTAAAACAGAGGAATCAAGATCCAGGTGTTTGAGTGGATTAATCCACAGAGATCTGTCCCTGTAAATTGACTTCAAAATTGATCCTTGTGCTAAGGAAAAAGCGGAATATAGATTGAATTAGATCAGCCGGAGGACGTGATTCGAGGAAGGCGGTGAAGTGAAGAAGAGAAAAGGGAGAAAATTGACCATTTGAGAAAAATAAAAATGGGAGAGTAACCGCGAGGGAAGGAAGGAGACGCAGAGGGAAAGCGTTAGACAAGGAAAAGAAACACATTTAATTTTGGTTTATTTATTGTGTGTAAGAAAAGTTAAAAATGCTTTTCTTTTTTACGGCAACCAAAAAAAAAAAAACAAAATCAATAAAATCTTTTTATTGGAGGCGCGAGCCGCGCGATCGATCTAGCCGTCTTTTTTTTTGTATCTCTTCAATGATTTAAATCGAAAAGACAGACTTTTGTAAAACACTGACGTACATTTTTAGACTGATCATATTAGGGAGAAATTCCATGTCTTTTAGTAATTAGAAACATGTGCAAAGTAAAAACATCCAAATCTTTATTTAATTAAAAAACTACTCGCAAAAAATTGTTATTACAGGAAATTAGACTTCTTTCTAAATTTGTTTCGTCTATATTTTTTACATTTATGTTCATCTCCTTTCTTATCATTTTAAAATAAATGAGATGGGAGAATGACTAAAAACAAAGAGAACAATGGGAATGAATGTCAAAAATACAAAGAATGTTAGATTTCCTTGCTTGTCTCACACCGAAAGTTTTATATTCTCTTCACCTCTTGATCTGACTTGTTGTTCACCATATTCTGTTGATTACTAAAAGGATTAGAATTAGAATCACATTTTTATGTGTTAAATTTAAAAACAAAAGGTTAAAACATATAGCTTTTTGTGTGTTAAAATTTTAAGCAAAAGGTTAAAACATATAGCATATACTATATATATGTATGGACTATTCATTTTGCTATTATTAGGTGGCATGGATTTCTGTCAAGTTGGTGAGTGAGGTGCGTGTGGTCTTAATTAATTAGTTACACCTATATTTTATTCATTTTTGGACAACTATTAATGACACCCATATGACTGGAACAGAGCAAAAGAATCGTATAAGAAAATCTTCGGGTCAATTGAAAAATAAAAATTATTTTTAGGGACAATGATGAACAAGTAGTCATGGTCTTCAAATCCGACCTCGATTCAAATACCATGATTTCAAGCTTGACCTATGTTATGTAAAAAAGAGACTTGTTCGAACAATCTAAAAAGATATACGATTTGGAAAGTAAGGTGCTTCTAGTACTGTTAGTTCTCAACAGACTATAGAAGTTGATGGGGAAATCACGAAAAGAAGTCACATAAACGAAGTAAGATAAGGGTTCCAAAACTTGTATGAACATGTCAGGCAATAAAAGGCTGTTCATTTCTCACTATGTATATAAGTGTAGAAAACGATGACAACAAGAATTCACACAGCTTGCAAAGCAATGAGCTTTCACATTGCTGCTATATAAATAACAAATACTTGATATAAAGTGAGTTGAAAACATAAGCTTTTTAAGCCACATCAAAACCTCAAGGAAAGCCAAGGATTCAAATCGGAAGAGGAGAGAAAAGCGCGGAAACACACAGTACCGGATGGGTTCCTTAAGACAGATGCACTCAAATACAAGATGGCAGAGTAGGTCCGTGGCAGAGAAAGGCCACGGTGATGTATATGATCACCAGTAGTACTAGTATTAAGAGGACCCTGCAAGACACAAACATGGTTAATAACAATGTACTAGTATTATTAGGAACACGGTTAGACACAAACACATGTTTTATACTCCATTACTGTGAACCTGTGATCGTTGACATAACTAATGTGGAACTTGGGGTGATTAATTTAAAGCACTTCACTTGCCATAGTTTAATGTTTTATTAGGCCAAAACTAGTTTCAACACAGGGTTTTGCAATTAAAAAAATACTACAAATAGTTCAATTTCATGGATGAGACTAACAAAACATGTAAAGATTAAATGGGGTCAAGGAAAACATACGTGAGCTTGCAATTTCTCCACCAGACATTGGTTCTGAAACGACGAGCTTGCTTTCTGAAACGGAATGTGTTTCCCTGCATATTGGCTGTTTTATCGACAAGTAGCTCAAGGCGTTCACCTCTATGTAGAACGCTATCAATGTTCTCAATCATAACGTCCCGCACCTGTCCACCAAACAAAAAGATAAAGATCCAGAACCAAAGTCTTTTACAAATCCACAAGTCAGATTATTAATTAGAAAATAAAAGAGAAAATTAAAGACCTGACTCATTTCACCCTTAATCCGATTAATCCTATCAGCATTAGGATCATTAGAGTAATACTCAATCTGCTGACTGAGAACTCTAGAGAATTCATCGTTCATGGCATAAGCTAGTGCTGTATGAACAGCCCTCCCATAAGTCCGTACGAATCTCTGGTGAATATCCTCCAGAAAGGCAAACGGTATTCTCCCTGATTCAAATAATTACATCTTTTTCAAAATCAATAATCACAAGGAAGATTGGGGGAAATAGTAAAATCAAATTATAGAGGGGACGTACTTCCGGCGGTTTCTTCGGCCATACAGAGAACGGTGAGGCCATCGGTGCGTTTAACGTGAAAGACGTAACGATCCTGAGAATAGGAGACGTTGCTGTCGTTATTACCAGGGACCTTCTCAAGGATCTGTTTGGCGATGGTGCTCGCATTCGTTGACGTCGCGGAGAATTCCGATAGAATCACCGTTCCACGCGCCACGAGTGCGTACAGAATCGCCATCTCCGTCGATCCCTTACCCGAATCAAACAAACTCTTGACGGGAAAACGAGGTAAGGTCAACGAAGATGAAGAAGGTTTCCCGCGGAAACCGAGCCAGACAGACGAATCGCCAGATCAATCAGAGAGATGCACAACCAATTAGCTTTTTTTTACCTTTCCGCATATAATTGAATCTCTATTCTCTTTCCTCTTTCCTATTGGAGTTTAGCTGGAGCTGGAGAACTTTTCGCTTCCGGCAGATTTTTTTTATTTAATTTCGGATAGCTACGGATACTCAAAATTAAAATTAAATCTTTTTTTTTGCCCAACTTAATCTATTTAAAAAATATTACCAAACTAGTTTATTTTTTAGTAAGTAGAAAATTAAATTATGAATCCTTATATACCAAATTATTATGTTTTGAAGATATATTACTTTTTGACCAAAACAAAGAATAAGATAATACTAATAAAGAGTGAAAATTTATACGTGCGAAGGATAAAATATTTATGTTATCTAAAGTTGTTCGTTTTGGTTACTATTATTATAATCGAAATTAAGTTTTTAACGATTTCAGTTTTTTAATAAATTTTATTTTAAGTGATACAAATCATTTTTCCTTGGGGGTTAATTTTTTATTTTTGTGAAAAACTATGTATAGCAAGTCAAACCAAAAAGGGTACATTTCCTTTTGGTTTGGAAAAAAATCGGTTCGGTTTGAATAAATATGAATGTATTTTGGAATAAAAATATAGAAAGCAAAATGTTGGGGAGAAAAGAAAAAAAAAAGAAGAAGAAGAAGAAGATAAAAAGCAAAATATAAATGGAAAAAATGAAAATGCATGGAAAATGACCAATGAGCTAAGCCTAAGCCCAACCCAACCAAACACGGCCTTCAAAGTTAGACAGAGAGGTGAGATAAACCCAACTCAAAACCAAAACGTGGTTCACGAGTCACGACGACCCAAACCGAATCTCACGGGAAGAAGGTGGGACATATAACATATACACGGTAGGCTTCGCGCCTCCGTTAAATGACGTGTTGTCCTCTCGGCTTTTCCGTTAAAAGTAGACGACACCGCCGTTAATCGCCGTGGTCCGTGGGAATTCAACCCAGAGGAAAAGAAGACCCTGAGAGAAGACGACGCCAGCTTGCTCTTTCTTTTCCCTCCATCTGTATGCTCTCTCTCCTCGATCTGACGATCCTCATAAACCCTATGCTTGCTTAATCTTCGATCTCCTGCTCAGATTTCTCTTTGGAGTTGCTTAATTTGTGATTCCCCGATCGGGAAATTACTACTCGATCGCATCTCCGATTGATTGTGATCGGAATATCAGATTCGAGTTTCGGAGAGCTGGAGAGAAATAGGTAGAGTTTGGTGGAGATGATGCAGAGACGGAGTCCGCCCAAGCACAGGCATGATGGCACATCGCCGCTTCCATTGGGAATGGATTGGAGTCCTCCGCCACGCAAATGGGTGAGTTCTTTACGCTGCCAAAATTCGAACTTTATTGGACTTTAATATGTTTATTTGGGAGTGCCGTGCTCGAATTCTGCAGTTGCCTGCTGTATTGTATTTGGGATATTTTTGTTATGGGGATAGTTACTGTAGTACTACCAAGTCCTATGGTAGAACTCACCACATAAGGCATTAGTTGTTCCCTCTCCTTAGTAATTTCAGATTTAGCCAAAGCTACTTCGTAGTACATTGGAGAATTCTGTTGCTCTAAACTGAATCGTTTGTTTATCTTTAGTTTATCATCATAGGCATTGAGATTTTCATCTTCTTTTCTGCAGAATGGTAGAGATACTACTTGGCCTCATGACCCTCGAACCGGATGGAGTTATTGTGTTACAATTCCCTCCTGGGTTGTCCTTCCTAAATCAAGAAATTCAGATCCTGTTGTGGTAATTTAAATATTTAATTCGTCAGTGGTTTATCTTTTTGTATCAAATTTAGCTGAACTGGTTATGACAAACCATATCTTGAACGTCTGTGCATCAATAAACTTCAACATGAACAATGATATATTTGTTTCCTGTACTACCTACAATTACATAGCGAAGTAGCTGAAGAGTTTTATTGTTGTGCATGTCATGCATTATTTCACTATTTAGTTGAACTTGATTACATATCTAACATTTTAGAGGAACAGTTTTACAGGGTTCAGGTAAGTCTGCAATCCCCTGAAGGTGTTACTACATTGCGGGGAGTCTTGAGAAGATTTAATGATTTTCTAAAGCTATTAACGGATGTAAGAATGTGTTCTTCCTGTACTTAGACTGATCCAACTCTCCATTTTTTCTTATGGATTTAAATGCAATGTGTTTGAGGGAATATTCAAATTCGTGTTTTCCTTACAGCTTAAAAGATCTTTTCCCAGAAAAACTTTTCCATCAGCTCCCCCCAAAGGGCTGTTGCGTATGAAAAGCAGAGTCGTGTTAGAAGAGGTATGCATCTTTTTCCTGGGACTAACTGAATGAGGTCACTTGTGTTACTGCGGTTATTCTCAATTTCTTTTCTGTTTTGAGCTAGTTTTTTTTCCTTCCCTCAGTCCCCTTTCTCCAAACCAGATTAATGGTTGACTTAGTTGTATAAATACATGGAAAGCCATGTACTCAACAATAATGTTACAATTATTCATGTAAACCATTTGTTTCACAAGTGATAGTTTTGACCTTGTTGCAGAGAAGGTGCTCTCTTGAGGAGTGGATAACGAAGTTATTATCTGATATAGAATTGGCAAGAAGCGTCGTAGTTGCATCCTTTCTTGAACTAGAAGCTGCTGCTAGGTCTGGTATGAGCTTTTATATTATGCACTTAAGTTGTGCATAGGTAAATACTGTTATATGTCGATATAATCTAACATGTTGCTTTTCAGCATGCCAAGATGCAGATCAGAATGTTTCTGACGCCAACAATGATTTAAATAGCGCAAGTTCGTCGCCTATGGTTAATCCAAGTTTGAGCTTGTTTCATGCTGGTGGCAGTTCTCTCACATCAGACTATGGCAGTGATACTGCTTATGAAACATCTGAGATTGGATCG
Source organism: Cardamine flexuosa (assembly GCA_963555745.1). Classification (NCBI taxonomy): domain Eukaryota; kingdom Viridiplantae; phylum Streptophyta; class Magnoliopsida; order Brassicales; family Brassicaceae; genus Cardamine; species Cardamine flexuosa. The sequence goes on along the minus strand of OY743215.1, from coordinate 3,114,120 downwards.
GCAAGTTTAGGACAAGATGATATTTCTGAAATTGGTACCGAAGATCTAACTCTGGATGAAGATTTAGCAAATCCAATAGAGAAGCTTGTTAACTTTAGCATGTCCAACATTGACGAGGGACTTTCAATGAGCCAAACTATTTTAGAGCAACTTGAAGACTTTCCCAAACATAAAGTCCGCTCAAGATATGTCAATAATATCCTAGGGAAGGATGTGTATAATGGGAATGCTTCTAAAGGTGTATTTCTTGCTAACAATGGTTCACAGCTTCTCTCAGAACCAGAATCATCAACTCACTCAGTAATGCATGATAGAAAGCTTTCTTTTGAGAGTGCTGACGGGTTTGCTCTACAAACCGGTGAGACATCAACATCTGGTCTCCTAAGTTCAAGAAGTGATAACCATCTGGATCTACGCCGAAGTCCTGATGTATCTCTTGGAACTGGGCTTGTTTGTAACCCAGAGAGGCAGGGTAGTACACAAATAGTTCTTCCATTGGACCTGCGTAATAAATTGAATAGGATTCTGTTAGCCATGAATGAGAGACTTGTCAATACGAAAACAGATATGGAGGATCTTATAGCAAGACTAAACCAAGAGATAGCAGTGAAGAACTACCTGAACAAAAAGGTATACTAAGAAAAGTAACCATGAATTCTGGTTTTTATTCTGTTTTCCATTTTTTTGTTCAAAACATCATGGTCTTATCCTTTTCTCTTTGGAGCGAATAGTATTGTTGTAATCTTGTTTTTACTGCTCAGGTTAATGATCTAGAAGGGGAACTTGAAACTACTAAGCAGAGAAGCAAAGAGAATTTGGAGCAAGCTATTATGAACGAGAGGGAAAGATTTACTCAGATGCAGTGGGATATGGAAGAACTTAGACAAAAATCTTACAAGATGGAAATGAAGTTAAAGTCAAGAGAGGTATGATTTAAATTAGTTCCATGTCTATAAAATTATTTTGGCAGCCTAACTTGTTCACATATATCGTACATAATTTCCCTCTACTAGAGAAGTATGCTGATGAAAAATGTTTCAACAGGATGGGAGCTCACATGCAGAACCCACTGAACAGTCAACTATTTCTGAGAGTAATGTTTTGTCGAAAGAAGTGGATGCCAGAAAACAACAACTAGAGGACCTCTCTAGGCGATATGAGGAATTAGAGGCAAAATCCAAATCAGATATTAAAGTTCTTGTCAAAGAGGTCAAATCTCTTAGGCTTTCTCATGTGGAACTAGAAAAGGAGCTGACTCAATCTCTGGCAGAGAAAACTGAAGCCGAGGTAATTTCTGCCTCGTATAGTATTATATATATTTTTTCTTATTTGGCAGCACCATGGGTTTGTGGATTTTACTATGCATGTATCAAAACAAGAGAGACAACACAACTGAGACTGGAATATGTTGCACTTTTCAGAAACTACTCCAACAGGAAAGAAAACTACTTGAGAACACGGTAGCAGCTAGAAAAAAGCTGCTTAGTGACTGCAGAATTCTCCATGACCGGCTTAAAGAGTACAACTTGAATTTGTCAATGGATGGAAACGGAAACTTCGTTGAGGACTCAACTAGAGTATCAGATGCTTTGCGTTTACTGTCAATATCTGATGATCAAATTGAGGAGGTATTGCTGCATCTCTGCTTTATCTCTGTTTAATATCACAAAGTTACCCAACTTAATACATCTAGTCACATCCAAGGTTTTCTCTAAAAGGAGTTACTTTACTCTGCGTCTTGAAATATGCATCAGGATAAGTTATTTGTTAGTGTAGGATATTTAGGTTTTCGCTGCACTAGTGAAAGCATTGTATAAAACCTTGGCTTGTAACACTGTCACGGTATGCATTTTATAAGTTTTAACAATGGTGGCCATTTTCAGGCTCAGCTACTCGCAGGATTTGATGAAAATGCTGCTGCTCAAGGCATCGATAAATCTCTCAGCATCGATAGTGAAACGAGAATTATGGAGGACGAGCTGAGGAAGATATTGGCAGATATCTTTGTTGAGAATGCAAAGTTGAGGAAACAGGTGAACTCTGCAATGCTTCGTGCTCTCCAGAAAAACGTAAAGAGCACCGAAGATGTGAATGAGGAAAATGGCGATGACAAAGAGGAGGAGGCATCAAGAGAAACATTGAACATATAGGTATAATAATAGTTGGTTTGACATGAGAATAGAGTTCGCAATGAAACCTGCCATAAATTGTCTTCTTTTATCAAAGGACTGGTCGCTTTTTTTATACAAAACGGTTGGTCTCTTGGAGAAGCAAATTAGTTTGAAAGCTGAGTGATGTAATCAAAATATATACATACACATGTGATGTGAGCACCCCTTTTGACAGAGTAGATAAGGAAAAACATGTGTATTGCGTACGTTTGTTGTATATCTGTATTGCATTATCTTTTGCATAATACTTTACTCTTTCTGGTGTCTAGAGCTTAGTTTTCAGCAACTGTAATTAGGTTAACCTCTGCCACACAATTTCCATGAACTCATCATTTTGTAAGAAACATTGAAAACCCTTTAGCACGGCTATGAGTGAGTGATGTTATTACTATGCTCTCTTGGAGAGCTTCTTACAGCTGTGGTCATCCTGAGGAATGATAGAGTGCCTTATAAGTAAATGGCGCCAATATAAAATAGTGTAAAGGTAGAGGTTGGCGAAACATATCAGATAGAAGACAGTGAATGAGACGACCCCCGGAATGTCCAAGACTGGGAAGAAAGTCAGGAGCAAACCGCCATTGTCGCGGAGTACCTGACATGGCCTTGGGAAATTAGCAAGTAAGAAAAACAAAGAAGATATGATGGGGCATTACCAGTAGTGAAACTGAGGGAGTAGGGGAACAAAAGGCTTGAACATATGAGGACCTGTTTTATTACCAACACGAGGGGTTCTGAATCCCATATGTAGATTCATAAGGTATATCCCAAGAAAAATGGTAATGCCACAGAATCCACGGATATAGTAAAGCCTCAAAGCGTAGATAAGGGAGATCACAAGTGTTCCAATCCACCTATAAGCTGCGTGATTTTTTGTCCTTGGTTCTAGAAATTCTTTGGGAATCCTCCACGCCTCATTTGATAGTTGTTGAATTGGAGTGTTACCACTTCTTTCCATGATAGACGATTTTGAATTAATCTAGTGGATAATTAAAAAGACAACTTTCATTATAGAAGAATATCAAATTACTATTAACATCTCAAATAATAATTATTTCCCAAAATTCAAGATACCATAGAAACTCTACACTAACGGTATTTTACAGGAAGATGAACCCACACCTACTTTCCCAGAAACAAACATCTGCATGCACGAAAACTTTTCCCTCATAGTGGAGAAGAAAACAATACTACACAACTATCTCATCCATAATCCATTTTTTCACCGACAAAAATGATTATTACCACAAGAGAAACAAAAAAACGCTCCACTTCAGATCGGTGAAAACGATTCCAACAAGCAAAAGTCTGGGAACTTGAGAATCGATCTAAACAGGGAAGTTTTCTCAGATCATTAATGCAAGGCTTCCGTGAAAACACTTACGGAAGGTGACAAGTGCTGACCCAAATGGAGCGAAGAACGAGCACATCTGACGAACACCAATATGGATTTGATCGGACATGCATACGTGCCGGGTATATTTGTATATTAAACTTATTTGATATTTAAATTTCACAAAAAATGGCTGATTAGTGATTTCGCTATCTACTGTAAATATATTCAAAGCTAATTGTTGTTTATTGCAATGTAATTAGCAAGTGGCAAAGCTGCAGTATTTGACCGCTTAAGGGATGTTTTCATGTTTGAAACGATTTTGTTTTGACCACTACGAGAGTAATCCAATTTTTTGTTAGATTTTTAGTTGGGTTCTTCAAATTTTCTAATGTATTTCCGGTTTACGAAAAAAACCATAGTGAACCCAAAATCCTAATAAATTGATTGGTTTGGTATGGGTTTGATTTAGATTATTTTTATTTTCCAGAAAAAAAAGGAACTTCGTGCAAAATAAAAGTAAATTTACATCGTCGTCCTCAAGGAAGAAAGCTGTAACAGGGTTTTAGACTTACATATTATAGGGTTTAATCTCGAATCCAACCGAAACCCAACTTCCTCTGTATCAGAGCTCGCAAAGGATTGATGATGGATGCTAAAGTAACTGTGTCCCCCACAAGCCTCATTGATCAGATTGTTGTCCGTATTTCTATCTTCCCATTACTCCAAACAAAACCAGAAAAATCGTTTCTTTAGGCTTTTCAATTTGATTTAGTCACAATGACTGAATGTGAGTTTTTTTTCTCTCCATGGTGTTTAATTAATTCAGGTTTCAGGTGATGTTGTTGTTGATTTATCAAACATGACTAACCAGAAAATCAAGCTCGGCAGTAGCCTCCGTCAGGTTTCGTCTTCTTGTGTTTGTTTGATTATAAACATTTATATTCAACTGGGCTATTGATTTGTGACAGAGACTGACATGTGTTTGTTTTGGCTTCTTTCAGGAGAATGATGCTATCTCTGCCATTAGAGCTGGCAAGTTCAGTTACTCCAAACCAAATAAGTATTGGGTCGAAACTTCTCATAAACGGGTGAGCTCAATGGTTTAGTTACATACATATTTGACATGGTTTATTATAAGCTAAATCAATCTTGCCTAGCTAGTTTGTTGCTAACACTGTCATTATGGTGTTTTTGCAGTACATACCTCGCCCTGAGGATCATCTTCTTGGAATCGTGGTAGACTGTAAAGCAGATGTTAGTCCTTTTAGATTCTCAGATTTGCTTCACTCATGAACCAAGATTCTTTTAGGTCTTATATTGTTTTATTTGACTCATCATTGGCTTTGCAGAATTATTGGGTAGACATAAGAGGGCCTCAACTAGCGCTTTTATCGGTTCTTGCATTTGAAGGAGTAACAAAAAGAAAATTTCCCAAGTTTGAGGCATGTCAAGCTCTCTTGAATTCTCATTTGGATATCAAAGAATCACTTTGAAGTTAACATTGATTCATGTAATAAAAAGGTAGGCACTCTGCTTTATGTTCGGGTTGTCAAGGCTAACACAGGAATGAATTCTGAGCTCTCATGTACTGATAGCAAGTCTAAAAATCCAAGAAGGCTAAAAAATTGCTGATTTTGCTATCCACTGTAAATATATTCAAAGCTAATTTTTGTTTGTTGCAATTTTAATTAGCAAGTGGCAAAGCTGCAGCATTTGGAGCCTTAAGCGATGGTTTCATGTTTGAAACTTCAACTGGTCTTTCAAGAATGTGAGACATGCTTTCTCATAAACTGTTTCTCTTACACTTCATCTGCATTCTCTTCCTTCACTCAATAAGATTCATTCAACTTTCTGATTTCTTATAGGTTGTTGACTTCACCAAAGTGCCCAGTCCTTGAAGCTCTTGGGAAGAAAGTCTCTTTCGAGATTGCCATTGGCTTAAACGGCAGAGTGTGGGTTCACCCAGCTGCTCCACGTACAGTCATTGTTGTGGCCAATGCGATCATGAACTCAGAATCCTTAAGCGGGACTCAGCAGAGAATCATGGTTGAGAAATTGCTTGCAAAAATTTCAGACTAAAGCGTTGACAAACAAGAAGGTTACTGGTTCTTGAAATGTAATTTAACCTTAGATGCTCTCTTTTAGAATGTGATTTTGATTTATTCAAATACATATTATACAGTCCATGTTTGGTGGAAATAGTGAATACAAATTCCAACTGAAGTATGTCTAATTTGTTACAACAGTGAGCCCATAAACTATTGAAGCAAGTAATCTTATGACTGACGTAATGTTGTTATATAGACTATGTTACATTACTTTTTTAAAGAGATGGAGGCTCGTATCTGCATACACTATCATATATGTTTCCTTTTATCAACTTCTCAGCCAATCTCTGATTCTTAACCATTGCTAGCTGCAAAAACAAAAACAAAAAGGCATCAGTAAAAAGTTAACAATTTCAGATATAAATTTTCTGTTAAATTGAGGTTTCAAACCTTGAGAGCCTCGCATTTGAACTGAGCGTTGAAGTTGGTATGAAGTGCTCTTCCCATGCCTTCCAAGACAACAAGATCTGCGTCTTTGGCAGCGGCTGCAAGCTCAGAGCTGACTTGTCTGAGATCGATGCAAGGACTTCCACATCCATTTTCAACAACCATCAATGGTGCTGAAGTTGATTCCTTCTTTGATCCATCCCCCGGATTTACCATTGCATCCACGAGTAAGCCTCCCTTCTCTGCCGCTCTCCTCAAGATGTCACAGTGCTTCAAGAGTAAAGACAGAACAAAAGAGTCAGATTACATGAAAAAACATTATAACCACTGCATATAATTTAACTGACAAAACCTTAGCAGCCCCAGCGACTATATCAGGGAGTTCCATTGCAGTCACGTCGTTAAGAGCAGGAAGAGAGTTAGCCACTAGAACAACCTTGAGAATCATAATAACAATTTATTTAGTGTTTCCTCGACTAATTTCACAAAGAAACCATTTGGCTAGTGAGAGGAAGAGTTAGAGAGATATATACGTACTTCAGTCCCACGACGGAGAAACTCTCGGGCAAGAGGAAGCATCCCAAGAATGACGTCTGCTCCTGAGTTATCAACAAAGAGTAATGCTCTTTTATGTCTATGAGGCTGCTTGCCTTCATATCCAAGCATCCTTTCTTTGAAAGCATCAAAATCATCTACCTGCTTAAAATTAACAGTTAGCAAACAGTAATCTTAGCTAAAGAAAAAAAGAGGTGGTCTAGTCTCTCACCCTCCAGGGTCTCTGCATCTTGTTGCGACTCATTCTGTATATTTCAATAATGGTTCCTTTGTGATATAGATCCACACATGCTCTAGATCCCCAGTCGAATATGTTTGCAGCAAGAACGCCTTCTATAAGTGTAAGCAACCTCGCCTCCTGAAAATCCGAGAAAATTTTCAAAACAGCAATGAGAGAAGTTGTCTCATGTATAGCACTAAAAAGTTTAGTAGCAAACCATAAACCTACAGAGAGAGGAAGGTTAAAAGATCACATACCTCGCTCATTGCATCAAGCTCTTCCAGTAAATCAGGTAAAACAGCAAGTGAGGCCTCGTTCTCTCTAGCAATTTCGAAGAAAGATACATCATCAGAGAAACTCCAAGTAGGGGGAGAGATCATAGGACTAATGTTTTTACCTTTGCTTGATGCTTCTGTAGGCATCAACAAACTGGAATTCCCTTAAGCATTCTTCCCTAAGTTCCAAAAGATTTGCTAGCCCTAGCTTTCCATATGCAGCTGGATCCTCCATCAATCTACAACCAATATAATTTGTCAGCAAAAGGCAAAAGGATTTGAAGAGTTGAACTATAAATTTCTGTTGTGATGAACTAAACCTTGCCAAATGAGCAGAAAAAGCACGAGCAAAAGCATCACCCCGCCTTTTCGCATCTTCAGTTCCTCCTTCACTTGCCACAGCCTATAATCATGTCCATTGAATATTAGTAAAACAAGGATCTTCACCACCCAAAAAGAAACATCACTGAAGGTGGAATAGAATTCCTATGTGTTAGCTTTTACGTCTTTAACAGTTACCGTATCAACAAGGTCTGGTAAATGCTCGGACAAAACTTTGAGCCAGTACCTACGCACCAAAACAAAACAAGCAAAATCTAAGAAACAGTGATTTTATCAAATAAACAACTGTTTTGGAAGATGAGCATAGACTTTATTACTTACTCTCGTTCGCCTTGATCTGATAGATCAATCGTGTTAGGCTCATACCTGACGTAAGAAAAATCGATTAAACACACAAGAACATAAATCCTTACAAACCTGAGATATATGGACATGCAACTTACGTTTTCGGGTCAGCCAGTAATGGGAACACCTCCAGTGTGGGCACAAGATGGAGAACACCAACATTTAAAGCACTGGCGTCAGATCTAAGAGCACTACCTCTGGATGAGGGAACTTCAAACCCTCCAAGCCCAGTCGTTTTCGATGGAGCCATCGGTACAGGAGCTGTTATTTCAGTTCCTCTACGCACAAACTTTTCCATCCAAGAAATCTGAAAGCAACCAGGAAAGCCCCTTTAAACTCCAAAACTAATCCAAACAGGAGTCAAGATACAGAACGCTTATAACTAGTTGAAGTGATATCTCTTTACCATTAGTGAAAGAAAAGTTGAGAAAAGGGAAAGAGCACCTGATTCCATCTCTTAAATTCAATGAAATATTCTCTTATGATTCTCATTTTAAACTTTGATATATACATTACATAAAGAGAGAATATATGTAACTGTGACAAAGGAATCTACCAATACTCTGCAAGTTATATATGATCTCTCTAAGTTAGTGATATCAACAAAGTTGGTTAAAATAGGAGAGAATTTATGATTCTTACTCTATAAAAAAAAAAGAATCAGCATACTTCACAGCGAATAATATCTATACTAGCATAAGCACATGTTTATTCTTACTAATAGGAAGATCAACCAGAAATTCGAATTGTACTGCAGACACTTGATTTGTTATATATCTTCTATGTAAGTATATAACACATACCTTACTATATCTTTTCTATGGGAAAGCTCTAAACCAGACTCTAAAAGATATCTAGTGACTAATATTCAAGGCGAATGATCGAGTATCCAATCAAAATCAGTCAGCACACAAGACATGGAAAGGAACAAGTAATATCTTTGGCCATAATATTCATTAAGTATATGGAAGATCAAACATTTGCCAAAAGATTCCAGTTTCAAGAACAGCATATTCTATAATGCTATTGCCTAAAGAATACTATAATGGTACGCAGCACACACTTTACCCAGCACAAGGCATAAAAGGTATCACATTCCCGCATTTTAATATTTTGAGCTGTACCATGTCATAAGGAATCTATGGCTATCAGCTTCAAAGTATCAAATAGAACAATGTGAGACTCTGGTAGAGAATAAGCTAAATTTATTACCTTCTCGTTCAAATCACCGAGTGGTGGACCATGAATATTTCCTCCAGTGTATGGTGCACCCATTGGGAACCTCTCAACCAACTGATGAGACATTAAATCATCCAATCCATGCTTCTCGTAGCTCATGAACGCACCCATAGCACCTAGAAAACCTTCATGCCTCAAGAACATAGCTTTCATTTCTCCTTTCGACCTAGTAAGATAAATAAAAAAATTAAAGAGTTGAGTGATGAAGTAAGCATATCATGTCTAGGTTCAAGTTTACAAGTGAATTTACCAGAAATGTACAGCAAACGAAATTGTGTCCATGGTATATGCATGACCTCTTATGAAAAATCCTCCAAAAAATATTCGCTTCAACCCAAAGCGAAGGGCATTCAAATACGATATCTACACAGCAACAAAAAAAATCAGAAACTCAAAATATTCTCAAGCACTTAACCCAATTCACTGATCAAATATTCCAAATGGTATCATGTGCTTAGGAATAAAATGAGAAAAAAATGGGCTCATTTTGCTCAAGAAGTTTTCCTTGAAACCTTTGGGCTCACGAACGCATACCTGCCCAATATTGTATGAAATCATCCGCAATAGAGACAAGGAAATATCTTCAGGTCTGTAATCGTCCAGATCCTTATTTTCAGAGATCGCTTTGCCAAAACTGGAAGCTATTGTTGAAGCAGAGAGACCAATCTGAAAATTGGTTAAAGAATTACTAAAGCATTCTGAGTTTTAATAGGAGAGCAGTCACATCGTACAAGGAATGAGATCAGTTGTAGTATGATGCAAAGTAGACTCATACCTTGGAGTAATCCATGCCACCATAAATATCACCAACAAGCATGTCAATGGCACTATTATCTCCCTTTTGGCTGAGTTCTAGCAATTCATCAAAACTAAAACAGAAGAAAACCATCATAAATAATAGAAAAATAATATAAAAAAAGTAACGCAAAGATCAGATATATTCTAACCTTTTGCACTTCGTTAGAAGTCTTCCTAAGCCCCAATAGGTACCACCACCAACGTTAGTCCCACTCACACGTTCAAACTTTCCTTCCCCATCAACCTACACTTTGAAAAGCCATTGCCTGAAAATCTATAGGTCCATGCAATTTTCTGACCAACTAACTCAGAAGTTCAAGGAACCATAACACAACAGTCTGTGGAAGAAGTAGCTAACGTAAACAAATACCTTGATTATGCTAACACCAGATCCAACGTTCACAAGAAGATAGGGATACAAGTCATTGGAATCTATCTGTACAAATTCTTTCTCACCCTCCATGTGCGTGAAGGCTTCATGTCGAATAGCCTGCAGAAAAAAAAGCATAAAAGTAAGAGTAGAGGAACAACTTCGTATGTAGACACAATGTAAATAGAATGTTACATAAATAAAGGTCTAACCTTGAGCAAAAAATTTGCTCCAGAAACAAGGCAATGCATTTCATCCTCTTTTTCAATACTAACGCCAAGCCGTTCTTTGAACAAGTCTGCAAATTTATAGGCCCCGCCACCTGTGACCTGTAAGATATGTGTACGCGTGAATCATATGTTTAAATAAGCAACCATTAACTAATCAAAAGGTGATAAAGATATAAAAGGAAAAACCAATTCATCAAAGGTTCCATTACCTTGATAACACCAGTCCCCAAAGGTAAGGTTTTCGAACTCCAAGGATAAGGATCTTACAACAGTCAAAACAAAACAAAACTGTCAGTGACCACAGCATTGTGCAAAACTTGGTAACATGAGAAGAGGAAAAAAGCTTCAAGACATGTTGAAGTCATGTCATTCGACACTGACCAAGAGAAAAAAAGGCAATACCTCGGCGATGAAGCTGCTTTGAATGAATAAAATCCAAGCACTCATTGATTTTGTGAGTCTCAAACTTGACGAAGTGAAGTCTGCCACCAAGAACAGGATAGCTTCTCAAGTTCCCATTAGTTATACCTAATCTCTCCTTGATCGTCCTCTTCCTCTTATCATCATCATTGGAGTAGTCCTCATGTCGTGAAAAATACAACAACTTTATCAAAGATCCTGCAAAATAAACTCAACAGCTTTACATTTCTCGAACCCGGCAGCCACCAAATACTAACCACAACCACATCTAACAAGCATTGGATCAATGGTCTATTACAATGAAACAAACAACAAAGGTGAGATTTTGTCACCTCCGATGTCAAGTGCCAAATGAGAGATATCATCAGACTGATTAGGCAACAAAATGGTGGGATCTCTCTCTTCGAAATTGCCCTGAATTTCAGCTTTGCTGAGATCAAGCTGAGGTCTAGAGCCTGATCTGGTAATTGAAGTCCCAGAAGCAGAAGGAGCCATATCTCTCTCAACACCACCAATACAAGGCTGAGATTTAGCTTCAGCTTCTCTATTATCGTCGTCAAGAATTGGATCATGCTCATCTCCTGGACCCGCCATTTTTTATAAAATAAAATAAAAACCCAACCAGAAAAATCGGATCACCAACAATTGCCTAATTACTAACACCACAAAACCCTGCAAAATCTAAATTCTTAAGTCATCTTCAAATTTGCCCAAACAAAAAAGAAAGAAAGAAAGAAAAAGACGTGAACTGAGAAGACTTTGAATTTTTAAAGTAGTAACACCTGTTCGAGCTTTTTTATTAGGAATAAGCTGGCAGCAGAGGGCTGAAGCAGACCTAACTAAGTCAACAAAATCTTTAATTTAAATCGTCACATTTATCGTATTTGTGTATAATCATCTACTTAAGTTATTATTTAGATATTTGATTACCTACTTAAGAAAATAACTACCACAGAAATTTGGATATTTATCAATATGTAAGTGGATTAAGTTCGGCGTTTCACAATAATGACCAAACTCGAAACATCTTCACTTGGCGACTTATGAGTTTTCATCATGCCATGATTGGTGTAAGAGGATAAGATGTGGACCTAGTTTATATACTGACTTAGTTATGTTAAAATAAAGTGGCCCAATAAGCCCAAAATCTTTTTTCTAAAAAGTCTTTAATTAATTTGTTTGGGCAAACTACTTAAGCCCAAAATTCGATTTCCCTTCCTCCTCGTGAAGAAGTCGGTAGACAATAAGATAGGAATCGAACCTGGTGTAAAGGTCACGACCACGGGGATGAGTCATTGAGTGAGTAAAAGAACATTAATTCAAATTCTTCTTGGCTACGTGTAAATTAAATTCTAACCATGCGACTTGGCTTATTATTGCCTTATTCTACTAAAAACCATTGCCACGTTATCAAAAAATTACAAATAGATCCCTTGGCCGCGTATTTGACATTTGGACATGCCGACATACATCTTCCAAATAAGGGCAAACAAGTCTTTTACCCTTAAACTGATCGCAACTGGCAAGCCAATACCAGCCTCTATTTTGTTATAATTTTTAATAATTTGTTTGTCATCCTTAAAAAAAGTAATGAATAATTTTCGATTTTATCCAAAGCAGTCATTTTCAAGGATCCATCCCTCCACTCTAATCCCTTCCTAACTTCCTTGCTCCAACTTGCCAGCATTGCACTCTCTCTCCCTCCCACAAGATTCTTCCTTTGCTTTGGGTTTCCTCTCTTAAAGCCTTCATTTGATTTGATTCAGAGATTAGGGTTTTGTTCCGTGCTGTAGCTCTGATGGCGATCTTTTAATACAACACTCTCGTGATGGGTTTCTCTCAGGCTATTCGCCTCAATCTTCCTTCCCACTCTTCCCTCTCTCCCTCCGAGGTTTGTTTACCTCCTTTCTCTCTATTATTTATCCTCTGTATTCTCTATATCTATTGCTGCTGATGTTTAGAAGATTCTGTTTCTCCTTAATTTGTGAAAAAAACTCTTTTTTACATTCTCTTTCAAATATCTGGTCTTATTGATTTTTACTGGCTTTTGTTCTTATCTGATTCGATCCTTCAAATGATGATGACAATTGTTAGCTTTAAAATTGTAAAGTTGAAGACTTTCTATATATGCTCTTTCTTAGGAGAGACCCTTTTATGTTTGGTTTGGTAGCAATAACTACTTGCATCCAAGTGGCTTAATACCATCAATTTTTTGGCCTTGACGTTGGTGATATAATTTTCTGATTGCAGTATTGTTTGACAAGAGTAAACCAGAAGCAGAAGAGTCTTGTTGCATTACCGAGCAGTGGAAGGGGAAAGAGACATTTTTTACTGAGTGTGCAATCAGTCTTGAACAATACAAGACCCAACGTTAACGATAATGGAACAGCTGAGCCTGCGAAGGTTCTTTTCGAGAAATTATTCGCTCAGACACAGAAATTGGATAGATTTACCGATGAGGAGGATTTACCTTATTCAAACATGGATGTGCTTCAGTCTGACCTTGAGGCTGCGTTAATGGCCTTGTTGAAAAGAGAAGAGGACTTACAGGTTGCTGAGAGGAAGGTTCTCTCTGAGAAAAAGAAACTTAACCGAGCAAAGGAGGAGTTGGAAAAACGAGAGAGAATAATTGTTGAAGCTTCTTTGAAGCATGAAAGTGTACGAGAGGAGCTGAAGCGGGCAAATGTCGAGTTAGCTTCTCAAGCCAGAGAGATAGAAGAATTAAAGCATAAGCTTAGGGAAAGAGATGGTGAACTTGTTGCTATGCAAACGTCATTGACTGAGAGAGAACGGGAGCTAGAGAAAATGCGTGATGAGATTGCAAACAAAAGCAAGGAGGTTTCTGTGGCTATTTCTGAATTTGAAAACAAGTCAATACTCTTAAGCAAAGCCAACGAAGTTGTTAAGAGACAAGAAGGTGAAATACATTCACTTCAGAGTGCCCTCAAGGAGAAGGAAGAAGAACTAGAGTTTTCTAAGGCTACAAAGAAACTTGAACAGGAAAAGCTCAGAGAGACTGAGGCTAACTTGAAAAAGCAGACGGAAGAGTGGCTGATTGCCCAGGATGAAGTGAATAAGCTTAAGGAGGAAACGGTGAAACGTTTAGGAGAAGCCAATGAAACCATGGAGGACTTCAGGAAAGTGAAAAAGCTTTTGACTGATGTGAGATTCGAGCTTGTTTCTTCTCGGGAAGCTTTGGTATCTTCCAGGGAACAAATGGAAGAAAAGGAGCTCCTATTAGAAGAACAATTAGAGGAACTCGAGGAACAGAGGAAAAGTGTGTGGTCATATATGCAAAGCTTGAGGGATGCTCACAGTGAAGTAGAAAGTGAGAGAGTAAAGCTCAGAGTTGCTGAGGCTAAGAACTTTGCACTTGAGCGGGAAATATCGGTCCAAAAAGAGTTTCTAGAGGAATTGCGAGAGGAGTTGAAGAAAGAGAAATCTTTGTTCGAGCAAGCTATGCATGATATATCCGTTATTCAAGATGAGCTGAACAATAAAAGTAACGCGTTTCAGGTATCACAGAACCTACTTCAGGAGAAAGAGTCGAGCTTGGTGGAGGCCAAACTAGAGATTCAGCATCTGAAGTCTGAACAGGCTTCTCTAGAACTATTACTGCAAGAAAAGGATGAAGAACTCACGGAAGCTCGAAATAAATTGGAAGAAGTGAACCAGGAGGTAGCAGAGCTAAAGATGCTTATGAGTAGTAGAGAAGATCAGCTTATGCAGGCAACTGAAATGCTGAAGGAGAAAGATGTCCACCTTCACAGAATAGAAGGTGAGTTGGGCAGTTCCAAGTTGAAAATCACTGAAGCTGAAATGGTGGTGGAAAGAATTGCAGAGTTGACGAGCAGATTGGTTATGTCAACCGCCAACGGTCACAATCAGAACGCAATGAAGATTAAGAATGAGATAAGGTTTGACTCGATGCAGCAACAACTAGAGAAACCTCGTGATGATTACGGAATAGAGAACAGACGGCTAGTGATGGAGTTAAACTTCACCAGAGAAACTCTACGTATGAAAGAAATGGAAGTTCTAGCTGTGCAGAGGGCTTTGACGTTTAAAGACGAAGAGATCAATGTGGTGATGGGAAGATTAGAAGACAAGGAGCGGGAACTCAAGAAATTGAAAGAAGAAACGATCAATGACAGTGAAGATTTGAAAACACTATATGCATTGGCTCAAGAGAGAATTGGGGAGAAAACAATGGGTGATCTGGCCATAGAGAAGCTTCAGCTTGAGGCAGCTCAACTTGAAGTTGAAGCTGCAACGAGTGCATTACAGAGCCTTGCAGAAATGAGCAGAGAACTTCTGACTCAAACTGATATGAGCATCGAGGCCGACTCTACTTTCCTTGCAGTGCCAGAAAACGAGGTTCATCAGGATAACTATTCAGAGGGGAGTAATGATTGTATTGCTGAGGTAAAAACAGAAGTTGCCAGGCTCTGGTCTTTGACAGAAAAACTCTTGGAGAATGCAGGAATCGTTGCTGGTATTCATCCACAGGCATGAAAGGTGTGACTTTATGAAGCTTAGATTATACAGATTTAACTTTATAAGCCTCATCTGTATGATTTTTTTGTGGATATGTAGAATTTCCGAAGGTTAAATATGTTAATCATTTGTCACTAAGCGTTCTCAAAACTGAGATTGTTCAGCGTACAAGGCCTGTAACTGTAAGGTTGTCTGATCAGTTCTTGATAAGGTTAGACAATGTAACAAGTTGCACCATTTTGTTCTCCTTGTGAAAATAAAACATTTGTGATCAATAAAATTATGGCTATAGTTATCAGAAGTCGTTGTGTAAGCGAGATACCAGCAAATCGCAAGGAACACTAAGACAATAATAAGCTGATGGTGTAAATGATGAAAGCCATCAAATACAGTACGAGAAAGTCTAAATCTTACTAAGTTTAAAGAGAGAAAATGTTTTCATCATCAAATACAGTACGAGAAAGTCTAAAATCTTACTAAGTTTAAAGAGAGAGAAAATGTTTTCATCATCAAATACAGTACGAGAAAGTCTAAATCTTACTAAGTTTAAAGAGAAAGAAAATGCTATTATGTACACGTACTACCATGAAAAACCATGTATCCAGAACTATAATACTGTAATATCCCAGACCAGACTAGGCCAGGTTGGACACAAACTTAATCACAGGCCTAAAATCTGAACACCAGCCATTTGGATTTGCGAGAGACATTACAATTCACATTCTGACTGTCAACTTGTTCACTCGAGCCATCACGCTGTTTCCCATCCTTTGAGCTTCCTATTTTATTCCCGGCGAAGTGCCCCAACTTCAATGCTGTAAGGAGACCCATAGCAATCAGCAAAGGTCTCACAGCCCAATGAAAATCCTCCAGATGCTCATATTTGTTCATAACACCTTCACATGTATTGAAATTCACAATCTCTACTTCAGCCGGATCTGCAAGACAACTTCCATGTTCCTCTCCAAAAGGTAACATTCCAGGGAAATCAACCTCGAGGCAACCGTTTGGTAAAACCCGAGAGATCCTTCCAGTTGCCCAAACCCCTCTAATCTTACGCCTCCATTTGAATCTCGGGATGACAAAATTGGCTTTGATCTTCACAAATTGACCCACATTGTATGCTTCAGCCATCTGAAGCTGCCATGAAGTCCCTTTCCAGAGAGTTGGCAACCCAATAAACCCAACAGCTACATTTCCTTTACGGTCAATTGAATGGAGAACACCAACCGGAGAGTGCCTCTTGTATTCTCCATTCTTCAGACGTACCCAATCCCCAGAAGCTAAGCCGTTAGTCACCCGTTCAAGAACAGATACATGAACCCTTAACGGATCATGAACTCCATGGACTTTAACCAGAGCAAATCCATCTGGGTCGGTGGTGTCACGTTCTAAACCAACCACTATTCCTTCTGGCACATCCATGCTCACATGTTTGTATGAATTTGCAGGCTTTCTTGAACACACAGTGTCGCCTATCTGCAGATGATCCTTTGAAAGAAACCACTCTGTATAACCAAGAGTAGCCGAGCTCTTCCTGATTTCTCTACTATCTATGCCTCTCCACAGCTCATCCTCCTCCGAGTTCTGCAAGCTGCCAAATCGGTTCCAGTTAATATCACAATTCAAGAAAGCAATAAGTGCCCCATTAAGAATAAAGAACAGAAAACTATTAAAATATCATAAAAGCTGGCCATCTTTAATTCCTTAACTAGTAATTTTTCAGGATATGTAGTGATAATATAACCACTTTTGAATCGATATCGTTCAAACAGAATATAGAATGGTGATATGAGTTACCTCTTCAAGACGTTTAAAATGTCAGTCATCGAAGGTCGGCTTCGAAGATCATACATAAAGCAACCCTGAAGTAGGTTCTCGAGAAGAGGTGGTATGCCATTGGGGATATTAAGCTTTTCTTGCTTTCTCACCACTAAATCAAATATTTCATTGGCGGATCTCCCAGACCAAGGTTGTACACCAGTCAGCATTTCCACAATGCTGCATCCAAATCCCCAAGAATCAGTCTCAAAAGACATGGGACCTCTTACTTCCGGTTCCCACTGTTCTGGAGCCATATAGTTTGGAGTTCCAAGTCTCACTGTCATATCAGAACTTGGCAAAGGGATGCTAACAAGGAGATAAGGGATTCCAACATCCCCAAGGATAGCCTTGTCATTATCACTGAGAAGAAAGTTAGAGGGCTTAAGATTAAGAATCAGAAACCCTTTTGAGTGCAACTCCAGGATCCCTGTAGCCAGATCAACCCCGTATCTGTAAAACGTGGTTCAACATAGATGAGAGAACATTAGTATTCTATATAAGAATGAAGAATTCGCTACTACCAAGTAGCTGCTTACTTATGTAATGCAACATTACCTCAACACATCAGGCAGTGAAAGCTTTCCTCCTTTAAGCCGAGCCATCTTGTCACCAACAGAGCCCTCATAGAATTTCATTATGATGCATACCTATCATATACAAATCTACAATTAAACAAAAAAATTGGAAATAAGGGGAAACTAGAGAAGAAGAAAAAAAACACGTTTACTCTACTTGCCTTGCCACTAATACTAGAGACTCCTCGGAGCAGACAAACATTCTCCATTTCTTGACACTTTGAGAACAAATCATCAAACTTATCAACCACAACCCCTTTTTGATCATCCTTGATAGGATGAAGCATTTTGATAGCCACTTCATGATGCTCATCATAGTCATCAGTTGACTGATGATGAGTAGCAAGCCAAACATCACCAAAAGGACCTCTTCCAATTCGATGTCGAAGCTTCAACGTCGAAGAATTCATCCACGGGCTTCTCCCAGCTGCGAAAAGGCTCTCAGATTCACCTTCAATGATCTCGTACTCAGAATCATCCGGCTTGCCAGCAACAATCTTTGAAGCCATTATTTATCTTTATCTAAACCAGCAAACATAAATAGTATCACCAGTTAGGATATTGCATAAATGCAACAAAAAGATTTTTAAAAATCGAACTTCTAAGCCATCAGAGAACAGAACCAAACCTAGGTTTACTAAAAGGAACAGATTCACAGACTAAATATATATGCAAATTGAAGAGAAAAGTCAGAAACTAGAGACGTGTAAGCTTTGGGAATAAGTTAGCGATACAAACAAGGGACAGAGACAGTGTCGTGGAGTGGTAGAAGAACATCATGATGAAAACTCAATTACTGCAAGTTAGGATCAATCATGTGTTTTAAATTGAAATTTGTGAACAAGGGAATCAAATTGAAAGTTAACTCAAGTTCCCAATGTAAATCTCAACTTATGAAACCAGGAAAAATCACAGATTTGACATATATATATATAAACAAATAAGCGCAAAAGAAAAGACTAACCAGCAATGATGGGAAAAAGGTTATTTCGACGGATTGAGAAGCCTTTGAAACCCTAAAATCTGAAAGAGAAATATAAACTAAACGATCATCGGAAACTAAAAGAAACAAAGAAACAACTGGAGCTGAAAAAGAGAGAGAACCTGTGAGAGAGAGAAATAGGAACGGAGAAGGAGAATGCGTGGAGGCCCCGTAATTTGTAAATATGATACACCGTCCCGTTTCTTAATACCTTGGCCACAGGCCCATTTTATTTTTCTTTTTGTAATATTTAGAATTTCTATCTTGATGCAAAAAACATACGTGACTATGTATGGTGTAAAAGAAAAAGTGTGATGGTTTTGAATAACCCTTGACGTTCGGTTAGTTCGGTTCTTCGGTTAGTTCGGTTCTTCGGTTAGTTCAGGTTGAAATACTTCTACCAAATAAACCGTAGTGTTAGTTGAAAATAGTTTGTTTATGGAGATTTCAATAAATGTAGTAATGAATCATACACCAAATATCTTCATGCTTTCAGCAAACATGTTTGCACATCGATCTGCGTGTATCTCTAGCAAGCAACAATAGTGTGTAATTAAAGGTTGGGGCTTCGTTGTTGGACCTAAGCCCGTTACGGAAGAGTCTACTTTGTTTTTTGTTGACCCCTTTCGGACCTTTTAGCATTGAGCTGGAGTGTTTAGTTTTGGAATCTCAATGTCTCGCTGCTTCTTACCATAAAGAAACTACATGTCATTCCCATTTTTGTTCGATCGATTCAAAGAGACATAAATCTAATGACGATAAGACTCAGATGATAATTTATCCGCTACAACTGATTCCTCAACATCTTTGTTAACTAAAACGGCTAAATATGAAAGAAGAGGGCTAAGTTATTTATAAACTTACAAATAAAAATTGTTCTTCTTGAACTACGAACAATCCAAGAGACAGAGAAGAAGACGAAGAAGAGATTTACAGTAATTTCTTATAAATAAGTTTAGAGAAACACAGAATTACAAAAATAAGGTTTTATTAAAATTAAGAAGGAAGAACCTTCTTGACAATGTCTTCACTGAGAGCAGCGATCTGAGAATCCAAAGCTTTAATGGTTTCTTCCTTCTGCTTCTCCAAGCTCACCAATGCTTCCTTTAGCTCAACCTCCACCTTCTTCCTTCCCTCCGCTAGCTTCTCTTCAACCTCCACCTACAAAACAAGACAAACAAACAATTGAATCAAATCCATTCCTCATTTCTTCAATCTGAGATAAATGTTCATTGTTCAATCATACCTGCGTCTCCTTCTTCATCTTGTTAAGCGCGGCGGCGATCTCAGCCCTAGCTGCTCTCATCACGGCGGCGGCTTTCTCGTCGAGCTCTTTAACCTCCGTGGAAGTGTCTTTCACGCTCGCGAGCTTCTCCTTGATGGAAGCGTCTCTCTGATCCATGAAATTCCCAAGCGGAGAGTAATAGACCTTGTCTAGAGCGAACATCAAAAAGAGGAACTCAACAACGATGATCGGAAGCGTCAGGTTGAAATCGAAGAGCTGTGCCTTCTCCATCGCCTCAGCTAGCGACGGAGGTGCGAAGGCGGCGATTAGGGCTAGGGATTTGGCGGTGGCGGAAGAGAGTGATAGAGCCTTGCTACGGAGGTCGGAGGAGGAAGTGAGGGATTTGGGAATCTGAGGGAGTTTGGCGAATTTGGGAATCTGGACTTGGCGACTTGGTTGGTTGGAGGAGAGGGAGATTAAGGGTTTGGAGGAAGCCATAATGGAATTAGCCATGGCCAGCTTCGAGAGATGAGAATGCTCAAACTGATCTCTGTAATCTCTTGGAGACGAAGAGTGTGTGAGGGAGAGAGAAGAGATTTTGCTTAGGAAAATGTTATCTCTTCTCTTTGCCACACAAATAAGCAATGGCTGTGGTGGTGAGATTAAAATCTCAAAGGAGCGGAAAAACAAATTAAAACACGACATAAAAATTCAATAATTGCGTTTGCGTTTGCGTTTGGAGTTTAAACAATCGATGTCTTATTGTTTTTGCACACACACACCAGTACAGTACACCACACACAACATACAAATTTTGTTTATAAACATGAAGACTGGGAAGTAAAAACTTCGACAAGAATCCAGTGAGGAAGTTTCAAGGGAAAGATTTAGGAGACTTTTTAAGTTTCGGAGATGAGTTTTTTTCTGTTCCAGACATCCTTGTCGGAATAACAATTGAAACGAAACCTTGTGATGAGTTTGTTAAAAACTCTGGTTGCAGTCAAGTTAGTCCCTCGTTGACTTGGGGTAGTAGACTTGTAAGAAGAGAGCCAACCACCCAATATAGTGGCTAGAAAGCTTGGTTGGCTGCGAGGGATGGAGTCAACACCCTCTTCTTGACCTTCACTTGCCTTCTTTTTCTTGGTTTCGGGTGTGGTTGAGAACCTGATTGGTCCACAAAATATGTATTACTAATGAAAGGCTATAAACATTTTAACACAAATGCAAAAGAAACAAAATTCTTACAGTTTGAGCTGTTTAAAAGAAGAAAGACGAGGTGTCTTGCTCTTGTGCTTCACCATCAACATGCAGTAGTTTGAGATATGACGGATGAATCGAAGCTGAACGATAGCAGATCAAATCCATTAGAGCAGCACAATCTACATGCGCCTGGTTAGAGAATCTACCTAGCTACCTTATTGCATACAACATCACATGTAAAGATGAAACAATATAATCATAAGCATAGACTCATCGATGCATTGCAGAGAAGTTTGCAGTTTACAACATCACAGAAGAAAAGAAGAGACAACAAACCTGATCTCCGTCTTTAATGCCGAATTCAGTAAGGTACACAGCCTCGTTAATCAATCTTTGATCTTCGTAGGATAAGCAGAACTGTCCCCAAACATGAGGCCTTCATCCAAATGATAAGAGTAGGATCAATAAGAATCGTTTTAGCAATTACTTATTCTCATAGAGAAACAAACTCAGAATCCTTAAAAATAAAGAATCAGAATTGTACCACGAGATCTTGCCAGGGCCTGAGATAGGTAAGTGAGAAAACGCAGTTTCTACAGCCATTTTGAGCTCCCCAACTGTGGCTGTCTTCGACACTTGAATACCTATAAATCGAAATTACGCTTAAAACCCTTCTAAACCACCAAATTCAAAATTCTCGCGGCAACATCAAACAAATCAACACAGGAAAACCTAGAAATCAGTGTAAAATAAAATAAAAAAGCAAGAGATTGAGTATGGTACCAAAGGAAGAACCATCAAGCTTAAGAACAGTGAGTTTGATAGGCTCCTCAGGCATCTGATTGTAATTGAAACTCCTCCGACGCGGGAGTCCATCGATTAACCGGAGTGGCGAGAGAGACGCAGCAAGAGAGCGTCGTGGAACATCCATATATTATTAGGAGAATTGATTTTCCAGACTAAGATAACTAATTCCAAGTTGTCGGAGAAATCAGAACTGGTGCTGAGTCCGAGTGGAAGATTGATACCATGGGAAGAAGATGAGGAAGGAGCATAGATACTTTGAAGGGAATCATGGTTAAGGGATCTCTGCTTTTTCCACACACCTTTTTACTTGCCGGCGATAATGTTTTGCTTTTGAAAATAAATAAATATGATATATTGTATGAATATGAAAACTATAACAAGAAGCACCCATGGCCTAATGGATAAGGCGCTTGACTTCTAATCAAGCGATTGTGGGTTCGAGTCCCACTGGGTGTGTTTGTTTTTTTTAAAACTTTGCAATTTTTTTTGCTTTGACCAAACTCTTATGCTTGTTTACCGTTAATTTAGAGCTCCAACAAAATCCTTGTACCCTTCATAAATATCATCGTTATAAACCCAAGAAAACCACTAGCACACCGTAACACTGATGAAATAACTTTAAAAGTTTAAACTACCCCAACAAAAGTTAGATTCCGTGAAAGGTGAGTCACCCTTCATTAAAATGTCTATACAAAGTAACAAGCAGTAGTATAATATGACTATAAGATTAAATAATCGTAAAACAAAAATCAGTTTCTCCAAAATCCAATTATCTTTTGCTTTCTAGAAAACTGAAGAATACAAGTTCAAAAGATTAGGCCTGATTTATTACTACTCTATCTCTACTTGAACATTACTGGTCTACAACTTCTCCTTGATCTAATGCTTTCTTTTTTTCATCGATCCCTTATGATCTCTAGGCCCCTTCTTTGTTTTCGAGTTGTTACCTCCCTATGATCTTATAATATGCATATAATCCAGAGCCGAAGAAACCAAGAAGCTGTCCAATCACATTCATCTGCGTGAATGAACCAAAACAATACTGAGATGTAAGCAAATATAGATGGCAATTTTAGGTTCAATAGACTAAATGAGATGTCGACAATAATTACCAGGTCAAATGGAAGTCCACCAAAGAGCATCCAGCCAAATCCAACCGTAAAGAGATCCTGCAACGATGATAATATTTAAAATTAGTTTCACATTATATTGTGTACAAGGAAGATATTATAAAGTGAAACCAACCTTCATATTGCCACAAATTGTCTGCGTGAGAGCCGAGTTGAGAGTGGTGTTAAGAAAAATACTGTAGTTTAAGAAGAAAGCTAGCACGCAAGAGCAAAATAACACAGCCTGGTGAAACAATAACAGGAAAAGAGATTATAAGTCTGGCGAACACAAAGTGGACAGATAATAAGGAAAAAGAGTGATTGACGGTACAATGAAACCGGGGGATAAGATGTGAGGAAAGTTAATCGTCTTCTCCAAGTCACCACAAACAAATGTCCAAATCATCAATATAGGTCCGCATATAATTCCTGTCATTGAAAATCTCACAAATTAAAAGAGAGTCTTGAGAGTTTAGGTAAATTTTGTTATCTGTTTAGATTACCATTGCACCACATAAGGCCAAAGCTATTCAAGCCACTTGTTTTCCCTGGGGAACCAGAAATTAGACTTGAGTAAGAGGGAATTCAAAATGGCAGGAGGGAATGTGATAAAACAATTTAAGCAGAAAGGGGGGTGACAAGTAATACCAGTGCGGGCAATGGTTGCAAGATATACTGCTGTTGCTATGTTGGCTACGAAAACAATACCATATCCATAAAAGTCAAATGACAAGTCCCTAGCTCCAGCAAAAAGTGCGCCAAGCAAGATAACGCCAACACTGACATGAATCTTACAAGAGTTAAGTTGTGCATATAAGAATCAAGGAGCATGATTCTCGTTTTAGAGGTAACAACATGTACTTTTTTATGGGACAACTTAAAGCATCATATCATGTAAAATGTATCAGCTGGATAAAGACAACACATAAGCCTAAGGGGCATCTAACATACAGCAGAAACATAGAAACTACAGCATGAAAAAAAAATGTTATTCACCTTCCAATGATAGACCGCGTATATCTCTGACCTGTGAGCATGTACTCAATCACCATAGTAAATGCCACCGTAGTACGCCTAAGCGTGGTATACATGGGAACATTTACCCCTCTAACAGATGCCATAGAGGCTAGCTTTCAGGACATACACATTGAACAAATTTGTGATCAGTCACTACTTGGAAAATCTAAAAAAAAAGGCAAAATTATAGCCAAGATGTTTCAGTAAAAATGGTTACCATGTACATAAGATAAGATATTGCTAGAGGAAGGGTATGAAGCAATGTCTTAAATGGCACCAAAGTAGAGGCATTATCAGAATTAGAAAAAGAATCAGCAGCTGTAAAAGAGATGATCTTCCTTCGCCTCAAGGCATATAGAAACAAGCTAGATGAAATCATCTGTGGAAAACAAAAGTATCAAAAGCGAAATCAGATATCGTGAAATAGATTAAAATTGAAATTTTCAAAAGAGAATCTTTGTACTAAACCTGAAATAGTGTGATAACATTAACACAGGGGAAATCATATGAAGAGAGAGCTGCTTTATTGAACAGCACAAGCATAACTGCGAATTAACAACAAACAACAAACGTCAATGCCAATAATTAAATTTCTGATTAAAACATACAATCAATTGCGAATGTATCTTCTCCTTTATCACGAAACTACAGATTCCAACGACGGATTTAAAAATTCGAATCCGATAAGTCCGCAAACTGGACCCTACTCCAAACCACGTAGTAGGATGAAAAAAGTGAGAATGGAGGAAATTACCAGCACAAGCCATGTAAGAAAGAGCAGCGTAAGCGCCACGTTTGGTCATGGCGGATCCTTTGAAAAGCCGGTCGTCGACACCTTTACCGTCGATATCATTATCATCGGCGAGAGGAGGATCGGAAACGGGAAGAACAGGGTTATTTCTCATCGAATTCATCGTCGAGAGAGGTAGTCTCTCTCCACGCTCTTCGTCTTCTTCTTCGTTCGCCGTCTCCGGAGAAATTTGCGTCACCGAAAAGAATGATACTGACCGTAGAAGACACGGGAAATTTGACTTAACAACAACACCTCTGCTTTTTTTGCAATCATTATCAAAGTGGGAATATCACGTGTTTCTCTATTTTTGATTCAAGGCCCAATTATTATTAAGCCCATTTCAAACTGTGAGCCTAGCCTGATTAGATTCCTACTTTGGCACTTTGTTCTATTTCTGTTCAGTTAACATTATGGATTATATTGAATTAAAATATTTGTCAGGATTTTGTTTTTAATCAGTTTTGATATGGTTTTGGTAAATTGTAAAAAAAAAAATGATTTTTTGCTAAAATTATTGAAATCTTACCTAAAATCATGAGATTTTGATTTTATATATTTTTAACTAAAAAATTCTAGTAAAGTTTAAAAATTGCAAATAAAATTATGATTTGTTGCTAAAATTATTTGAAATCTTACCTAACATCATGAGATTTGATTTTTTATATTTTTAACTTAAAAAATCTAGTAAATCACTTAAATTCACTATTTAAATTTTTTCAATAAAAATATATTTAATTGTACATTTTCAAATTACTAATTCAATAACACTAAATTTCATAAGATATTTTAATATTTATATTTTATAACATAAGATTTTTCATTTTAATACCAAATAACTCTAAATCATTAATTAAATACATCCCATATTTAGCAGTTAACATTCAATGTTTTTAATATTTTTCTAAAAGTTTTTTCTATAACATTGCAGTTTGTTTGACCGTAATTCATAATAAAAACTAAATAAACAAAAAATAAACAATAATTTTTATATAATTAAGAATTTGAGGGATTAGAACCGCAAAGCTGAGAATGATACTTAAGATTTGTAACGGCCAAATATGATTACAATCATATTAAAATGACTAACAATTACATTGACTTAGTTACACGGTGAATATATATCCACCGAATCACTATCATTCATGAGAGAATATTATTTTATAAATAAATAAAAATGACACTTTTTAGTGTTTTGTTTTATTATATTCAATTAAGATTCAATATATATCAAATTTTATTATTTTGGAAGGTTTAAATTTGAATGAGTTTGATATAATTTTTATAAATTTTGGTGAATCATAAAATTTTGTTATAATTTGTTAACAAAACTTTCTGAAATCATGAAAAACAAATGAGAGAATATTATTTTTTCAAATTTGTTCATTGTCGATCATTTTATAATATATAAAGAGCTCTTTGGAAACAATTGTCTTTTTCAAATTATGCTAAAGAACTTACTAGTTTCTCTTCTACATTATGTAGATTTGCATCACTATGATGAGAATGTGATTTTTTCCTGTTTTTGTTCCGTTAATTTTTTATTTTTTTTATAGATCGATTTCTATCTCTACAGTTATTGATGAATTATTTTTAACATAATTTGGAAGAAAAAAATTACAATAGTTTCCAACAAAATCTCTCTATATGCTGAAAAAATATTGACATTGAAAATTTTTAGAAAAAATACTATTTTCTCAATTTTTTCATGATTTCAGAGTATAGTGTTGTAGAAACTGAAAAACAACACTTTTTATCGATCATATATATTTTTCTTTTTTTTTAAGAGGTTCTCATACATTCATACATTAATCTCTTGATCTATAGATCCCACCTATTTCCTTCGGTTTTAAAATTAAGTTCATTTACATAAACACATAAAAATGTTCAAGATAGATATTTTGTTTGATTATATAAAGCAATGTTCGAGATGAATTGTAAAAGAAACAACTTAAATCACAAATTTAAGGACCGACTAAAATATCATATAGAACGAGTTACTATTTTGGATCAAGAAACTTGAATGCATGATGGATGAATAGAGCAAGGCAGGTTTGTGGTACGATTCGTAAAACACTAGTTGAGGAGACATAGAAGAAACATGATAAGACTTTGTTATTTACAATTTGATAGAGACAAGCCAGTAATTCAAAGCTGTCACAAAAACACTCAAACTCTTTTCTCACCTTTTTTTGAGTTTAAAGAGAGGCTCATTCTCTTCCCCTTTCCTAACACTTATTTGTCCCCACAAACAAACAGTTTCTATCCTTTCCCTTTACCTCCCACGTGCATCTTTGAATTTTCTAGTGGATTAGGTTACTTGTCGGTAAATCGCTGACTCACTATTTTTATTATTTTGTATCCTCTAGTTGGGAGATCCCAAGCTGAAGAACATACTAATTTGTGCATAGAAGTAGTTTTATCATTTAACACATCTATAATGGAAAAACAAATTAAACCAGAGCTAAAACTATTATTAGAATGGGCACACAAATTAAACCAAAATTTGATGGTATCGATAAAGACTAGTTTCTACTCTTTTTAATTGGTTGAAAAAAGAGAGTATAAATGTCTTTATTGTTTGGGAAATTTTGTTACTTTTGAAAATAACAACAAAACCAGATCGATCCCACGAGGTAGGCTAAGTGTAAAGTGGTTCCCACAAGAGCCATATGGTCCTTCAACTTTTAAAGCCCATTACTTCAGTGGTCGACCCGACATTACGGCACGAGTAGTCACGCACGCACGACTCCCTTCACGTGACATTCACGTTGATATTTCCCCCTCTACTCTCATCTGCTTGGTTGATCTAAAAAACATGGACAGACCAACCAAAGTCCATATTAAATATATATGATATAGACTTCATATTCAAGAGTCACTTTCGTAATCCAAATTCATATCTTTCTAAAATATTTCTTAAAAAGGTTGTGGGTTAAGTTTTAATATTGGGTTAAGCATAGCATATATTTTTGTAGGGATGGTCTAATAAATTTGGAGATCATGTTTCAATAATAAATTTTGGCCTTTATTATGTATAAATTTATTTTATTTTAATTTTTTTAAACTTTAATATTTTTTATTTAAGATCTAAAATTAATTTAAAATTTTTGGGTCCGAACATTTGCTCTATTCGCGTTACCTCAAAACTGTCCCTATATTCTTGTACCAACAGTGTTCATTCTTAAATGGATAAAAGCATATGTCAATGTCAAGCATACAACTGAAACATAATCATACAATTTTATTTTATTTGGTCAAAGAATATAATATAATCATACAATATTAGAGTAAAACAACAATTCAAAATTTGAAACAAAAACACACTGTTTAACCCTTATTTTACCGTATATTTGTAGTACTTATGGTTTTTTTGTTCATAAACGAATTCGGTATGACCAATAAAATAAATACTGTGTACTCAGACAAAAACAAACTCGCGTATAGACAGACTCTAAATAGCCCTTATTCATTTGTTGCAAAAATTTGCTACTGAAGTCAAAGTTTGTATAGTGAATCAAGCTATAAATGTCTAGTGATGGTTGTCTCTTAAAAGGTTAACAAATTTGTGACGAGCTGAAAAAAAACAGAGTTTGCTACTCACAGTAATATTGGATAAATTAATTCTTAAATTCCATTTTTTCCGTGCGAAACCAAATTTTCTATTAGAATCATAGAATGTAAACAAAAATATGGAACGTTGTCCGTTCCAACATTAACCAAACTTGTCTATTAATATTCATGTTGGTTTTATGTTGGATGTCTAAATTCGTTGAATCATGTGTCCCTTGACGATATGCCTCTTCTTATTTCTTAGTATAGATGCGCACTTTATCATTTTTCTAGTACTTTCTTTGATTTTTAATGAGTGTGTATGTTGATTGGCATATTGCGACAAATGTGAATTAAATACGCCGATAGCAAGTTAGCAACAAATTGGTCGTAAATCTTGGTGTATTATGATATTAAATTTGCAAAAAAGAAAAAAAACAGCCAACTTTTCATTATTTTTGTTTACAAAATCCACATATAATGAATGTTGTAGTAATTTTCATTACATTTTCAGCCATGTTTTTTTAATAATCTAAACCACTACATCCGTAGAGTATTTTATTTTATTTTTGGTGGGTGAAATAGTTATTATCTAGTAAGTTAAATTTATAACATTATAAACGCATTAACAAAAAGTAAATTTATATCATTAACGTTTTGTAATAATTTTTGTAATAATGTTGCATGCCGCCATGTTATATAATCTAAATTTTAAAGTGTGTGAGAACTTGTTATTTACTATCTAGTGTAGAAGATAAGATAGATGTCTGATATAAAAGATAATATTTATAAAATATTAAAATGAATTTAAATTAGAAAAACATAAGAATTTTGATAAAATAATGTAAAAATATGTTCGCATCAATGTTGGGATATTGGCCGACCCGAACTTAATCAATGTCGGAAGTCATTACTTCTCTCCCAAAAGACTTTTTTTTCCCTTCGGAGAAATGGGAACTTCCTCACTAGACACTACCTTTCGCTTAACGTGAAAGCCATATTATAGAAAGAAGCAAAAATCAAGATTCAAAACTATTTAGCATCCGGCCTCTTTTTGGTATCGATAATCGATTTAATGTTGTTTTCTAAACTATATTATTTCGTACATCATAGTTGCGAATACATAAAAAAAAATTGTCACGATTGTTATTTGTTAGTATACTTAATTAATACTCTCTATAGTTGACAAACAAAAGTTCTCTATAATTTATTATCTAAACCCAAACATTTAGTTTAACAAGTGAAACGTTATGTCAATCATGTTGTTGAATTCATAATATTCTTTCTGAATATATATGTATTGGTCCAAGAAATTCTATGAACTAAAGTTCAGGATTCAACGACCAAAAATATTAATATTCTTAACATATAATTGATTACTTGTTTATCCTATACAGTGTCGTGTTGGTTAAGATACTATATAGAGACATAAATATATATTTGTGTGAGTTACTTATATATATATATATATATATATATATATGTATATTTATGACAAAGCCATGTATCCC
Organism: Cardamine flexuosa; assembly: GCA_963555745.1. Classification (NCBI taxonomy): domain Eukaryota; kingdom Viridiplantae; phylum Streptophyta; class Magnoliopsida; order Brassicales; family Brassicaceae; genus Cardamine; species Cardamine flexuosa. The sequence continues at coordinate 3,084,238 of OY743215.1, read as the reverse complement.
TCCTTGACTTTTGTCCCCTTTCCTTTTACTATAAGTAGGGAATACTCATGATCCTCTTATTAAGCATCAACCTACACAGCCAGCTTTTCCAGAGCCAATAAAAAAAACAACAGAACATAAACTTTTACTTTTCATCAAAGACGAAGCTTCATTCAAAATGGAGTTGGATCTTGGTCTTTCTCTTTCGCCTCAAACTAATTCTTCAAAGTTAGGGGTTGCCTTTGACCTCAATAATCATTGCGAGATCGAAGGAGTTTCGTCTTGTTTTGATACCAAAAAGCTGCGTTTCGAAGCGAGTTTTGGGTTGGAGAATATAGAAGAAGATTGTTACGTGCCAAAACAGCGTTTGTTTGCTTTGAATGGCCAGCCAAACGAAGAAGATGAAGATCCTTTGGAATCCGACTCGTCTACTGTTGACGAGTGAGTAAAACTAACTATGTATCGGAAAATAATTAGGTTAATATAAATAACTGCCAAATAATTAGACAAATACTCGATGGCTTGTTCCTTTTTTTTGTCATATAATTCGGGTAATATAGGTATATCTAGCATTATATTTTATTTAGGTATGTCGTAGTTAATCTTAATGGGGAGGCATAAGTAACATATAATTAATTTTGATATATAGTGAGGAGGAAAATAGCCAAGTCGTGGGATGGCCACCAGTAAAATCATGTATGATAAAGTATCGTAATTATCATCATCGTCATAGTCGTAATCATCATCATTACCCATATCATCATCATGGTAGGAGGATCACGGGGATGAACAACAACAACAACAACATATCTAATCCAAGGGCTACAAATATTGGATCACCATCGTCATCATCATCCACAACATCATCGAGATCATCAATGTATGTTAAGGTTAAGATGGATGGTGTGGCAATAGCAAGAAAGGTGGACATCAAGCTTTTCAACTCTTACGAGTCCCTCACTAACTCCTTGATCAACATGTTTACCCAATGTAAGTTTGCTATAAACAATTGAAAACAGAAAATAACTTGTCAAGATTAATCTTCTAACTAGTGAATATAATTTTGGTTAATCAGACGAAGGCTGTGATAAAGAAGATACAAACTATAGATTCATCTTCCAAGGGAAAGAGGGTGACTGGCTACTACAAGAAGATGTTCCATGGAAGTATGTTTAATTTCTTCTTTATATAATGTTGTTGTTGCAAATGAACATGTTCGGAGATGGGTGACTAATATAGTAATAGTTATATTCTTTGTTTTGGTTTTGTAGGCTTTTTGCAGAATCTGTTCATCGAATATCAATAATGAGAGATAGCCCGTGTGCGTATACAAGACGTTTGTTTTAAAGATAAAGTTATATTCTATAACCGAGTATTGTTTATTTTGTAATTAATGTCTAGTTGTCTACCAGATCAATTTCCACTCGATTTCCCTCTCTCCTATAATTATCCTAGGATTCAATTCATTGGTGTGCAAGTTTTTGTTATCAGGCCAATCATCGCTAAACAATGGACCAATATGCTACAAATTTTCAAAAAGCCTATAAAAAATCACGAACTCTCAGTGACTCATAACGGAAGTGATTTGATATGTTTTTTTAGGGACTTGTTTGATTGAGAGACCAGAAAGAAAAGAAAAAACATAAGAATGTGATGGTTGCTAGTTTTCTGCTTTATGTAGTTGAATCGGATCTGAAACTATTTAATATTGAGCTCAGTATGATCCAAGAATGACATAAGAATCGATATGGAAGATGATAAAATTGGTGTGATACTGATGTCTGATTAGATTTACTTCCAAATTTACACGAACCGGAAAAAAAAGAATCTTAACTTTACATTTTGGGTTGATCATAATTGATTTCGAGAGCAGCGAGTCAAATTGAATAGATTTGATTGATAGGTGGTCCAACCGCTTATCCGTAGTTATTCGCAATTTAAGAAAATATTAATTTTTAAAAGGTGTAAATTGAGTTATTCTTAAAACTTGTAAATTAATTTGAAATATTAACCAATGAATATTTTTAGTTAAATATAAAAAAGTTAGATTATAGTTAAAATAACTTTTAATAATAATCTTAATCTGGACAAGAACGAATAAACAAGAGACTAAAAAAAAAACATCTTCACGGAGACACAAATACATTCAGTGTTCAGACTATGAGAGTCTCGGACACACGGCTCCCGTCAATCTCGGTTACAAAAACATCGCATCTCCTTAACTCTACAGATCGACGGCTGTAATCACTCCACGTCACCATGGACTTAAACTCTCCTCTTAAATTCTGTCTCTCTGAAGCCACTTCATTTTGACTCGGTTCGACGAATCTGACACCCCATCTTCCAGAGTCGTCTTTCAGATCTTCTTTTTATAGATCTCAGATCCCGATTCCGCCTCTTCCGTCGCCGGCGAATTACATCGTTTTCTCCTTCCACCTCCCAAACCACCAATCTCTCCCCCCTCCCCCCTCCCCCCGAAGATCTAGCAAATCGGTATGTTTTTCCATCACGAAAATTGAACATTTCAATTTGCGAAATGATATTATTCATTAATTAAACTCGAATTCCCATTAATTTCTCAACCAATTTACACTTTTTTTTTGTTTGTTCGGAGGTTTTTGAAGATTTCTCAAATCCGAAATCCCTAAGTAATAGTTGAAAATCATGGCGTTGAGCATACGCAAAGCGATCGGTGTTGTTAAGGATCAGACAAGCATCGGCATAGCTAAGGTAGCTAGCAACATGGCTCCAGATCTGGAAGTTGCGATCGTCAAAGCTACAAGTCACGACGACGACCAATCTAGCGACAAGTATATCCGTGAGATCCTTAGCCTTACTTCACTCTCCCGTGGCTATGTCCACGCCTGCGTCACCTCCGTCTCACGCCGTCTCGGGAAGACTCGTGACTGGATCGTTGCTCTCAAAGCCTTAATGCTCGTCCACCGTCTTCTCAACGAAGGTGATCCATTGTTTCAGGAAGAGATCCTCTACGCTACACGACGAGGTACGAGGATTCTTAACATGTCTGATTTTCGTGACGAGGCTCATTCTAGCTCATGGGATCACTCTGCTTTCGTTAGAACGTATGCTAGTTACTTGGATCAGAGGCTTGAATTGGCTCTTTTCGAGAGAAAGGGAAGAAACGGTGGTGGTGGTAGTAGTAGTAGTCATCAAAGCAATGTTGATGATGGATATGGTCGGTCTAGAGATGATTTCCGATCTCCGCCTTCGAGAACTTATGATTACGAGAGTGGTAATGGTTTTGGTGTGCCTAAGAGGTCTCGTTCTTTTGGAGATATGAGTGAGATTGGAGGAGGAAGAGACGAGAAGAAAACTGTTACTCCTTTAAGAGAGATGACTCCCGAGAGGATTTTCGGAAAGATGAGTCATTTGCAGAGGTTGCTTGATCGGTTTTTATCTTGCCGACCGACCGGTTTAGCCAAGAACAGCCGGATGATTTTGATTGCAATGTATCCGGTAGTCAAAGAAAGTTTTAGGCTTTACGCTGATATCTGCGAGGTCTTAGCTGTTCTTCTCGATAAGTTTTTCGATATGGAGTATACAGATTGCGTCAAGGCCTTTGATGCTTATGGTAGCTCGGCTAAACAGATCGATGAGCTCATTGCGTTTTACCATTGGTGTAAGGATACAGGCGTGGCGAGATCTTCTGAGTACCCTGAGGTTCAGAGGATTACGAGCAAGCTGTTGGAGACGCTGGAAGAGTTTGTTAGAGATAGAGCCAAGAGAGCTAAAAGTCCTGAGCGGAAAGAGATAGAAGCTCCTCCTCCTCCTGCTCCTGTGGAAGAGCCAGTTGTTGATATGAATGAGATCAAAGCACTTCCTCCTCCAGAGGATTATACTCCTCCACCTCCACCTGTACCAGAGCCTAAACCGCAGCAACCGCAAGTAACCGATGATTTAGTTAACCTGAGAGAAGATAATGTCACTGGTGATGACCAAGGGAACAAGTTTGCTCTCGCGCTTTTTGCTGGTCCTCCCAGTGGTAACGGAAAATGGGAAGCTTTCCCTTCTGATAACGGTGTGACATCAGCTTGGCAGAATCCAGCAGCAGAGCCAGGGAAGGCGGATTGGGAACTAGCATTGGTCGAGACAGCTAGTAATCTTGAGCATCAGAAAGCTGCAATGGGTGGTGGTTTAGACCCGTTGTTACTCAACGGGATGTACGATCAAGGAGCAGTTAGACAACACGTGAGCACCTCGGAGTTAACTGGTGGAAGTTCAAGCAGTGTAGCGTTGCCTTTACCGGGGAAAATCAACAGCCATATACTAGCACTCCCTGCACCCGGTGGAACGGTTCAGAAAGTGAACCAAGACCCGTTTGCAGCTTCTCTGACCATTCCACCTCCATCGTATGTGCAAATGGCTGAGATGGACAAGAAGCAACATTTATTGACTCAGGAGCAGCAACTATGGCAGCAATATCAGCAAGAAGGAATGAGAGGTCAAGCTAGTTTGGCTAAGATGAGTCATCCCCCAAACTCAATGCCTTATGGGATGCCTCCGGTTAACGGGATGGGACCGCCACCGATGGGGTATTACTACAACAACCCTTACTGATTTCATTCATTTTGTTTTTTTTTTTTTTTACATATATTTTTAGACCAATGTAGATGATATATCTCGTATTTCTTGTGTTATAATGCGATTTCTTCTTGTATTTTTTTCCTCATTTTGTGTCCTATTGAACTTGTGAGCCTTTGCCTCTCTATTCGGAGTTATGATTAATAATGAATTTAAACATTTGTTGTTTCCTTGTATTTCGTTCTACATCTTAGCGTGGTTAGGTTTGGTTTTAGTTAGATGAAGCTAGCGATTTGGTAAAAATAGCTATCAGGTGATCTAACATATTTGTCGCTTGCTGATTAAAAACTACATATAAGCTTTTATTAATTTATTTTTCATATTACTTTGGGGATCAAAGAGTTCTGTAATCAACATTTTCTATATAAATTTGATTACAATTGTGTGCATACTGCATAGGATACCATTGTTGGATTGGACTTTACTGATTATATAATGGATGAATACTCGAGATTTGTGTTAGACGTGTACCAAAATTCAACAAAGCAAAAAGGTAGCAGTTGTAATTGGTTATGTACTTCCAAATATTGAGTTGTTGACAATTGCCATTGGCAGCATCCTCAGATCCAACTCATCAATAATAACCGTATGTTACATCTTTATGATTTTTGCGAGGATAATGGTCATGGAGCTTGAAATTTGCAGTTTTTATAAAATAAAAAAATTACTCGTTCATATCACTTGGTCCCCAGAGACTTGAAAATCCAAACTATTTGATACCAACAGGCGTACAAATTGCATAGTGTATAGTATAATTATTTTTGCCAAAAACAACTGTCAACTGATATCTATTTTCTTCACGAAAGAAACAAGATATATTGATGAAAAAAGTCGAAATTTGACATATTTTGATTATCACGAGTGATCCATGACAAATACACAAGATTTTTAATCTCTTACAAATGCATCTATAAACTATAAAGTACTTTAAATCATAGAGAGTTTTGCATGATATGATGTTTTTACCTAGGGGTACAATCTAACATTTTCTCCCTTGTGTAATCTATCTAGTAGTAAAACAATAAGTCTAGAATAGTGCTCGAAATTTGTTGTTGCTTTGTCTTGGTTCAGTTCTGTTTCAATAGGCTGAAGGGAACACGCCATAACTTCATTAATGCTAACTCCAGTCTCTACAAAACAGAGGAAGGCAATGAAGAACATGTACCTTTATTTTTGGTAAAATCTCTAGAACTCAAGGTTAAATTAGTGAATGACTAAATCTTTAGTTGAGAAGATGCATTCAAGATCATAACTCATCACGTGTATATGTGCTCACTTTATTTCTGTTGCATTAGTGAGTGATTGTGAGGAACTGAGGTGAATGAGATGAACTGGTTTGGTAATCTTTAGTGATGTCTCAACAATGAAAACTAAAACACCAATATAACATAACTTTAGCGAAAAAGAAAGTAGGTAGTATATACAATAACGGATTAGCAAGTTATTCTTTAACTCTCTATCACGCGATTCAGGGCTTGTAATTAACTGATAAGCAATTTATTCTTTAATTTTCCAGTAAGTTTTACATATTTTTCTTTGGGAAAGTAAAAGAGAAAAATAAAAGCACGAGGCAAGACAACGATGATTGTGGGTGTGTGTTCTTTAAGCGACAACCAAACTCGAGTGTTGACGAATCCAAGCCCCATCTTCCGCTAACTTGGACCCCATTTTCGATCTTTACATAAATAATCAATGTTAGTACTTATTAGATTAAAATAATAACTTGATACTGTATATTTTATCCATTTTATTCTCCTAGTTTCTATCTATATCTACATTAACGCAGTGTAAAGTCAAAACAACTCGGTGTAAAGTCAAAACACACAGCATCTATAACATCACTTTTATTGTCCATTTCAATTGTCAACTATACTATACTTTCTTACACCTAACTGTAAGGTCCAGTGTATAGCGATTAGCTAAATGCCTAACTCCATTTTGCTGTTATAGGATAATATTTGATTTGGACGACTGTACTTACTCACGATAATGATAGACTGGGTTTTTGTTTTTCCCAGCTATCCCATTAAATTACAATTATTTTGTCCCCAAAAAAGAAAAAGAAAAAAACACTAAATTTACAACACTGCCATCATTGGAGAAACCATTCACAGACCCCCAGCCGAGTCATTGAACAAGACACTTCTAGCCATATCCAACAACGGCTCAAGAGCCACAGGAGAAAACTTCCTAGCGAACAGAAACGGATCATTCCTCTCAACCACAGACCAATATGAACCGTTGATTCCATCCTCACCATATCTCGGTCGAGTCTTTCTAAGCCGTAGGATCAGCTCAGGCACGACCTCCTCTGGCTCGTACATCCGCGGGTGACCTCCATCGTTGATGGTCCAGTCCACGTGAGTAAGCGTCGCAGGGACACACCCACGCGGGTCCCTCATATTAAGAAGGGTAGGAAAGTAATTTTCTTCAGGGTAACACGTGTCTTCCCGCACGCACGTCTTGTTAAACTTCTCCCAGATACGTCGATCACGCGCCACCACACGCGCATGCCTCCGTTTCAACACCCAAAACTGAGACCCAATCCGAAACTCCTCCAGCCTCACCTCCGGTAACATCGCGTATTCCCCACGCGCAGCCCATCTATCGAACTGCCACGGCTCGTCTTTGAGTATCTCGATGAAGCTCTTACGAGACGAGACGAGCGTCTTGTACGTGAAGTCAAAGGACCGAATTGGAACGCACGAAGGTGAGATTAGGGCAAACATGTAATTTAACGGATCGTCTAGAAGCGCGTGCGATATTAACCGACGCGCCGCCGCCGCGAGTGTTGGTGTGTATCTTATCGAGGGTTTCGAGTGAATTACACGGTTCGCGAAAACGCCGGAGAACGGCGGATCGTAATCTCGGGTCGGATCCGCGTGAACGTAGACATTGTAGAGATCCTTGGAGCTTCCATGGAAGAACATCTCCCATAGCGGCGCAAACGGAAGAGACGACGTCGTTATATACATAAAAGCCAATTTCCGGGTCGATCCAGGAGGCTGATTCGGGTTAACCCGAGAAGCTAATCGGAGAAGCGACGCGTCGTCTTTGGGAATCCTAACCGCCGGAGAAGAAGCTTCCGGGACATTTCGAGAGTAAAGAGAGAAAACGGATAGAGAACGGAAACCAAATTCCGGCGAGACAACGCCGGTGAGTTCTCTCTGGACTGTGAAGATGACGGCTACGGGAAGACAAAGGAATAAAGCGCAGAAGATAGGAAACAAAGTCGGAGATAGCATCTCTCACTCAGTCGCCGGAGGATTGGAAATCAGTGACTGCTTTTGCTTTTTAGAGAGAGAAATAAAATGTTGGATATTATTTATCAACGACATTCGGGTTTCTAGAGTGAGAGAGTGGGATTTGGTGCAACTTGTATCATACATTAGGAGATTATATTTTTTTAATTTTGAGTACTAATTATAGAAATAGTATTCAATTCAATGGCATTTCGTATTTGGAATTTACAACATTTATAAACAAAATATTGTTTTTCTCGAGTTGTCATTTACTATGGCATAACGTTCTTCTAATTTCTTTCTTGTTGACTGACTACTAATAATTCTCCTAATTTATGCAAAGATATAGTGTATGATTTAATTTTAAAAAATGATTTCTTGTGATTGTTGTCAGTTTGTGAGAATCGACTAGATCATAGGCCGCACAAAGTGATTGCATACGAATTTATTCGTTGATTAATGTTAAAGTAAACGATAAAGGAGTCATAAATATTCGATTTATGGGCAGGTCTTTAGTGTTACACGTGGGAAGATGAAAACCGTTGGATGTTAGTAATCTAATGACATCACGTGGCTGCGTGAATTTTCGTAATCGATCCGTTTTAGGAAACGTTTTTGTCTCCAAGGCTACAGTTTTGCTGGATACGAGTTTACCGTATGGTGTGTCCACGTGGCCGGCATGCATTACTTGGGCCTTATAATCTGACTATTTGGGCCTTATAATCTGACTATTTGAGTTACGGATTTATGATGTGTCTACACTTTACATTTTCATAGCTTTATCTTATCTTTTTTTCTTAAAAATTATTATGTCAGCACATAGATTTTATTTATTTTGTCAATTCAGAAACTTTAGTTTTTGTCGTCATCGTGAATGTTTCAGTGTCAGAGAAAATCATAAGTGGTGCGAAATCAATTCTGAAGATGTATAAAAATACATCTTCAACCAAGCGATATTAAAGTAAAGCTTGTGAATTGTAGAAGTGTCTTTTTCTTTATTTTCTCATTAGATATTAGATATGCAATTAGAAAAAGGTTTGTACTTTGTAAACCGCCAAAATCTGAAAGTCGGTATGGGCCTTCCCTAGAAAATATTCATAATTAGAACACCCGTTAAAAGCTTTACCAAATAACAAATATCCGATGAGGCCATTTATACATGAATTATTTTGGGCTTAATTCAAATCGAGTTTGGACACGAATTAAAAAAATTTAGCTTTTTTTTTTTTTGGCTGAGTAAGTACGAATTAGAGCAGTATTTGAACTCAAGTATTGAATCATGAGTATTACCAAACTAGTCATATTATTGGCGGGAGAGATAGAATTTGTCCGAAAGATGGAATATTCCATCAATTTTTGTTTGAACTTACATAACGTGTTCACTTATTTATTTTAGATTGATTACATATATAATTTGGTGAATGCTCTTAGATTTATTATACTTTTATTGGACAGTAACCCTATAGAGTATAGACTATGGAGAGAGTAGGCCGGTCCATAAAACTATAATTTGTTGAAAAAATAAAGTTGGAGTAAACCGAACCGGACCAATAGACAAGAGTCACAGAAACTATCTCTCCCCCACACTCAAATTATTGAGAAGTGAAAACTGAGGGGAAGAAAGGAAAAAAGAAAACATATCTTTTTTTTATATAATTTTTCTCTCTCATAGAAGAAAGAAAGAAAGTGGTGGAAGATGCCGAGGCCAGGGCCAAGACCGTACGACTGTATCAGAAGAGCTTGGCATAGTGACAGACACCAACCCATGAGGGGTTTGCTCATCCAAGAGATTTTCAGGTCTTCTTCTTCTTTTTTTGTATCTATATGTGCATGTCTTTTTCTTTTTGGTTCTCTCTTCACCTCAACTTGTTCTTTTTTTTTTTGGGTAGGATTGTTTGTGAGATTCATAGCCAATCCACCAAGAAAAACACTGAATGGCAAGAGAAGCTCCCTGTTGTTGTCTTAAGAGCTGAAGAAATCATGTATTCCAAAGCCAATTCTGAGGTTTTTTTTCTAAACATTTCTCAATTTTAGGATTTGTTTTAAATCTAAGATACAAAAATATTGTTTTCCATCTTTTGCCCCTCTTTGAACAGTAGTGAGTCTTTCTGGTAACACTAGAGAGGAATATAGATTTGTAGCTAATGTGTTAATTTGGAAGATTAGGCTGAGTATATGGACATGAAGACACTTTTAGACCGTACAAATGACGCCATTAACACCATAATAAGACTTGATGAGACTACCGAAACTGGACAATTTCTTCAGCCTTGTATTGAAGGTACACTTTACTAATATATTCGAATTCTTTGGGATTACTAAACTCATCAGATCAATAAGCAAGTCTTTTGTTCTGTTATGTTTTGTAGCTGCATTGCATTTGGGGTGTACGCCAAGGAGAGCTTCAAGGAGCCAACGGAACGTAAACCCAAGATGTTACCTTAACCAAGACTCAACTAAGTTGGACAACATTTTGTCTCAAGTTTTCATGAAACAACCAAACAACTTTGCTCCAAAGAATCTTGCTGTAGCAGCACAAGAGAAGAAGGTTGAGAAATGCCCTGTTTCCAAGTACTCAACATATCCTTTATGCTATTCATTAAAGCCAATCAGTGAATCGTACAAGTCCAAGAACAGTAGACCAGCAAGTATCGTAGATGCAACAAATGGGATTGCCTTTGGTGGGTGTGAATGTGATCTGTCTCTGCGCTTAGGTCCTCTTGGATCTCCTTCTCAAAAACGGAGTAAGATCAGCAGCAACGACAAGAGCTGAAAAATCAGAGTCTTTTGTGTTAGAGAAATGTGTGTTTTTAAAAGTAGGTCTTTTAGTTCGTTTCTAGGTTTAGGTGTTTGTGAGGATGTAAATAGAGAGATATGAAGGATAGCAGCCAATGAAGTCTCTTCTTCTTCTTCCTTTCTCGTGCATCAAACTTGAAGATGTACTTCATCTAATCGAGCTAGTGTCCCAATCACTGTGGCTTGTGTTATGGGCTTTTCGGGTTACATCGAGCCCAACTTAGGCCCATTCAGATGCTTCTATCCTCAAATTGTATCCCAAGCAGAAGACAAACTAAAAGAAGAGTAATATTTTAGAGAGACGGTTCAAGAAAAGCTCAACTGGTAAAGTGGTCAAAGTGGGTTTATAGTTGGAATTCTAGAAGGTTTTCAGCGATATTTAGATTTTCATTATGTGCTGTTTCTATGAATGGTTTCATACTAATTCAGCTGTATTCTATCTTTTATATTCGAGTTTGAACCTAAGAAGAAAATCTTAGATACAAAAATGATCTCAACAACCGAATCCCTTGTATAATTTGAGTTAGACAAATGCATTTGCACATATTTTAACTTATAAGAAGGAAAGTTAGATATTTCCCTTATTATAAAACCATTAAACCGATTTCAATTTCAGAAGCATAATTTAACTAATTCCTTGACAACTTGGAAGACCTCGTAGTCTTTAAAGTTCACCACTTCACCTACTGCGAATTATTTTTATTTATCTCAAGACTTCTTTTTATCAGGCATTTTTCCAAGTAGTCCATTGTTGAAAATGGCAAAGTAGGGTTTAGAAAAGGCTAGGCTTTTTGTAATTTAATTTACTTATTTCTCACAAAAGTAGTTTTTCATTGGATATTTTCAGTAAAGTCTTTCTTTCTCATTGCCCAATCCTGTCCATTATTTTGTTATATATACAAGCACAAGAAACAAAATAATATAATTTGTCTTACCTAAAAGTTATATCTAAGTAGTTTACTTTATTAAATCGGGAACCAATTGACTCTCTACGTATTGGTTTGACACGAAAGGACCGGTCCTCCTTTATTTTAATTACTTATCTAACATTAACAATTCTTATTTTTCTTGGAATCAGGCGATCCATTATTGATCAATTAGGTTTTAAATTTGAATAATTTGTTTTTTTTAACGCAGAGAGTCAGAGAGAAATCCTAGTCATACGTTGACGGCTTCCACGTTCATGATGATATCAAAAAAGATTATTCGGATGATTGTGGTGGAAGAGACATGACGAACTATACCGATATATTAAGATAATATTAGATTATGGGCTTATGTTATTGTTAAGATATCCTTTATAAATAAGTATTTTATTTGTGTTAAAATGGTATATTAAGATAAGATTTTGCTGATTCTTGTAACCACACATGCTTACATACGTAATAAACTAATTATAGAGGCATTCATAAAACCATGTTGTATTATGATTTCATATGGAGATGTAACATGAAATAATTAACTACGTTGTTATTATTTATTTATCAACATATGAATTTTTTTATGATTTTGGTGAAATAAATAAATATTGTGGTTTGGAATTGGTTTTGTCATGCTTTTAGTTGTTAAGATCGAGCTCTAGTGCATTCAGGCGTACTCTTATTATTAGCTTCTAAACAAACCACATAAATATCTGGATTCATATTAAAATTGAAATGTTATTTTAAAAAGTAAGTAAATCTTCTTATAAAAAAAATCCAACATTTTCCATTGACTGCTAAATCTACTGTGCAGATCTTTAGGCCAGGTCTTTTCTTTTATTTTGTTGTGGAAAGGAAATAGAAAATGTGTATACTCAAATATTCTCTTTTAATAATTGTACTGGAGACAAATAAACTTTTTTTGATAAAGTAGTGTGAGTTCACATTTTTGTCTTTATTTCACGAATCCTAGATTTATCAAGGCCTCGGTCGCTTAAATTATGTTGATGTAACTTTTACAAACATTTGCATCAATTTATGATTTGAAACCTCAAGTTCTCTCATTTTGACAAAATTTTGAATTGTACTTCGAATTAATATGTGTACTTCGAAATGAAGCGTAATTATAATATGTGTACTTCGAATTGTACAATGTTTTAATTACTCTGCGAGATCTGTTGGTAGCCAATTACTCAATTAGCCACACGGTATTTAATATTTATTTTTTTACTCCATTTAAGTAATAGATCATGTTTGTAAAACAAATAAGTTCTAGAATGCATATATATCACACATGACATTGCCAAAGTAACTCCACATATACACTGAAATTCACTGAGACAAAATAATCCTATAATATCAAATATATAAGTAAAATGACTTATAACTGGAAGTCAAAAGATTTCTAGAAAATTTGGAGAGCATAGTTCTATAACAATTAACATAATTTGAGAATATATATATATATGTATATATATAACTATGTTTTCATATTTTTATCCAGAAAATCTAGTGGTCATACATAAATATATATGAGATATTGTATAAATAATGGAAGATGCATGTTTGAGGAAGTTGCATTTAAGGTTTAGGTACAGACCGCTTGTGCTGTCATTGTTTTAGGCCACGTCGAATTACTCTGTTCCGTTATTAACTTACTACTATATGGCGTTGCTGTTTGCTAATTTTGTAATTGTTGATTTATGGTAGCATTTTCATAATTTAATGCTTCTCATATTTTATATTAAATATATGGAACACACTTGGCGATTCGCCAACTAATTCCTGAATATTTTATACAATAGGGGGGATTTGGATGGGCGTAGATGATCGCTGGTCATTAAACTAAGTTAACGCCCAACTACATTTGCATTTGAGCAATTAATGTGAGTCATATTACTAATAATTTTTTCTTAAAACATAGCCCTTCAAAATAATATATTTTTATGTCCCTCGGAGGATCAGTCAATAGTCATCTGTGGATGCAAGAGTTGGATATTTCTCTACTCTTGCATTGCTAAAGCATAAGGATTATAAGAATGGTAACTAAAAAAAAAGGATAATTATTTTCGTATTGTTGACATAAAATAATTCAAATTCGGTATCCACCGAATGGATAAACACAGAAAAACAAAGACGTACAGTAATTTAGCACTTGTATTGAATGAATTACGTAGGCAGTTGAAAAAGGTTTGATTTCCTAAAACGATTTAGCCATATTAGTCAAAACCAAACACACACGTCTGTCGTGGAAACGGAGTAATTTGGTCCATTTCATCGACCAGGGGTATATTGGGAATTTTAGTATTAACCCCCTGGAAAAGTACACGGGATCCGTCTTCCCAAAATACCTTAACAATCAAACACCTATGACATTTTCACACTTCTCCACGTCCCTCTATTTTCTTTTCTAACCCAATTCTACTTAATTGTTATTTTATTTTACTTTTAAGTGCCCTAATCTTTAGAGTTTTTTTTTTTTTTTTTGGGTAAATGTTACTATCCTTTATAAAAATTTTTAAGGGAGAAGTTAGGTTAGGGAAATATTTTCCTTCTGTAAAGGTGAAGAAAATTATACCCAACAAAAAATGAAGGTGAAGGAAGTAGTATTATTGAATCGTCCGTCAAAGTAGATACAATAATCGACATTTTGACGTTTGCTGATTCCACCCCTTCGAGTCAAAAAAGAAGAAGTTTTATGCTACAATATTTCGTTTACAGGGGTCCTTCATTTAAAGCAGAGTAGATATACAGAGTAATGGTTTTCCACATGTTTCATTTATTATTATTTATTTTAATTAATATTTTTCCAGGAGAAAATAAATCCACTTGTTTAGATTCATTCAGCCAATGAGAGACAAAATTTAAATTTAGTTACACAATTTATTTGTTTAATTTAATTTCTTTAAAATGCCATACTTTAGAAAATGAGATGATACTTTGAACAATTTATAAGAGATTTGATCGATGAATTCATTTTGAGTTAAAAAAACCATAAAACTTGATAATAATTTATCGCAAACTAACGAAATAGTTTCGAAATAATTATACGGTTTTACTAATACCATAACTAAATCGGTGATCATAATTCATAAATGGAAACATACATAACACGACACAATTTCAAGCAATCACAAATTGAATAACAAAAGAATATAAAAAAATATAGTTTGGTATGATTAAAATCTTTCTGGAATCCCATATGATGAATTAGATAGGTTTCTTCTTCTTCTTCTTATTCTTTGAATAGTCAAAAGTCACAAGGGTTTGGAAAATTTGAGAACATGTTTGGTTGAAAAAGAGAGAAGACCCCAAGTGGTAGGGATCTGTCCAAAATAATTGTGACGGTCACAAGAGGGAAAGATAAAAAGGAAACGGATTTGAAGGAAACGGCTCAGAGAGATTTAAAGACAGTCCCAAACTCTCTCTGCTTCTCTCTCTCTCTGTTTCATTCAACCCCTCTTGTCGTCTTTCTCCATCAATAAGACCTAAATCAAAGATCATTGAATGCGAGACAGATAGGCCAAACTAACCAAAGTTCCCCAAAGCCCATTTCCTTTCTTTCCTCATTTCACTTTCTGGTTTTTTTTTTTATCGATTTTTCTCATTTCTCCCTCTGCCCTCTGAATTCCGATCGGAAAAGTTTGGAGCTTTTCTTATTCTCTGTTCGTTTTCTACTCGATTTTAGAGTTATCTTCTCGAGTTTTGTGATGAATCTGGGAAGAATCAAGTTCCATTTACACACTATTTACCTGTTTCGCCTCTGAGATTTGTCTTTTTCCATCTTTCTGGAAATTTCTGTTTTTTTTTTTTTTTTAAATCCTCAGATCCATTGACCTCTCTACATATAGAAAGTTTAGCTTTTTTCAAGGTTTAGTTATTGTGCAGTTGTGTAAAATTCTGGGTTTTACCGAATTTCACTATGAGAGGCTTTATCATCGTCTTCGTAACGTGTCTAGTATTCTTACCGGATCCTCTACTTGCCGGTGTACCGTACAGCGGGAGCATCACTCCAGGTTTTGCAGGATCTCAGATGAATTACATCAACAACGCAGGTCTCTTCCTCGAATCCAACAACTCTGACTTCGGTTTTGGTTTCGTAACCACACCAGCTTCCGTCACTCTCTTCACTCTCAGCATCATCCACAAGAGCAGCTCCAAACTGATCTGGTCAGCTAACAGAGCTTCCCCTGTTTCCAATTCCGACAAGCTTGTGTTCGAAGACAACGGGAATGTGGTGCTCCATACAGTAATCGGAGGAACTGAGGTTTGGAGATTAGATAATTCAGGCAAAAACGTTTCAAGAATCGAGCTGCGTGACTCTGGGAATCTCGTTGTTGTTTCAGCTGACGGAACTTCGATCTGGGAGAGTTTTGATCATCCGACAGATACTCTGATTACGAATCAAGCTTTTAAACAAGGCATGAAGCTCACTAGCAATCCTTCTCCGAGCAACATGACTTATGCTCTTGAGATCAAATCAGGAGATATGGTTTTATCCGTTGAAAGCTTAACACCTCAAGTGTATTGGTCCATGGGAAACGACAGAGGAAAGATCATCAACAAAGCTGGTGGCGTTGTGACTTCAGCTTCTCTTATTGAGAATTCGTGGCGGTTCTTTGATCAGAAACAGGTTCTGTTATGGCAGTTTATATTTGCAGACAATAAAGATGATAACGCAACTTGGATCGCGGTTTTGGGAAACACTGGTGTGATAACTTTCACGAATCTTGGAAACGGAGTCTCTGCTGCTGATTCTTCTACCAAAATCCCAAGCGATCCATGTGCTACACCTGAGTCTTGCGGGCCTTACTACGTCTGCTCGGGTACTAAAGTCTGTGGATGTGTGTCCGGTTTGTCACGAGATCGGTCTGATTGCAAAACAGGGATCGGTTCTCCTTGTAAGAAAACCAAAGATAATGCAACGTTGCCTCTGCAACTAGTAAATAGTGGAGATAATGTGGATTATTTCGCTCTCGGTTTTGCTTCTCCGTTCTCAAAGAATACAGATCTTGATAGCTGTAAAGAGTTCTGCAGCAACAATTGCTCTTGCCTTGGTCTTTTCTTCCAGAACACTTCTGGAAACTGCTTCTTGTTTGATTGGATCGGAAGCTTTAAAAACTCTGGCAGTGGAGGAGGCTCTGGACTTGTGTCTTACATCAAGGTTGCTGGTAACGGTGCGGGAGATGGAGATAACGGAGAAGAAGATGGGAAGCATTTCCCCTATATAGTGATTATTGTCGTGGTGACGGTTTTTATCATTGGTGCTTTGATCTATGTAGCGTTCCGGATTCAGAGGAAAAAGAAAATGTTATTGGATGATCCTCAAGAGAGCTCAGAGGAAGATAACTTCTTGGAGAATTTATCCGGTATGCCTATTCGGTTCGCTTACAAAGATCTTCAGTCAGCAACGAATAACTTCTTGGTGAAGTTAGGTCAAGGAGGGTTTGGATCTGTCTATGAAGGTGCTTTACCGGATGGTTCTCGTTTAGCTGTGAAGAAACTTGAAGGAATTGGTCAAGGAAAGAAAGAATTCAGAGCTGAGGTTAGTATAATCGGAAGCATTCATCATCTGCATTTGGTACGGCTCAGAGGATTTTGCGCGGAAGGGCCTCATAGACTTCTCGCTTACGAGTTCTTATCGAAAGGTTCGCTTGAGAGATGGATATTTAGGAAAAAGGATGGTGATATTCTGTTAGATTGGGACACAAGGTTCAACATTGCCCTCGGAACAGCTAAAGGTTTAGCTTATCTACACGAAGACTGCGATGCAAGGATTGTCCATTGCGATATAAAACCAGAGAACATACTCTTAGACGATAACTTCAATGCCAAGGTATCCGATTTCGGACTCGCGAAGCTTATGACACGAGAACAAAGCCATGTATTCACAACAATGCGTGGGACTAGAGGCTATTTGGCTCCTGAATGGATCACCAACTACGCGATCTCAGAGAAGAGTGATGTGTACAGCTACGGAATGGTGTTACTAGAGTTGATAGGAGGAAGAAAGAACTATGATCCATCAGAATCTTCGGAGAAATGTCATTTTCCTTCTTATGCTTTCAAGATGATGGAAGAAGGGAAACTTATGGAGATTGTTGATGGGAAGATGAAGAATGTTGATGTGGATGATGAAAGGGTTCAAAGGGCGATGAAAACTGCGCTTTGGTGTATCCAAGAAGATATGCAAACGAGACCGTCGATGAGCAAAGTTGTTCAAATGCTTGAAGGAGTTATCCCAGTGGTTCAGCCACCGACTTCTTCCACTATGGGATCAAGGCTTTACTCTAGCTTCTTTAAGTCAATCAGCGAGGAAGGTGGTGGTACTTCATCTGGACCGTCGGATTGTAACAGTGAGAATTATCTCTCCGCCGTGAGACTCTCCGGTCCGAGATAGCATCTTTTTTTCTTAGCCAAGTTATAGTATGTAATAGGTTTTTGGATCACACCATACGTATTTTGTTGTATATTATAATTGTTCTGTTTAAAAAGAAAAGTCTACTCTCAGTTTTGTAACGTTCCGAGTTTTGTTACATTAGATTAAAATGCATTACCCGACGTTTATAGCTACTGTCACAGAACTCCTTGTCGTTTTGATTCGTTTGTATCCGAATGCGTGCCGTGTTCTTATTTCTCTCTCTTCTGCATTTCTTTCTATTGGCTGGAACCTTTTTTCTTACTGTACACTTGTGTGTAGACAATCGAAAAATTCCCGGGTTCATAAAAATAAGCTGGAGCTGGGTGATTCTCGGCCCACCGTTAAAGATGATGATGACGATGACGACTCTGTTGGAGACTTCTCTTTTTCGGTGCTACTCGTCTTCATCTTTCGAATTCAAATGCAAATTCGAATCTCTCGCGAAAACACGACTGTTCTCTCCGGCGAACGGTAACCATTATGATGTCAGATCGTTAAGAGCTTGGCGTATCCGTTGCGTCTCCGATGATCCTGGTAAGATTGGATTCTACTATCTTCTCCGAAATTCCATATGCATTAGCGTCGATTTAGCTGAAATGTGCTGGTTCTTCATGTTTTCTAGGTTCGCGTCATGTATTCGTTTCTAGTAGAAGAAAAATGGTTGTTCTGTTGTCCACAGTGCAGCTTCTATCTCATTTGCTTCCGCCAAATGGAAATGCAGCTGAGTGAGTTTCAACAAATATTTAATTTTTGTATAATTGAAGCTGAAATTTTTGGATTTCTTGTGCTAATTATCCAAATCGATTGTTTGGTGATTTCAGCATTTACCCGTTGATGCAAAACGAAATAAGAAAATTTGTGACAAAGGGTAAGGCTGCTGGAGTGCTTCGTTTAGTTTTTCATGATGCTGGAACCTTTGAGCTCGACGATAATTCTGGTAAATTTCCATGACTCGATTACATTTAGTGAAGTTGCTATTTGTATAAGCTTCATCAGTTCATTGTAAACCCAAGGTGCACATGGATATGGATTTATCTTTTAATTAGTTGGTTACAGAAATCTTTTCAGTTGTAAAAGTTGGTTCTTTTGTTATATTTAGAATGGAAACTGTGATTTCTGGATGTTTTATGTAGCTTGTGGTGTTTATTGGCTTAGTTGAAAAAAATGTCAAGTATTGAGAGTTTTGTTCTGTTCTGTGGCTCTTTTCAGATGTTCTCATTCTTTAAAAGTTCATATACTTCGTTTGTTAATTTGTTTGTGTTTTCCTTCTCTTTCAGTAAAAGATACTGCAATCTACTTGTTGAGATCAGTTATATCTTAATTCTTCTTGCTTATGGATTTAATTGCAGGTGGCATCAACGGGTCTATTACCTATGAACTCGAGAGACCTGAAAACACAGGTTTGAAGAAATCCTTAAAGGCACTAAACCCTTCTCCCTTTTTTTTCTGTTGGCACTAAATCCTTCTCTCCTAAAGGCATCTATTTAAGTGCCTTTTTTTTGTGTCTATTTGTAATTTCATATAGCTAATCTTCTTGGTAGATTTCTTGGTTAGGTTCTAGGGAAAGCAAAGATTAAGGTTGATGAAATACAACCAGGTTATTACTATTTGAACTGTGTTGTATATACCAAAGAAATGTGTCCTGATATGCGTCTTAGTGCTAACGTTCTCAATCTTTGTGATCTCAGTGTCTTGGGCGGATATGATCGCTGTCGCTGGGTCTGAAGCAGTTTCTATATGCGGCGGCCCAACAATCCCAGTAGTTTTGGGAAGACTTGATTCATTGTAAGCACAACATAATTGGTTTTAGTCCTTATTCGATAGGTCTCTGGTCACTATTTCTATAGTTCCAACAGGATGATTGTTTCATGTTCATAGGCAACCTGATCCAGAAGACAAGCTGCCTCCAGAAACCCTGAGCGCTTCGGGTTTAAAAGAATGCTTCAAAAGAAAAGGATTTTCGTGAGTCCTTACACAAAGATAGCTGAGGATTGTTTAAAACATGTTTACGTAACAAAATTTTGTAACTTTGACATCACTGTGCTTGTGTGCCAATGCAGGACCCAGGAGCTTGTTGCTTTATCTGGGGCACATACGCTTGGGAGTAAAGGTTTTGGAGATCCAACTACTTTTGACAATGCATACTACAAGATCCTTCTTACAAAACCATGGGCATCACCATGTAAGTCTCTTGACAAGGTTCTGAAGTTCTTTTACTCGTACAGTTTCAGTTTCCAACCTTTCCTCCCTATGTTCTGAAGATTGATTGTAATACGGAGATATTTTATTTACTTCTTATGACTCCACTTCTGATGCAGCCAAAATGACGAGCATGGTCGGGCTTCCTTCAGATCATGCGTTAGTGGAGGATGATGAGTGCTTAAGGTTTCGCATCTGTAGAAAACTTTTACCTTATCATTTCATTATCTAGTTTTTTCAAGTACCATTTAATGTAGGGGAACACTTAAGAGTATAGGCTTGTTGAGCACTGTTCTTGTCATTTGAGAGATCTGAAATACTATTCAACTGATACAGAGTCTTGGTTTGATGCACAGGTGGGTGAAACTATATGCGGAAGACCAAGACAAGTTCTTCAAAGACTTCACCAATGCTTATATCAAACTAGTTAATTCTGGGGCCAAATGGAAATTGTTATGATGTCTAATTTTATAGTTTGTTAGCTCATAAGTGTTTCAAACATGCCTGAATAATTTGGGTAGTAATGTTTATTTGCTAATAAGAAAAAAAAATCTGCTTTTTACTACAAAACCAAACATACAAATAGACATCACTATATGCCTAAAACGACCATAAACCAATTAGTCAACCAAGTTTATGTTGTGTGTGATCTAAATTCCATTGATTAAATAAATGGACTTGTAATTTTAACCACTTTGGAATCAACAACCGTTTCGATTTGTGCCGGTTTAAGCATTTCGTAAGTTAAATTGTGTGTTTTTTTACTACTTTTGTTTTGTTCATGTAGTAATATACACGAAACGAAAGAATCGTTCTTGACTAATCATCATAGGTAGATCAGCTGTAGATTTTATATGAATAAGCCGTTTAACAACCTAAATTTCTGGCTACTAGTCAATATTATATCAAATATGATGAAAGAGTAGTACAATCATGTCAAGAAAAGCAAAAGTAGTACACTCGCATTGAAATATATATATATATAAACTAAACTGATATGTAGATGGTGAAGGCTGAAGCTAAAGTGATAAAAACTACCGAGTGTCATTAGCTCAATTGGTAAAGATTTTAGGCAAAGCTTAGAGGTCGCCGATTCAAGTGACGTTTAGGATGAAACTAATATTACATGTTGTGGTTTTGGGCCTAGAAAGATTACGGGTTTCGCTCCAGAACCTCCTGATATTTAAAAAGAAAAAATGATAAAAATTACAACTCTAACAAAAACATAAATTAAATTATCTATGCAAAGTTTTATTCGAATGTTTAACAGTTTTTTTAAGTCAAATAAAAATTTTTAAATTTGTAAATCCCAACTATAAATCTCTTTTTAAAGAAAATATTAGCAGAAAGAAAGTGGATGGGACAGAAAAAGAAGAAGAAGCACCAAATCAAATAAAATGTTATGAAAATGGGAATTAGATAGTGATGATAGAACAATAAAAGTTTTGAGAAGCAGCAAGAAAGGAAAGGTGTCACAGTTGTACCTGTATCTTACCCTAATCGCTGGACCAACTTGTCTCTTAATAAAAGTGGTTTTCGTGTCTAATCACTTTGCTTCCTCTTTAATCACTCTCTCTTAGTGTTAATCAGGATAATCATACTTCTCTCTCTTTGTTAGTTGTTAGTTGTTACCACTTTTCTACTAAAGGAAATCGTTATTTCAATTATTTTAAATTTTCTACTAAAGGAAATCGTTATTTCAATTATTATAAATTTTTCAATACCAAACTTAACTAGTTGGGAACATACGAGAATACTTGTTTCTCTAAATGCTTTGTAATTTTCCCATAATACTTTATAAATACATGGATACATTTTATTTCAAGTCAAAGACACATACGAGAATTAATATTAAGAAGTCTTTTGGTTTAATGAGTATGAATGTATGATGACCAAAACCATACAGGATGTGTGTTGGGAAGAAAAGAGATTTGGAAAAACACCTTCTATGATTGTTAATTAGTTTGCTAAAAAACTATTAGTCGCTTTGTAGTCAACGAAATAAGTATAGTTAACTTTCATTTAGTTAAAAAAAAATAAAAACTTTAATTTAATTCATTAAAGAATAGACATTCATTTGATTTATTTTTTGGCCTACCACAAGCTTTTGGGAGTGTACATGTGGGTGCATGTATTTAAATATGTAACACTTGTGTTTTTATATTGCAAAATTGGGAAATGCTGTACTTGCATTGTTAATTTACTTCTCACTATGTATAATATCAAAATTTGAAATACTATTGATTTGTGAAAAGTACGTAATATTAATCTAATTAATTGTATCATCATATCGGTCTTAAACAATAATCTAGTATCATATGTAATTTTTACCATTTTTATTTAATATCGAGGTGATATAGTTATGTATGATACGGTGTCTATACTAATAAAACCTTGGTCGAGTCTTAAATATTACTCCACTTTTTTGATAAAGATATTACTCCATTTATTGTTAGTTTTGAAACTGTTTTCTTGATTTTAAAATATTTTGGTTATTATATGAAAAAGATAATTTAGATTACACGAGCTTATAGTTTTTCTGACTAGAGGTGTTAAATTAAATAAAATTCTGATTTAAGAGTAAAGTATGTTATAAACTTATCTTAGTGTGGGGGATGATGATATGGTTCGACTTTACAAAGCTACCAATTCAATTTGCAATTATTTATAACTAACGAAAAGTTTATACCGTTTGATTAAGAAAATGAGAAGGTCATCAAAATACAAAAGCAATCTAACCATATCCAAAACCCCCTTAAATCCGGGTTTCCTTTTTATAACAAATATTAATTTGGACTTCTTCCCACTTATGTCTTTTCTATTTTTTTTTTTTTGTTTTGCCAACCACTTAAGGTCTTTTCTTTTTAAGTCCCAAGCTAATCATATGCTTTTAAAATGTCCCATCTACGACCAGTTAGTAGATTTTACTCAAATTGTAATTAATAAGAATATAAGATTCTATATAAGATCCATCCTATATAAAAGGTGGTGAAAGAGTTAGCATTAAAACTTAACATCTTGATATGTTGTGTTTTGTGGCTATATCCTTTATTCTGCATTTATGCCATATTTTTTGTTTTAAACTAATTATATTAGTCATTCGCAAATGTGCAATAACCACTACCACACACCCCTTCCCCACCCCCAATAAATTTATATTTAGAAAATTCACATACATTAGTAATCTCCAAAAAAGTTTATAGACGGTTCTCTATTTTTGTGTATATATTTATTTTATTTATTCTTGAAAAATAAACATTTTTCAGTTACATATATTAAAGTTTAAAGTTCGCAATATACTGTCTGAGCCATATATTCAGGGAAAATCTGATTCAGAATATGATTGTAAGCTGTAACAAGCAAATTAATATGGATTAAAGATAAGAGTTCCTCCATTAAACTCCCCCACAATCACACGATTTAAATAATAAACCGCCGAATAACCGTAATTTTTATGATGACGTGGCACTTAGATTTTGAATAGCCGCTGTAATAAATACTATTAAAACGTTTTGGCATTTTCTTCTCTCCTCACCCAAAAAAAGAACAAAAAAAATCTCTAATCTTTTTTTTAATTCACTCACATACAGAATCAAACTTGTGTAGACCGAGAATCAATCCATCAGAAACCCCAAACCAAAAAAAAAAAAAAAAAAAAACACTCAAGAACAAATCGCAATCTCAAGACTTTGAAACCTAATCCTTCTTCTTCTTCCTCCTCCTCTTCGATTTTCGCTTCAATGGATGTTTGATTTGCTTTGAGACTGCGTTTGGTAAGGAAGATGTACATCTCAGTGTTCTCTCTCTTTCTCTCTCTCTTTACTTGGTTTTCTTCTTTCTTCTTTGTTTGATTGCTGTGAAATGGCGGATGTTCTTATGAATCCCAAGAAGTTATCAACTTGTTTGTTTTCATTTCAATAGTTTTGAGTGTCGGTAGATCGAAACTAATAAACTACCATTAACCGATTTGGTTTCACTACCATTACTAGTGAGCTCACTACCATCAGATTTAGATTTGCTTCTACTTCCAGATTTGATTTGCGTTTTCTCCGATTTGTTTACTTAGATGGATTTTAAAACTCTTAAATTAGGTGTCGATGAGTAGCCCAGTGATTCTGGGTTTTCTCTGGTTCGTTGGTCCTTTGGTTTTTGCAGAAACCGTTGATTTGATGATTTTACTGACCTGATTTTGTCTATGGATCCATTTATAAATATCAATACTTTGGAAATGTAGCTTGAAATCTTGGTCACTGACAATGTTGTTTGATATCACTTCGTTAAACCTATAAAAATGTCTCTGATTTTGTGGGGAATAATTGTGTGTTAAATTCAAGTTGAATGCTTTTCTAGGTAAAGTCTATGCTTTGATTTAATACTTCAGTTTATTAACTTCTTCTCTACTCAGGAACTTGATTAGTTGTGTGCTATTACCTTTTTGTCAGTGTTAAGTTCCATTTTTGTTGTTTTGTAGTTAACTATGGACTCTGAAAGTATCATGGCTGCTGAATCTGCTCCTCCTGCAAATGGAGGTTTAACAATGGAGAATGAAAATGGGGCTGCTGTTTCTGACGAAACCGTGGATACTACTTCAGAAAGTCAGAATGAGAATTCAGGAGACAGTTCTGCTTTGGATGTAACTGAACACTCCAAGGATGTAGCTGAGGTTTGTGACTCTGGATGGTTAATGTACTCACCTGTCTTATTAACCTATTAACATTTGTGTTTTATCTTCTTTCTTTTTATGGTAGGGCACACAAGCTGAAAATGTAGATGACCCAACGTATATGAAAGGCCAAAAGGGTGAAAGGAAGCTAAAGCATGAGAAACTCGCAGGTGCTAAGAATATTCCATCTGTTCACATCAAAAAGAACAAAGAGGGTAAAAGTAGAGATGCTAAAGTGGCAGCATCAAATGGTTCGTCTGCTGCTCCTAATGCACACACAACAAAGCCTCTTAAGAGCAAATCATTCAATGGTAGAGAGGCTCAAGTCACTAAGGTAATCGTCTCTCACATTATTTTATTTGCTTTGGCTTATTCATATGTATTTGTGTGATCTTCTTTTTGGCTGATGATTATTTCGTATTATTTTTTTTTCCTATCAGCAAGGGAAGCATGACTCTACACCAGCTGAAAGCGCCGACGGGTATTGAGTCCTCATTTATGAAATCAGAGTTTCTTTCTATATGACCATATTTTGCCAATAAATTTTATCCCAGATCTTGGTGTGAAGTCTTCTCTTTTATCTTTTAGTCCCTAATCAATCAATGAAACTGGAAATTTTTGTCTCTCTTTGATACAGGGACAAGGTGAAACCAAAGCCTCAAAAGAAACAGGCACATGAGACATCTGAAGATGATACTCAGTCTTCTAAGTATATGTTTCACCTTTATATTTACAAGCTTTGCTTTATTGTGACAAGCTGAGGCCTTTTTTCCATTTGGCTCTAACTTTTCGCATTATAATTTGATGGTTTCTTAGTAGTCCGAAAGCAGACGATGGAAAACCTCGTAAAGTTGGTGCACTTCCAAACTATGGGTTCAGCTTCAAATGTGACCAACGCGCTGAAAAGAGAAGAGAGGTTTGTATTTTGGTTCTCTATACTTTTCCTCACTCCACAAACATAATTATGAATAATGATATTTTTCTTTCATATGGCGCAGTTCTATGTCAAGCTTGAGGAGAAGACTCATGCAAAAGAAGAGGAAATTAATAACATGCAAGCCAAGTCCAAGGTTGTCTCCTAGACCCTGTTCTTTGTCATAGTGTTAAAGATTCTCGGCCTTCTCACCTAAAACAAAATCCTTGGTTTTCTCGCAGGAAACACAAGAAGCTGAGCTTAGGATGCTAAGGAAGAGCTTGAACTTCAAAGCCACACCCATGCCTAGCTTTTATCAAGAACCTCAGCCGCCTAAAACAGAGTTAAAGAAGGTACTTCTGCTCTATGCTCAACCATGATTCTAACTTCGTATTGAAGTACTAATACTCACAAATCATTGTAATTTTTTTTATTTACGTCTAAGAAGATACCACCAACGAGACCCAAATCTCCAAAACTCGGGCGAAAGAAGACTGCTTCTGGTGCGGATTGTGAAGAAACTCAAACCCCTCGCATTGGTAGGTTAAGCCTAGATGAGAAAGTTTCTAAAGATAACCCAACTGCCAAGGGAATTATGCCAACAGCTGATATCAAGAAGCAACCGGGGCGCAAGTCACTTCCAAGATTGCCATCTCAGAAAACAGCTCTACCCGATGGAAAACCCGCCCCAGTGAAAGCTGCGACTACCTCAGCAAAGGTGAAACCTGAAAGAAAGAAACTCGAAAAAGATGCAGAAACCCTAAACAAGTCTTCACATCCCGTAGAAGAGGAAGCACAAGGGACTGTATCATCCAATGCTGATGCAGAAGATTCACATGAGATTGTATCTCCAAGGATAAATGAAGACAGAGCCGATGAGTCCATGAAGATATCTGAAGCTGTTGCTGTTTGAGCAGTGAATCATTACTCTCAAGACTCAGATCTTGCATTAATTAAGGAAGGACAAGAGGAAAAGGAAACCATATAATATTTATATATATTATCTTCAACCAAAACTTATGAGAAGAGATGGGTAAAAGAGTGAAAAGAATCATATGGGTTGGGTTCTAAAGGTTGCTGCTTTTATATATTTTCTGTGTTTGATGGCAATGTTTTTAATCTTTCAAGTTGTTTTTTTCGATGTCAAGATCATTTTTTTTTTCCTTTTCTTTTTGATGCTTTGATCCCTAAAAGGTGAATATTCAGGAGATTCTGCGTTTGTTCTGTGTATTCTTTCTTTCACATTTTTGTTATTATGGCTTCTCTGCAATTCATTCTCTTCTCTCCCAAATTGTTATGACTTATGAGCCATCGATCCGAGTAAAATACTAGTAAACATGGTGCTGTAGGATGTGGAGTTAAAAGCATTCTATCTTGATGTTTTTTTAATGTCGTAAACTAAACTTTTTTGCACAAATCTTATCTGCAAATTGCAACTGTCAAAGACACAAAAAACCAAATGTATAAACGACAGTAGAGCTTTTTCGACCAAAAAAAAAAAAAAACGACAGTAGAGCGTGACATCTCTCGCCAACCATTGATCAATAATTGATTCTCTACAAAGTCTCAATTTCACACTTTTTAGCTCTAAGCATAAAGACGCAAACCACTTTAATCTTCTTTGGAATCTCACATATTTTGGCACAATATTGCAGCTTTGGACTTTGGATACTTTAGTTCGACTTTTCTACACATAAGCATCAATCTACTTCAATGTGCAAAAGATATTTAAGATTAAACCGGACTTTTGAGTTTTTTTATTGTATTACACCGGTTTAAGATTAGTACAAAGAGTCAAGACACAACTGTTACAGATGGGTTATAAGTAGAGAAACCATTCTCATTTTTACTTTCTTCCTCTTCCTCTTCTTCTTCTTCAGTATCCCATAGAAACCGAGCATACGACGCAAGAACATTACTGCAATAAACATCATTCAACAAGTATTAGATTTATCATCTATGGGACCCCAAAAAACACTATGTGCTCCACTATATCTCCTATTATAAATTTATATCTATCAATGATGATGTGTATCATCTCGCGCCACACCACATAAACATTGCAGATACACACAGCAAAAAAATCATGAATGATGTCATTATCATATTTGACGTGTGAGGCTATTGTTGTGAGTCAAGTTGACCAATCACTTCTTCAAAGGTTGGATATAAAAAGCAAATTACATTTGATCCACAAAAAAAACATTTTGGTAACATATTATCTCAACTCCTTTTCAATCAAACCCATTCCCATGAAATAGTCTAAGTATCTAGCAATTTTTTTTAAAATGGTTTTGAAGTTATAAACTTGCATCTTGGAGAAACTTTAATAAGTCCCAAAACTAACAAATATCGATGTCTATCACTAGGTTAAGCTTACCAGTCATTAGGAGAAGACTGAACAGCCTGATCAAAGTAAGAATGAGCACGAAGACCATCTCCATGATTTTGCCATATCAAATCTCCATACATAGATAACAACTCTCCATCTCTTCCATTCTCAGACAACATCGCTCTCTCACAGTACTCCTCTGCTTTTCTACCATCACCTTTCACCTGCACATATTAACAGATACTATATTTAATGGATGAATTTATGTTTGGTAATAAATGAGTTAGCATAGATTCAACCAATCATAAACCCAACATCAAGAACAAATGTCTATTTCAAAATAGTAATAATACGGACTAAGTGATGAGTTTTGTTTCAACTTGTTTCTATATATAGTATCATGTGGATTTAGTCATATTACAGTTAAATAAAAGTTTCCCAAATTAGCAAGTACAAAAACAGAATCATGAATCGGATATTAAAAACAAACCTCTTTGAGGAAACGAGCATAGTTACCGAGAAGAAGAGCATCTCCAGGATAACGTTGAATCATCTCTTCGTAATAACCATCTACGCTTCCACCTCCACCTCCACCGTCTCTTCCGGTACCGTCTCCGCTTCTACCGCCAAATCCACCGTTCGAACCTCCCTGGTGGAGCCGAGATCCTTCTACAACCCTATACGATGCCGTATCTTCGTAGT
The DNA here is from genome assembly GCA_963555745.1 of Cardamine flexuosa. Lineage (NCBI taxonomy): Eukaryota > Viridiplantae > Streptophyta > Magnoliopsida > Brassicales > Brassicaceae > Cardamine > Cardamine flexuosa. The sequence goes on along the minus strand of OY743215.1, from coordinate 3,055,469 downwards.
AGACACTGATCGTTTTCGTTATGCTCTCCGGCGTCTGAATCTTGTAGAGATTTCCATCGGACGAAGCTCTCGGGATGGATTTACTAACACGAGGAGAAGCAGAGACGGGTCTAGCCGTCGTTACCACCCGAGCTCCGTTTGTACATCGTGGAACTGACGATTTCTGGGCGGCGCGTAGGTTAAGGTCGAGTGATGACGCGCTTCTCATTATCATATTTGTTCGTTTGGGGAATTTTCTTTCAGTGGAGTCAGAGAAGAGAGATGAAAAGATATTTAGACTCCAAAAATATCATCAGAATAGTATTACGTTCTTATCAGCCCCAACATTAGTTTGCACTATCAAATTGGCCCCAAAATTTCAACATTTTCAGTTACACCCCTTCATTACTAAACCACTACGTAGGACCAGAATTGAAATTGAAAAAACTCGAATGGCTCATTATTAGTGTGACGTTTAATATCCTGGTAATGAAGGTTGCATGAGGATACTTGTTCATTCAAAATGTTTTTCAACATGAGCATAAATCTCTAACTTTGATGCAGAGCCGGCCCAGAAATTTTCGAGATTTCATACAAAATAATTTTAAATTATAAAAATAATTTAAAAATAATATTTTAGTAATTTTAAATATAAGAAAATTGTAATAAAATGTAATTATTATAATTTAATAATAATTAAAGAAAATAAAACTACAATTCTTATAATAATTTTAAAATAAATATTAATATATTATTATTTTCTTAATATTTATATATTTTTCTATAAAATTATTAATATATATTAAAAATTTTAAAATGCGCCCCTTTAAAATTGAAATACCCAATTCAAATATGAAAAAGCCTCAAGGCCCCCGGCTCTGCTTTGATGACTAGAACAAAATAAACACTTAGCAAGAAAATCTTGAATCAAATAAGTGTAAGACAAATAACATGTAGAAGCCGGAAGAACTTAGGTTATAATTTAAAAGACCAAACTAACCAAACTATTTCAAAACCGGACCAAAAAAAACTCCAAAAGTTTACCCCCTACAAAGTAGATGGAGTTAAAACTCCACGCGTCGCCTATATATTTTTGGCAACATAGTTTCTTCTTCTTAATCGTTGAAATCTTTGAAAAATATTAGACCATCTCCATCTGTGGTATTTAGCAAATGTTAGTGGATCTTTAGCCCAATAATGATTCAAAAAATAAATTAGAACTAATAAAAATATTAAAGGCCGGCACTTAAATAAGAATTTAAGGAACGACGTTTAAGGTGACGTGTCTTTTTGTGATTGGTGTTTACTGTATCAAAAAATTACTATTGAACTCTGTCTGCTTATAGTTAAACTCCAAATAGTTTAATGAATTAATTAATTAAAGATAATATTGTACTTTGATTGAACAAGACAGAATTATATTGAACCATCTGGAGTTCAACTATAATCAGACAGAATTTAAAGACAACCAGACGGAGTTCGAATATCCATATATAATCATTATTCAAAATAATTCTTTCTCTTAAACAATTCAAAATATTTGATTAACAACAAATATTTGATTTACTGATTTTACAAAAAATTAATTTATTCTAAAAGTTTAAAAACTCGTCCATCGGATAGGTCCTTTATTTCCAATTTTTTAAAAAAAGATTATATGAACAAACTTTTGGCTAGAGCTCATTTATTTCTAATTTTTCCTTAATTTTATATTTTTATGTCATGTATGTTTAATATTTTATGAATGCAATAATTATTTTATTTATCAAATTTTTTTTAAAGTAACTTATGTGTGATTCTACCAATAAAAAAACAAAATAATATAAATATTTAACAAAGTTCTTAACATTAATTTTAATTATTTATAATTAAATTAAATATTAAGTATCCCTTGTAAGCACCAACCTAATGAAGATGCTCTTACAAGCCAAAAATCATAAATAGCAGTTTTTGTAAATTCTACGACTATCATAATTATTTATCATTTTGACCAAAAATAAATTATACATATATGAATCTTATCGGGAAAATAATGGGTTAGATCCTCAAGGACCACTACATTCGAATATCCCTAAAGAAAATATTTTTATTGACTGGACACAAAGAAACGTGATTAACTAGATCAAAGAATTTGATTCTGTCCAACAAATAATTTAGTTTCGATTCTTGGACCGATTTCCATGGTCATGACTCATGAGCAAACCAAGAACATGGATAACGAGTTCTCTCCCTAAAACTGATGAAAAATAAAAGATGAGCTATGATTTTAGTTTAAGACTAATTTTCATCAGAAGTTCCGACAATTTAAAGACGGACATATTATTATACGGAATAACTACTAAGTTTATTTCGAAACAAAACCAGTTAACAGTTTAACAAGTGCTCACTTGCTAAAATATCTAAAATTTTCAGTTTACTAACACATGTCGCACGGGAGTAAATTAAAAAGTTGAACCCAAGTTGAACCAAATTTCAAATTTTTTTAATTTACTCTCCAGTGAAATATACTTATTAACTACAATAAATGTTGGTTTTTCTCCTCAGTGAAATATACTTCACCTTTTCAAGGTCGTTTAGAGAGATGCATGACATTGGTGGTCAACACGTCAATCTTTCCATTCAATTTTTTCAGAAACCAAATTTACTTGCTTAGTGAACTTAGAAGTGGAGTCGTTTTTGATAATCTCGTTGCCTGTTCAATTTTGCATGTCTTTGCTATTTCGAAGAACAGAGGAATATATCAACTTACCTACTAAGACAACACAAAAAAGAGAGAGTGGGCAGAGAACATTGACAAAGGCATTGGCAGCCTGTACCAAATTGTACTCCTTAGCAGCAGAGTATGCAATTTATTCTCCCATTGCCATCTTCATAAATCGTCTCTCAAGGTAAGATGCCTTTGTGAAGAAATTGACCAAAATCTTAGCATTTTTTATATTATTTTTTTCACTCGTTTCTCGGCTCGGTAAGTGAGCGCAATGTTGAAATAGCCGAATATGGTGCAGAGCCGGTTCAGAATTTTGCAGGCTCCCATACAAAATTAAACAATAAATTTTAAATCATAAAATATAGTTAAAATATAATATTTTGTTAACTAATATTATAAAAATTATGATAAATTTTCACATTAAATTTATAAGTATATTTACAAGTTTAAAAAATATTATTTTAATAATCAATAAAAAATTAAAATATAGTATTTTAGTGATAAATATTGTAAAAATCATAATAAATTTCACTTTTAATAGAAATTTAACAGATATAAAATATTTTTAGCAATAATTTCATTCTGAATAAAATTCTTATAATTATTATTTTCTGTTACAACTAAAATTTTTTTAAAAAATAATTTAATATTTTTTTTTTTTTTACATGAATTCTCTAAAAATTGTGGACTCTATGCAAATGTTTTATTGCCATGGGGTCAGGTCCGGCACTGATACGGTGTTTTCCGTAATCCTAAATTAACGACGATATTCTCAAAAACAAACTTTCTAAATATCAACAAATTATTCTCCCTAAATCATCGGCAGATTTCCTAATTCTAAACAATCTATTCATAACTGCTTCTGCTAGACAATTTCTGGTCTTCATTCGGAATCATCAAACGATTCCCGGTAAGGTTACGCATTCCCTCAGCAACAATTTTAGCTGAATTTTGGGAAAACAACTCTCCGGGCCATGCCTCTTGGAAGGTCAGACAATCAAGCAAGTATGTGATAAGAACTAAGTACTCAAGCCCTAATTCTTATCCCAAGAACAGAACACATAAATCTCTAATCCTCTTGACACGCAGGATACTCTCTACAATAGTCTCTCTTCTCTATTTATACTCTTCTCAATATCAGAAGTGCCAGATGCCTATGAATGGTGGCCAGGTGACTACAAATCTGGAACGTATCAAGAAATTTACAATCTCATCAAGGATCACTCACCTTTGGTAACATGGAATAGAGAGGTCTGGTTCTCGGCTGGAATCACCGAACACAAGTTCTTAGCTTGTCTCTCGGTTCTGGATCATTGTCCAACGAGACTCAGAGTCTAGATCTCACCTCTTCTATAATTGTGACTACGTCTGGACCAATCTGGAATACGCTCGCGGCTCGTTGTGGTTTTGATTTTTTTCTAGAGATGGGTGGTTGATGAATCCAGATTTGGCTCTCTTAAGCTCGCTTCACTTGATAAGCTTATCTTCCGAATAGAAGAAAGTCACACCATCTGAAAAATGTATACTAACCGTTTCTTAAATCATTTGATCTTTGCAAATGAAAAAACAAAAGTTAGCATTTTCGTACGAATTTTTGTTTGTAATACGTTACAATTTAGGTAAAAAAGAAGAAGAAAACAAACATTACGCATGCACGTAACAATTTACTAGAGCTTTTCGACAAAAGAAAGTTCTGAAGTATTATTATGATTTTTTTTTGACAAAGCTGAAGTTAATATATAAGATCGTTTTCTAATGTGTGTAAATACTAAATACCAAAATTCTAAATGCAACAAGCCAACAAATAATACCCTAAATATTTGGGCTCTAAACGTGTGTACGTGGCGTCAAAAAAAAAAAAAAACATGTGTACGTATAAAAAAAAAAAGAGAGGAGATATATATATATAGCAATCAAAGCAAGTGCAAGCCGTAGCATTGCTTTTTTCTTATTCCATTATTAAATACAAAAGAGGACCAACTGGACAAACCAAAATCATCATTAACAACAGGTATAGCGGAAAAACATAAAACAATACACACGTGTATAACATATAGTACTTGGGAATATCCAAATGAGGATTCTGTACTTAGTAAGGCCACTCGCCATTTACAGTTACGGCGAGAGGATCATAGTTGCAAGTCATAAAGGTTTGTCCATTGTTGCATCTCACTTTTGCGCATTCCATCCTCATCGACTTTCTCCACACAACCTGAGTATAATGGCCACATTCTTTTGCCCTGAGCACATGTGTTGGAATCATAATCGTAGTCCAATTGCTCGTTCACCCACATGTTAGCTCGTTCACCCACATGTTAGCTCGTTCACCCACATGTTAACTGCTTCAACGGCTGACATGGAACCGTTGCTCCAAGCGATGTTTTCTCCATATGGCCTGTTCGAGTGTTCCAAAGCTCAGTCACGTATACGCTGGTTCGCATAGTTACGGGCATAATCAGCGACCCTCTCGTCCCACCTTAAGGGTTCCACCCCCAACCGCAGCTCGTGCTTGGTTGTGAGCTACCAAGAAGTCTTGAGGACTGTCTTTGGGCCTTCAGAGGAACGATAAGATCAAGGAAAAAGATTGTGGCTATTTCATCTTTTCTCGTTTTTCTTGACGTTTTAGAGGTTTTAGAAGTCATTGTACACTTCGGTTTTCATCTTTTCTCGTTTTTTTTTGCTCCCACACACTCTTTGTTTGCTGCTGATAAAATCTAGGATGATGAAGATCAATTTGTTTTCATACTTCCAGAAACTAATTATATGACCACCGATTTGGGAGATTACTTGAGCAACTTATATATCTTCTAGGTTATAAAAAGTTTATCAACTAGGGTTGAAAGAAGAGACCAATTTGTTTATTGTTCTTTACTTTACAACAATATGTGCAAATTAGTTATAAGATAAATATCTAAAAAATGGGAATATGAAGGTATTTTCGTAAAGTCTGTTAGTAGATCCAAAACTAGCGTCGTCTTCTCGAGAGACAGATTTGTTGAGTGCTCACCTGCTAAAATATCCGAATTTTCCATACTTTAACATCTCGCGGAGTAAAATGTAGTTAATTACTTACTTATTAACTACAATAAACAGTGGTTTTCTTAAAACAAAAGAATATCACATGGAATTTGAAAAATAAATAAATTAAATTGTGTTTATTTGCTTTCTTTACGTACTTATCAAACTACATGTTTCGTGTATCATATTCATATGTACAAGCCTTCTTCCTCCCAAACACCAACAAGGAAATGCACCATTTCCTGTAACATTACATCATCATCGATCAGTTTCAAGAAACATTTCTTGCAACAATGACACCAAAAATCAGAATCCCATATGAAAAGATCTAGATAATCTTCTATAACAATTAAGAGTGTCATGAATAGATAACTAATTAAATCACCTGAAGAGGTATAGGTCGAGAGAAAAGCTTGTTTGTGCTTAATAAGCTATCATATGTCGAGTTCCCGCTGAAATGTTTTCATGAAGTATATAAATTAGAAGTACGAGCTTCATCTTTAATTAACATTGAAGTATTTCAACGAACCAACCATATATTTTAGACACAAATGCTTCATTTTTGTATTACAAACTCTAATTACGAGTCACAGTGAATAGTTCACTGGTTATCACCTTATTGCAGGTTCAGGAATAACTCGGCGTTGTTGTATGGTTCTGCACTCACGCCATTGATGTCTCGTTTTGTTCCACAAAATAAGTCCTTTAGTGCAAAGAAATGATTAAGTACATAAAACATAGGAGCCCTTTAGAACACTAAATATAGATTCAGGAGTTACCATGGTTTACAAATCCGGTAGAGTTACCATGGTTTACAAATCCGGTAGAGTTCGCAATATTTTGATCCAGATCATATGTACTTGTGCTCCAAAGACCATCCGATGAATCACCATCTTTCTTCACAACCTTTCCTTGGATTTTGAGTCCCTTTGTTGGTTCATCGACTTCCACAACTAAAGGCCTTTCTCTGTTGCAGCACCCGAAACAATTTATGCTCTGTACGTACACAAAGCAAATCTTTTAAATATATAAAAGATTAGCATTTCATCATCTTTTGCTATGTTCTAATATGTTTGATCTATGCAGAAAGAAAGAAAGAAATTATTTTGGTTTTCGGGATGGCTCACTTTGATGAGAGTTTTGCATTTTGATCTTAGAGATTCCATGAGCCAATAAGAGAGAGCTTGGAAGTAAGCTGCTAGGAATTGGAAGAAAGAGCAACAACGTTTCTTACTAAATTTTGTTTGTGTTTCTATCAAGAATGAAGAACAAGAACACATAGCTAGCTAGTACAAAGGACAAAAACACAATGAACATAAAGAAGAACTCAAAACCGAGATAGAGAATTAAGGAAAAAATAAAAGAAAAAAGATTAGCATAGAGATATAGTATGCCTCATAAGACAAGCAAACACACTTATTAAGCAGCACAAAAAAGATTCCACAGGTTAGAATTTAGAAACAAGTAAGGCATAATTACATTGTTTAATTTGATTTGTTACAAAGTCTATATGTGGCCTTAAACAACACATACATTCCCATGATTCAATATAATCTAGAATTACTTTTTTAAAAAATGTCCGCTTCCAAAAGAAGGGTACTTTTAAATCTTCAATCATTATTATTTTGATTTTAAATTTCTTCTCTTTTTCAGGTTAATCCCAATTTTACAGAGATTTTTGTTTCTTTCGTATACACTATGATATCTCCATATTAAAAATATGAGAAATACATTGTAATAAATCTTTATGAGTTATTCAATTTAATGATACATGAGAAATAAGTAATAACCAAAAGCTTGAACAAAATAAATTGTGACATACAATATTTTAAAGATGTGACGACCTATCTAGTTATGATTTACGAATCCATGTGAGCTATTGCCTGATAAAACAACATGCGACATATAGATAACTTTCTATTATCCGTTATGGTCCCTGTATTTTATTTGTTAACCAAAATATTTCAGGCCTACACGGTGTAAGCTCAACATGCAACAGATATATATTTATCAACTGCATATAATTTATTAAAATGGTTTTAAAATACGATCACCAACTCAGAAAATTGAAAATAAATAACAATATGTTAAAGATAGAAGAAACTCGGAAAAGGAAATGTTATATTCTTTTTTTCATTTTTTATATTTTAAATGTTATACTCTCTCTTCAATAAAACTACAGTAATAAGAAATCACCATCGTCATCGTGATGCTAGGGAATAAAATTGTTTAATGCGCTTCACTTATAGAAAGTCAAACAGATAATCCGTGATTTTCCATAAATTTGGAAAACAAAATCAGAAATAAACATAAGAAAGGAAAGGACTAATTTGAATTCAATTCAACAAATGATCATTTAACTAAAATAATGATTGAAATTTGGTAAACCAGGTTTGACACTCCAGTCAAATCCGGTTTTAACTATAGCTGAACTTGGTTGAATAGACGATTCCCACCGGTTCAACCGGCCAGTCCCAGTTTTCAAAACCTTGCTTTTCACTTTTACCAGGTTTGGTAAAAGAAAAAGCTTGAACTAGAGCCGTCGGTGCGTTAATTCATTAATTGGTGCAGGTCTACCCAAACCATGGCATGGGGTGGAGCCACCCGTACCAGATCATTTCCAACCAATTCCACTAACAACAACTGGAGCCTGGAGGGTATTGGATTTGATTCCCCAACTCCTTAAAAAGACCAATTAATAAAAATCCTGGAATACCCTTTCTAACGTTAACATTAAAAGTAAAAAAAACGCTGTCGTTTTCGTTTTGATCGAGAAAGCACTGCGGTCACCATTTTTCTCCTCACATCACCTTCAGATTCCGTCGCTTCAATTTTGAATAAACGCTACTTCTTCTTTCTCTCTGTCTCTTTCAGCTGATCAGCTAAATCACTAGTTCGTTGATTTCATCATCATCATTGTTGCGTAATCGTAAGAGATCAAAAAGATGTTTGATGGTCTCTTAGGCCGCGGCTTTGCTCCCAAGGGGTTTGTCTTCCTTCTCCATCTCTGTTTCCCTCTCCGATTTTACTCTTAATCCCTTCAATTTCTCTTTGCTAATTTCTGTAAATCGTTTTTAAATTGTGTGATTTTTTGTTCGACCAGAAAACCTCTGATAAAACTTACTAAGAATCGGATCGATGTTCTCCGGAGGAAGAGGACTGCCACGATTAAGTTTTTGAAGAAGGATTTAGCTGATCTGATCTCTAATGGCCTTGACGTCAATGCTTTTAGCAGGGTGATTTTTTTTTTTAATTTTATAAAACTGAACTAAGATAGGTTTTAATTAATTGATTAAGATTTAATTGAATTTTGTATGGTTTGAGATATAGGCTGGAGGGCTTCTTGATGAATTAAAGCATCTCTGGAATCTTGACTTTGTTGAGCAGACCTGTGATTTCGTATATAAGCAACTTTCTACCATGCAAAAGACGGTGTAAGTTTCTATGAGATTTTGATTTGTATTCATGTTTTTGCCATTCTAATAGATCTTGGATTTGGTAGTTTATGATTTTTGCTTGTATTATTCATTAGTAGTTGTAACATACTCTGACTAGATGAGAAGTTTTCTTTACACAGTCTCTGCCACATCAATGTGTTAGGTTTTAAATTGACCATCAGATTAAAAAATTGATTATCTAGCAAGAATGTTAGTTACCTCATATTTTGGCATTTTTCTGTTCACATGTTTTCTTAGTGGAACATTTTCAAAGATAGTTTGAAGTACTTTTGTTCTAGGTGGAAACAATGGATAGGTTCATTAGTTGATTTTTGCGCTTATTCTTTTGCCAGGGAATGTCCAGAAGATTGTCGTCAAGCTGTTTCGTCATTGATGTTTGCAGCATCTGGATTTTCTGAGTTGCCTGAGCTTCGTGAATTGAGGCAAATGTTTCACGAAAGATACGCAGATTCACTTGCATTGTTTGTCAACCAAGAGGTAAGAGTTTTTCTACTGTGTTCATTTCTCAGTTAAACTCATCTGGAAATATTTATACAGTATACATGGTTAAGCACCTACTTGTTTCTCTCGTATAGCTTGTTGAGAATATGTCATCAAAGCCGTTTTCTTTGGAGAAGAAAGTGAAGTTAATGGAAGATGTTGCACTGGAGTTCTCTATTCGTTGGGATTCTAAAGCTTTTGAGAAGAAGATTAGGTTACAAAGTAGTAGTTCCATTAAGGTATGACGATCACTCATTTGTTTTAAAGGCCAATAAACTTAAATATTTGAAAGAGACTGAACCATGATTTCTCTTTTGGACATGAACAGGAGACCCCAAAAAGCACTTACAACAAGTACAAGCCCATAGTCGGAAACATGGCCCTGCCAAAAAGAGAAGAACTTGATCTGTTAGCCAAGGGCAGAGTTGAAGGTTTTGACAATGGGCTTAGCTTGAACAGGAAAAAGGCTGATGCATCAGAAAGAAGAGATCCTTTGTTTCAACCTGATAAAGAAAGTTATCAGAATAGTCTCAGAGGAAATCAGCATGGGCTGACATCTAAAGAAAGGTCAGACAATGTTCGTCACGCCTCCAGATCGGAAAGCAAGGAAAATAAGGCAGAAAGGAAAGAGTATTATGTGCAAGCTAAGCAAGAAACTTCTAGAGAAAGACATCAACCTATTTTTAACGAAGGGGACACTATAGTAATGAAGGTCAAGCATGAGAATCTCGGTCAAGGTAATGGACATCGCCATGGTGTAGTTGATGCACATAAGAAAACCGAAGTTATTGCCTCAGAAAGGAAAGAGTTTTATTTGCAATCTAAGGAAGAACATGCTAGAGGAAGACATGAACCTCTTTTTAACGATGGTGACACTATAGTAATGAAGGTCAAGCGTGAGAATCATGTTCAAGGTAATGGACATCAAAATGGTGTGGTTGATTCGCATATGAAAACAGAGGTTATTGCTTCAGAGAAACTTAAGTCTAGCAGCACCAAAAGAGCCGACAAGTTAGTTATCGGCTTTAAACAAGAGAGTTTCTTTAAAGGATACAAACAGGAAAAAAATGAAGAGAATGCGCATCAAAAAGTTGAAGAGAACACCTCATCAAGACCTCCAAAGCCAAGAAGCAAGTCAAAGAGATCGTACTCTATTGATTCAGGTTTGAGACATCAGGAGGGTATAGTAAATGCAGTACTTGTGGGAAAGAGCAGAGAAGAAGGTTCATCTGGTGTTAACATGAAGGGTGGTGAATATGGATATGATCTTGCAAATCCAGCGAGGAACATTGAGGAACGAGAAATAGAGAGAATGAAAACATCCTTCTACAAATCTCTTCCGCCTCCGTATGTTAAACCTAGTAGTAAAGCAAGGAATGAAAAAGCTGAAGCTTCTGATAATACAAATGCTCGTTTTGATGTTGAAGAAGGAAATCATCCTGACATTGATAAGAATGTTTCTGGGATAGAGAGAGGTAATGAAGCAGGTCATCATCATCAAGTGAATGACAAAGATGACTCATCTCTGAAAAGGCGAACTAGTAGAAGAAAGCACATTGTACAATTGGGTGATGATGATAATACAAGAAGCCGAAGAAGTGAAAAGTCAAGGAAAGGGCTTCAGGTCTTAGTTGATGAGGATGAGAAAGACAGTGAGGAAAAGATGATGGATAAACTTCTCATGCATTACAGTCGAAAACCTTCAAGCTATGAAAAGAACAATGTGCAACATGAATCCAAAAGCAGACGTACGCATCTTAAACAAGGTGAAAGTGATGAAGAGGTCATGATTCAGCAACCCACTCGGTCACGTTCTCTACCTGGCGAACAACGGGCCGGACCATCTGAACCGAAAAAAACGTTTGCCCGTGCTGTCTCGTTTCAGCCAGAACGATCAAGTGAAGCTAAGCACGTTCACCCAAAGTTACCGAACTATGAAGATTTGGCTGCGAGATTTGCGGAGCTTAAAGGAAGGTAAATATCTGAACAATACACGACTAGAAAAATAGTATGAGATTACATATTCTATTACACACATATTTCACGTCTTCAGAGTACATGTATGCTAATAGTTGGAATTGGGAGAGTGACACATTGTTATGGATCCCAAGAGTTTGTCGATCATCTATTTGCTTTTGGATTTTATGTAATAGTTTGAGAACAACATTTGATTGAAGGATCTGTTTAGACTTTAGAAGAAGGGAAAGCGGTTGCAATGCTTACCACACTATATATGAGTATTTTTTTTTATTTTTTATAAAAACAAACTTATTTTTGTGTTGAAGGGTTTATTTGATGATTTTCATTAGAGGTGTTGTTTGGTCCTAAGCAGCACTAACTTTCTGGCTAACCTAAACAAAATATAGCGAAAATGACTTCCAAATGATCAGAACTCAGAACTCAGAAGTACTAAACTAACCAAAAAAATAAAAACTATATATATGTAAATTGAAAAAAAAAAACATCAATTTTACATTCGAAAGGAAAAAGTCAAAAGCCAAAAGTCAACGTGAACTGCACAGTGAGTAGAAATCCCCAAATTCGTTCATAAACCCTAAATTCTTCTTCCCGATTCCCCCCCCCCCCCCCCCCCCGACCCCCAGCAATTGTGGATATATTGTCATCTTCATCTTCCTCCTTACACTTAAAACTACATTGCTACGATTCATTCTCCCAAAAACCTTCAGAAACGAATCGTAAACAACTAATCTCATCAACAAGTTTCTGTTGATCTCAAAGTACATCGTCTTAAGAGTAAGTAAGTGAAAGACCCCAAATTCTCTGATCGCTGTGACACACGAACCCTAATCTCGAGGGCTCTACACTTGCACAGTTTGCACACTTTCAGAACAAGTCGTGGTGTGTGATAAGCATTAAAAATATGAAGTTGTTGAAAATGAGTAGATATCTAGCACGACCTTTGGTATCTCGATACTTCTCCTCAGTGTCTTCCAATCCTCTTCACGTTTGCATCGTTGGCAGTGGACCTGCTGGTTTCTACACTGCTGACAAGGTACTTCTTCTCTCTTTGTTTTCCGTTGGAATATTATCATACTCTTAGCTTGCAATGGTTGGTGATCAGATATTGAAGGCGCATGAAGGAGCACGCATAGATATAATCGATCGTTTACCAACACCTTTTGGACTTGTTCGGTCTGGTGTTGCGCCTGATCATCCTGAAACTAAGGTACCATTTGATTAGCTTAATCTTTGTTTATAGAGATTAGTTTAGTCTCCATTGAACTTAATGTCAACCAACCACAATGCTTTTCTTCAGATTGCCATTAATCAGTTCTCACGTGTGGCGCAACACGAGCGTTGCTCTTTTTATGGGAATGTAAAGCTTGGCTCGGATTTATTACTTTCTGAGCTGCGGGATTTGTATCATGTGGTATGTCTATCCTCTTATATGATTTTAGATGGACGACAACTAAATAGCTAATAAGTATTTTCTACTGATTTGTATAATGGCTAAAGGGAAACCACTTCAGCGTTGATGACTAGGATGTAAATTAATCAATGAAACTCTGTTTATACGTTCTTTCACTTATGTTTTCAACTTATTATAAGTATGGTGTGTTCAGGTTGTACTTGCATATGGTGCTGAAAGTGATAAAGATCTAGGCATTCCAGGTGAGGTATGCCATTTATAAGTTTCATGTGGCAGAATTAGGTGTTTAAGTAGGTTTTGACATAAGTTAGTGGATTTTGGTTGCTGATGAATAAATTTGACTTACTTTGGTAGAGTTTGAGTGGTATATACTCCGCAAGAGAATTCGTCTGGTGGTATAACGGGCATCCCGACTACAGCAGTTTGGAACCTGACTTGAAAAGGTCCGACACAGCTGTTATTCTTGGCCAGGTACTCTAATATATGGTTCAAAATTAGTTGGTATGGGTTTTTGATATGTGTAGTTTTATCTTAGTGCGATTTTATTTACTTTGCGTAGTGTCTCTTTTTGTTGGTTAACTATCCTTACAACTGTAACAGGATTTACATCTCAATAACAGTTTGATACCAAACTTTTCCAGTGAATACATTTCTCAAGACCTCTCTGACATATGAGTCCTTCAAATCTTAGGGTAATGTAGCTTTAGATGTTGCTCGGATTCTCTTAAGACCGACAACAGAGTTGGCGTCAACTGATATTGCTAGACATGCTTTGTCTGCACTGGAAGAAAGTTCTATAAGGTCCCGTTTAATTAGTTGAATCTTGTTCTATTCCATCTTTCGTATAGTTGACAATCAACTATATTCCCTGATACGAAGTTGTAACATCTTCAGGAAGGTGTATCTCATTGGAAGACGGGGGCCAGTTCAAGCAGCATTGACTGCTAAAGAGCTTCGAGAAGTTCTTGGTATCATTCATATTTAAATCATATACTGAGCTTTTGATTGTTTTCGATAGATCCCACAAAAATGTCAGTGGAGGAAATAACATACCAATTGTGTGTGGGTGGGGCTGGGGTCCTGGGATCACTAGAAACAATAACGTTGTTTGGTGGGTTTGGGTGTGTACTGCCATTTTTCGGCTTCTCCCTATATAAGGAGAAGTGTGGTTAAATGAAATATGTTTTTTGTTTTATATCATTTGGCGTTTACCATTCCTTGAATAAATGGGTGTGATTCACTGGTCTCTCTAAGTAGAAGAAAAACTATATTTTATGATAGAATCAGACCTTGGTGAATGTTTGCAATTCATTATATTAGACGTTCAATAGCAAAAAGTTATCCTTTGTCTTGACCTTCTCAGGTTTTGTGAGATACATACAGAATTGTCTCTGTTTTCTATGACGTCTTTTTAAGATCTTCCCATCTTTTCATTATCTGCAACATCTTTTAATGCTTTGTTCCCCGTTGGTGTTTGTTGTTTTCCCATTGATATGGATACAAACGCATGTCTTTATATAATGCAGGGATTAAGAACTTGCACATTCGAATCAAGGAGACTGACTTGAGTGTAACTCCTGCTGATGAGGTACGTGTGTTACTAGTTTTCAATTAAAAATAAGGCTGTTATTTGCACTTTGGTGAAATTGGTTATTAATGTTAATGCCTCCACACACTTTTCCTTGACACTCTTCTTTTTTTTTTTCCTGAAGGAAGAAATGAAAAATAGTAGAGCCAGAAAGAGAATCTATGAATTACTGTCCAAGGCTGCTGCAGCAGCAGGAACATCCGAAGCAGACCCTGATCAACGAGAGCTGCACTTCGTTTTCTTCCGCCAGCCTGACCGGTTCTTAGAGTCAAATGAAAGAATGGGCCATGTGTCCGGTGTAAACTTGGAAAAAACCATTCTAGAAAGTAAGTGCACTTTTAGAGTATCCTGGTTCTTCTGTAGATTTCTTAGCTGCTTTTTGAGACACTAAAAATGATTTCTTATGATACTATACTAGATTTTTGGTAACATTTCATCCATATCCCTTGTAACTTGTAGGTGTTGGAAGCGGAAAGCAAATTGCAGTTGGTACAGGAGAGTTTGAGGATCTCAACTGCAGGTAATATGCACTCTAATGAAAGTTCCTCAGTGCATTTCTGTTGTAATTGTTGATACAACAATTACAAAAAATCAAATGAAAGCTTATTCAATTTTGCAGTATGGTGCTGAAGGCCATTGGTTACAAGTCAGTTCCAATCAACGGTTTACCTTTTGACCACAAGAAAGGTGGTATAAAATATGAAAGTGATATGTGTGATTGGTATGTTTATAAGAAAAAGTTGAGTTATTCTAAACTTTTGTGTGCCTCATTTGTATGTTTGAAGGTATTGTCCCAAATATAAAGGGTCGAGTAGTTAGTCACCCTTTAGGAAGCTTATCAAAGACTGAGCCAGGCTTATACGTGTGTGGATGGCTTAAGAGAGGACCAGTAGGCATAATTGCCACAAACCTTTACTGTGCTGAAGAAACGGTAAGCAACAAACTCGTCCACCTAAAAATTGATGTTCTTCAGTTTTAGAATGGGAGATTAGAATGTGTATGTGTGCAGGTTGAAAGCATAAGAGAAGACATAGAAGGAGTTTGTAAGAGCACAAAGGCAGGAAGCAAAGGACTGATTGAATTACTGGAGAAGAGAGAGGTGAAGAAGGTAGAGTATAGTGGGTGGGAGAAGATTGATGCCAAAGAAAAACAAATGGGGAGTGAAAGGAACAAACCCAGAGAAAAATTAGTCACATGGGATGATCTTTTAGCAGCTGCTAACTAGCACTGAGGGGCCTCTTGGATCATATTTTTTTATAGTAAACTAAAATCCTTTGTTTTTGTCGGCATTAGATTTCATAATTTGAATGACTATTAAATGCAAATAAAAATTTGTGTAATGAATTCTCCCATGAAATCTAAGATGTTTTTAGTTGTTTCCAAAACACGTATTGTTGAATGCATACTAAGATGTAGACTTAAAAAAAATGCTGAATGCATATAAGAACTAAATTACTGGCTGTTAGTTGTTACTATAAAATGTATAGTTGAATGAATGCAGAGAAAGAAAGAAATATGTAGCGTTGAATGGTTCAAAACTTTGGCAAATTTTCATTAAGTATTTTAGGACGCTCAACATAACATGTCAAAATCTATACAACTCACAACACACAAACACATACAATCTTACTTACTATCTTACGTTAACAAAAAAAATACAGTTGGATTTGTTTGATTTTTAAGATTAAAATGGTGAGAACATACATTCTCTGTCTAGTTGCGCACATTATTCATATCGTTGTTTCAGATTATTTTTGCTAGAAGGAAGTGAAATTTAATGGATGCAAAGCCATTGTTTGATCTTTCTTTTTTTCAAAATAATATATTTTTATTATTACTAGAGTTTGGAAATACTCCTCTCGATGGTACTAGTTGTATTGTTCTGTGTACAATGCGGAGATGGTCGGATGGAGTTGAGCATTAAGGATTTTACATCTGGTGCTAACAATACAAAGGCTGATTATTCTCAAGTAATCTCTTTAAATTTTTTCATTTATAGTTTCAAAATAAAAGAAACTTTCATTAAAAAATTAGATTTCCTAACAGGCATTTAAAGATGCATGGAAAACAATATGTGAAGACGAGTCAACAAGTCTTGTAATACATGCCAAGGAAACATATACCATACAACCCCAAGTGTTTCAAGGTCCTTGTGCATCTCGCAATATTCATATACAGGTATTTACCAACTGTAATTTTTTGGAAAAAAAGATTAAATGTTATAATTTTACATTTACTCTTTTTTTTTGGTTGGCAAGATTGATGGAAGAATTGAAGCGCCAAAGACGGTAAAAGAGTGGGGACACGAGGAACATAAAAGCTGGTTATTTTTCACAAACGTGACAGGTCTAGTCCTCAATGGGTCTGGTGTCCTCGATGCCCATGGTGAAGCTTGGTGGTCTTCTGTTGATCACTCTCACCGACCACGGGTCTGTTTTTTTCTTTGTTTAAAAGCCTTGAGGGTTAAAAACTTAAAATTAATATATAATGAACGAAAATATTGATGATTTATTAAATTTTATTTTGCTTGTGCAGGCAGTGGACTTTAATGGAAGCTCTAACATAATATATAATGGGCTAACTCAAATAAATAGTCCAAAGAATCACGTTTCAGTTTCTTATTGCACCAACGTAACTTTATCAAATCTTTATCTAATTGCACCTGAACATAGTCCAAACACCGATGGCGTCGACATTGCTGTTTCAAACAATATCCAGATTTTCAACTCATCTATCCAAACCGGTATTTATTTTATGTTCAGTTTTATTTAATTTTAATTTTTCAGCAATATACATACACGGATTAATTAATCAAGAGAAAATTGTTAGGTGATGACTGTGTTGCGATTAATGGTGGTTCTTATGATATCAACATAACTCATGTAGCATGTGGTCCGGGTCATGGCATCAGGTTCGCACAACATATACAGCTTCATGGTTAAATGTTATTAACTTATCTATCAAAATTTCATGGTTATTACAAATTACGTGTTTGCTCTATATTTTTTCATACCATGAATTTGATGTACAATTTCATCTTTTATCTTATTTCGTTCACTTAACGAATATTCTAATTTTTTTTTTGTCACACAACGAATATTCTATATTTATTACAACACCTATTCATTTCATTGTGAAGTTTTATTTTAACGTTTATCTATTTATGTTCTTTTAACCAAAAAAATGTTTATCTGTATATTGGGGAAAAAAATTAATGTATTTCGTCTTAAAAAAACTGCAGTATTGGAAGTTTGGGAAAAGGTGGGATATATGAGACGGTCGAGAACGTGAGAGTAAGTGACTGCAGCTTCAATGGAACTCAAAATGGGGCAAGAATAAAGACCTGGCCTGTAAGATACAGTATTTTGAAGAATTTAATTTTCATATGCCTATAAATTGATACATATTTATATATATATATATATATATATATTTATCATGTGGTGCATTACATAATTTCTTAGGGAGGACAAGGTTTTGCCAAAAATATTTTATACGAGAATATTACGTTAATAAATGCCAAATACCCTATCATCATCGATCAACATTACTTTAACGGTGGTCACAATCGTACATCAGAGGTAAATTCTTTTTATATACAACCGTGTTTTATGTGATATGGAATTATATATTCTCCCTAAACATCACACTGATAAAGAAAATATTATCCATACATTAATAGTTTAATACACGTTACAAAATCATACAGGGGAATTCTGCTGTGAAAGTCAGCAATGTGACATTTAGAAACTTCAAAGGGACATGTGCATATGATGTTGCGATAAAACTTGATTGTGATGAGAAAGTAAGGTGTCATGATATCGTGATGGAAGACATCGAGATCACTTCTTCACTTTTGGGAAAGCCTCTCACCTCGTATTGTCAATTTGCGGATATAATTAGTAGTTTTGTCTCCGTTGATATCAGTGGTTGTGATGAAGAACCTGAACCTCCAACACCGTATCCTCAACCTCCAACACCAGCTTTACCTCCAGTAATCCCTCTACCAGCTCCATCCCCATTTCCTCGACCTCCAAGATCACATCCTAAACCTCTGCCACCGGCTGAATCTCCAACCCCATTTCCCCACCCTCTAACACCGGCTAGACCTCCAAAATCATGTCCTAAACCTCCAAGGTCATATCCTAAGCCTCCAAGATCATATCCTAAGCCTCCGGCGCCAAATGCTCCAGCTCTTGCAGTCTCTTTTCTTCCATATCTTATTTAACGTCTTATTGAGAAATTTCTATAGTATCTAGTATCTACTATATCAAAGTTGTGATGATGAGATATGTCACTAGAGTCAAATATCATGTAATACTTTTAGTAATTTATAATGTTAATGCTATTTGGAAATTTATCCACACAAAAATGCTATATCTTTTTCCCCAAGTTTTATTCATCGATTTTACTATATTTTTTTATCTTTTCAATACTTATGCATGTCTACGAGTAATTAAATTACTACAGAATTTTAAATTTTAAATTTATGGTGGATAGGTTTTTAAGGCATTTGTCCAGTAATTCAATGGTAGATACGTTCAATGCGTTGAATGCATAGTTGCATACTGTAGAGTCAAGTATTGTAGACCCATTACGCCATTACCATAAACATATATATATATATATCTTATTATACAAAAACGAATGAATCAAAATTAGTAACTTGTCTGGTCGTGACACGTATCAATTTGATCAGTCAGATTTTAATATATATTTAATTAAATAAAATTATAAAAAAAATTTTTAAAAAAAAAGAAATATAAAAATAGAATACAGTTGTAAAAGATAATTATTAATATAATTTAAATTAGTAATTCAGCTGATTGTGACACGTGTCAATTAAAATAATGTGTTTAATTAAATAAAATAATAGATTATCAAAGAAAAATATATTAAAAAAAATTAAAAGAAAATTCAATCGCAAAAGAAAATTATTAATATAATTTTATAAAACTAAATTATAAAATCTTAAAAATAAAGAAAATTTTAAAAAGAAATACAATCTTAACAGAAAATTAATAATATCATTTTATAAAAATATAAAGAAATTCAATAATCAATAGATATCATGTTAAAATTATAAATAAAAAGATGATGACATGTGTCGATTGATCGATTAGATTCTAATATATGTAAAAACAATTGTGTTATTATCTTTACTCATAAAACTAACAAAAAAAAACAAAATTAAATCCAAGATAAAATAGGTATACCTTGATCATGACACATGTCAATTAAATGATAGTTTTACATATGTTTAATTAAACAAAACCATAATTTATCGAGAAAAATGAATACAATCATAAAAGAAAATTAGTATTATAATTTTATAAATATAAAGTAAAAGTTCATTAAACACAAACGAACTTTTAAAAAGGTATACAATTCTAAACAAAATTAATAATCTAATTTTATAAAAATAAAGTAAAATTTCATTTTTTTATTTGTAAAAGAAAATTTAATAATCAACAGATATCCTATTAAAATTAAAAGTAACAGGATGATGACACGTGTAAGTTGATCGACTAGATTCTAACATGTGGAAAAATAATTATGTTATTATCTTTGCTCAAAAAAAAAACACTATAATTGGTACTCCTTCTGTCCCAATTTCATAGATGTTTAAAGATTTTTTGTTTGTTTCAGTTTATTAGATGTTTTGTATAATGCTTAACTTTTTATTGGTTGAATGAATTTAAAATAAAAAAGTAAGTGATACTTTTGTAAATAAAAGTATATGTTTTAATATGTGTGCTTTTAATCAAGACATCTATTAATATAGGATACAAGGAGTGTTTTTTATTTATTTTCTAATATATATGTTAAGTCTTATTGTTTATTTTTAATAAAATTTAAAATTTTCTTTTAATATATATTTTTAAAAAAACTTCTAATAAATCAAGCGGAAGAAAACGATTAGTGACAAAAATCATAATTGATCTCTCATAAATAAAGGAGACTGAAACAAGAGATATAATCTACTTTCAGAGAGTTGATTACATCACAACCATTTCTCATGTACAAATATGGATCCGAATGAGTGAGAAAGATGGTCAGATTTCTATTGGAAAATGAAAATGAAAATGATTTGGTAAATAAGAATCAACTGGTAGAAAATAAAGAAAGTCGTGGATATCAATCATTTTCAGGTATATACCTCAAGCTACTTTATTAAAATATATTTTAAATTACATCATTTATAACAAATTTTAATTTAATTTTTCTTAAATTTAATTTATTTTAATATTTAAAAACATGTTCATACGGATCCTAATCTTATATATATATACATATATATAGTACCTTTATAAACATATACAAATTTATTTACTTCTTAACTATTATATACTTATTCAAATTTATTTACTTCTTTAACAAAAAAGGAGAGTCAAATTTGTTTACTAAATTTGGCAAGTGATCAAATTTTTAAAAAAAACGACGACTCTCAACTATCTATATATATGTAGATATATTCTTATTAGTTCATATAAAAACAAAATGGTGAGACAATAAGATTCTCTTTTCAGTTCATTCCCTTTAAGCAGATTGATTAACTATTTTTATTGTTACTAGGGGTTTGAGATACTGTTCTCAGCGTTTCTAATTGCATCATACCAATTGCATTACGGAGATGGACTGACTCTAACCATTAGAGATTTTCTATCTGATTCCAACAATGCGAATGTTGATGATCATTCTCAGGTAGCTATATATACAAAACATTTTATTTTCATCAATAATATTAATAAAAATAGTTGATTAATCATTTGATAATAATTTCATAATAGGCATTTCAAGACGCATGGAAATCATTATGTGGAGCCAAAGGGATAGATGGAGCAGCATCCCTAATAATACACGCCAGCGAAACATATACCGTACGACCACAAGTGTTTCAAGGTCCTTGCGTATCTCGTAATATTAATATTCAGGTATAGAGTAAAAAAGGATGTTATGGATCATCATGTTCTTTATTTTCATATCACCTTTTTTCTTATAATTTTGTTCACACTCATGATAACATTGATCATCGCACATATAATATTATCTTCTTTTTTTGTGGGGACAAGATTGATGGTAAAATTGAAGCGCCCGCAATGGTAAGGGACTGGGGAAGCCAAAAATTTGAGTGTTGGTTATGTTTCGAGAAGGTGACAGGACTTGTTCTGAGTGGATCTGGTGTCCTCAATCCCCATGGAGAAAACTGGTGGTCTTCTGTTGACTTTAACTCCCGACCACATGTATGTTGAAGCTATCCAACATGTTGATTTTAAGATATGCATCATTACAAGTTTACAAGCTATCATTTGAGGGTTTTAAGAACAATGATATATATATCATTAATATTATTTATAATTTGCGTTTTATCCTTCTTCTTTTTTTCATTGTGCAGGCAGTGAGATTTTATGGGTGCCAAAACATTTTATTTAATGGATTAACTCAATTGAATAGTCCAAGGAATCACATATCAATTAGTGGTTGCACCAACATGACTTTATCATATATTCATATAAGCGCACCTGAAAACAGTCCAAATACTGATGGCATTGATATCGCTGATTCAAGCCATATCCGTGTATGGAGATCTTCAATCCAAACCGGTATTACCCTTTTTGTTTTTCTTAGTTTAACAAATAATAGATTACGCCATATACAGATTACTGATCACGAAATTTCTTTTGTGGTATATATGGTTTTCTACTTATTAGGTGATGACTGTGTTGCAATTAGAACTGGTTCGAACGCTATCAACGTAACTGAGGTGGCATGTGGACCCGGTCATGGCATAAGGTTTGCGGCGTTCATAATAGTTTTGTTACGTTTGGGTCGTTTTATTCTGCTTCCCATTTCCTGAAATTTGTATTAGAGTGTCCAAAAATTTATCATTTATTAAAGCGGCGCATTTATCATCTTAAGTTAATTTTGTTTTGACTTTTGCGTTTGTGTTAAAACAGTATCGGAAGTTTAGGGGAAGGAGGGGCAAATGACGTGGTACAAAACGTGAATGTAAGACACTGCACCTTCACTGGAACTCAAAATGCCGCAAGAATCAAGACTTGGCCTGTATGTTTTTGTTTTATGTTTTTTTTGAAGAATTGCTATAATATACGGTAATTAAGTAAAATATATAAATTATAATACGTTGGATATTACATAACTTTTCAGGGAGGACGAGGATTTGCCAAAAACATTTTGTATGAGGATATTACGCTGGTAAATTCCAAATTCCCCATCATCATCGATCAACGATATTTTAACGGGCGTCATTCTAGACCAGTACGAGGGGTAATACTTTTAACTATCTTTTTTTTAAGATTTGAGTATTTTAATTTTAAGAATAAGCATATATTTGAGTACATTGTAAAATCTTTCAGGCAAGTGCTGTGAAAGTGAGCGACGTGACATTTAAATACTTCAAAGGGACATGTGCGCATGATGTTGCTATAAAACTTGATTGTGACAAGAACATAGGTTGTGATAACATCGCGCTGAAACACATCAATGTCACTTCTTCAACTCCCCAAACTCCTCTCACCGTGTATTGCAAATACGCTCATGTAATTAGTCGCTTTGTCTCCATTGATGTCAAGTGTGATTTTAATGATTATGCTCAATCACCATTGAGTAACTACAATTAATAATAACATTTTTTTTTTATCATATTAACAATCAAACCACATGATATATATCCCACATAAAATGTTTATCTACAAGTCGTTGCAGTTTGCAAACATCTCAAGGATTTATAAGTCTCAACTCTCAACACCAAAGTTTATAAAGTTATTAAATTTAATTTACAAAGTAAGTCTATGCAATTTTAAAACCCAATCAAAATTTATCGAATCATGTGAATTATAAAACTTCGTTACTATCAAAGCATGGCCCCAAAAAAAAAAAAAAAAACCGACAAAGAAAAATCAAAGCATGGCGCGGGAAACCAATTAATTAATAAGTTAGAAAATTAGAAAAAAGTAAGTTAGTGGGCCCATAGCTAAGCCCATAGTCAATTAAAAAAACAACCTTTTAGGCCACGTAGCATTAGGCACAGTCACGCCAACCCTCTCGCTACATTTTTACAACCCCCACCAAAAGTCTCTCTAAAAACACCACAACCTCACTGCGTCTTTTATCCCCCACCCCTTCCTCCACGCTATCCTGCGCCACCACCTCCTCCTCCTTGCTCCTCCGCCACCATGGGAAAAGGCGGCGCGTTAAGCGATGGAGTCATCAAGAAGATCCTCCTCTCCTACACCTACGTCGCGATCTGGATCTTCCTCAGCTTCACCGTCATCGTCTACAACAAATACATCCTCGACAAGAAGATGTACAATTGGCCTTTTCCGATCACACTCACAATGATCCACATGGCCTTTTGCTCTTCCCTCGCCGTTATCCTCATCAAAGTCTTCAAAGTCGTCGAGCCTGTTTCAATGTCAAGAGAGACTTACATCAGATCTGTCGTCCCCATCGGCGCGTTGTACTCACTCTCCCTCTGGCTCTCCAATTCCGCTTACATTTACCTCTCCGTCTCCTTCATTCAGATGCTTAAAGCTCTAATGCCTGTCGCCGTTTACTCAATCGGAGTCCTTTTGAAGAAAGAATCGTTTAAATCGGTGACGATGACTAACATGCTCTCGATCTCTTTCGGTGTCGCCATTGCTGCTTACGGTGAGGCTAAATTCGATACATGGGGAGTGATTCTTCAGCTTGGTGCTGTTGCTTTTGAAGCTACGAGGTTGGTTCTGATCCAGATCTTGCTTACTTCTAAAGGAATCAATCTTAATCCAATCACTTCTCTCTATTACGTTGCTCCTTGTTGTTTGGCTTTCCTCTTCTTCCCTTGGATCTTCGTTGAACTCCCGATTCTCAGAGAATCATCGAGTTTTCACTTCGATTTCGTGATTTTTGGAACTAATTCGTTATGTGCGTTTGCTTTGAACCTCGCTGTGTTCCTCCTCGTTGGAAAAACCTCGGCTTTGACTATGAATGTTGCTGGTGTTGTTAAGGATTGGCTCTTGATTGCTTTCTCCTGGTCTGTGATTAAGGATACAGTCACTCCTCTTAATCTGTTTGGCTACGGGCTTGCGTTCTTGGGTGTTGCGTATTACAATCACTGCAAGTTGCAGGCTTTGAAGGCTAAGGATGCTCAGAAGAAGGTTCAGCAAAGTGATGAAGAAGCTGCTGGGAAGCTTTTGGAAGAGAGGGAAATTGAAGGTGCTGCGAAACGGAATGAAGCCGAAGACTGATTGATAGGAACAAAGGGTTTTGTGAATCTGATGAATGTGTGAAAATGCAGAGGAATAAGGGTAGGATGATTTTGGTAGCTTTGGTGGGAAATTTTCAGCACGATTTTGCGCATCTTCAGTTCACTGCTTTGATTCATCGGTTTTAGGTATGGTCGTCTTCGTCTTGTCGTTGTCTGTTTTTTGAGTCTTTTAATTAGTTGCTATACTACGACTCTTTAAGTTATGGCTAATTATATTTTACATAGTGATTTGATGGTACAATGGTTTTAGAGATATTATTATGTCTTGTGACTTGTGATGCTTTACAATGTTTCACAAGAACCTTGTGTTTAATTGAGTTTTCTATGTTTCTTATCAATCTATCATGTCGGTAACAGTTGTTTAACTAGCTTACTTTATGTTTGGTTCTTACATAACAAAATAGATTAGTCTCTAATCAGTTCTGCTTTAAAATCAACTCTCTACCCTAGCAAGACTTGGGCTGTTTGTTATATTCGTGCCACTGCCAAGTTTTAAATGCAGCCTCCGGAGAAATATAACAATTTTGGCTTTTGGATGAGAAACCTGTTGGATTGAAACTTTTGTTATCATAGGGAAATTTGATATATAAGACAACATTGGAACATGCTCGTCATGTTATGTATACGAGCTTGTTGTATCAACAACTGGTATAACACATGTGGTCTTTATGTACTAGGAAGTGAGAAGGATTTTGTGTTGACTCCGACATATCTCTTTATACAACGACCGTTTCAGTTTTGTGGTGAATGAGATCAAGTTTTAAACTCGATGATCTGGGACGAATAATTTCCAATAAATTAATTTAGAATTTAGTTTTGACTGAGTTTCGGTTAAGGTTTAATTCATATGAGAAAACTACAAAACCGAGACACTTCTTCTACACCTCTACATTTTTTATGTCGGCAATTATTTCGTGTGGTTTTTTCTTTTCTTTTCCCAAGTACTATTTTTATTCATAAAACCATACACCAACAAAGATTACATAATGGGTTTTATAATCATATGAAGCCCATATAGAGTTCTATCGTTTAAACAGCAATGGAAAAAGATTAGCAAGTATCATAATTATAAATTAAGGAAACTATATTTAAATTAAAGAGAGAAGAAAAACACAAAATGAACTGACAAGAAAATAAAAAACCTAAGCGCAGCCAATGAGTCACTGACTCACCAACCCACCCACCCAAAAAGGGCAAAAACAAGTGAAAACCCTAAGGCCGTACATAGTGATCATCAAATTAAGAAGCTTCAGATTTAGAGGAAAGCGATGGGGAAAACTGGAATCCATTTGTTCGACGATTCGAGGAATGGTTTATTCTCGGTTTCCGATTTAGGATTCGATTGGAACCAAAACAGCGATAATTACCATCCAATTGGTGGATTATTCGCCAGCGTTAATCAAACTAATCAATTCGGACCACTCTCGTCGTCTCCAAACAGAGGCAACAACAGCTTCTCTGCTCAGCTCAATGATCTCTACACCAAGTATATGCCGGGAAAGGAAGAGGAAGTCGAAGTTAATGGTGAGAAGATTAAGAAGAAGAAGAATGGTGGGCTGAAACTGAAGATAAAGATTGCTAATCCTTCGTTGCGGCGGCTATTCAGTGGAGCCGTGGCTGGAGCTGTCTCGAGAACGGTGGTTGCGCCGTTGGAGACAATCAGGACACATCTAATGGTGGGAAGTGGCGGAAACTCCAGCTCCGAAGTTTTTACTGATATCATGAAACATGAAGGTTGGACTGGTCTCTTCAGGGGCAATTTGGTCAATGTCATTCGTGTCGCACCTGCTCGAGCCGTCGAGGTAATGCCTCATGTCTCTTCTTTTGCTAGGAATTGAAAATGCAGATTGAGCTACTTTTATACTAATATCTCGTTGACTTTTATCTGTGTTGGTTGAAACTGTCTTAATGCCTAAATGATGAGACTTTGTTTATTTACAATTCTTGTATGTTCAGCTTTTTGTATTCGAGACGGTAAACAAGAAATTGACACCGGAACATGGAGAGCAATCGAAAATACCAATCCCAGCTTCATTACTCGCTGGTGCTTGTGCTGGAGTTAGCCAAACACTCTTGACTTACCCTCTTGAACTAGTCAAGACTCGCCTTACTATTCAGGTTTGCTTCTAGAAACAAAACAATTCATCCATTAAATCGTCTTCTGTGAGAAATAATTACCTAGTTGAATGATTGAGGTCTTAGCACATGTAAAGTTTGTTTCTTTGACAAGAATTGAGTCAGATATTATATTGTAAAAGCATGTACACAAAGTAATTTGTTTATTTGTGTGTCTTGTAAACTTATTGCAGAGAGGTGTTTACAAGGGGATTTTTGATGCGTTTCTCAAAATTATACGCGAGGAAGGACCTACAGAACTCTACAGGGGTCTTGCTCCTAGTCTTATCGGAGTTGTTCCATACGCAGCTACTAATTACTTTGCATATGATTCCTTGAGAAATGCTTACAAGAGTTTTTCAAAGCAAGAGAAGATTGGAAACATTGAGACTCTTTTGATAGGTTCTTTAGCAGGTGCACTATCGAGCACTGCGACTTTCCCTCTTGAAGTGGCTCGGAAGCATATGCAGGTGGGAGCTGTTAGCGGGAGAGTTGTGTACAAGAACATGTTGCACGCTTTGGTTACTATACTGGAGCAGGAAGGTATTCTTGGTTGGTACAAAGGGCTAGGACCGAGTTGCTTGAAGTTGGTTCCTGCTGCTGGAATCTCATTTATGTGTTATGAAGCTTGCAAGAAGATTCTCGTTGAAAACAATCAAGAAGCCTAATTTTGGGTTGAGGGTTCATAGTTCTAAATTTAGACCACTTGGAATTTTATAAATTAATGTTGAGGGGATTACAAGAGATTCATTCTTTGTTATGTTGTTGGATTCCTGATTCTGATTCAAGTAAGCTAAAAGAGTTTACACAAATATCTCTTTAAAACTGTAACTGAACTTATTAAGTCCCAGTGTCCGACAATGACAAGGTTCGTTGATCATATACACATCTATTTCTACTAATGAGGAGACAAAAACAAGCTCTAGCATGCACACAGTTCCCACATTCCCTAATATGACCAAAAACTATAGAAGTTGAATATAAAATACATTCTCTTTGCTACCTAGAATTCATTTAAGTTTTGAGTTTCTAAAAGATACAGTTGGCTGAAATACAAATAAGAATTCATCACTAAATTTCTTTATATAAGAAAATATTTTTATTGTTATAACTTATAACATATATAAATTTGTCAGAGAAATAAATAAATTTTGTATGAGTTTTTAAATCTTAAATATGCATAATGTTTTTCAATAGTGGTATAAACTGTTCAAATACAATAATTAAAGTCACTAATCATAAATTTAAATGTATGTTTAGAGTTTATATAAGTGAATTCATCTATAATTTTTGTTATTTATTACCAAAATTTATTTTTCTTTTAAATTATAAAATTTCAAGTCCAAAACTATTAAAATTTATAACATTCAAAACATTAATTTTATTTAGATCAAATTATTTTAATTTATTTATTTTGGAATTTTAACAAAACTCTCTATAAATTAATAAATATTATTTTATACTATAAATTAATATTTGTTATTTTATAGATAAATTAATATCAGTATAAATTAATAAAATTTCATGATCCTAACATTATTAATCTATAGAGGTTTTATTAATTTTGGAATCATAATATTTTATTAATAAAATACCTTGTAGAGACGGTTTCTTCATCCTCATGTTGTTGAGCAATGGCTATTGTCATAGCTATATCCTCATTCACGTCATCATCCTTAAAAGGCTCATCAAACTATATCGTGAAAATATTTAACATTTCAAAAATCGACAAAGTAAAAAATTAGAATCACACAAAATTCATAGGGCGAATCATCATCTTAAACATCATAATCATCACTACCATAAAAATGTGTATTTAAGAATCAAATACAGGTCAGGGAACAACTTATGTTTTCTGAAGATGTTTGGAATGTGGACTTGGAAGCAGGAGCAGCATACACTTTAGAGAGTTCTTCATCACCTTTTTTATTCTCCTATTTTTTATACCCCATCAAAAGAAGAAGATAGAACAGGAGCATGAAGAAGATAACGAAAAACCCTCTATAGCGTGTGCTTTGGTACAAGAAACACAAATATACCTTACTTGTTTTTGCTTGCTTATGTAGTTTGTTCTTACTGCATTTCACATCCCTGTTTGGATGCTTTCAAGTCCTAGAATATACTGAACTTCTCGTGTTTACTTCTTTGAAGCTTTCTCCAGTCCATTTTTTATGTAGACTTCCACAACTAAATTTCACTAGTTGATATCTTTTAAATGCAAAACTCCACATGCATTTTAGTCTTCTTTGCTTATGTGTTATTTTCTAGAATTCTTTCTTTAAAGCATCTTTGGTGATACCCACTATGGGTGTCTAAAACATTTTTTATAATTAGTTTTATTGTTATTTAACTTGGGTGTCTTTAAAATGAGATGTTAATGTCGACACTACAAAAAAGAATGAATGTCTTAAATTTTACTTTATTTTTGTTTTTTGCATTCTTTTTTAGGACACCCACCCCTATTATCTCACCAATGGAGGTGGTTTAGTTGCTCCTATCAGCTGTCTCTCACCTAATCTCTCTTTCCCTTGTTTCCACCACTCCCTCACTTGTCTCTCGATCTTCTTCATACTACATGATCTCTATACTGTTAGTTTATTCATAAGATGTTAGTTTGATCTATCCGGTTAAGCTTCTCGTTATCACTTTTTAAATCCATATTTTTTTGTTTATTTCTATACTTAAACACACTAATATCTGATTTTAAATTAAATTGCGAGACTCTGTAGTACAATGAATATGCCAGTGTTTTCACTTTTTTGCAAGGATAAAGAGAACCCACATTGTCATTACAAGTATATATATAAATAGGGTCTAAAAGACACCTCCTTGGCCATTGAAGTTGTTTGCATTGGGATTGGCGTCGACAAACGGATTGATCCTGACCCAAAGCAACGAAAAGATGGAGGCAAGAAGAACAGACCAGACAATGACGATGGTTGGTGTTCGGTTCTGTCTTCCCAATAGACCTTTCAAGAAAGGGTAAAGATGGGCAATGACCCATAAGGCGAAGAAGAGCTTCCCGAAGAGTGGACCCCAGGATTGGTACCCACTGTTCACAGCATAAGAGACACCAGCCACAATGCCTATGAGGTTCACAAGTAAGACGGTGGTTGGTGGAATGAGAAGAGCTGTCCATTTGAAGATGTAGAGCTCAGCGAAATCCCCATCTTCGTCTGAGGCTTTGGATGTAACGGTGAAGTTGGTGTCGATACCAGCAAGAACCTTGAGTAAACCTTGGAAGACTGCAAAAAGATGAGCAGATGTGCCACCAATGACCCAGAACTGCTCGTTCCTCCACCAGTCCTCAATGCTCACACCACTCCATCTCAGCTCCAAGATTCCAGTCACAGCAATTGAGATGAAGAGTAGAATGAACCAAATACTCGCATAGTTGCTTATCTGCAACATTGTTGTTATAGCTTTTTAAAACGAGATGATAAAAATTGACAGTAAATAGCAGTGTGGTCAGTTTTATGAACCTCTGGTATGATGAATCTGTCGGTGATGAGGCAAAAGGCAGGAAGGATACAGTAGGCAATAAGAGGGAGGGATGTAATAGGGTAGACAATGGTGTTGATGTAAGCGATTCTCTCCAAAAGTCTCAACCTTCCATTGTAGCCATACCAGATAGGGCAATGTCTGCTAAGAAGAATCTCGATAGACCCCAAAGCCCATCGAAGAACTTGGTTTAAACGATCAGAAAGATTGATTGGTGCAGATCCCTTGAATGCAGGGCGTGGAGGATTGCAGTAGATCGATATCCAACCCCGGGCATGCATCTTGAACCCAGTAAGAATATCTTCCGTCACGGAACCGTAGATCCAACCAATCTAACAAAAGGTGCCAAATAAGATGTCATCAAAGAGATAAGAAAGAGAACAAAAGAGTCTGTAGCTTGCATTTGAAAACTCACCTCTTTGCCCCATTCGGTTTTGTCCTCGTAACCACAGCTTATAACATGAATAGCCTCCTTGAGAAGAGTAGCGGGATTGGTTGTTGGTGGGATGCCACCTTGTTCCATGAAGGTTGCAGCAATAAATACAGGCGACTGACCAAAACGCTTCTCTACACTCTTCTGGGACATTAAAATAGACCTCTCATCATCATAGCCTGCATAAATAAGGAGTATATAAGATTATACCATCAACAGGGAAAAAATGATGTTATTACAGTAAACGCTCAATCAAACCTTCAAAACCCTCCTCGATGTCTTCCATATTGAAAAGTGGGGCATTGGAGTCACTTCTGCTGATGCCTCTCCTTTTTTCATAGTTATATTTCTTGCTGTTCTTCGCTTTCTTTCTTGAGCCACAACAGCTCTTCACAATAATATTTGGTTCTAGATCTTCATCTGTCAAAACAGGATCATACCCATACAGAGCCTGCCTATTAAAACAAGTACCGGTACCCACATATACTGGACCTTGGATACCATCTAACCCCTTCAAGTTAATCTGCACAAGATTAACAAATATCCAAGTTAGTCCATAGCAGAAACGAGTAAACTCAACAAGGATATGAACAAATGAGATACAAAAGCCAGTGTGAGTGAATAGGGGAGTGAAACTCACATCGAAGAAGACAATATTCCTGTTGGCATATCGATCGTGCAAATCAATACCGTCAAAACGTTGTGGGAACTGGACATAGCAGCACTTCTTCCCAATAGCAGGATCCATCATGAAACACATGGCTTCTTTAATAGCCTTGCTGTTATTGAAGTAATGATCACAATCCACGTTCAAAAGATATGCTCCATTGGTAAGAACAGCAGAAACACGAATCTGTCAATGTAAAGAGATGCTAAATCAGGAGAGAACACATTTCATAGAAGAAAAAAACGTGAAGCAACGATTATACAAGAAGAAAGTTTCCTAGGCAGTGAACAAGAAGATAAAATAGAGGACACAATAGGATTTTGAAAGTTAACCAACCAATGCATTCATAGCTCCAGCCTTTTTGTGGTGTTGAAATCCAGGCCGCTTTTCACGAGAAACATAGATGAGCCTAGGCAGCTCATTTCCATCAGTATCCAGACCCCCACTATGGCCTAAGAACACCTGAAAATGAAAACAAAATGATGTAAGATTGTTGCCTTTTCGTTACACTCTGTAATAAGCAAGGGACCACCTCACTGTACCTGTATCATTCCAGGATGATCTCTGGTGTTGTTACCAGGCCAGGGAGTACCATCCTGCATAGTCCAGCCTTCTTCAGGGATTTTTTGTGCTTTGGCAACAAGAGCATTTATCCTCACCTTAAACTCTTCATACTCTCTCTGTCAATACAAAGCAAGAAAAAAATCTGAGTCAATCTCTAGTTTGTCGAATGGGTGAGAAGCAGGTGAACTTTTCAAATGATCACCTTCATAGCTCGTCGCTCTTTAACAAAAGAAGGTTGGATCTTGTCCTTCAAGTAATCTATCTTCTGAGCAAAATAGAATTCAGGGGCTCTAGGTTCAATGTTGAATTTCTTGCAAAATGGTACCCATTTCTTTGCAAACTCAGCGGTTTCAGAAAGGGATTCGAAGGTAAGCATAGCTGAACCATCATCCGAAACATAACAGGCTACTTTATCTACCGGGTAGTCCACAGCAAGAATCGAGAGAACTGTGTTTGCTGTGACAAGGGGAGGCTCTTTCATTGGGTCCACAGTACTAACAAACACATCAACAGGAACGAGCTGTGATGGTTCACCGTCTCGATCATATCTACAATTAGAAAACCAAAGTCAAAACATCAAATATAATCAGTATCAGGGGAAAGTTAACTATCAAAAACTGTATAGAAGATATCAAGTTAGTACGAAAGAAAAGAGAGATAAGAGTAGGGGATGCATAAACTTGAAAGACCAACCTTATAGCGAGGCGGTCAAGATAAGTCTCCCTGTTAATGGGGTACCATTTGGGAAACTGATCAAGAAGCCAAGAAAATGCAAACCAGATCTCACAGATAACCGAGGTCAACCACAAAGGATATGCATTTTTCACAGGGTGAGTTGTACGATATTGCAAGAAGAAACACAAGATGATAAGCCGGAGAATAATCACAACCCTATAAGGTGTTAGGCGTGAAGACGGGATAGGCACAATGCGACTCATAGGAAGCCGTGTATCATCAGCCCTGTAAGTAAGAGAACCATAGTTGAGTGGAAGGAAACAAACAAAAAAAACTCAAATTTGAGTAAGATCTATAAGAATATAACAAAGCAGATGATTAATTATGTGTATCAAGACATAATAAAAAAAAACCAAGACTGGTAATTAGCATCACGGGCAAGAGTAGTGTTAACTTACATTTGGAGTTCTTCGCCATTGGAACCAGTTCCTTCAATTTCTCCTCCTTTCCCTTCATGGTACTTACCAGTCATCTGTAACATATTCTTCTCCTGTTTCAGCTTCCAACCTTCAACTCTTTCCTTCCAGTCAACATTTCCAAGCCCATAAGAGTTCAAGTCTTTTGACGGGTCCACGATTCTTACAGGGACTGCAATTTTTAAAGGAAGCTATCAGTTATGGTAAACCAACAACATATGTTGTAAAAATAAATAGGAATCACAACTACTGAAGTAAATGAATACCAGGTTGCCGTGGGTCAATATATGGTGATGAAATAGCATTCCTGTCAGAAGGACCCAAAGGACCTGATGTAGTTCGCACAGATTGTGTGTCAGGCGTGCGAATCTCCCCAGAAACCTGTGTATAGAAAAAGGTCAAGAATCTATTGAAAACAGACACAACTAACAGTAGAATGTAGGTCCCTACCGCATGGCCATGGGTGAGAAGAGGAATAGGTTGAGATTCATGTCTAGAAGACGAAGAAAACTCTTCACCATGGCGTTGGTGTCTCGCCTTGCTAGCTCCCTGAGTGTAATTGAACTCATTCTCAATATCATCAACATCATCCTCATCTTCATCTCCTTCAACACGAGGACTCCCTGCAACATTCCAAAATTTTGTTCAACAAATGAAGCAATCCAGAAAATCCATACACAACAATTTGCAAAGGAAACAAAAAAGAGACTACTGACCTCTGTGTCGTCTGTATCTAGTCTTGCATTGGGGGCAGCACTGAGTTCCATCTTTCCTCTCGTACTCATAGCAAGGACGACACACAGGGAAGGCACATTCATTACAAGCGACAAAGACATCTCCAGTTTCAGCAGGTCCAACATCATCACCACAGATCTGACATATCTGCCCATTCATATTCTTCGAAGGTTTGGTCTGCAATTTTGACCAACATTGCATCATTGTTAGTCATTCAGTAATCGAAACAAACCAGCATGGATCTAACTCAAAACAATTAACAAGAACAATCCCCAAATCAACGCAGATCTGAACTAAAGCGAGTCAGAGCCCATGCAGGAGGTAACGAGATCTAGTTGAGCTAAATCTCAATAAGTGTGTAAAGTAAAGGACTTTGAGAGTCAAAGCTTTAGCTGAAAGAAGCTGACGAATCAAATTCTTAGATCAAAAATCTAAACTGAAATCCACCGACACTCTCCATAAGAGGCATTAATTCATAGAGATCCGGAAATGATCACAGTGATAACAACAATAGAAAGTGTGCTAAGAGCAGAAATGTTTCCATTTTCAGACACTTAATCAACAGACAGAAACTAACTCTAAACTCACTAAAGGAAGTGAAAGATCAGAATCTGAGTTTTTGAATGATCCAATTTTGGATCCAAAAGACAAGATTGGAAAACAGATAAAATCTAGATGAGATCTTAGTCATCAAAATCAGTAAGAAGTAACAACATAAGAAAGAAGGAAAAGATGAACGAACCCCGCCGTCAGATTCGTGTCGGATCCGAACGAGCTCGTTTCTCCGGTAGGATCCAGCAACCAAACCGGCACTGGCCTCCATCGCAGACCAGAGTGGAGAAATTCAGCCCACCGACACACAGAGAAAGAGATAGATTTGTTAAAAAATCTCAATTTCAAATTCGTCGCCGATTCAATACGGCATCTCTTGATCTCTCTACTAAAAAGATGTTCACACTCTCTCTCTCTTACTGGTCTCTGATCTTACACAGCACAGCAGCTTTAGCAACAATCTGCTTTGCTTTGCCTATTTAATCGCTACGAGAGAGTGTGTTTCCAATTTTTAAATGTTTTTTATTAATGACAAGTAGATATTTCACCGGAGGAGAAGACGCTAGCCTCTTCCTCTTCCTCTCTTTCAACTCGGCTTGATTCGGCTCGGCTCGCTTTATCTCTATAGACGCCGCTAGCTAGTAGCTGGTAGCTAGTAGCTAGTATGTGACGTGACAAGAATAAGACGGGACAAATTATGATTGTTGATTATAATTTTTAAAAATTAGAACAAGTCACGTTGTTGGCTGGTAACAGCCTGTTCTCTTATTTGATGATAATCACCTGTCGGTGGACACATTCACTTGTGTCAATTAGGTTCAAATTGACACCGTAAGAAGTTACGGGCGAATTTTTAAATGATCCCAGTTTTAAAATATCATTCGTTTTGATATCATATAAGTTTAATTCAATATATTACTCATCTTTAAGTCATTTGTTTGAGTTATGAAAATGAATCAAGGGATGAGAAAATGAATGTGTTTATTAAAAAATTAATTGGGACTTACAAACTCCTTTTGTTATGATGAGAGTAAATTAGTAACAGTGCCGATGACGGTGGTATATAATGATGACAATCTTATTGTTTTTCTCAAATAAATATTCACGATTTTGTGGTTGTATACTTTAATCATACTAATGGAAATTTATCAAAGCTTATTATTATATGGACCAAGACCAACTCTGCAAGGAATAATGGAAGTAAACATTTGTCGGCATTGTGCACCCAAAAAGAGAAAGAAAGAACAAATTGTCGGCAAACATAAAAGTAATGACAATGTTGGAGCATCATCAACAAACATACGTAGAAGACACCTACAAAAAACACAAGACAATGCAGATGTTTTACAAACGTAACTGATTACTCTCTTTACCATCTCTTATGAGTAAAGGAACCAACCACTTAAGCTCTCATTATTCACTAATCATATGCTACTAATCGCTTTTTCCCACCTGAGCTACTATCAGAGGATGACGAACTTGATTTTGATGGAGACCTTGCCTTTGATGGTGATCTTGACACCGATCTTGCTTTCCCGTTCCCAATGGGAGATTCTGAATATGATCTTGATCTTGATGGACTCGGGCTGTGGCTAGCAGATGGTGATCTTCTCTTTATATATGGTGAACGGCTACGGATAGGGCTGCGGCTGTATCTCCGCCTTCGAAACCGGGGACCAGGCGATACAGAGCGGCTTCTTCTTCTATACCTGAGAATACTTTCGAATTGTCAAATCAATAACTAATTTGATTTGGAGCACCCAACTTAACTATCTACTCATGAAAATAGAGACTTTTAGACAAGTAGAAACAAATGTTCTAAAGAGGGAAAAGTAAGTACCTCAGAGGTGTTCTTCCTCTTAGTGGGCTTCTATACCGTCTTGGCGAGTACCTTCTGTGACTTCGAAATCTACAGAGAAGACAATATGAAAAGAGTCAGAATTAGATTCGGAGTGTGTAACAGAAAAAGTGAGTTCTTTTTTGGGTGTGGACTCTGTGGACTATTCACCTGTCACGGTCAATCCTATGGCTAAAGCGATAAGGAGATCGATCAGGAGATGGTGAGGTTCTGTATCTACGAGCATATGAGTATCTCTGGCTAAATCCTCTCCCTCTCCTAATACGCCCATCAGGAGAACCACTTCTTGACAAACTTCTTCTGCGATCACGAGGAGGTCTAGACCGCACACTCCTCCTCGCCTGAAATGGACTTCTACTAATCCTTGTTCTTCCTCTAACAGGACTTCTGCTGATACTTCTTCTGGATGATCGAACTGGACTACCGCTCACACTCTTCCTAGATGGTCGAACTGGACTCCTGCTGATACTTCTTCTGGATGATCGAACTGGACTCCTGCTGATACTTCTCCTGGATGATCGAACTGGACTCCTGCTGATACTTCTTCTGGATGATCGAACTGGACTCCTGCTGATACTTCTTCTGGATGATCGAACTGGACTCCTGCTGATACTTCTCCTGGATGATCGAACTGGACTCCTGCTGATACTTCTTCTGGATGATCGAACTGGACTCCCACTCACACTCTTCCTAATCATAGATGGTCGAACTGGACTCCTGCTGATACTACTCCTGGATGATTGAACTGGACTTTT
This sequence comes from Cardamine flexuosa, assembly GCA_963555745.1. Taxonomy (NCBI): domain Eukaryota; kingdom Viridiplantae; phylum Streptophyta; class Magnoliopsida; order Brassicales; family Brassicaceae; genus Cardamine; species Cardamine flexuosa. The sequence continues at coordinate 3,018,247 of OY743215.1, read as the reverse complement.
GCTCACACTCTTCCTAGATGATGGGACTGAACTCCTGCTCACTGATCTCCTAGGTGATTGAATGGGACTCCTCAGGCTTCTTCTAGATAATCGAATGGGACTGCGGCTCAGGCTTCTTCTAGAAGATCTAGCTGGAGTTCTGCTAGGTGGTCTTCTAGGTGATCTTCTTAGTGGTCCCCTCCCAAGGCTTCTGCGAGATACAGATCTAACAGGGCTCCTGCTAGGGCTTCTGGCAATCCTACCTCTCAGTGGACTTCTGCTAATAGCCCTTTTATTAGGGCTCCTCAATGGACTTCTGCTAATACTCCTTGAAGGACTTCTACTAATATCTCTTCCCCTTTTTATCCGCACCGGACTTCTACTAACACTTTTGGTAGCGCTTCTCCTAACATGCCTACCTTTCTCTTCACTCCCTGGGCTTTCTCTTCTACTGTTTGTCAAGTTCTTCAATTGGCGGCTACCTTTAGCAGGACTTCTGCCCACATTCCGTCTAGGACTTAGACTCGGGCTCTTCCTCTGACTCCGCCGAGGACTAATACTCATGCTCTTACTCGCTGTCCTCTTAGGACTCAAGCTCCGGCTCCTGCACATCAACTTTTAATAAGACTCCATATGGGATAAGACATAATAAACCATTAACTAATGTGGATAGAGATTGGAAACTAGACCTAGATTTGCTAGGATGATCATCGACAATATCAGGCTGCCTGTCAGAAATCTGTTCTGATGCAGCATGTGAAATTCCATTACTTCTCTGACTTCGGTTATCTGAGGGTGCTTCACCATCATCCTTGTCCAGCAAATCGGGTCCCTCCCTTTTGTCCTGCTGAAGTGATTCAGAATTACCTGATTGGATAGTGCAGTCAAAAACATATTGTTCAGCGTGTACAAAAAATAATATGAAGACGCATGATCAACACAATGCTTGAACAAAAGACAAATTGATACTGAAATATGTTATGAACAAATGGCACCCAAAGCATTCAATATTGGACAGATCATTAGAAAAAGAACAAACACAAATCGGAGACATTTACATTTGCGAAAACAGAAGCCAAAAAAGTCTTGAAAGTTTTAGAGATTACCTGCTCTACGACTACGAGAGACTCTGGGTTTCCTCTTTTTTGCTCCAATATCAATATTGGTATCACTAAAACTTGCTTCACTTCCACTGTTACTTTCTTCACCTGTAAGACTGTCTGGGGACCTGAAAGATCGCAGAACACAAGTGAATAACTCTGTTGCACAGCCAGTTAAACTAGTTCCCTTAGTACATGCTCCTCAGAACAGAAAAGACCTACTGAGGTGACTACCAAAATATTAGTTCCAAGAGAGACAAATCTAATCAAGCTTAAATCCCTATGGCTGTAAACAAGTGAAGTGTACAAGACTAGCAACCTTCTTGATTTGCGTTTTGATCTCTTATCACGCATCCTCCGTTTTTTCTCATGGTGCTTATCTTTCCGTTTAGACCGCCTGTTTTTATCTTTCTTTGAACTTCTTTTTCTCTTCTTCTGCCTTTCATGGCTTGAGGAACTAAGGTCAGAGTCAGATGAAGACAAATCTGAATCTGACTCACTATCAGATTCTGAGGAATCCATCTCAGAATCTGAAGAGCTTTCAGACTCAGATGAAGCGTGTCTTCGCCTCTTCTTTCTTCTTTCTCTGGAAGATTTCTTGTGCTTTACCCTTTTTCGACCATCAACACTGTTTTTCTTCTTGTCTGCATGGACAAATCATGCAATGACGTGAATTGGTTATGATTGGGAAGCCATGACTTATGTAACAGTAACCAATAGTAGAATATGCATACCTCCAGAATATTCTCCACAACGGATTATCTTCACGCTGACGGTAGGTTTACCTTCCTCATCCCCAACACGTTCAATTTTTTTTAATATCTCTTTCCCTTGAATAAGCTTTCCGAAAACAACATTATTTCTGTTGAAAAACCAAAACAGTCAGTGATAGCACAATGCGCCAAAGGAAACTCCACAGATACTCAAATGATGGATTTGATATATAATTTATCCCAGGATCATAAAAATTAACCAAAGTAACATTGAGAAGGAAACCTGTCAAGATGCTGATTTGGCCTGAAGGTTATATTAAAGTGTGATCCCAACTTGTCACGTTCAGTAACAGCCATCGATAAAAGACCAGCTTCCTCATGCCTTAGTTTCGGTGACTCATCTGGTAACATCAGAAATTGCTTTCGCTACTAAGTAACATATTTCAAAGGAATAAGTAAAAATATATACATCCAATCTTAGACAAGCCCCCAAATATTAAAAAAAACCAATGCCCTCAAAATGAACTATTGTTAGCCGTGAACAATAAAGAAAAGAGATATCAAGAAATAGGTGATACAAAACGGAATGGTAAACCAACCTGGAAATTTTCCAGCATATATGCTTTCCCCAGCAGTACCTGGAAAGTGGATTTAAAATATAACGTTGTTCAGAGGATAATGATTTTTCTAATGTATCTAATGTATGCAGCTCGATGCACCTAGTAGGATATCACACTTCAATGTTATTTTCAGATAAATTCGATTACCGAAGAAATTTAGTTTCTGGATCACAGTAAATAGTTCCAAGTTCCAAAACTATGTACAACCGATATTATAAGATCTGAAAAGACAGAAGTCAATAAATGTAACTAGTAGCTCTACTTGCTAAGTGCAGGTCAGAAGCTAAACTGAAAAATTAATGTACATACCATCTCGATTCACAAAGTCTCCAGCCTGAAAAAAAAGTCAAAACTACTTGTTAGGACCAGTTGCAACCGTGACTTAGTTTGTACATAAAGTGTTCTATTTGCATGAGAAGGCCTAACGTTTGAGCATGAACAACTAGTAGAACAACCTTAAAACTATATCACATGAAAAGCAGGTGTGGCGATCAGACCTGTATCCTACAGCATAGAGAACAGCAACGAACTAAAAGACGAACATCCAACCAATGTTGAGAAAGAAACCAAAGATATAAGACTGAAATTATCATATCAATAATTGAAGGATGCAGAAACAAACCTGAGCCGAGGAACCTTTCAGTATTCTATGGAAAAAGGATCCTTTGTAATGCAAAGGTTTTCCACTTCTGGGTCCGACGCCTTTCTCCCCTATATAGATTTTATAAGGGAAAATAAATGTTACAGGTGAAGGAGAGCCAACAGCTAAATTTAATATAATGCAATGAAGTAACAAGCTTCACCGGACAGAAGACAAACCTGTGCATAGTGCACGGAAATTCTCAGATGTTTTGGGAGCGACTTCAGGGAAAAGCTAAAGAAACAAAGTTCACAATTTCAACACTTATGTTTGATCAGGAAAAAATACAAGAATGATAGCATTAACATAGCCAAACACCATAGTACCTCAAAAACCATAGTCTCAGCTGGATCTCCATCAATGGAGACATCCATAAAAACCTGCGGATTCTTCTTTTTTGCCATGCTTTTGATATCACTCAAGCTATCTGAATTTATGACCTGAACAAAACAGAGAATACAAAGAAAACACAAAAGAGACTCAGAATATTAAATAGTTATGAAGAATACAGCTAAACAAACCCACAGAAGCAAGATAATTCGGTAGTTATAGCACAGAAAAAACTAAAACCAACACTACAGAATACTTCACACTGGCCGCAAATCAGCAAACTAACTCTACATTGCTATAGTCAGTGCCTAATGACCAGAAAATTATAAAACTTCTAGGCTCATCAACTAATAACAATGTACTACAGGTTCAAATAAAGTAATAAACAGCGTGCTCGGAGATAAACCGTCAAGCAATCCATCCAAAACTACTTAAGAGCTAAAACGGACCTTGACGTTCCAAGAGAAATAAATTCCAGATAACTTTAAGTCCATCAATTACACTAAAACGATCATATCAGTGAAGACAAGTGCAAATTCTAAATAAATCACTGACACATATTAGAGAAACTGATGCTTCAACATCTAAATTTCAGCAAGAGACTGCAAATCGGTGAAATATGAAGAGTAACGACGAAGATTCTGGGCGTAAATCGCTAGGGTTTTACCTGAGAAAACGCACGCAGAGCCACACAGGATACAAATGACTGAGCAGGAGAGAAAAACCTAGCGGATGCTTTAAAAGGAACAAACACCAGCTTGTCTAAATTACCCTCTAACTCAATTGATATTTACAATTTTGCCCTAAAAACTCTGTTTTGTTCTGAAACTCTTTCTCAGCTCATCATCACCATTGCTAAAACCTCTCATCTTCTCCGATATTAGTTCACTCGTAGTGAAATTAGAATCCGACTATTTTGCTTTCTCATGACCCTTCTGAGTTATCTACACTGTAATCGCTCAAAAACGTTAACTTTTCAAAGATTTTACTCTCCTTGTAGAATTGCTCAGAAGCTGTTCGATGGAAGTTCCCAAAGAAATGCGACAACTTCCATTAACCATTCAATCAGTGAATCCTTACGGAGAAACTCTCCAGCACAAGCCCTTTCGATATTTAAGGAAAATCTCCAGGTGGGTTTCTGTAATCGTAATGTGGACGAGGTTACTCTTTGTCTAGCGCTTAAAGCATGTCGTGGAGATTTAATACGCGGTTGCCAAATCCACGGGTTCTCCATAACTTCTGGGTTTACTTCATTTGTCTGTGTTCCAAACGCTGTAATGGGTATGTACCGTAAAGCTGGCCGCTTTGGCAATGCATTGTGCATATTTGAGAATCTGGTTAATCCTGATGTTGTTTCTTGGAACACTATACTCTCTGGGTTTGATGACAATCAAGTTGCTTTGAATTTTGTTGTTAGGATGAAATCAGCCGAAGTGGTTTATGATGCATTCACTTATTCCACTGCTCTTAGCTTCTGTGTGGGCTCTGAAGGATTTTGTTTAGGGTTGCAGTTGCAGTCTAATGTGGTAAAATCCGGAATGGAGTCTGATCTTGTCGTTGGGAACTCGTTTATAACAATGTATTCTCGGTCTGGAAGTTTCAGAGAAGCTCGGAGAGTTTTTGATGAAATGCGGGTTAAGGATATGATTTCATGGAACTCTTTATTGTCAGGGCTTTCTCAAGGACGAAATTTCGGTTTTGAAGCAGGGATTGTCTTTAGGGACATGATGCGAGAAGGTGTGGAGCTTGATCATGTGTCCTTTACTAGTGTAATTACAACTTGTTGTCACGAAACCGACTTGAACCTGGCCAGGCAAATCCATGGTTTGTGCATAAAAAGAGGTTATGAAACACTTGTAGAAGTTGGTAATATTTTGATGTCAAGGTACTCTAAATGTGGGGTTTTAGAAGCTGTGAAATCGGTGTTTAACCAAATGAGTGAGCGGAATGTTATCTCTTGGACAACAATGATTTCCACGAATAAAGATGATGCTGTGTCCATCTTTCATAAGATGCGGTTAGATGGAGTTTACCCAAACGAGGTCACATTTGTTGGATTAATCAACGCTGTTAATTGCAATGAGCAAATCAAAGAAGGGCTTAAAATTCACGGGCTATGCATCAAGGCTGGTTTTGTTTCAGAACCATCTGTTGGCAACAGTTTCATCACCATGTATGCCAAGTTTGAGGCTCTGGAAGATGCCAAGAAGGCTTTTGATGATATAACTTTCCGGGAGATTATTTCCTGGAATGCTATGATATCTGGATTTGCACAAAACGGATTCTCACACGAAGCTCTTAAGATGTTCTTATCAGCAGCAGCAGAAACAATCCCAAATGAATACACTTTTGGAAGTGTCTTGAGTGCAATAGCTTTTGCAGAGGATATATCTGTAAAGCACGGTCAGCGTTGCCATGCTCGTATACTGAAGTTGGGTTTTAGTAGCTGTCATTTTGTTTCAAGCGCGCTTCTTGATATGTACGCCAAGCGTGGGAGCATCAATGAATCCGAGAAAGTCTTTAACGAGATGTCTGAAAGGAACCAATTTGTTTGGACATCGATAATATCAGCCTATTCAAGCCATGGTGATTTCGAATCAGTGATGAACTTGTTCCAAAATATGGTTAAAGAAAACGTAGCTCCAGACCTGGTCACTTTTCTCTCAGTGTTAACAGCTTGTAATAGAAAAGGTATGGTAGAAAAAGGCTATGAGATTTTCAACTTGATGACCAAAGACTACAAACTTGAGCCGTCTCATGAGCATTACTCATGTATGGTTGATATGCTTGGTCGAGCTGGGAGATTAAAAGAAGCAGAGGAGCTTATGAGTGAGGTTCCTGGAGGACCAGGAGAGTCGATGTTGCAGAGCATGCTCGGGTCTTGTCGGCTGCATGGGAATGTGAAAATGGGAGCAAAAATGGCTGAGCTTGCAATGGAGATGAAACCGGATTTGTCAGGTTCTTATGTTCAGATGTACAACATCTATGCAGAGAATGAACAGTGGGATAAAGCTGCAGAAATGAGGAAAGCCATGAGGAAGAAAAATGTGAGTAAAGAAGTTGGATGCAGTTGGATCGATTTTGGTGATAGTGAAGATTCTTTGAAAATGCAACAGTTCTCTTCAGGGGATAAGTCTCACCCCAAATCTGATGACATTTATAGAATGGTTGAAATTATTGGATTGGAGATGAGTTTTGAGGGGAAGGTTGAAGTTTACGACTCGAAATTTTAAAAGATTGTAGTTTACATATAGATCAAAACTATAAATGTTAGCTATAGATTTATATGAACTCATTGATTGTATAATGAAATCGCAGATTGGTTTTCTAAGGACCCTGGTAAAACCGGTTTAGCATGGTTCTCTTATTTTAACCTCATTGACCGGTTCGATCGATTAATGCAACCTTGTATAACATTGATGGGTGAACAGATACAGTAAGTTATATTTGGGCTTCCAAGGGGAAAATAGTGTACCAAACGAGTTGTCCCAAGTATAGCTATTCATATTTCATACATTGACTTTTCTATGCTATCAACCAATGGCCAATGCTATTATACTCAAAATAGACGACTCTAATCTTTGTCATCTCTCTGATAGATGCATCTACTTGGATATTTTTTTAGGTCAACCGTAATTAACATCTTTGATATTTAAGAAGTGCACAACTCATGTTTAGCTGATATATTCAAAAAATAAAACAATCGGGAGAAAACATATTTGATATGTACTTTAAATTATTAAAATATTTGTTAGGTTCGAATTCGGTTGATTTTTATTCCCAAACCAAAAGGCTAAAATATAAGACTGCATTAGTTACAAATTTCTCTTTTATTATTGGCCATTAAACTTTTAAGTTTTGGAAATTGAATATAATGGTTTTTCTTTTTAACGAACTCAAAAGAGAATATGATCGATGGCTTTAAGGTACGAGTTTGGTGTTGTACTCTTACTCACGTCTCTTTACGTTTATCATTGATTCAATTCGGTTTGAATTAAAACAATATTTTAAAGTAACTTAGAAATTATTCTTAAGCAACTTAAAAAAAAAAGAGAGGGGGAGAATGTTTACGTCGTCGATAACCTCCTAATGCAGATATTCCTAACACGTTACCCTTGAGACGCCAGTTTACACTTTCCCTTCCAATTTACATTTTTCTAATAAAATACTTTTTTGTTTTCCGTTGTTAAACAAATGTATGACTTTAGCTCTATCAAATGAAAGTCTCATGTACATCTGATTATAATTGACGACAAATAGAAAACGGAATGAAATAAAAAAGACTCATATTTTGCAACATAGCTTCTACCAAGTCTCAAACTAAACAATATTTTATAGAAAAGAAGACTCCGATGGTGGTTGAAATTTCAAACTAAACCACACATCTTAGCGTCTTTTTATATATTGATAACTGAAGATAGAATAGTACTAATACTCATTTCTTAACTCACCAAATTTTTAAAAGATTACAATATGTCAAAACACAAAGTTTAAAAGTTGTTTACTATGTTAACATCTTCTTAAAAAAATTCAACAACATGCCAAGAAATAGAAAATAATATAAGGAAGTCGAATTTTGAGTCCGACGAGGATCAAGAAAGTAGTTATAAAGATGAGTTCCAGATTATTTCGGCGTGAGTCCGATCGACCAACTGTAAAGCATAACTTATAATGTAGATACACTTGGATAAGTTATATAGTTGGTGAAGATATATAGCGTAGCCGTATGATAGCATTACGTGTGATATGGATCTGATCATATATGCGATCCAAGATATTGCCACCTGACTCCTCTCGGAGAAGTAGTCGTACACGATATTTATCCGAGAGCTCCTAAATAACGTGTCATGCCTTTCTTTTCGATATTCGTCAGAATTTAAAGCCATCCCAATATTTATGAAAAATTCCTACATATGTTTATTAACTTAGGCATATGCTTCCCACGTAAATTTTGTAACTAGCTACCAACTGTGAATAATGAATTTCATGTAATGTTTTGGTGTATATTTATGATCGGATAAAAATGGTTTAACGATAGTTTTTGTTTATGTCAAAATTTCATAAGGTTGTTCAGTTAGATTTTTTTACAGTGAGCATGTATCAAAAACTTAAAAAAACACAATTAACGCGCGTGTCCACGCTCTAAGCAAGCGAGTGAGACATATTTAATTTACAAATGGAACCGTCATTAATATATGGGTTGTCTCCTATTTCTGGTTTAAAAGATTTTAACTTAAATCCCACGTCACGAAATTAAAAAATAAAATATATAAATTTTCATAACGCCCAATTAAACTTTCCATATTCCCATTACCCGAAACCCTAATCCCCAATTTTCTCTTCCAATATTCGATCACGATCTCTAAGAAATTAAGAGAGTAATTCAAAAGTTTCCGGCGATCAAGTCTCGTTCAGGCATTCCAGAAGGTAATCTATTGTTCAACTTTTTTCTCTATTTTGGTTGTTGTTTCAATGCTGTTGTTCATCCTTTGATCTATAATTGAAATAAATTGGATCGAGATTTTTCGCTGTTTTTATTAGTTTTATGGTTCCTTATTATCCTTTGGAAGTTGTTTGATTTGTCTTTCGTCCGATTTTTTTGCTATCTGAATAATTTAATGGGAACTAAGTTTGGATTAATTTTGCTTGATTTTTGTATTTCTTATGAATGATCGCGATTTTTTTTTGTTCTGTTTACGAATAATTTCACTGATTCATTTTAATTTTTTTGCGGTTTCTTACGATCTGGGTTTCTGGATTATTACATCTAGCAACAGTTTTTTTCCCTTATATATTTGGTTTAAATCTGTTTATTGAGCTTTCTGCAGGATAAGTAACTGTTAAGATTGTATTTTTCTTGTGAAAATATCGATCATATATGTAGATTGTTATTTTGCAGGTTATAAGTGGACTGAGTGAATTATCATGAGATTCAGAAAAGGAAGTAGAGTTGAGGTATTTAGCAACAAAGAGGCACCTTATGGTGCGTGGCGATGTGCGGAGATTATTTCGGGTAATGGACATACCTACAATGTTAGACATTGCTCTTTCAAACTTGCACACGAGGAGGCAGTATTGGAGAGAGTTCCAAGGAAGATGATTAGGCCTTGTCCTCCACAACTGGATGTTGAGAGATGGGAGGCTGGTGAATTGGTGGAAGTTCTTGATAATTTTTCCTGGAAAGCTGCCACAGTTCGAGAGGAGCTGTGTGGGAAGTACTATGTGGTTCGGTTACTTGGGACTCTAGCGGAACTCACATTTCACAAAGAAAACCTCAGGGTTCGACAGTCGTGGCAAGATGACAAATGGGTTGCAATTGGAAAGGTAATTTATTTATGTTCTCAATTTTTAAAGCTAATCTAATCTTGTTCTTTTCTCCATTAAGATTTCCTGCTTAGTCATTTGACTCTGCACATATGTTATGTTCCCTCTTCTACTTCTAAGAATTTCTGGGTGTGGTTGGAGATGGTAATCTTCATAGTCTCCTTACGATATTCTTGGTTTAAAATAATCTTTAACTGAGCTTACATGTTCACTAACTGGCTTGTAATCATTTTCTCAGGTATCTGGTTCTGTGAAGTCATCCACGCTGACTGGATCAGACGTACATCTGAAGCTACAGCCCCATACAAACAACATACTTATCCACGAGCCTAGTATTGTCTCTGCTAGAATTTTAAAGAGGCCTTCACCTTACAACTTGTCTGACTGTGCTGAATCATGCACAGGAAACCCTAAGAAGATACGATCAGTGGAAAAAGAGGGACAGCAGCGCCGGTGTGTTACCTCTTCAATGCAAAAGGTAGATGCTGTTGCTTGCCGACTAGAAAATAAGGGTGGTAAATCTCACATGCAAGCTTCCTTTAACAATCACAAAACTGGTTACTGTCAAACGGTCAGGGTAAGATCAATTAGTGAGAGTGTTCGTGCAGAAAGCTTAGTCGCTGATGATTGTTATGATAGCGATGCATGCTCAGTTGGTAGTTGTAGTGCCACTAGTTATGATGAGAGTAACATGGCACCTTGTATGCCAGATGGCTCTAGTCAACAGGCAGACTCATGTAGCAGTGATGCTGAATCTTCTTGTGGCGTTGGGGAAGAAGAAAGGCAGAAACATTCACTAGCTGGTGATGGAGCAAGAAGGTCCTGTAGGTCTGAACTGTATACTTACCGCAGCACTTTGGGGGACTTGTTTGCTTCTGGTCCCCTAAGTTGGGAACAAGAAGCATCATTAACGGATCTTCGTCTTTCTCTTAATATATCAGATGATGAACATTTGGTGGAGGTAAGAAATCTGATATCTACTGGTAACCGCAGTCAATTTTGTTAGTACGAATTCAGTCTTTTCTTTTTGATTCTTATGGTCAAGTCTGATCTACTCTTCTTGGCCATATTACTCTGCAATGTGGAATTAACTGTCATATATTGTTCTTTTCCAGTGGATTTTATATTGAATGTATAGAGAGCAGAATACAAGTATGTATGGAAACTCTGATTAGAATGAAAATTTCCAAGGTTTATTATGGTGTTCTTTTCTATTATTTTGTCAGATTTCCCTTAGTTTCTTTATTGTAATTCCTGGAGGAAATTAAAGCAAAATTCATGTATCACAAACTCTGAGATGTCATATTTTGAAAGGCTGTTCATATGATGGTTTTTTTATTTTGGTCAACATGATGATGCTGCTGTCTTTTATTACTAAATTTGTTGTATGATTTTATATATTCCTCGTTTTGTGTTGATTCCCAAGGAAATTAAGTGGCACACTTGTGTGTTGATATACTTGATTCCATCGTTGTTACTTTTGACAAGATAGGTCAATGTTTCTTCCTAGTCATCCCTCTGGACATTATTGATTTCCCCCTGCATTTTTCAGGAACAGTGTTGCCTTGTTCGGGGCATGCAGACCTTTTGCTTCTAGAGGTCTAACTCTGATGCTGGGGTTTACAACTTCTCCCTTGGCCCATCTGAATGGTGCAATACTCCCTCTAAACATAACTGGATTTCATGATGCTTTTATTTTCTCGCTATCTTGCTGTTTGTTTCAGGTGTCCTGGAATCGCCTTTGTCACAGGGCTTGAAAGCTGTGCTTTGAGCAGGTTAATTAGATATATTTACTGTCTGGTTGGATAAATTACACTTTCTGGTTAACTCATTAGATCTCGCGGTGCTTCCTTTGTGTTATTGTTTCTCCTTTGGTTACTTCATTAGAACCGCATGATTAGATGTTGCCATGTCTATCTATTACTGGCTTTCTAAGCAATTTTGATATATTGAGATGTAGAAGACACTGTTGTTTCAGTTTCATTGGTTCTATTTTTGGTGTTTTTGTCCAGAGGCATAGTCTATTGACGCTCATTCTTTCTATAAATAAGCATTGTGGCCTGGTGAGAGGTAAGTGTGAAGTGGCCTGGTGAGAGGTAAGTGTGAAGTGGCCTGGTAAGAGGTAAGTGTGAATAGCATGAATAGGGTTTAATGTGTGTGGTACCTGAAAGAATCTATTTGATGTGCTCATCATCCTACATATGTTTTGTGAATCAATGTTGATTCCTTTTCTGATTTGTTTTCATGACATGCTTTCATGGGATCGATCGAGTTGAAAGGGAAGACGTGCTTGCTTTGTTGCTTAGTTTGTCGCATGTACGTTGTGGAATCCTCAAAGGTCACTATTCAGATCTCAACATTGTAATTTCAAAGAAAAGATGAGAAGCTTGATAAAAACACTTTAATTTCTTGAGTAATTGCTTGAATTATAGAATCAAAACGAGACCTTTTCTGCAATTATGTTTCTATCGGATCTAAAACTTTACTCTTCTCTACCGTTTTCTACGAGAAGTTGTAAAAACTATATCTATGTAAATATGTAATGATGTTGTTGGTATGAGCTGTGACTTGTGAGCCTGTTTTTTATTTTTTTGTAAGAGGACATCTTAATTCAACTTTGAAACTACAAGAAAGCTGACGCAATTCTGGTAACAAGAGGCAGTAACAAGTAAACAAGTCATGAATATGCAATTTCATTTTACATAAGTAGAATATAATCAAAGTATAGTCGACCAAAAAAAGTGTAGCTGTTAAATAGCAAACCCTACCTAAAAGGCTAAAACTGGAAGTCTAATTCCTAAATCTCTCCTTCCGACCACAATTTCGTCAGACACAGTACAGTAATAATACGAGTTACTAGTATTCCTCCTTTTGCTACAGAGGGTTTACCTATTCCTTTTAACTAATTGTCATTTCTTACACAGATAATAAAGTTGGTCTTTTCCTACTCGGACCGTATCGATTCTACGGTTCGGACTCCCTTTCCGGTAAACCGGTTTGTCCCTCGGCGACAATCAACAACCTCTCCTCCCGCCGATGATATACTCGACGAGGGCTTCTCTTCTCGGCTTTACTCGTAAGCTACGCTATTCTTCTTGTATTTCATATGATTCCCTGAAATGTCCCCATCCTCCGTTTAGAAATCTGAGCACCGCAGCGCAGAGTTTGGATTTCCCAAACCCTAATAATGGAAATCAAACTAGCTATATAGATAGGTTTAACGGTAGAGATCAATACCTTGTTGGGTTTCAGCAGATTTCATTTAGGCAGAGCTTAAACCCAGAATATACCCCTGCTTCTGGGCACAATCAGGATCAAAGTGGGAATCATGTAGAAAGTAGTGAAATTTTCAACCAGCGACATAAAAATTGGCAAAGTAGTGATGCTTGTTCCTCATATGGTACTGGTGGCAATGCAGTAGTTCAACAAGAGAATGATGTTAGCAATCATTTGCAGCAAGATTATAGTGGTCATAGCTCGTTGGAGGAATTGGATTCGATTTGCAGAGAAGGGAAAGTGAAAACAGCAGTTGATATTATTAAATCATGGAGAAATGAAGGTTATATTGTGGATTTACCCAGACTTTTGTGGTTAGCACAGCTTTGTGGAGATGCACAAGCTTTACAAGAAGCCAAAGTTGTTCATGAGTTTATTATTACTTCTTTGGTTTCCTTTTCAGATATCAACGCTTACAACTCCATTATAGAAATGTACTCTGGTTGTGAATCTGTGGAAGATGCATTAACCGTTTTCAACACTATGCCCCAGAAGAACTCGGAGTCTTGGTGCGGTATTATAAGGTGTTTTGCGAAGAACGAGCTAGGGGAAGACGCCATTGATATGTTCTCTCGCTTTAAAGAAGAAGGAAATAGACCTGATGGCGAAATATTCAAAGAGGTCTTCTTTGCGTGTGGTGTTGTTGGTGACATTAACGAAGGGATGTTACACTTTGAGTCGATGAACAAAGAGTATGGAATTATCCCTTCTGTGGAACATTATGTGTGTCTTGTTAAAATGTTGGCGGAGCCTGGTTATGTAGATGAAGCCTTGAGGTTTGTTGAATCGATGGAACCAAATGTAGATTTGTGGGAAACACTGATGAATGTTTCACGTGTTCATGGGGATTTAGAGCTTGGTGACAGGTGTCAAGATATGGTTGAGCAGCTTGATGCAAGTAGACTGAACAAAGAGTCAAAAGCCGGTCTTGTACCGGTCAAATCATCAGACTTAGTAAAAGAGAAACTACAGAGAATGGCGAAAGGGCCAAACTTTGGGAGTAGAGTTATGGCAGCTGGAGATATTTCTCGTCCAGAGAACAGAGAATTCTACATGGCGTTGAAGAGTTTAAAGGAGCATATGGTAGAGATTGGTTATGTCCCTGAGTCTAAACTTGCACTGCACGACGTGGACAAAGAAAGCAAAGACGAGAACCTTTTTAACCACAACGAGAAATTCGCTTTCATCATGCAATTTCTCAACAGTCCTGTGCGTTCGCCGATACGAGTGATGAAAAATCTGCGTGTTTGCGTTGATTGCCATAACGCATTGAAGTTAATGTCGAAGATAGTTGGGAGAGTGTTGGTTTCACGAGATGCAAAGAGGTTTCACCATATGAAAGATGGTGTTTGCTCTTGTGGAGAGTATTGGTGACAAATTTGGGCTTTGCTCTTTTACTTTGTCACAGGGAGGAGCCAAAACTTGTTTGGGGTTATACTATGCAAACACTGTTTGTTGCTTACAGTATTTTTTTGCAGGATGGTCTTTTTCATATTATTCAACTTCGTTAAACATTGTTTTATAAAATCCGGACTGAACCAGTTAATTAATACGAAACTAGGAAATCATTCACGAAACATAACTCTTGTAGTTATTAGTTAAAGCCGAATTTTAAAGAACAGATTCAGGATTGGAGAATAGTATTAAACGTATGAAACAATGAAGCAAATTAAAAGCTTAACTTTATATTTCCGACCAAACTGCTGCTCCACCGAACCCTCCTGCTCAGTCAGAGTGTCACACATTTTTTTGTAACAACATTAAACTTTTTTTTTCTGTCAAATAACATTAAACTTGGGAAAGAAGAAACTAGTAGGTCAAGAAGCCCAAGTTTTCATCAGACGCGAGAACCCAAGCGTATCGTCATTTTTCACGGCCTCCGAGCGCTGATAAGTTTAACGTCATCGATCACTGGTCCACATAAGCTCGAGAAATCGTCGTTTCTCATAGCGTAAAACGTGCTGTAAAACATAACCCTAGTTCGATCAGAGACAGCGACGAATCTCAGTGACGATCTCTTGAATCCACCTTTCCCTTTAGACTCATACGGGACCTTGATCGTGTCTTGTCCAGCGAAAGCCTCAACGATCATAGAACCAGCACAAGCGTTACTAGCGTCTCCAACGGCGAAGGAGAGGACATAGATTTTTCCCGGGATAGTACGAACCACCTGCGCTATAGCACTCTCTTTACCGGCGACAAGCTCAACGGCACGGTGACCTTGAGGAACAGAGAAATGATCGGAATCAATGTATTTGACGGCTTTAAGAGATTCAACCATCCATCCAGGTAAGGGAGAGTGATCATCAATGGAGTTTGGTGGAATCAAAACTCCAGATGATGTGTTTGGTAAAACCCATGGACCTTCTTCGAATCCTCCGTTCTTTAGAATGTTTTCTGCAAAACAGACCCCATAACTTTGACATCTTTACGTATTTGACCCAAAAAAATTTATGTAAACCAAAAACATAACAAAAACTAAAACTGACTATTAGTGGGACGAGGAGGGAAAAGGGCTCTCATAGCAACACCATCAATGAGAGGTCCACAAGCAGGATCTTCTTCAACACCTGGATTATGTATTACTATCTCTGCATTTTCGCTTTGGGCTTTAAAGGCCCACGAATACAAATCCCAACCCGAGCTACTGTACACTGTTTGGATTGGCATCACTGCATGGTGAGGAGCTACTGAAACGTTTAAACGCTCGTCTTGTGCGCATGTTCGAGCTGCACTGAATGTTATCGAATAGTAAGATCCTTTTTTAACGTTGATTTTCTGTTTGATTGAGGCTTCATTGCCTAGACGTACTGCGAAAGCGCCTTTAGGCACGACTAGGATCATGTCGCCTTGTTTATGTCCTGAAGGAATGTACTCGACGAAGCCTGAGAGTTCCCAGTTTGGTATTGATTTTTTGTTTATCACTTGTGTTCCTTTCATGTCTGAATGTCGTGGACCGAGTTCAAAGTCACCGTTTGGTAGTAGTCCTGTTTTTTATTTTGTAAATATAAGCATACAACCAAACAAAACAAATTTAGTTGTAAAGTGTAATTGGATACGCACCACCGGTTGAAAATGATTATAACTAAACACATTTTAAGTTTTGTTTAACATGGGAATGTTTAATGAAAAAGTGTTTTACTAGCTTAGATCTATGATTAAACTAGAGTATAATAATCGAATAAAAAGCTGAAGTATTTAAATTATATTTTAAAACGTTACAGATGGGAAGATGAGAGTATTAGTGCATTTATTGTAAACCATTAACAAAAAACCATGTGCATTTACAGATCTATCTCGCCGTAGTGTTCAACATGTTCGTAAAGTAGGTCATTGCTCATGATTTATGGTGCAAGATAAATGAATTATTTTAACGATAAATACATTTTAGACAAACAAGAAGTAAGATGCTATGATCAATTTGTACACATTTTCGGGTTTTTTAAAGACTATTTCCATAGTTGCTGGTTTGGCTAATATATAATAGGAAATGCGAGATCTGTATGGAAACGATAAAGAATGAGGGACTTACCATCTTTGAAGCAAAAGGCAACGTAGAAGATTGAGTGAAGTAGAAGAAGTACTATCACCCCCATCCCTTTCATTTCTTTCTAATTTTTCTACCCCAATTAATATGTATATTACACTGAAACTTCCAAAAAAATAAAATACAATCGGAGAAGATTGAGCGAGAGAATGAATATGCAGTGGAGTGGAAGAGAATGAGGAATTGAGGATGATAGAGCTCTTATTTATATGCAAAGTTGTGCAAGAAAAAAAAAACTTTTGTCTTTGTTTAAATTACGGCTTTGCCACTAGAGACTTGTGTCGGAACAACATTGGTCCCTTTTTTATATTCATCGTTCCTTGGAAATGGCCCAAATTGGTCACCTTTTCTTATAAGGTTTGACTAAATAGCACTATTAATTTTTGAGTTGATCGAATAATTATCACAAATGCCCAAGATACCATTGTAATTCTAGTATCGTGAAGGGCATATTATCGTAATTTCAAAATAGAGAAACCATCATATATTCGTAAATTAACTACGAGTACGAGATATCTTTATTTTTGTTAGATAACCCAAAAAGAGGATGAATCGAAGAGGGACAACTACGAGATGTGTAGATTTAATTGCGATTTGGAAAACGATATATGATAATCATGTGATTAATGGTAATATAATTGCGGGAGTGAAGAGGACAAAAGCTGTGGGACAATGTGGTCTCTCACATGCCGTTTTCACATTGGTCCTCGCATCACCACAAGTTAAAGTTGCCTATGTTCTGCGTAACGAATAATATAATATAAAAATACAAAAAACAATTCCGAATCAAAGAAGCAGTTGCTTCAAAAGCTTGATCTGTGTGCCAAATCCATAACAAGGTATACGGCTAAGTTTTTAAATCAGAAGATCTGGTTCTTATTTCAATAATAATTTTTATAAGGTGTCTAATTTTACAATACTCCTGTGAAACCTATCCGTTTTTATAAAAATCACAACGTGACCAACATAATATCATTTCATCAACTGTTAGTGTTAGTATTGTTAAACGCATCACACGAGCGCCAAAAACCGTAAGTGTAGAGTGTAACGTGTAAACCATGGTGGACTCTTTTTTACTTATGCCCGTCTAAATGATTTTAAGTAGTCTTTTCCCAAAAAAAAATTTCCATGCATGTGCTTTCTTAGATTTAGTCTGCACATTTGTCGGGTCAATAATCATCGATATTCTTGAACCAAACTACAAAAAACATATGATGAATCTATATTCATAATTTCATACTGAACATGATCAACATAACCACAAAACCTAAGCATATCTGCATATGATTTGTTTGCAGAATATTACTAAAAAAACTAAGCAACCATTACTAAAAATATTAAAAGATAAAATAAAGAGGTAGGCTTTTTACATTGTGGTGTAACTATAGTTTTAGATATCAATATGGCGGACATGAAGCAAAATGTGAAGTATATTGCTTACAGAAATTTTCTAAGTGGAAAGATTAATATGTTAGTTTTATTAAGCACGAATATGAGAATTATTGGAACAAACATAGGAAAAAAAACTAATACACACATATATATATATATATATATATTATATACATAAAAATAATTTTGTAAAGGATTTATCCTTCCCCTCCTCAGTCAATTTCAAATCTGATCCACAAACTTATAAATAATGTGGAGTGAAATGATCATTATTAAAAACGAAGAATAATATAATTTTGTCGTCTCTGCAGCATCAGAAATTCAGAATTAATGGATCATTGTAAGTAAGGCCACCGACTCTATAGCGGTGCTTTTATTGCACAAAATTATTGTACTATTGTGTGCGTGTTTATAAAAACATACACATGCTTTGTATAAGTATGAACTGTAGTTATCATATTATATAAATATATCTATAACTATAACATGCATTTGTTGCTAACATGTTCGAGCAACATCCATATCTAGAATTCGCGACTAGAGTTGTGGTATAGTGGTTAGTCCTCCCATATCACCACTAATAGTATCACCATGCCTAGACTCAAGCTGAAATTGAAAATACTGTCTAACAAAAATCAATTTATTATGTAAAAGGTGAGCAGTTTTTTTAAACTCAATCTATATATGGTGTTGGCGGTTAAACAAAAATTTAGAATTTTAGGTTATAAAACCGGGTTCACATAGGACATAGCCATGTAAATTTGGCTTCATGATACCCGTGGATCCAAATTAATTTAGAATTAATAAATTATTAAAGAACAACATAAACCAATATGTAACTGACCCCCTTTTTCATATCTGTCTATGTTACAGTAGTAACTATCACACCTTGTGTACAACCTTAATTTTCACTTTCATGGACCCTCCATTTGCAAAATCCAGTCGCATGTTCTGTCTACAACACATTCATGCTTTCGTAGTGTTTAATAAGCTTGGATTGATTATAACCGGGTTAATCCAATGTATCGATCACTAAACCAATATGATTGGTTAAGTTTATAGATTGATTAATTCTCATTCAAAATATATATATAGGATGCCACAATAGATGGTGGTTATTTTACGGAATAAATTTTTAATTATGGCGAGTCTCAACTCATCTTTTTTGTTTCCACAACTCATCTTATCTTCTTGTTATTCTCCCATAGAATTCATATCTATATTTCTAACATTTGTGGCAGAGGAGGAGCGAGGAAAAAGAAGAAAGGGGACAGAGGGAGATGGGTAACTAAAGAAGAGATCTGGCCTGAATCTATTAAAGACTTGAGTTCCAGTCTACACACTCACATGCACATACCATGCGTCTTTATAATATGAATGATTATATCCTGCTGATAATATACTTTATATCCCTCATTCTCTAGGGTATAATAACGTTACATTTTACTATTATTTGACTATTAAGATTGACACTAATTTCACTTGTTTCAAATGGAGCTTGTCCAATTCGGTTTTGTTTAACCAAACCAAACCTTTTAAGTCAATCCCAAATCAAAACAAAATTTTAATCCCAACTAAAAAACACTAACCAAAACCAATTGTTAGCTATTTCACACTGATTCCTATATTATTAATCGAACCCCAAAAGTCCTCGAGTAAAAATGATCATCATTATCATATTTCTTAATTTTGCTACCACGCAACTGAAAACACAACCCCATAAGACTTGGACAGTTCAAACGACTGGCTTTATCGGTGCCTAATAAAACCATAACTCTCCCATTAATTTCTCACATGAAAATGTCAAGAGTAACAAATGGCTCGACCACATTATCAACGATATGAAATCATAACACTTATAAATTTCATTACATAAAACGTCAACGCCTCTGAGAGACCAATCACGAAAATAGAACGCCAAAGCAAACCGAGTAAATGTATTCTCATTGAGACAGACTTGAGTAGCGTTGTCGATTTTATTCAAGACAGTAAACACGAAAGAAAATAACTAGCAACATATCCATTTAGGAAAACTATCACAAGCCTTATGATTTTCAAGCAGTAAATAGCTCTGTTTAGAAAGTGATTACCAAAATTAAAATGTAATCCATTCGGAGATTTATGCAGAGAAACAGCAATGACCACAAGAAAGGAGGACATAATCCTTATGGGAAAGTCCGCTGGTATAATGGTAGAGCTCCCAAGGCCTCTCGTTCCTTTCTTTCCCTCTCAACCTGCAAACACACAACATAAAGACAGTGATGACAATGATGATTTATCCTAGGTTAAAGAAAAAGTTACGTTAATAACCATCAAAACATTATATCTTTGATGCCACAATTCACAACATAGGGAAACAAAAGATATGAACAACATCTTGCTTCAAACAACAAAGGAAAAGTTATGCAGCTCAAAGTTTCAATCATTTTTCCTTTCAGGCGATATACAACAAACTAATAGCATGTCAAGGCAGAGAGGAATATAATGCTTTTACGACACTAAATTGCGGTTTGGTTCATCCTAACCTAGTAAGAATTTATGATTAATTTCATCAGAAAAGAGACTTACAAGAGCCAGCATCTCCTGAAGATAGCCACGGAATGGGGTCTGCACCGCCTGTATATGATATAACAACATCGAATTAGAAAGTTACAATACCCAAAAAGAATGCCTCAGTTGCAATTCTTGATAGCTTAACAATGCAAACCAAAGCCATTGTGTATAAGCATAGAATGTACAGAGCCATTGTGTAAGGTAATTTAACTAGTTCAAAAACTTTAAATTTTTGTGTCAATCCAAATTATTCCTACTTCAAATTCTTCATTTTTCTACTAGAAGACGAATCAGAATCTAAACTTTCCTGAATAACCTAACATACACACCATATCATAGATCGATCTTAACATCATCAAATTTCATCGGGGACCAAACAAATAGGAAATTGAATTATACCTGAAGATCCTCGGGGAGGTACTGATGCTTCATGGAGAGGTCCATGGCACGCTTGAGACGCTGGTTACGAGCATCGACGACCTCTCTAGGCAATCTGTTCATGGCCTCTTTTATATCCATGTTGTAATACTGATCGTAAAGATCATCGTACCTCAGACCTGAATCATTCGAATCAAAATACAAAGGCAATAAGATTCACTGCTGAACAGAATTCAGATTCAGACTATTAGGTTATTCGAGAGAGATCTGACCGTATCTTCGAAGACGAGTGGATATGGCTTTCATATGCATACGAGCGAGGAAGTTCTTCTTCGGATCGATGAACGATTGAAGAAACGACGACATTGTTCTTTTCTTTCCCTCTCGATTTCACAGATTGCGGAATTAGCTATCTTTTGTGCTAATGAAAATCAAGCTGCTGTTTTCAACTCCTGGAAGAAACGAGGGCAAATGTACAACGCTTTTGAAACGATGTCGTGTATTTGGCGTTTTATTGGGCCTTTACTGGCCCATATAAGCTTCTTTATATGTGACATATTTGGGTCACGTATTCGTCAGTTGTGAAAGAATGTTTAATTTAAATGTACAGTGTGAAGTGTGAATTGTGAAATGATAATCTTGTTATATCAGTCATATAGATATGATTTCCCACAAAAAGAAAAAGAAAATATATACAGCTATGCTAAGTTAAACAAAAATAATTGTTATCTTAGTCTTTAGACTCTTTACTATAGAAGAATTGGATTCCGGCTAACATAAATAACCAACACGACTTGAGAGTTGAAAGGCATGTTTTTGTCTGCTTATGATTAATTAACGTAAAAAGTTATTATTAATTATCGTCTCAAGTTGCAGATGTTAATTTAAAGTTAAAATGTGGCGCTTTTAGTGTATCTCAAATCTTATGTTCCCAGTCCCACTATCTTAACAAAGCAATTTAAACATTCTTTTATTCATCTCTAAACAACCTTTAATTAATGGTAGGTTGAAGAGTATAATCATGTAAATACTTACTTTAGTTTGCTAGATTTTTTCGTTTGGTGGGATATTTTAGATCACGACTCATATCCTATCTGCTAAGTTTTTTTTACCATGGAGTCGTAGTTGTACAGCGAAAATATGAAGCAGATGACATAAATATATCTTAAATTTCCTGCTTATATCACCATTATCGTAAAATAGGAAGTAGGTATTAAGTTTAGTCCAATGAAGTTCTTGATGAGCTCATAGTTTACAACTCCTACAATATTTAATAATCCACAACTTAAATTTTAAAAGCTAATCATTCCTTCCTTTTTGGGTTTCTAGCGACAACGATAATTTCATCTAGAGTCTGGTTTGGTTCATGCCGGTTACCACGTATATGTTATATGACCTTGTATAAGTCAGAATTCATGTTTTTAGCATAATTGACAACTTACGCACATATTCTCTCTCTGCTAAACACAAGATTAAAATACTTATTGGATTACACTAAATTATCATATTGCTGTAGTTCTTAAGAAACATTATTAAGTTCGAACTTAGAACATTGCGATAAATAATGAACTTTATTGGATTGAATAATTTAAAACTTCCCTATAATTAATTTTTACACATAATGATCTACTCGCTAATAATGCTAAACAGCTTTCATATCACATGGTTTTGGCCTCAATGGTATATTTTACCTTCGCCTTAATTGGCCCTTTCTGGCCGTCTATGTGGTTTTTGTAAGAAATGTATATTTTAGTTTAAATTTTGATATAGATAGAAGTTCTATATTCTATTTAAGATTTGATTCTTACACTTTACACAAAATTCCAATTCCTTAGTGTTTTGATAGCGAGGTTAATATAAATATTAACATCGATCAGTTGAACAAATGTATTAAATTTGGATGCTGAATGCAAATTGAATTAATTTATCAATATAAACAGCACTTTATATATATATATATATATATATATATATATATTAGTTTTGTGTGGAAAAAGCTTCTTAATATATGGAACTTTATATACAGTTAAATAGTTTTTTGTTGGACATTAGATTGATCATGGTTTGTGGATTTTGTTTTGATTATTATTTCTATACAAAACGAATTAAGTGCCTAGTGATCTACATTGTTTGGATACAACGTTTCAGATTCTTAATTAAGTTTAGGATGGGAATATCCCATCAGTCTAAATTCTTGGAGACAAACGAATTTTGAAAAGAAGCATTCCAAGTTCGATTCCTTCTTATCCCACTCTTCCTTAAAAAAAAAAAAAAAAAAGGAGCAACTGCATGGTATTGAGTCTGGCCTTGTTTGTTACTACACATATATTAGGTCTAATTTTAACAGCCGTAAATTGTTTCAGAAAAATAATAAATAAAAAAAAGGTCAGATTTCGCCAAGCATTGACATTATTTTTGGGTAACTTGAAACTCAATAACATAATTTAGTCATGTCAACGGGTGAAATCTGTTTTTTTTTTTTTGGTTAATTTTTAAAAACAATTACGGCTGTTAAAATTATACCTAATATGTGTATATGTACCAGCCACTACAACCTATATATGATTTCGATATATGAACCAGTTATGACAATAAGATACACACACACACACACACACACACAAATCTTCACATTAAAACCAAAAAAAAAAAGATATACACAAAAGGTTATATTTATATGACAATAACAGGAGTATAAACAAAACGTAGTCGATTTATAGACATAAACGGTAGTACCTTTTCAGCAGTTACAATTTCAATTTTCTTGTCAAATTCACTATCTATCAATACAAGAAATTCTACATTACCTTTTGCCAAGTATCAAATGATTCGGGATCAGAAACGATCCTTTTCAAAACCTTTGAGGCTTAATTTGATAAATCAACGTTGATTTAATATTCAAATTCAATCACACATGTTAAGAAATGATAAAACCAATATTTCCATTAACCTTATTTCAGTTGTCTCTTCGGATTCACTCCTAGCCAGGACACTAGCCATCTGATAATTAATTAGAATAATATCATTAATGATGGTGACAAAGAAAATAGTAGAACTTCAAAAGATATCTATGAAATATATTTGAATAAATTGGACTAGAATTAGTTTGGAAAAATGTATTAATTGTTGGAAAAACAAAAATGACAAAAGTAAAACAAGTACTAACTGTTTTGTAGTCAATTTTTGTGAACAGTAGGTGTATATCAATAAAAAATTCCAAAGAGATGTAATGTAATGTAAAATCAATGAAAGGTTCAGATACTTACAAAATATTGTTTATTTTCCAAGTCTTTTCAGGAAGAAGTAGTTTTTGCAATTTACAAAAAAAGTATGTTATCCAAATCTCCCTAATTCGTGTGTTAAAAGACCATAGGGAAAATAATAGTATATCTGAATATGCATCGTGCATGCCTTGGTGCTGAGTCATATTCAACCTACTCCTGTAGATTTGGATAAATATCATTCGAAAATAATTAGTTTTCTAAAATATATTTTGGATTTAAACAAAAAGTAGTTTGTGTCAATAATTTTCCTTCAAGGCATGCACGATGCATATTCAGATATACTATTATTTTTTGTAGTGTTTACTATATTTTGTACTAGAAAATATATATAACACGCACAAGGAAAAGATATTAGAAATAGTTACAAATTCTGCACTTCTATTGTAGGTTCCAGGATTGACTCTACTTCTATTACTACCCGAGCTTCTAATCCACCCTTGGAGGAATCTCCTACTCCGATGGATTTACTTATTTCCATTTTGGTTTTAGTTTGTAGAAGCTTGTTCATTTGTATTGGCTTCACAATATGTATTGAGCCAAATGACCTATTAATTATTTTCATGTTTCAATAATAAACCTTTTATATGTTAAAAAAAAAACTTATTGACTAGGTAACAACACGATGAATGATTGCTTTATTGCACACTTAAAAAAAAAATCCGTCAGTGTACTAACAACAAGGAATAAGTGTTCAGAGTTTACCTCATATCAGTGAGCTGGTCCACATGCTGCCACCATGTGATGACCCTTATACCAGAATATTCCCAGCCTCCCAAAATCCTTCTTGGAAAAAATGAGGAATATACTACTGAACCGAATCAATTTTCTTTTATTCCTTTTTTTAGTTACTTTTTATTTTATTTTTGGTTGTTCAACTCTGTTATGATGTGATCTGTTCAACATTTTCATGTGAGCCGTGAGCGATCCAGAGAGAAAAACATCTGTTTAAAACTAGACAGTGATACATTAAACTATGTGTCTACTGGTTTGATAGACATCTGAACATATGTTGAAAATTAATGTGATATAATTCTGTGACCACATTCGCCAACTTCTTGCCAACCAAAGTATATATATATACCATTGGTTGTCTAAAACGTTTAACGTATTTCTGGTAAGTGAAATTTTTGTTGTTGTTAATTAGGCCTGAAAAACTAATACTATTAAGCATATTCAACCTACCAGAGTTTTTTTCTTCTTCTTTTTTTTTTCTTTGGTAAAAAACATATTCAAAAGTTAGAATATGTTTGATGAATTTATTCAATTAAATGATTGTAGTAGATGCGAAAAAAATCCGCTAATGCATAGTTACTTAAGATCAAAATATTGTTTTTAACATATATTTAGCAGCATAGCTGCATAGGTGTATACCGTATATGTGATTTGCATAACTTGAAAATATCAAATACTTTTGTAAATGTATATGACGCTAAATATATATATTAGAGTAAATTTGGTCAAAGAACAACTTCGAAATACATAAATCGCATCGAATCGATTGGATTAAGGAAGAATACATTTACCGGCATAATTTGGTGGCAGGACAAGGAGGTCCATGTAAGTACTAGACGGGGATAAGGCGTTTAGGACAAAAAAGACACGTGTACGGCTATCTTCCACGTAGATGTCTTTGTCCGCGTCTGATTATTGGCACGTGGGTCCTAGTCTCCAAGATCAGGACGATTCTAGCGAGTAGCAAATGCTTTTCATGATTACCAATTATTATATTATACTACTTTTTTTCAATTTTCATTAAAATTTCATCTCTGTGTGGACAATGGGTTGGCTCCGATCTCAAAATAACTTTGAGTCCAGGAACAAAACTTTAGTGTAATTGTTATCAACAAAATATTGTTACCGTTCTTTTGAATCTCATGTGAAATTTTTTGGGATAGATATTTGTATAGTAGTAATGTTTTGTGAAAACCGGCTCTAATTATCTTGCTAATATAACTAAACACGCTTTTGGTCTTGTTTTCAGATAATCTTTCAAATTAAGAGTTCAAAAAATAGTATATCGAAAATCTCATTGTTAAAAATGGATTTTTATAGTACTCAAAATTTTCTTTAAAAAATTAAATCGAAAAGTTTGTTTGAATATTAGGATAGTCCCGAGTATATCCGAATCTGTAATGGGAAAGTTCTCGTGATTGGGTATGCTGACATCAGATCTAGCTGTATTTAGCCATCAGATCCGACTCAATTCCCAATCATCTACTGACACGTCATCTTCTTCCAAACTCAAACAGAGCATCAATTCAAAGCACTTGTTCGCGGCGCCTTGTATCTGTTTCTCCCACCATTAAGATGGGTCCCATATCTAACGCGGGTCCCAAACACTTATCTGGGTCCCACGTAGGCTTCGATTTTCTGACTATATATATCCTTCCACTTTAATCACATTTTTCTTCAACCCAAAACAAAAAAAAGAAATAAGAGAAAAATAAAAAATCGTTTCCATCTCTCTTCTTGAAAACGATGGATCGGCAAAATTCCGACGACATAATAAAATTTCTCGACGGCATGGCTAGCTCTGATGACGTTCTTTTTGGCTTTCTTGACGAAGGAAACCAGTCACCGGAGGATTACATCGTCTCCGGTAACTTCACCACCGGCGACGAATCTGATGCTGACAACGATGACGTAGATGGCAATTCAGAAGAGAACAAAAGATTCTGGCAGGAACAAGAACAACTTCTTCAGGTAATTTTTGTGTATATTTATATTAAACTCTAAAACTATTATTCTATTTTACATCAAAACGAAAAATACCAATATTTGTGGGGTCTCATTAATTTTGTTTCGAACCGAAATATGAAATGTGTAGGCGACACTGTATAGGACAAGTTCAATTGAGACAAAGATAAGACAAGCAACGAAGGAAACGTTGAAAGAACTAAGATCAAAAGGTTTGCAATGTGTCTGCCGGAGACAGGTGTCCGATGGTTGCCGTAGCTGTTTACGTACCGAAGTATCTCGCCGCCTCCGAGACGCCGGCTATGATTGCGTCATTTCTAAATCCAAGTGGAGAAGCTCTCATGAGATCCCTGCAGGTAATAAATTAAATTAAACCCCATTTTACTCAAATCTTATAATCCTCAATATTATATTTTCCTAATTAAGGAAGATGATTTGTGATTTTTAGATTTAACAAAAAAATTAAAAGATTTCGTTTGAAACTTTCACCGATCTTAATTAATCATCATTTACTGAAAAACCACGTTAATTGTCTAGATATTCTAACATAATAATTTGTAAGTTGAACGTGTTACGTCCTTAAGCAAGCTGTCATTAATAATATTTTGTTGGACTAAGCATGATGTTAATTTATTTAACTAAAACATTAGGTGAACATGAATATTTGGAGATGGTGGACAAATCGTGTTCGAAGAAAGGCGAGATCCGGGTGGTGATCGAGCTATGTTTTAGGGCAGAGTTTGAGATGGCTAGAGGAAGTGAAGAGTACAAACGACTCATCGGAATGTTACCTGAAGTGTACGTCGGGAAAACAGAGAGGCTTAAATCATTGATAAAGATATTGTGTACGGCCGCTAAGAAATGCATGAAAGACAAGAAGATGCATATGGGCCCGTGGAGAAAACACAAGTACATGCAGGCCAAGTGGCTCGGCACAAGCGAGAGAAAATCCGTGACACCGGTTTCGGAGATGGAGGAGGTTAGGTTACCGGAGGCAAAACAGAGGGTTTCTATGTTGAATTATGGTCTTTTTGGTGCCGGATTGGCCCGTCCGGCCGCCGTAGCGGTGGTGTGATTATAGAGACGTACTAATACGATAAGTAAGTTAGGGGAAATAAAGTGAAGTGACTTTCGCTTTGAGATTTTGTGAAATTTGTCTTATCGATGGTTTGAGGTGTGCCCTAAACAGAGCAAATTTCTTGGACCATTATAGTATAAGTATGTATACACAGCGGCTATTTTAATTAAGATAAATTTATATTTCTATGGTTATGTAAAAGATATGAATGATTTCTCCATGTGATTATTGTCTAAAGTCAACACGATTTTGTAAGAGTCACTTAAAATCTTGTTTATTTGACAAATGAACAAAACGTGAGTAATATCGCATAAAAAAACAAGAACCGGTAGATCGGAGATATTTATACTGATTCAACGGCTATGTCAACAGTATTTACGCATTATTAAGGTGATCCTTGTAACTTATGAAGTTATACGAAATTTTTTATGAAAAAAATTCGATGTCGAAGAAAGCGTATATATAAAATGAGTAGACGTGAAAGTATCACCTTTTTAAAATTTATAAATACATCTCTATATTGACGACAAAAAAAAAAAATACATCTCTATCTATATTTCTTCTATAATAGTTTATCATTGTAACAGCAACGGAATAAAAACAAAACAAAACAAAAGAAAGAGATATTTTTTCCTTAATTATTGGTTTTCTATTAAAAGGGTATGCGGATAATAATGATACAGAAGCCTCAAAAGCCCAGTTTTTATCAAAAAGACGAATGAAGTAGATTGTCGACATTTTCCTGGATTGACCCGCTAACCGATAACAATGCGTTAGCCTTTCGGGCCTATCTTGCGGCTCAAATTTTAAATCCTGACATTTTCTTAATTTCTTTTATTATCTACCGTTGATGCACCGGGATGATCAAAGCATAATCAAGAGCTTTTTGTTTTTTGTTTTTTTCATAATCAAGAGTTTAATATAATTCATCATCAAGAGTCCAAGTCATGGAGAGATTGAATGCTTGATTACTGATCTGAGATTTTATAAATGGAGTTTTAATGGTAATAGATCTCTACTTTGCCAGGTTCTTACTCTAGATTTTGTTAAATGTTTACTGCAGTTATTTAAGAGTTGATTCATAGAAAATCGTTCACTCACTGTTTGATACCACGTAATTCGCATAATTAAGCGGGATAACAATAAATTCATTTTCCACACAAATATAGAAAGTAAGATTTGCTTAAATGCTTCAACGAATATCAGTATCGACCAAAGATTAATTTTTTGTTAACGTCATTACATATGAGCCACTTTAATTAGTTGTTTTTATTGTCAGAAACATAACATTGATAGAGAAACCCAATATTTTTTTATAGGGATGGATCGAGAATTTTTGCATGAGTTATCTGAAATACAAAAAGTTAAAGACAAACATAGAACAAGGAGTAACAAATACGAGATGGGAGAAATAGAAAAGGTTCCAACAAACATAATAATGTTAAAACTCAACAGCAGAGAACTTAACATCTCTCACAATTCACAAATTAAATGACCAGAGACAGTGCATAAAGGCTAAACCATTGAACTTATCATCATCACAAGAACCAAGCCTAGAGAAATCACCGCCGGACCAACGGAACCGGCAGAATTGCGAGCGGCCACCGCGGGCCCTTTAGACGGAGTAAGAACTTCTGAATCGGAAGGATCCACTCCTGGAGAAGGTGCAGGCGAAGGCGAAGACATAGTTTGATGAACCGGAGACGCTGAAGGTGTAGGTGAAGGAGAGGAATGACGAGGAGTGTGGCTGTGGTGGACGGTGGACATAACCTTTACAGCTAGCTTCTGACCTTTGAGACAGTTTCCGGAGTTGCCGCTCACGAAAAAGAATGGGCCCGAGCGGCTAAGTAGGAAGAGAGAGTCGCCTTCTGATAAGGAAACGATGGGGTGAGTGGTGTTGCATGTGTTGTACTCTTTCTCACTCACTTCCAACACTGAATCTTTTCCCTTCACGTACTTGAAATCTTGCAAAATCAAAATTACAACAGTTTATATTATCATGCATCGAAGACATTATGATGACATATTAAAGAGACTTACAAAGAGTGTCGTTGACTTGAAATCGGTTTCGGTGAGACCAATGAGAATAGTCCTCGGAAGGAGTAAGGACCCAACCATCTCTACCACCAACATAGAACTTGTACCCATTTGTTAACCCTATTATATACCCCAAACACATCACCATCAAGTAAACATCAAACCTTTTGACCAAAACCATCCTTCTCCGAACCAAAATTTTAAGTAACCCCAACTTGCTATTTTCTTTAGACTTATTAACTCGTTAATTTTATGTGTGTTGTGACCGGAGCTTGTATGTGGTATTTATGGTGAAAGTATACAAGACATAGCCGTTAGGTAAAGCTTTTGGCTGTGCATCGATATCTCGAAAAAATGCAAAATTAAGTAGAACCGTTTCGTTTTTTTTGCTCATCTCTTTCTTTTATTACACGTTTCGACATGCAATGGACTTAACGGCTATCTACTTTCCACTCTCTTCCACCAATCTCCATGAGTCAAGACAACCATATTTTGAGTCAGATCCATAAAAATATATTTCAAACTTGTATTACGTATTGTCTTATTTTATTTACTTATTAATTAGACCAGGCATCAGGGATAACAAAATATAAATTGTTAAAAGAAATCGAGTTTAATTTCGACCAATTTTTTTGATAAACAAATAAAACTGTGTACATACTACATAGCATGGAAGTATGGAACACACATCTAGCATGTGCAATAAATGAAAATTTATAGGATCGTGCTTGTAATTTTTTTTTTTTTTTTGTAGATTTGATTGAATATCCAAAAATGTTATTCTATCAAAACAATTGTTCGACTGTGCTATTCTAGACGTCAGTTTCGGCTGGAAGAAGAAATTCATCCCTCTCATTTGACTGTCAATACTCAATATAATTGATCGAAGATTATACTTAGAACTACCATATGAGCTAATTATGCATATATATCATATATACTATTGATATTTTGTTAATATGGAACCGGAGAAATATATTAATTTATAGAAGTTAAATTACATAGTATATACACACACAAACATTAATATTAATATAGCTAGTATTCTTTTATCGATAGTTTAATAGTTCAAATGTTTTACATATAACCCAGAAGTTAACATGGGATAATGTCAATATTAACATTTATTTCAGGTTTAGTAAATGGAAATCTTTCAAAAAAAAAACAAAAAAAAATTGGAAAACCCCTTAAAAATGGGAATCTTTCAAACAAATGGAATCCTTAATTCAGTCAATTCATATATTTTTAAGATATCCAATTTTTTTTTGGAAATAGGTAATTATTTAGAGTAATTTAATAGAAAAATTCCAAAATTTCAATATTGAAATTTGAATAGAATTTTAAATGACGACCAATAAACGCGTAAAACTATAGTATGAGATAAAAAGATATGATTAATACTCTCCATGCGTCCATTATCTCGTCAAACGAATCTAGTCTTTATAGGAAGGAAATAAAATCAAACACAATTGATTCATTGAACTTTGTTTTACTTGCGTGACGCCAGAAATAAGGAGGGAAATTTGTTAGAGGGGGGAGAAAAGAGTCAAAATACATAAATACAGATTACAGAAGGTCACACACCAAGTTTAGAAGAAACGAATTCGGGAGCAAACCCATGTGTGCGCTTCTCGACAACCGAACGTGAACGGATTTTTCCACTTAAAAATCATCATCGACGGTTAATCTTCAACCTCCGATCAGATAAATACTAGAATCGATGGATATGGAGAAGAAGAAGAAGATGGTTTGGTTTTGGCCGGAGAAGCAACACGGTGGAGGAGTAATCAACGAGGCGGAGACTGATGCGGCGGATCGTATATCGATAGAAGGGACAATGAGTCATTATAGCTTTAGCAAAGGTCTTCTTCCGCCGCTTGGAATCGGAGCCACTGGTCGCTCTAGCCGCCACATTAAGCTCCGCTGCTTCATCGTCTCTCCCTTCGATCCTCGCTACAGGTACCACGATTTTTCCCCATATAAGTCGGCTGAGTCTGGCTTGAGATTTTATCATCGAGAAAATCTTCGATGCATGTCGTATAATGAGATTTATATTTTCTTAATTTCTACTCCATTGAAGTTTATAATGAAATCAAATTCTCTAAAAAAACTGTGAAACTATTTCAAAATCTCGATGAATCTACATTGTTCGATCAAGTGCTTTGTGTTGAAGAGATCTAATTCCGTGATCTCGTATTTTTAGTTAATTGATTGTAATCATGTCTATGATAAGTATCACTGATGATGATGAGTGTCATAATGTGGATAAATTTTCAGGGCGTGGGAATGGTTTCTAGTGATTCTGGTGCTATACACAGCGTGGGCATCGCCTTTTGAGTTTGGGTTCCTACGAACACCAAAAGCTCCTCTTAGTATTCTTGATAACGTTGTGAATGGATTCTTCGCTGTTGATATCATTCTCACATTCTTTGTTGCCTTCTTGGACAAGGCAACTTATCTCCTAGTCGATGATCCCAAGAGAATAGCTTGGAGATATACCTCTACTTGGTTGCTTTTCGACGTTATATCTACAGTTCCTTATGAAATTTTTGCCAGCTTATTGCATAACTATATTCAAGGTTATGGAATTTTTAGTATGCTGCGTCTATGGCGTCTTCGCAGGGCCAGTACATGTTTTGCCAGGTAGATTTGAATGTGTAACATTATCCATCTCTGGAATGTGGTTACTAAGAAAAGTTCAATGATTTTGGATTAGTCTTTCTTAGTTGCCTTGTATTGAAAAATTTTCAGATTGGAGAAAGATCAGAACTACAGCTACTTCTGGATTAGATGCACGAAGCTTCTCCTCGTTAGTAACTAGCTGGACAACTAATCTTACATTGAGAAATTATATTTGTTTTTCTGTCAGTTTAAGACGCTGTTTATTGTAATGTAGGTGACTCTCTTTGTGGTTCATTGTGGCGCCTGCTTCTGCTATTCTATTGCTGCACATTACCCAGACCCTTCAATGACATTTATGGCACTTGCAGAGCAAAATTGGACACAGAAATCTTTGCTTATCCAGTATGTTACAGCAATGTATTGGTCCATTACAACCTTCTCAACAACGGGTTATGGTGATATACATGGGAACAATGCAAGCGAGAGGGCCTTCATTCTCTTCTACATGATTTTTAATCTTGGATTGCTAACTTATATAATTGGTAATATGACCAACTTGGTCGTTCATGTCACCAGTCGCACCAGAATCTTTGTAAGTTCTGTTTATGGTTTTGATTTAACTGCCAATTTCTTCCTTTCATATATGTAACTATTGTCTTATTCTGTTCATGCTCATTATTTCAGAGAGACACCATCCACTCTGCCTCAGCGTTTGCTCAGAGGAACAATCTTCCAGTGCGATTGCAAGAACAGATGGTAGCTCATTTGTCTTTGAGGTACAGAACCGATTCAGAAGGCTTACAACAGCAAGAAATCATCGATTCCCTTCCCAAAGCTATTCGTTCCAGCATATCACATTATCTCTTCTACGAAGTTGTGGACAAGATTTACTTGTTCCATGGAATTTCTAATGATCTTCTTTTCCAAATGGTATGTTTGTCATTGGCAGAGAGATTCACACTTTTTCTACCTTCCTTTGATTAAACACACATATAATATCTGATGTTATTATGTAGGTCACTGAGATGAAAGCCGAATATTTTCCTCCCAAAGAAGATGTGATTTTGCGTAATGAAGCACCAACTGACTTTTACATAATGGTTACAGGAGCTGTTGTAAGTTGTTTCAGCTAAATAATAATATTTCTCATTCCATTTTTTGTTTTACAAATTAGATGACATATCTACTATATGATAGGAATTCATTGCACGCGTGAATGGAGTGGATCAGGTAAAAACCACGTTGTTATTTCCCCTTTTTAAGACGGGGTTTTAAGTTGTGATTTCTGTATTTGTTACAGGTGATTGGTGAAGCACATACAGGTCAAGTTTTTGGTGAAGTTGGGGTTCTATGTTACAGGCCACAGTTGTTCACAGTTCGTACCAAGCGATTGAGCCAATTGCTTCGTCTGAACCGGACAGCATTCTTAAATCTTGTTCAGGCAAACGTTGGCGATGGGGCAATAATCATGAATAATCTTCTTCAGGTTGGTCCGAAGCAATTTCATAGTGACTACAAAATTTTAGCCGGTTTACTATTTTGTCTCATATGCGATATGTTATGGTCTAATGCAGCATCTGAAAGACTCTGAGGATCCAGCGATGAAAAGCATTTTGGCTGAGACAGAACTCATGTTGGCTCAAGGGAAAATGGATTTACCTCTTAGCTTATGTTTTGCAGCTTCCAGAGGAGACGATTTACTGCTGCATCAGTTGCTGAAACGAGGCTCAAATCCTAACGAAATTGATAAGAATGGTCGAACCGCACTGGTCAGTCCCGAATCTTCAGTATAAACAAAAGATCACATCATTTTAACTCCAATAACTATCAAAATCCTCACTCTATATATGTTTTCTTTTTGGTGTGTTACTTATCTCAGCATATAGCAGCATCAAAAGGAAGCCTATATTGTGTTGTATTACTTCTGGAGAATGGAGCAGATCCTAACATTAAAGGTATATAATATAACAAAAGGTTTCATAAGTCCATTTTTCATATATAATTCTGTAAATTGTAGTAACTGCTAAATTCTTTTTACAGATTCAGAAGGTAATGTAGCATTATGGGAAGCAATCATTGGGAGACATGAAGAAATTGCTAAACTCTTATCAGAAAACGGTGCAACCCTAAACTTCGACACAGTAGGCCATTTCACATGCCTAGCCGTTGAAGAAAACAACTTAGATGCACTCAAAGACATTCAAAAATACGGCGGAGATATCTCACTCTCAGATGTCAACGGAACAACAGCTCTGCACAAAGCAGTCTCAGAAGGAAACGTGGAGATTGTACAATTCCTGTTAGAGCAAGGAGCTGATATGGACAAGCCAGATGTTTACGGTTGGGCAGCTCGTGGTCTTGCGGAACATCAAGGACAGGAAGATATCAAGGCTTTGTTTCACAGTCAGAGACCAGTGGAGAAGAATCAGATATTGCCTTCTGGCACACCAGAGGTTAAACCATTGATGAAGCATTCCAGCGAGCCTGTAATGATTCAACACCGTTCAAGGGAAAAAATGCCTCTGCTAAATGTCGTTTCTCAGAGACGAAAGCTCAGTAATTTCAAGAACTCGCTGTTTGGTATCATGTCAGCTGCAAACACTGGTAAAACGCCTCTTGCTTGCGATTATTTCAGAAAACACCGATTTATAATTTCGATTGATACACACAGGTGATGAAGGAGGAGCATCTACAATGATAAGCGCACAAAATGAAGGATTAGGTGTGGCTTATCCGGCGAGAGTGACTATCACTGGTGACGCTTCCTCATCCGGTAAAGTGGTAAAGCTACCGACTACTCTTGAAGAGCTAATTGAAATTGGTGAGAAGAAGCTTGGAATCGTAGCCACAAAGATTCTGACCAGAGAAGGAGCTGAAATCGACGACATCAAGCTTATAAGAGATGGTGATTTTCTCCTCCTAAAGGTTTCTTGATTTACAAGAAAGTTTAAGATGTTTGTACTCTTTTTCTTTTTTTTGTCGTCATATGTTTTGTACTTTCTATAATAATCAATATATAAAGTTATAAACGGAGATCGATGGTTTGTTGGGTTCATTATATCTCTGTTCTACTATGTTTATGGTTACAATTCAGGGCATCCTCTGTTTCGTCCTTTCTTTGATGTTACCAAGCTCTGTTTTTGATTGAATAAAGATGACCAAAAAAAAAAAAAGTTATAAACAATTCGGTCAACAGTAGTGTGAAGGGAAGATCAATAAAATGTAACTTACTTGCTCGCAGAAGTAGACAGTTTATTAAGTGACCTACAATTAACAATATAATTTAAAAAGCTTAAGTAATTGAGTATTCTCAATTAGTGACTCGTAATGGCAGGGAAATTTAAAGGCTCTCTTTTCACAATATAGAATATATATATCAAAATCATCCTGATTTTATTTCTAATATAAAACAAGCAGTAACAAAACTTCTCTTTTAGCCCTAAAGGCAGAAATGAGAGAATTGGTTTTTTGTTGTTGTTGTTGCGTAGTAAAAAAGAGGTAGAGGATCAAACAGATTCATCAAAATATAACACAAAGTGAGAAAAACCCAAAAAAGACGTTTCATAGAAGAAACTATCAGCGAGTTCGTAGTTGTATCCTCTATTTCCCCCCATCTGTATCTGCCTCCTTCTTCTTCTTCTATTACCTCTAAACATCATCTTCACAAGATTTTTTTATAAACAAGACTTAGGAGTGTCCACTGTTTTCCGGATATACCTGAAAAGTATTTTAAATCAAATAAAATGTCAAAAGTGTAAACAATCCACATAAATTTTATAAGAAGATTTCAAGAATAGGTTTGAGATATTATATATATGTTACCATCTGTGATCTGTCGTCTTTGACACTTACGGTTCTATGCTTGAGTTCACCTCTACTAGTAGTAATCTCATCCAGAATCTCCGCATCATAAAACTCGTCTTCACTGTTCTCAACAACACTTATCGGAAGATTATGTGCCTCTCTTAATTCCCCCTGCTCTCCCAAAAAATAAACCCACATCAGACATTTTTTTATCAGGTAATAATATCTGTAAGCATGACATTTGACTGAAGAATTTACATACATTGAAACCGAAGCTGGAGTTTCGTTGTGGAGCACCAACCATCTCTTCATACTCTGAAGAATCTAAAACTTGGAGATGAGATGGATCAAAAATCTTGGGGAGTACGTATTGTCTTAGAGCAATGAGGATGAAGAATGGCAATGGGAATAAAATTCCTCCAACAGGTATCCATGTCACTCCATAACATATTAAAAAATATAGAAGCTGGAAGAGTGTAAACATAACAATCGACTTGTATGGTACTATCTCCATAAATGCTGCATGTAAGTCTTCAAGAACTCTGTTCACACAAACAAACGAAATTTATCAGATTTTTTTATAAAACATAGAAAAAAAGGAGGTAGTGAAGTATAAGAAGAGTGTCAGTACTTGAATCGACGACCAGGAGTGATGAATAGTAACTGTAGTCTTTCCCAGAATTGGTTCCCAGGGAGACTATCAACAGCCATGTAAGTGAAGTAACCCCAAAGAACTGAAGTTGGTATCATTCTGATAACTGGTACAGCAAATATCAACAATCCAACTAGGATTGATTGCAAGAGATTGCTCACTCTTTGCTCGTTTACTCTTACAGGCAAATTGTCTTCTATATGTACCTCTGGATCGAATTTTTTCCCTTTTGTGTCTTCTCCATCGTTTGCTTTCATCACTGCCTCTTTCAAGTTTTCTAACTCTTTCACCACTGAAGTAGCCTTAGGGGATGTCTCCATTTCTATAAACACATCTTGCATCTTCCCATAAATCTCTGAGTTGCTTGCTTTTGCCTTCATGCATTCTTTTGCTTTCTGGACCATTTTCTTTCGTATTTGCTGCAATTTATTCTCAGACGTGTCAAGAATCAAACCAAGTCAAAAAAATTAAAACTCAACTGGGATGTCCTTTTTTTCTTTCTAACCTGCCTCTTGAGAACTGCAAGACTCTTTGTGTGCATAGGGGATTGTGGAATGACCCCATTCGAAGGAGGAAGTCCAAGTAGACCACAGATTAATGTCTACAACAAACTTAGAAATTAATTAGTAATGATTCTTTATTTAAAACTTCATAAAAATGAAAAGCCATCATCATAAGCATACCATGATTCCTAAAATAAAGATATCATAGTGATAAGCTGGTGGATTCTTGAGATTAAATTCCTTCTGCTGAGCCATTTGTGCAGATACACAGTGATCGAAGAAGTAGAGACCTGCGATCATGATTGCTGGTATAAATGCAGCAAGGATGTAAAGGGGAGGGACCTTCCCCATATCCTTGACGACTGTCCAGTGATACAAGGACTCAGATTCCCAAGGAAGTGGCAGTTCCAGCCTCCTTGGAACTCCTTCAGGAATGCTTTTAGGGACTGTGTATGAAAAAGCGCTCCACAAGACAAGCATGAGGAGAGTTCCATAATCTCCTATAAAACCCCGTAGCCACCCTGCAAAAAATGAAGCTATTATTTATTTGTTCAATGATTCAATCAAGTTAGCCAAAGGAAAGTTATCACATACTGAAGCCATATTTCCATGATCTTGCCCTCCTGCTTTTGAGAGCAGTGTAAAGAAGACCGAATGAGAAAATGACGGCAAGAAGACCATTGATATACCGCCATCGGAACTGATACACTTCCAGTCTTGGATCGTCAGATTTTGGGACAAGAAACTCTCCTATAAGTCCCTACATATAGGAAACACAAGACACATCCTCTTCTAAGTTTTTAGAAGGACATTTGTATAACTTGCACCATATTAGAAATGAGAAGAACCTTAACAGCCTCTTGGATAAAAAGAACAGTAATGAGCATTCCAAAGAGTTCTCCTGCAATTCTGGTAAACCTAGAGATGATATTGCATGCGTTTAACGCAGCTAGAAGGATAAGCAGAACTGCTGTCCAAACACAGACCCTGATGATAAAAGAAGAAATTAGCAAATGAAAGTGGAATTAGCCAAGCAAGAAGAAACGAATAGTTGTGTTGCTGGACATACCATCCAGCCCAAGCTAAGTAAAGCTTCTGACCCAGTTCAGGTCTGGATTTGCTAAAGCTGTGAAGATAAGTATACATAATAATTGTGGGTTCAGCGACCCCTACTATCAACAGAGGTTGTCCACCAAAAACCGAATGAATAATTCCACAAATAGCAGTGGAAGCTAATGATTCTGCTATGCCAAGACTTCGATCTAAAAACCAAATAGAAAGTGATCAAACCAGTAGAAAAAGTTCTCAATAGAATATCTAAAATAGTTTTAAAAGATAGCAAACCTGTCTCTCTGCTTAACTGCTCGCCGAAAGCTATGACAGGAAGTGCAGAGGCAATGAAAATATAAAGAGTTGGTGCCAATATCCTAACACCAGAATTGAAAGCAGCAAGCCAGTCTTGTTTGTAGCACTTTCTTCTTCCATTGAAATCGTTTATTATTCCCCCAAATGGAAACTTAACTCCCTCCATGCCTCACCTTCACGATTCAGCAATTTACCTATGAAGACCTGTGTGGAATGGATCCATCCACATAAACTTCATCAAATAACAACTGATTCTCTATAAATCATGAGCTAACCAAATCGATCAAACAAACGAAAAGACGAATTGAAATCAAAATATAAGACGGAGACGTAACACGTGCATGTGTGAATCGTGACGGAAGAGAAATGAACCTGGAGGAGGAGAAGAAGAAAGCGAAACACGGTCCTGGCCGCCGCCGCCGCCGGAAGAAAAATCAACCAATGTCAGAGATCGGATTATTAGACTCCGGTGGGAGAGAGAAATAAGGAAGTAGGCAG
This sequence comes from Cardamine flexuosa, assembly GCA_963555745.1. Lineage (NCBI taxonomy): Eukaryota > Viridiplantae > Streptophyta > Magnoliopsida > Brassicales > Brassicaceae > Cardamine > Cardamine flexuosa. Next base: position 2,978,855 of record OY743215.1, on the reverse strand, counting down.
ATTAAAAAAAAAATGAAATTCGGATGGATCCCTCTCTTTCTGTTTTAGAGAAAAAGAGAGTCTGCCTGAGAAAAGAGACAAGAGATTGGGTGAGATATATTCGCCTCATCCCGCGAAATAGTTGCTCTTAACGCTAACTCCATTTTCAAAACTTTTCCTTTCTTTTTTTGTCATCTAATTTTGTATCATTTGCTTTCACCTCTATCGATTTCCTAATTATAAAACTGTACATGTTGATAATGTCATTTTTTATATAAAAAAAGTTAAGAAAGTTATATATATATATATATATATATATTATTTTCGAGAACATATGGAAGAATATATTAACCATAAATTTATTATGAAATAGTTAAAAAAAGAAAGATCACACTATTTTGTTTTTTTTCTCTCGATTTAAAAATGTGGCTTTGAGACTTGGGACACAGGCAAGTAAAAAACCCTAAAAAGACCAAAGGTGGAATGATAAAGGTACAACAAGAGTAGAAAAAGAGTGTTTATAATAATAACTTAAACGCCAGGAATGGGAAAACGAGAGGAGAAGGATTCGACTCTATTCTTAAGGCTCTCCACTTTCTCTTTCAATGGGAACTCAGGAGAAGTCACAAACTTTGTGAAATCTATAACCTTTGATCCCGGCGCTATCTTCTTCGCTTCCTTCGTTATCTCCACACCTTCCTTTATCAAGTTCGCAACCGTCACAAAGTCTTCCTCTGACAATCCTCTTGTCGTCATTGCAGGCGATCCTATCCTTATTCCTCCTGGAACCAACGCACTTTTATCACCTGTTTCACAGACTAAGTGTCAACAACAAACGCAATTCCAATTTTTTAACAACTCTTTAAGAGAATCAAACCAAGAGTTAAGGGCAGAAACTCACCAGGGACAGAGTTCTTGTTGAGAGTGATAGATGCCATGTCTAAGATTTTCTCAACCCTAGCACCATCCAAGCCCTTACCACACAACAAAATATGTCAGATCATGATATGTGATTCTACGGTTTCAAGAAACAGGCCATGAATACGGATTGTAAACTTTACCAATGGTCTAAGATCAACGAGGACCAGGTGGTTATCGCTGCCACCAGAAACCAGCTCAAACCCGAGTTCAACCAATCGATTAGCTAGAGACCTACAGTTAGACACAACCTAAACAAGCAACAAGATATTGTTGTTATAAGCTAAATTTACAAACTTAAAGAAGTTGATGATCAAGTGAAATTAGGTTTGAGTACTCTTTTCTGGTAAGCCTTGAATTCAGGTGATTGTGCATGTTTCAAGCAGACTGCTAATCCTCCAATTGTGTGGTTATGAGGTCCACCCTACAAAAATATACAACACTGACAAATTTTAAACACGACGACGATAGAAGAATTATCTAAGAGAGCTAGAAGCAATTGTGAATACCTGTAAACCAGGGAATACAGCATTGTTTATGGCAGATTCAAGTTCAACCCCATTAATTGGATCCTTCTTGAAGAAGATCATGCCACCTCTCGGACCTCTCAAAGACTGTAACAAAAATTATAAAACTATCAGATAATGGTTTAATTCAGGAACTCTTTATTTGTCTACATGCAAATGGAACTAACGTTTCAGATTTCGGAACATTACATACCTTGTGAGTGGTTGTTGTAACGATATCACAATACTCAAAAGGGTCAGCTACCACAGAAGCAGCCACAAGGCCACTGATGTGAGCCATATCCATCATCAGAAAAGCACCAACTGAGTCTGCGATCTTCAGAAATTCATACAAAATTGTGAGGAAAATAAAATATCTGAAAGCCAAAACTAGACAGAAACATGAAAGGTATTTTCAAGAATCAGGTTGTGTTTCTACCTTCCTCATGCGAGGATAGTCAAAATCTCGACTGTATGCACTAGCTCCTGCGATAAGAAGCTTTGGTCTGAAGAGAGTAGCAGTTTTCTCAAGCATATCGTAGTCAACAATGCCTGTTCAAACATTCAAACATGAGGAAACGAAACAGCCTCATACAAAAGTAGTTGCAAAGACGAAATGCACAACCTGTGGATTCATCAAGACGATAAGGCATGGACTCAAAGTATATTGAAGTTCCAGATACACGCCTTTTAGCGGTCATGAACCCATGTGAAAGATGACCTCCATGAGGTAAATCCAAACCCTAAACGCATCAAACAAGCCATTTCATTCAATTATCTCAAGCACAGAAGAATAGCTGAGGTGAAGAGTGTAAAAGATTCTAACCATGATCCGATCATGAGGGCTAAGTATCGCAGTGTAGACAGCAAAGTTAGCAGGTGAACCAGATAATGGCTGAACATTAACACCCCATTTCTTAGAATCTAAGCGGAAGGTTTCTAAAGCCCGGTTCTGGCAAAGTGTCTCCAACTCATCAATGAACTCATTGCCACCATAGTATCTGTGAGACATGGACAAAAGATAAAACTATGAAATCTAGCAGATGAGTAACAAGAAGAACAAAGATGGTCACAATAATCAATTTTAAATTTTTCATTACCTTTTACCAGGAAGTCCCTCAGAGTACTTGTTGGTAAGACATGATCCAACAGCCTCCATGACTGCTCTGGAGGTGAAATTCTCAGAAGCAATAAGCTCCAAGCTCCTGAATTGTCTATCTTTCTCCTTTGTAATGATCGTTCGGACCTCTGGATCAACTTCACCAAGACCATAGTCCTCAAAAGGGATTTCATTGCCTACACATCAGTCATAAATAAAGCAACAGAAATCAAAAACCACGCATCGAATAAATATCAATTTCCTCTAACCTAATCAACATAATAATAAAAAGTGAAACTTTCTTACTGCTCATCTCGACACTAGGCACGGAGACAGAAGACGCTCTCCTTTCAGAAACCAAGCTTCTTTCAAGGAATGAAGAACGTAAAGGTTTGGCAAAATTGAACTTCAATTGCTGAGAAATTTTGGTGGCTGGAGACGTAACTGGGACAAAGACAGATCCTTGAACCCGTCCAGGTTGCTGAAGAGACCCCATCGAAGTACCTCCACAATAAGCTTGCATTTTTTTTCTTTACTTGTACAAAAAATTCAAACAGGAAGTCAATCAGAGATAGACCCGTAATTGTACACAGCAGACTGTTAAGCAAATATCTGACAAAAACTCTCAGACACAAATATATAAAAGGTTGAACAATTTAAAAAATTCGAGACAGAGAAGCAGAATTACCAAATATTAGACACGGTAGAAAATGTTTTGAGCTTTCGCTAAAAGGGAGAAACGGAGAAGGAAGACAAAGATTGAAGGATTAGGGATACGGTGGAGGAAAAGATGGAGTGACTACTATGTTTAGGGTTTTAGGCAAACAACAACATAAAAGCAGCTCCAGGTTCCAGGAACGGACAGCCACCAAAATATGATTCTAAAATGACGTCGTTTTCTATCTTTGGGTAATTTGTTTTTATTTTGTTCGCCAAACGGTTTTGCTTTAGTTGGATCCAGACCAATTTGTACATGGAAATAACAAAAAAAACTTTTAAGGAAAGTGAAATTTGAGAACAGTGACAACAACGATATAGAGAAATGAAAATTTCAATTACGAACCAACAGCAGATCATATACAAACTCTTCTTGTCTTTTGATTATAAAAGAAACCAAAGATAATACAAACATGAAGATGTTCTCCAAAATGACTTATTCCAAAGTTTTTAAACAAATACAAAAAAATTAGGTGATCCAAAAGTGGTTCTCAGTTTTCTTTCTTTCACACAAGATTTTTCTTCTAGACATGAGTATCCATATAACAATGAAGATAATCAACAAGCCATCTTCTTTTCCAGATCTGCAAATAGACCACAACAGATACATATCTATTTGGTTGGCCATGTCGCTTGTGCAGACATAATGATTCCCACAATAACTCCAAACAACCCCAGAGCACTCCCGAAGATCTCAATCACAAGAATCTTTACAAAGAGCGTCGAGTTCTGAGCATCAGACAATGCGCAACTGCTTCCAATGATTCCTACACATAACCTGCAACAGAAATGTAGACCTCAGTTTCATATCTCACGATTGAATCCAAAAAAAAACAAAACCGTAACGAGAAAAGATACAGACCCGCATACAAGGTTGGCGAATCCAACAATGATTCCAGATGCGAAGATTGCATATCCAGCTCTAAGAGACTCAGCGTCATACATCTTTGAAGATGGGACACTCTCCAACTTTGTTTGCAGTATGATTGCAACAATAACGCCATATATAGCTACAGCTTCGCAAAAGATTACACTGGCACAATTGATAAGAACAATAAATTATTTGTTGTCATTGCATAGTTCTAGCATCTAAGTCCAAGCCTAATGCTCCGATACACAACAAATGAAAATGCAGCAATAAGCATATTCCTTAATACTACCCATTAGAGCCAAACTCTCTGCTCAATATGGTTCAAAAATGGTGCGTGATAAACTGATAATGACGTTGTTGACATTGATGTTACAGAGCATCTAACACCAAGCCTGTAGCTCAGTAACAACAAATCAAATTGCAAAACACAACTACTCCCTATTAACCATTCCTTCATGATCCATTGTATTTGTGTGTCATCACACACCAAAGTTAGATGATAACGAATATGGATAAAGCTGCTCAGCGATGGATTCTCATTGCTATACAGAACAAGACATCGAATCTACACAGTTCTCTAAAACTGCCCACTTAGTTGATCCGCCAAAGGAACAAAACTAGAATTAAAAAAAAAAAAAACTTGAATTTTTAACATACCTGATGAGATTCTTCGAAGTGATACGAGGAGCTTCAATGGCCGCACCGATCAAACTACTTCCCGTAATGTAAATTCCCCTGATTAAGACAAAGCAATAAAAAAAGATTGGTGAAATACGATGGCTTTGCAAAATCAAATTGGTCAATGCTTGGGGGAAAGAGAAGGAGATTGGATTTACCAGGCGGCACCGAGGACTGAGACACCGATCGAGATTGCGATTCCGATTGCGGAGAAAGTATACGGAGAGATCCTTACCAACGCTGCGGCCCAAGAGCTCGCATGACCAAGAACAACCACACCAGACATCTTCTCTATCTCTCTCTCTCTCTGTTTATTGCGATGGTCGTGATGATACGATCTGCTTCTTTCTCTCTCTCTTTCGGAGGAGAAATTATGATGGCCTGTGATCTGAAGATATTGAGGAATTGACAATCACGCGATTCTGAATGGCGCGTGAGTACTGTAAGAAAAAGATAACGACGTCGTTTTACTGTCTGGTTAGTTTGGGCCTGGTAGAATATATTTTAGGGCCTTGATTCATATCATGCCAAATTATTTGATATTTGTAATCCACTATCTATTCCAAAATTTATTAAGCACACAAAACAATAAGTTCAAACTTCAAACAATTATAAAAACTTTCAATTGGGGAAGTCAGAAGACTTGATTTATCAGTTATTCAGTATAGCAAAACCCAAAGAAAAAAATTATGTTTTTCATGCTCTTAAACTAAAAGTTGGCATGACTATGATTGCTATGCCAAATTTTCAGAGTAATATATTTGGAACACAATAAGTACATTTAAAAATAATTGCTACTCAAACATAATTATAAAATATTTTTGTTTGAACATGGTTTAGAACCTATATTCAAAACAAAGGCAGATGTAAGTACCATTGCGTTCATGCCATGTTTTAGAATATACTCCTAGATTAAATATTTATACAAAAGCAAGTGTAACTAAGTAAGACTCGTATTATTTTCAAGTAATTCCAACTACTTCATAGAAATTTTACTTTGAAAAATGGTTCATGAGTCTTAATGAGTCTTGATGATGGACACAGTCACCATCTCGTTTATATTTTGTATCTTACGTGTGCATGTAATTCTTCACATACGAGTTTGTTTTTAAAGCATTCAATATGCACACGCATCCCATATATAGTAATAGTTTGTTTGCAAATTGCAATTTTCCAAGACAAATTACTATATCATGGACTTGATTATCATTAAATACTTTTTCCATAGCTGAAATACATATTATAATCAGAACGGACACTATCAAAATAATCACCACACTACGGACGACAATAAACTAGCATTTTACGAAATAAACTTTTTAGTTTTTTTTATCTATATTGCTATTCAAACCATCAAATGTTTCTAGCTAATTAGGAGCTACGGACTAGAAGACTACCTTTAAATTATTTGTGTACTACTCTTTATTATACATTACGTTCTGCTAAACTAACAAATAAACCTAACTATTTTGCTTAAACAGATGGTTCATAAGTCTTAATAGTTGGAATCACCATTTTGGTTGCGTTATGAGATTGGCGTAAACACCGTTTTAATTACTATTAAAGTATATGCAACTAGTGAAAATCTCGTTTATGGAGTATTTTGTATGTTTTTTGTTTGGTAAAAGAGTATTTTGTAAGTCGCAACGTTGCGAGTGCATGTGATTGTTTAAGTACGAGGTGACTGACTACACCATTATATAAAAAAAGGCATTCAATATGTACACAGAGCGTATAAAGAGGTAATAAAATACTCTCTTCTTTTCTTTTTTTGTTAAAGAGAAATATTCTCTCTTCTTTTTCAAGAACTCACAAACACATATAATGACATGAGTAACAAAATGCAACAATATACAGACAATAAAAGAACTAGCATTTTGAATAAATTTCCTAAGTTTAATCTACATTACTATATATTCAAACCATCAAAATGATATTCCCAAATAACACATTCCTGAACAAATAGTCCTAAGTCCTAGCTAACTACTTTAAAACAGATGTGACTTTGGAAAATGGTTCATGAGTACCATTATGGCTTATTGTATGTTCCTCGGTGACTCATTGATTTCTTGGAAGTCAAAAAAGTAGGATGTTTCATCGCATTCATCTATAAAGTCAGAATACAGAGTCATGTCTATGGCGAGTCAAGAAATTGCTTGGCTTGTGAAGTTACTCAATGAGTTACAGGTACCACAAAATCAACATATTCTTTTGTTCTGTGATTCAACGGCAGCGATCCATATAGTAAACAATTCGGTTTTCCATGAGAGAACGAAGCATGTGGAAAATGATTATCATATCACATGGCAACGGATCAAACAAGACATGTTGAAGACGATGTACGTGAAGACAACAAAATTCAGCTTGCAGACATTTTGACGAAACCTTTGTTTCCAACTCTTTTCAACTCGTTACTAAGCAAGATGAGACTCCTTTCTATATACGACTAATCTTGAGGGAGGATATTAGTTAATGTGATTGGTTTAATATGTTGGTTTGATGTAAATCAACATTGCAATTGATTAAACCAAAACCCTCTCATATAAATAGAGTGTATGTTTGTAACAAACATTTTAATGAAAAGGGAAAATTCCATAAAATTGTTATCCACTTCTTCTTTTTCGTTATTCTTCTTCTCCGATTCACTCTTCTGTTACTAACATTTCTCATTATGATGAGTAATAGATGATATTAGCACCATGTGTTTGGTAGTTTCATAGTGCTCTTTCTGTTTTAATGCTCTAGTCTAATTTCATAATAACCAAAACTTAACAAGTACAAATAATGTTTGTTATCATGGCATATGACGACTCGATAACGTCTACCCCATTCACCTTAAGTTAAATATACAGTTGAAGATAAAATTTCTTTAAACTTTGTTATAGTAAATTGTTGATTCCCAAATATCTTTTAACAGCTCGGTGGATGACATTATTTTTTTTTTATCGATATAGTTTATTGTACATGGAAAAGGAGCAACAGTTGAAGTCGACGATCCTCGTATGATAAATAAGAGTCGGTTATTGGGTCAAGCAGACTAAACATGAATTTGACGTGGGTAATATTCTCAAAAATAAATCATTTATATTTGTTTTTTTTGGTCTAGTGATTTATTTTTGGTATTGGGGTATGCTAAAACATTGTTTTCCGAGTTCGAAAATTGGGTATGCTAAAACATTAAAACAGATTTTACTTTGGAAAATGTTTCATAAGTCATTTTGAGTATTAGTTTTTTTTCTCTTTTTCTTCTGTTCATATCTCTTCCTCTCTTTTCTTTTTGTTTGTCAGAATTTTCATTTTTCGTCTTTTTAAAAATTTTGATAACTTCTTCCATTTTCTTTGTCGTCTAATTGCTGTTATCCAACAGTAGTTGGTGATTGTATTGAACAATATTTATAACAAATTAAGAGTAATAATATATGTTTGTCGAGATTGATATCAACATCTTTAACTCGACAAAGTCTCTTCCATGCGTTCTAACCATTGCAGCAAAAAAAAAAAGAAAAAAAGAGCTATTTGTGGGTATTGAAGATTTGAGTCATATAGCACATCAATTAGCGGGAACCATCTGTTTTGGTAATTTAATATTGGTTGGATTTTCTTTTTAATTGTTTAATAGTCACAAAGCAATGGAGAAGCCGACAAACAGAAAAAGACAACAGAGAGTATATTCCAAGATAAAAAGAAAAGAAAAGAAAAGGAAAGAAAATAATATTACAATAAAAGTCATAAAATTGCAATGCATGCATTAGTAATTAATACAGTCACGTTAAAAAATAGAAAAAACTATCTAACTATTTACCTTAAAAAAGATTTTTATTAAAATTTAAAAAATAATAGATGATTTTTAATATTCAAAATAGTATGATATAAATTGATGGAGATTTTTTAAAAAAAAAATCGTAAACTTTTTTGAAAAAAGAAATCTAAGAAATCAATTCTTCCTGAAGAAGAAGACTTGATTCCATTCCTTTTTTTCCTTCATCTCCTTCCTATTGGTCCTATAGTGGTCACAAGGATTTTGTGGACGTTCCTTTTGAAAGCTAGAAATCATATCTAACGATGAGTGATAATCTTCTTCTCTGCGTAATCGGAATGATCTTTGCTTTCTCGTCTCTCGTTTCATCCGATCAACTGTTGGGCAAGTTTTCCCTATCTTCCCTTATTGTGAGGTTTTTAGGTTGTGAAATATCAGCGTGGTGATTGTTAGTATCATTTGTCGGTGGTTAATTTCTTGTTACCCTATGAACAGTTGTGGGAGAAACCGAAGAACTTCAAGTCATTCCTAGTTTGGTGGTTAAGGTTAAGGGTTCTCCTAGTTTGAAACAAGACTTAACAACTCTATGCGAGAGGATACATATCCGTGGATTTCCAAGGTTTAATCATATACACCAGTATGCATCTTCACTCAAGTTGATAGTTAACGCCTCTACCGGTGGCAACACAAGTAATATACACGTTTGCTTCCACAGGTGAGTCAATTATCTTTCTTACGTGAGTAATTACAGAATCTTTGTAGATTTTCTTTATATATATTAATGTTTCCTAGATATCTTTTTTAGGAATTTGTCAATTGCAATTGGAAAGTGCCCTCATGATCAATGGGAAAAAATCTCTAATGGTTCATGGATTCAGACAATGTCACCATTCGAACACAAAATCCTTGATGTAAGAATAGCTAGCTCATCCAAGGTCACTCCAAAAGTGTCTACGGTAGAAGGTGATTTTTGCTGTCTTACAAGATATCATTTCTTATTAGTAAAAACCAATAGTTTATGTTTTACTCTCTATGAATATATCAACTCCATTCCCGGCTTTTGCAGAATGGTTTATGTTTCGCATAATGTTCTTTATCCTTGGTAGCATTTTGCTGAGTTCGGCTACTACATTGAGCACATCATTAGCATTTTACAGCATTTCTACTTTGGTTCTTGGCCTTATCTTTCTTGCCATGATTCTCCTCATTCAAGTAACTGTTTATTTTCTTCTTTTTTATTTTTTTTACTTTTTGTGCTAACATAAAATAGAGTGCATAGTTACTTGCTGATTTTTCTTTTATAATGGATCGATGTGTGTACAGGTTCTCAAGTGTCTACCAACTGGACGGAGTTCTCCAGCATTGTTCCTACATTCATCTGTGGTGGTTGTGTTTTTGCCTAATCTCTTGCTTCCCCATAACACTCACAAGATGTTTCCCTTCGATTTTTGGTCAGGTTGGTTTTGGTGGTGTCATTTTTCGCTACATACCCGATTTGTTTCAAGGTCTGCTCGTATTGATGGGATTCGATCAAGGAATTCCCGAACCTGTACGTAGGTTTTAATACTGTCAATATTTAGTCTTAGATCAGTGATTACTTGCTTGTTAAAAAAGCTTATTTTAAAGAAACTAATTATCTGCATGTTGGCTTCGCAGTTGCTACATTTTATGGTGTGGCAATTACATTTATTGGGAGTATTTCTTGGACCTATAGCTGTCAAGGAATTAGTTCTGACTGACGATGATTCCATTGACACTAGCACATCACTCTTTGTATCTTGGTCCACCTGGATTTTGGGTTCGGTTTTGATTCTTCAGGTTCTTTTTAATTTTCCTCAAACTCTCCACATGTAGCTTTTAACCAGTTGAAAGTTTTATATATATATATATATATATATATATATATATATATTTATATTATTTTTTTAACAACTTTGAAAGTTATATTTTAATTACTAAAATTAACTTGTTGTTTACTAGAGCTCCGTGGATCCTTTGCTTGGTGGAGGAGCATTGATATCTGTAATTGTTATGTCATCAAGGTTAAAGAAGAACACCAGATTGATGACTTTCCTAGGACGAGTACACGAGTGAGTTGCAACCAATCTCTTTTACATGTCTTCTTCACACAAGTCTTTTTGTTCTCGTTAACTTCATTACGCATGGCTGAAAACATCACGATTTTGTATGCAATTATAGGAATCTGATGAATTTACTACTAGGAATCTGGAAGAAAATTCTTGATGCTTTAGGACCGATCGTTCCGGGATTTATATGTGAATTCGGGGTAACAGTTAATTTCGTTTTGTTCCATCAAAAGGTAGGTTTTATAATCTTTTTTTTAAACCATTTTCAAACGTGAATCTCACTTGAAAATAATTAATAAGCTTTTTGTTTGATGTTCTTTTCAGCCAGATAGATGGAAGCTTAAGGGCTCCCGTCGTGTCATGTGTGTGTAGTAGACAGTGTAAATTAGCTAGCGTGAGTTTGGGCCTCGTAATAATATATGAGAAAACAAAGACTATATTATTTCGCTAATTATGAGCTAGCGTGAGTTTGTGCCTCGTAATAATATATGAAATTATGTGTTTCTGTTTTCATACAAACTAAAATATTCGATTTGTGAAGTTACAAAGATTTGATCATCAGTATAGGCAAAACCAAAAAAAAATAATAAAAAATCATATAACCCACTTAGATAATAAAACAATCTGGGTTCCTATTTAAAAATTCAAAACACTGTTTGCCTGACCATTTGGTCTATCCAATTAACGTCAACGCTTTTTAATACTAAAAAGAAAATCACCTTATGCATGTTCATAGTGTTTTTTTTTTAATATACCATCAATTGTAATTTTTTATTATGAATCCTACCAAAACAGAAACTTGTTTTCTTGGACCATGAAAGTTTTACTTCCCCTTAAATGAGGGCAGGTTGTTTTGTTCATGGGAAAAGTATGTATTTTTAAACATGATCCTATATGTAAATACAAACCAACAAACATATATACACAAATGTGAAAACACCAACAACAACAAAAAAAACACACATTCCAATCAAAGAATATAGAAAACAATGTTTGCCAAAGATAAGACAATAGTGGAGGAGGACCGCGTGAGGTTCATATGCAAAAGAACTGTGGTGAGCACTAGACCGATTGAACCAGGGCAACTATACCGGTTTTCAGTATTCGACCACGTCATGGAACCAAACCACATTCGTCTAGTTTACTATTACCGATCTTCCAAGACTAGAGAACCAGGAGAACTCACAAAACAATTAAGGGAATCATTAGCATACACTCTCAACTGTTATCCGATTGTAACCGGGAGATTGGTTAAGGAAATTGATGATACGGAATATAAGGAGGATGTAAACCGGCGGTGGAAGGTGAAGAGCAACGACGCGGGTGTGAGAATGGTGGAGGCAAGAGCGACAGGGTCGGTTGAGGAATGGTTTAGGAGTGTAAATAGAGAGGAAGAGCTCAAGCTTGCTCATTGGGAGGACATTGATCATCTTCCTTACTATTGGTCTACTTTTTATGTTCAAGTAACAACAACATATAATCTGTTTTATTCTGGTTTAGGGTTTAGTACGGTCTGGTTTTGTGTAATTAATTTATTTTTTTCTTAGGTGACTGAGTTTGAAAGTGGTGGTTTAGCTATTGGGTTAAGTTGTAGCCATCTCTTAGCCGATTCGGTTTGTGCAATGATGTTTATTCGAGCGTGGGCAGATTTAACTCTGTCACGATCCATGATGGCTCCACCACTCTTTCACCCGTTGCCGCCACGCCGGTTTGCTAACGATAGATTGATCTCTAATAACAACCAACTGCTTAACCAATACATCAAATCTTGCTCCCTAACGGCTTTACCGTCTAACGTCACTGAGGACTATATGGTTACCGTTACTCTTCTGTTCCCGGATCCGTTGGTCGGAGCCGGTGAGAATGAGCCGGGGATTTCAGCATTTGAGATTTTGGCTGGACTTTTCTGGATCTGTGTGAGTCGAGCCAAAGGGAAGAGAAACGACCTCATGGACATGTCCTTGTGCTTAGACGTTAGGAAATTATTACGTTTAGACCAAGGCTATTTTGGTAATTGCCTGGTTTATCACAAAGTTCACTATGCCAATCCGGTTAAAACCAAAGATAAATTGTTATCACACGTTGTTGAAGAGATTCAGAACATAACCAAGAGACTAGACTACGATACGGTCATGGACTTGATCGAATGGCTGAGTAGCAATAACGGTCTGATATCTAACGGTTCGGATCTCGTGTGTACTAATCTAGAGAACATGTCGCATTCGCGTCCGATGATGTTCGAGGAGGATTTGATTCTGAGCCGCGTGTCTTGCTATGTTGAAGGGCCTGTAGCTGGAGGTGGACAGGTCATAGTGCTTCCATCACCATCCGGTGAGGAACCAATGAGCCGAGTGGTTATGGTCAGTCTTCCTCTAAGAGAGATGGTTAAAGTTTTAGACGATGAGCTCCTTCTAAGCTTTTCTCCAGTTTTACTTATGGGAAATAAAAGAAAAGCAAATCAATGAAATTAATTAAAATGTCTTTAATTTTGGTTAGTGGTGGTATTTAATTTTGTAACTTACTTATCACTATGATGATAAAGAAAATTGACTGAAATTCAACAGATAGCGAAACTACCTATGGACGACTATTCTTTCAATACTTTATAGTATTCTGATGACTAACGACGACTTTGCCGGAATAGAGACAAATATTTTGTACCCCACTTGGGGTGCCGTACAAGTCATTATCATTTTCTTATTCATTTTGTCATGTAAAAAGGATTTATGTGGTATGTTCACACATGACTTGTGTAAAATTGAAAAAAATAAATGCATGTTTAGGTTTTTTTTTTTAATGATTTATTTATTTTTGCAGTAGACCACTAATATTTTAATTCATAGAGTTTAGATGTTGACTTCGTTTCCTTCAAATTTATTATAAAATTGGTCGATCATTACATATATGGTATATATACAGAGGATGATACGTTGGTTTTGTTGAATGAAAATAAATTTACTTGAGTTTTTGCCTTTTTTGGGGATCTAGTTTATAAAAAAAACAATTACTATAGATAGTCTATGGAGATGTCATTTGTTTCCTTGTTTTTTTCTTTAACACTTTTAAGTAAAAATATTATGGAGATGTCATTTGTCACTTGGAATTGCTAGGCAACTTCCGATAACGTCCTCCACAAGTTAGACTCTACCCTTATTTAGTTCATCCCTCTCTCTTTCTCTCTCAGCTCCATCTCCACAATTTTTCCTTTCTCTCAAGTCTCAAAGTCTCAAACATCGGTTTTATTAATGGCCGTCACAGATTTTTTTGCGGGTGAAGTAGCGACAGAGCTTTTGAAGCAACTCTTTTATATACCAACCAGAGCAGGCCGGTACAAAAGCACTGTCGATAACCTCATCACCTTGATTGAGAACATTCAACCAACGATCAAAGAGATCCAGTACAGTGGCGTCGAGCTCCCTGCTCACCGCCAAGCTCAAATCGGTATGCTCTTCGAGACTCTAGAGAAGGGCAAGAAACTCACGGACAAAATCTTAGCATGTAATCGTTGGAATATGATGCGGCATATATACCTTATGAGGAAAATGGAGAAGCTAGAGAAGACACTCTCTAACTTCTTTAGCGCTTCCATTTTGACACATATCCTCGCCGATCTTCATCTTCTCCGTGCAAATTCTGATGAACGTTTCCATGAGGTTGACAATACCCTTGGTTGATATTCTATTATCTTAGCTCTATATATTATACCTAACTCGTAGTATTAATTCATTTTATTTTTTGGTTGATTTTTTTTCTTTTTCTAGTTGACTAAGTGGAAAGAACATTTATTTATATGTATTTCTTTTGCAGCACGTCATCATGCCAAACAAAGGGTATGTCTATGGACTTGGCTCGATTGAGTACGAGCATCTTGGGCCAAACCAGACCGTTCATGCCTCTCTCGCCCGCAACTTAGACATAAATATGCGGGTCACCACTTTGGAGAGTGAATTCCGAACCTTCTCCATCGAGGTCACAAACAGCATGCTTGCTATGAAGCAAGCTCAAGATGTGTTGCTACGGGTCAATGGCATTGATCCAGAGACCCTCCTACCGATGGTGCCTCTCGGGAATCACTCTGCTAGGGTGGATGCGACCCAAAATACTCGCAAACCGCTCAACCTTGCGGATATGGATGACTAGTCGAGGTTGCAAACTTTTACAAAGACAAAAACCATGAACCGTTCCACCTTGCGGACATGTTTGCCAGTCGATCGCAGATTACTACGGCCAGTCGGCGATGATCTTTGAAAACATTTTGCTTTTGTGATTTCTTTTAAACCACTTTTCAAACGTTAATCTCGCTTGAAACCAATAAGCTTTTTGTTTTATGTATCCGTGTCACGTATGTGTAGACAGTGCAATGAGCATTGTTTTTATGGGTTTTACTTCTTATGATGACTTGAATCTTATAATAAGTATTTTATTAGGATTGTCTATGTAATGGGAACTTGGACTAACATGTGGATGGATAAACTCTTTTATATATTTACTTCTTACTAAAAAATATAGAGTGCCACCCAAAACTACATAATCATTTTCCTCATTCACACTATCATCACCTTATAAGTCAAACAAGTTTAGCATGATGATAGAAGCCCAATCAAAACCAACACTTTTATCTCACTTAGAGACTTGCATTATCTCAATTCCAGTTTCTACAAAACCAAAAATTATCCTGCATTCCGATTCCATATCAGGAAGCTACAAGGAATTGAATCTGATCCCTAACAAAAAGAAGCTATCAACAAAATACTGTTATCCAAATGGGTTCCAAATTCTGCAGTCTCTCAAAAGCTATGGCTTTCAGGTTGTCTCTCTACTCCCTCACACTTCTTTTTGTGCAACCGGAAACCAAAGAAAGCAGCGCACACATCTAGGAAAGGCGGGAAATTGAGCGTTGATCCGCAAAACTTTGATTCTCAAGGTCTCTCTAACATCTTTAACAATTCTTTCTTCCTTGATCTCTTATTCTTCTTGCTTATTGCTGCAAGAAAAACCTCACAATCTATGGCACTAGTCTCAAGTTTTTCATCGCCATAAGGATCAAAAACATATTCATAGCTCTCATTGACATATGTGATAAGTGGCTGAGACTTTTTACCGTCTTCCACAAATGAAAGCGTACCTCCTTTGGCATGCAATAGACATTGTGATCAAGAAACTTAACCGTAACGATAGGATTTAAAATCCTTATGAGGTGGAAGAATATACTTTTATTGCTAAAAGCATATTCATGGCTCTCATTGACATATGCGATAAGTGGCTGAGACTTTTTACCGTCTTCCACAAATGAAAACGTACCTTCCCTGGCATGCAATAGACATTGTGATCAAGAAACTTAACCATAACAATAGTATTTTGATTAAAATCCTTAAGAGGTAAAAGAATATACATTTATTACAGTCCATATAGCTACAGGTTTAGGGCCTGATCCATCAAACAAGAGGATAGCGCCATCTTTCCCGCAGAAGATCTCTTCATTAGATTTTACCGACCTATAAGATGGAATATGTCATATTTTGTACAATTATACAAGTTTTTAAGTAAAAAGGCCCAATTTGTGATGCAGTTCAAGAGATATGCCTGAAATTTTCTTGATATTAAGTAAAAAGACTCAAAGAGTGGTCTTTGCCTTCATGATATATTTACATATTATTTAATGTTTTTTAAATAAATATAAAGTGAATATTTTCATGTAAAATTTATTATATTTCCTTCATAAAAATTTTAACCACTTGTCATAAAATTTAGGGATCTAAATTTGTGACACACATATTAAAAATTATTCAAAAGAAGTAACATAATTTTATTGTATGTAATTATATTTTCTTAATATTTAGTTTTTGTATATCTTAGCAAAAGATATGTATGCATTGATAATGAAATAAGTTACTAAATAGTACTTACTTTTTGCATAATATTTTTTTTGTATTTTTAGGCCAACATCAACTCCTAATAATGTATATGCTTTCATCCAAACAAAAAAATGTACCAAACTGAAAACTGTTTTCCTAAATTGCAAAATATGATTTAGGCCGTCTGTATAAATAGCTATATTTTGGCAACTTTTGGCAGAAAATCCAATAGCTGAAATGGTCAGAGCACTCATGGGAAGCGAAGAGGTGAAGTGTTCAAATGCTCCTCCTTGCAAATAATTTACAATTTTTCAGTTAACGAGATGACAAAATGGGAAACAATCTAGAATCCGATGTATTTTTTCTTTATTTTTTCTAGAACCCAAATTTATATCCACACATCTTTTAGAGTTGTTTAACCATAAATAACTTTGCGGAGGAGATACTCAAGCTCACTATTGACATAAAGATTAAGGAGCATTTTATAACATAGAAGAAATGGTTTCTTCTTTGGTAAGTACGATGATGAAGGGTGGATCCACATTTGCTAAGGTATCTCGAACCGATTCTTGATCTGAAACTTTTCCTTAAATGATGACTGATCGTTTTTCCTCTCGAAACAATTGCAGTATTGTCGACAAGGGATGTCATCTGGATCTCGACAGTGTATATCCGTAATTGGCTGAAACATTTTCATCATCGGCTGGATGATGATTTCTCTCACAAACTTGAACCTGCATATGTTAAGTTTGTTTAATAGTAAAACCATACAACTATCAGATACAAACTCAAATATGCCTTTTAGGATTCTAACCTCTGAAATTTCACTGTCAGTTAAAAGGTTGTAGAGTTAAACACGATGATTCGCTGTGTAGAAAGCAGCTATACCGGATGAACGATCAATGGACACATTTCTGATGAGGCAAAAATGCCTCGTTTTGACATAGACTATAAACCCCGTACGCATTGATATCGGAGGCTATTACATAGTAAAAACACAGCATGCATGTGAAGTTCACTCCAATAGAATGGAAATCCAATACGAGCATGCTTAAACCAATATAACAAATAACTATTCCCGGATGATTAATAAGAAGTAAGAACGAACCTTGATTCCAGAAATCATTCTCAATATCTCCATGGAAGGCATTTTAAGAAGATGAATCTGATTATCTGCACAAATCACCTGAAACTTTTTGATATTAGTAGAAGCAATGAAACATTTCCTTTGCTTTCTGCAGGTTGTATATTACAGCAAAGTGTAAGCGGGAAAACTCTGACTTACAGAAGAAAGAGTTGGATCTGAGGAGAAGATGGAATACAACAAGGGAGATCCTATGGTTGGCAAAAGTTTCTTTTCCCCTGTATCTAGCTCCCAAACAACATGAACGCCTTCCTTATCCCCTAAGAGATTCACAAGTAAAGGAAATATAGCATAAGACCTCAATATGTAACTTCTGAAACATGAAATAGGTCAATATCCACACACAGAGACACAACTACGTGGAGAAAATAACTCAGGTTCACCTGAATACAAATATGCTCCATCCGAAGAGAAGTTAAGGATGTTTACTTCAGTTGAGTGCGAGTACAAAGTAGTGCAAGATTCATCAGCATCATCTTCACTTTTCAATATTGAATTTTCCATATCAATGCCCTTCCAAATTATCACTCTTCCAGCTACATCACCGGCAGCTAATATCATCTGATTGGGATGGAAGGCAAAAACAGTAACCAACTTTGTGTGGTGTAACGTCATCTCCTTTGCCATGACATGTCTTGATGCCCCAAAAGAAGCATTCCACATATGGATTTCGCAATTGTTGCAGACACCGAAAAACTCTCCTGAAGGACTGATAACAAAAGACTTTGGTTCTTCCATCTGCATAATCAAAGAAAAGATTCATCTTTTCAATCAATCTGACTCAAACATGAATCCATTAGAAAAAAATGATAATAACCACAAAATCTGACCTCTTTCAAAATGTCTCCACTAAGAAGAGGCTCTTCAGATAGATCAAATCTCTGGATTCACTTGAATTAATCCTCAACCGAAACATAAGCAATCAAGTCACCTGACTCGTGGCTGCTATCAATTTGTTGATCAGGCTTAATCAAAATAGGCGGAACCACCTATAGAAAAATCCAAAAAGTTGAAACCTTTTCTTCATGAGATTCCCCCAATTTCTTTGCTTCAAGCAGATAAAATCAGGAAAAGTATCCAACTTTTTACAAACCAGAGAGTAAATTGGAAGGTGGATATCAAAGGCCTTCAAAAGCATCGGCGCTGAGAATTCCCAAAGCCGAATTTTCCCATCGAGCGACGCCGTCCAACAGTAATAACAGCCGATTTTGGCAGACGACACCGTACGCTCAACAAACACAGTCGTCACAGGTGCTGTATGACCCTCAAGTGCAGTAATCTAACATAAAGATTTGAAAATTTTAGAGAAGATGATTAAAGTGAGAAAGAATAAAGGAAGGTCAGAGATAAACCTGTAAGCCAGTGGCGACGCTGTAAACAGAGACGGAGTTGGCTGTGCATAAAAGAAGCTTCTTTGCGTCGTTTGAGAACGCCGGGACG
The DNA here is from genome assembly GCA_963555745.1 of Cardamine flexuosa. Lineage (NCBI taxonomy): Eukaryota > Viridiplantae > Streptophyta > Magnoliopsida > Brassicales > Brassicaceae > Cardamine > Cardamine flexuosa. The sequence goes on along the minus strand of OY743215.1, from coordinate 2,959,804 downwards.
GAAGTAATGTTGGTTCTTCCGCCGCGAATCATTTTGCTTGGGCTCACGGAGATTCAGACACGACGAAAACATTTTAACCGGCGATTGAAATACCTAAAAAGCTATGGTTTTTGCGACGGAAACTTTTTAGTCGGAAAAAATGTGCCCAAATTTCGAGGAAGTTATGAATTATGATGAAACGACTAATCTGTGACCAAAGAGGGACTTTCTGTATATGTTTGTAGTTAAAATGTTAATAACGTCTTGCCAAATGTTTGTGAGTTTGTCGGTGTGAGAAGTTGCGATAAATTTGATAAACCCATAAAGATGCACCGCCAAATTTTCAAATAAACCTTATAAATTTTCGTTTCTTCTGGCTTTTTGTTGATCTTTCATATTCTCACGGATTATTTTTTAGTTACAGTTTGTTGTCTTCGTTTGAATGTGTGCTGAGAAATAGTTTCTAATAAAATAAAATTTATAACAGTTCTGATAAATCTTAGATTAAATATTTTATTATTTATCATATTTATTTATTTTAAAAATTTTCTGAATAAGCCATTCAAATTTTCAGAATATTAAGTATTTTCCGAACATAGATAATGAGCCTAAGTTTTGTTATAGTGGGGTTTGCTAAAGAGTTGCTAAATAAATGAGCCTGAAGCAGTTGCAGTTCATATGCTGGAGAATGGAGATGATGAGAGCTAAAGAGTTGGAGAATTACCATGAAGGGTCTAATTATGGTAAGAGCACTCTAATTATTGTGGATCCAATAATCTAAATGGAAATTTCCCACCAATTTACTTTCAATTACTTATCAGTTATCAATCAGACCCTTCAAACTATACTCAGAACGAAACTGAAATAAGGTTACAAGTTACAACATATGCATGTTATTAATAAGACGAGTCTATATATTTAAGAGTATAAACACATGCATGTCACTCCTTATGTAGTTTTATAACAAAAGTCGAAAAGAAAGAAAAAAAAATATTGTCAATGATTATAATCGTCGTTTCAATGATTTTTTTATCACTTTGCATATCTTTCATCATTTCAGAATTCAGCCTACCAAACAAGCTTTATTTTCCCATAACCAATTTAACAAGTCACTAATTAGTCAATAATAGTCCTCCTTTAATCATTGTATATAGTCTAGACCGCTAGATTCCAATAGAAAGTTTGAATGTGAAATGTTTCTTCGCAGAAAGTTGGGATGCGAAGTAGATTCATAAACAATATGTTTAACTGTTTAACATTTTTTAAAGATTTAAATTGGTTTACACTTCCACACATGTTCTTACAAATTTGTAAAATCAGTTATATTATTATTTAATTTCGATCAGAACCTGTTGTTTTCTTTAGGATATGATAAAACATCCTTTTTGGTGAACATTTTTTTCATAAAATACTCAGTATTATTATATACTTTTGAAAAGATTAATATTATGTATCACGGAGAATATATGTTCTATGATTTTACTTTTGTTAATTATACAAGATCGTTTCACTATTTTGTTCTAAGATAATCTTTAGATGATCGCATAATTGTGTTCCCATTTTTAATTTTGTAATCTGAAAAGTATCGCTAGTAGCGGTGAGGAAATTGCGTTATTCAAATATATTCCAAAGTGGCCAAATGCATCACAAGTTTATGCCGAGTAATCCATACTTTAAAGCTAGTCTTATCCTACAAGATATTATTACGCTTAAATAATTAGTAGTATTTTAGTTTATTGAAGTAATTCTGTTAAGGCTATAAAGTTTTCCGAGGGAGCATGTGAATGAATTATGATTGCTTTCTTGTACAAACCTTTAGTTAATTTCGGCACACGTTCATACACTTCGTAATCAAATTGTAGTTTGATATATTTGTATATTCAAATTATTTCTTACGTCAAAATGTTATAAACTTTACCTTTCAAATTAAGATGGCATACAAAGAAGAACGTGACACAATCTACTAAATAACAATTATTCTAAATTGTAAGTGTATGAAATTTGTCAAATATACTGATCTTGAGTTGCTTATATCTGCTTATGTATAAAAAAACATTCCAATAAATTTTCTTTGTTTTTTGTTTTGTTGTAAAGAAGATTTTGAGGATGAAAATTAAATGGATGTTGTTGACTAGCTAACTCAATGCAAAAGAAAAAAAACATATTAACTCGAAACATCTGAACGTTAATAGATCATGATTTTAAAAACATCCAGCCAATTAATCGATAGATTTTCTCGTTTTCTCATTTTTTACGTTTGACGATTCGTTCCTCAAAATCAATTGGGAAGAAGAGCAAATAATTTACTTAACCTTCACGCTTTCTATTTATTACACACTGTCTTTTTGGACTGCCATTTTACTATTCCAATGCCTCTTTCACCACTTTTTCTCTTTATCCATTGAATCTCTTGATTTTTTTACATTTTCCAAGTTTTACATAATAATAATACTAATAAATATATATATATAGGCTCTATAGGTCAATCATATGAACTTGAGATAGCTAAAGTTTTATTTTAAACTTTACTTTGGTATATTCTCATAATTGTATTAAGCAGCCTCTGGAAAAAAACATATATACTCCTATATTATGAGACGGGATTTGAAGCACGGGCAAAATAAAAACGTATAGTAGTATGAAGTACCGTTTAATTTCAGCATTCATTGTGCCTCTTGTAATAAAACATGGATCCATCAGATGTTGTATATTTGTGGATATGTGATTTGGCAAACCATTGTGTTATTTTGTAGTATACCAATCTTAGTCACAGTATTTCTCGTCTAATTTCTAGCACTTTGATTATTTCGCTTAATCCTGCTGTCACTATTCATAATGTCTAGAAAGTAAGAATATTACTTATAGATTCACAGTCTAAATATAACCAAAAGAACACGAATGTAAGTAAAACGTCATGGAGAATCTTAAAAGGTCCCACAAACCCAAATGAAACCCCTTCTATAAATTCCAATTCTTTCTATCACACAAAAGAACATTTCTCCAAAAGTAAGACATATCTCACTTTTCTTTTGTTTGCAACACATCTCACTCTTTTAGTCTCTCCGCTCTTAAAATCTTCGTTTTTTCCATCCATCAAAAAATGGAGACTCATTTTCACAACCACACCGGACAGACCAAACAAATCATCGTCGTACACGGTCCCATCATCATCGGAGCTGGACCTTCCGGTCTCGCCACGTCAGCATGTCTATCTAACCGTGGAGTCCCTTCTTTGATTCTGGAACGCTCTGATTCAATAGCATCTTTATGGAAATCGAAAACGTACGACCGACTTAAACTTCATCTCCCAAAACACTTTTGCCGATTACCCCTTTTGGATTTCCCTGATAACTTCCCAAAATACCCTTCCAAAAACGAGTTCTTGGCCTACCTTGAGTCCTACGCTTCCCACTTCCGCATCGTCCCTAGGTTCAACGAGAACGTCCAAAACGCGGCTTTTGATTCGTCCTCCGGTTTCTGGAGAGTAAAGACCATTGATAATAGAGAGTATCTATCGAAATGGCTTATCGTGGCCACCGGTGAGAACGCTGATCCATACTTCCCGGAGATTCCTGGGATTAAGAAGTTCTCCGGCGGTGAAATAGTTCACGCAAGTGATTACAAAAGCGGCGAGGAGTTCCGGAGTAAGAAAGTTTTGGTAGTCGGATGTGGAAACTCCGGCATGGAAATCAGTTTAGACCTCGTCCGGCATAACGCTTCTCCTCATCTAGTTGTCCGAAACACTGTAAGTCAAAACATATATATATATATATATATATATACTTGGTTTTTTCTGTACATATTCGTTGTTTGTATATATGAATGAAATGTTTAAAATTATGTCACGTAGGTTCATGTGTTACCAAGGGAGATACTTGGGCTATCAACATTTGGAGTTGGGATGACACTTCTCAAATGCTTACCTTTAAGACTCGTTGACAAGTTCTTGTTACTGATGGCTAATCTTTCGTTTGGAAATACCGACCGGTTAGGTCTTCGCCGACCCAAAACCGGTCCGCTTGAGCTCAAAAGTGTTACCGGAAAAAGTCCTGTTCTAGACGTCGGAGCTATGTCTCTCATCAGATCTGGCAAGATTCAGGTGAGTTCAAGTTTCAACTATCTTTTTCTAATTAATTTACTCTCCTATCTTAGTGAAATTTTGCGTGGGCACCTTTTAGTTATTTATTTTAAATTATGTACTATAGCCCACGAAATAATATTTGTATTATCCAACTTTCTAAAAGAACCGTATTGATGTGGAAACAACAAAAGTTCTTTTAAAATGTTAGTTTGTTAAAATATTGTTTTTTTTTAGTTATTGATGACGGAAAAAGTTAAATTTTGTTTATGTTTTGTACACACTACGCTTTCCGTAAACCAAATAACTTTATCGTCGTCATGGTTCCATAAACCCACTCCGACCTAATCGTTATTTTTCTTTTTTCTACTATTCAACAGTTTTCTTAGTCAAGAGCTTAACAAATACTATATTTAAATACATGACATGATAATCATATACTATACCTAATATCTGCGTATTGACTTTTGTTATTGTTAAAAATGAAGATAATGGAAGGTGTAAAGGAAATCACAAAAAATGGAGCAAAGTTTATGGATGGTCAAGAAAAGGACTTTGACTCTATCATATTTGCCACTGGTTACAAAAGCAACGTGCCTACTTGGCTTCAGGTATGTATGTTTTTTTTACATCTATTCCCACTAATCTAATAATTAACTCATCTAACATAATTAATTAATTAGAGACGAAAAATAAAATCAATTTGGCTTTTGCTATCAGGGAAGTGATTTTTTCACGAAAGAAGGGATGCCGAAAACGCCGTTTCCTAACGGCTGGAGAGGAGGGAAAGGATTGTACACGGTTGGGTTTACGAGGAGAGGGCTCCTTGGGACGGCGTCTGACGCCGTTAAGATCGCTGGCGAAATTGGTGACCAGTGGAGAGATGAAATCAAGGGGCCCACTAAGAATATGTGCAGCTCATTTTGTTTTTATCTCTAAATCCTAAATTCAGTCTTTTTTTTTTTTTTCACAGAAGTTTTTTACCACCTAATTTTTCATGATGTAAATTGAATAAATAAACTTGTATAGATGTGGTTAGCCAGATTAACAAAGTCAATCTCTCATTAATAATGTTTTTCTAATCAACTCAGAATTAAGGTTCAGAATCTTAAGAGATCGATTAGTCATCATACACTTTTATCTAAATAAATGTTAACCACTTAAAATATACAATTACTGGTCAGTCACTATTGTCGGAGCTCGATCGGAACATACTATGATACTAATCAAAAGGGATTGTTTATTAATAGTTACTGAATCTTTTAAACCGAGTTTATATAGTCAGATCTCGAACACTGGTACGTACTACACCAAAACATCCGTTCATTGTAATAAAAACTACGTTACTTAATTACATTTTTTATATTAAAAAATGGATAAAAAATAAAAAACGATTTATGAACTAGCTAGATCTGGTGTATATAGGTTTGTGAATGTAAGAGAGACAAATGGATATGTAAGAATGTAATATATATATATAGATGCAGACGTAAGGAAGAGAGGGAGGAAGGTGGCACTGATATGTCACTGAAATGAGAATCGATAGAGCTGACACTCTTCTGCTATCACCCGCATGGACGATCTCTTTCTACCTTAATGATCCATCGCTCTCGCTCTCTCTCTGCCGCCATGAGAGACTCATACATACCACACTTACTTACACTCGCGCTTTTTCCTAACATATAAGTTTTTTTAGGGTTTCATTATAGCAAATTTACCAAAAATACAACTTCATTCACTCAAGTGGCTTAATTAAGCAATTGTCATTGTATACACATCTGAATGAATCTTTTGCATTCATGACTTTTTTTTTGTTACATGTGTAAAATATAAACACTTGGGCCTTTTTGATATCTTTTTATTCGAGTAATATTGATTCTGCGCACACAATTTGGTGTAGAACCAATTACTGTAATATGAAAATAAAACAATTCTATTTAATTAAATACGTTTTATTGAATCTATTTATACTTAAATCAATTATATTGAAGTTAACCAACTTCTCCACCTATCATGTTCACAAACTTGAAAAAAAAAAAATTAAAAATCGAGCTTGATATATAAGTAAATTTAAAATTTCCAAATTTTCATAGTATTTTAGTTTTAATATAAATTGCGATGAAGTGGGATTTATATTTTAGTTTGATACTTTTATATTGACCGCAGACACATACTAATTTTTAAAACATTTAGGAAGATATTCAGAGTCGAAAACACTTGCCAAAGTAAAAACGAGTCAATAATAAAGAAGAAGAAAATACAAAAATTCAACGCTATTTGAGGGCATTGAATTCGAGAAACGTTATGACACGCATCCATGCACACCTTACGTTAACTATGCTCAGACACTTACGTCACTCTTTCGTTTTTTAATTATTATATTCTCTTGCATTTATATTATAAAAAAAATATGGTTAGGGGCTTTGTAGTTTGTCCTACTGACCATGTTACAGGCAAACTGTCAATTTTCATGATGGATTTGACATTTCTCTTTGCATGTTAAGTGCGTCACTGCTCTCTTCCTCCCTGCTTAATTCCTTCGGTTTAATACTGCAACCCTCTTTATTACATTTTCTTTGATTTTAATCGTTTTAACTACGTGCATTACAACACATTACACACATTTGATTTGATTTGTTGGACCAAATTATATTAATCACTTTATCTGATTTGGTCAATCATTAGTGCTACTGCTACCACGTATATTATTTGATATAATCATACTCTTCCACATTTTTTCATTGAAAAATATAAAAACTGTATTTCCACACGTGTACGTAATAGTCTTCTTTTTTTTTGGGTGAATAATAGTCTATTTAGATCTAAGAAAAATTGTAATAACAAAATTTAATTTAGAAATTATAAATAAAATTAAAGCATTAGTGTTCCCTTATAATGTTTTTTTTAATAAAGTTAGGTTAGAGAAGATTTTATTCCAAATTAGAATTTCGAAATTAGAAAAAAAATTGTTTCATTAGTGTTCCCCTGTAATGTTTTTTTTTAATAGAGTTAGGTTAGAGAAGATTTTATTTCAAAATAGAATTTGGATAGAAAAATAGAGTAGGATAGATCATATATAGAAGACAGTCTAACAACGGGGTAATAGAAATAAATTTAATTAATAGTATTAGATATTGGCCTAAACATTTAATTGTTTAGACCATTCATTCATGTTTCAGTTGATTTCGTGTCATTGATAAGTTTTTCATTATATTTTAAACTCGTATGTTTTCATCAAAGACCAACGAGTCAAAGTACACTCTGATCATGAATATATATGAATTGCATGGTCCTAAACACTTACAATGTAGGAAAGTAGTTCATCGGATCATAAGTATTATATGCCTCAATTGGCACACTATCCCTTCTACGTTCTTTCGTTTCGTTTTTTTCAAAACGCTCATACATCTCCATCGGCTAATTAATGACTGAATTTCTATTTGTTTCTAGTGGCAATAAGCAGAGGATATTGACAAAAAGAGAGAGTAAATCTCCAATTGTTTTACTATTATCTTGATGCATATATATATATATATATATATATCCCCTATATATTTATGTGATGCAATAGAATTTACAAGGATATAATAGTGATGTAAGATTAAGGTATGGACCACGAGTGGGAATTAGAATCGAGATAAATACTCATGATCCGATGAACCGTACCTTCCCTATTGCACTCTTAAGATGGCATGCACTTGTACTAATCAACCCACTGCATGGGGATTTGCCATGCAAAGAAACAAATGAACTTCTCTATACTCACGTATCATATGTAGCCATATATGTGAAACTTGAGAAAACGTGCGAGTCAATATTTGAACTTTGTTTTTATATTACATGTACATATGATGACAAAAGCAAAGCTTTCATTATAATAGACATGTCGTGTCCTCTGCCATTCTGCATCCTCCCTCCAAGTTTACTCTTAGATTTTTATGCCCATTTTTTCTTAGTATCTTCCACCACGCCCATTCTTAATGGCCAACAATAGTCCAATTTGTGTTCCAAGTTTGTCACTCCCAAATCATCATTCACTTTTAACTATAACATATGCATTTTTACTCCAACAATTAAAATTGAACTAATCATTATATATTTTTTTATATTGAACAACCTAGTTTTCGGTAGTTCTACTTATTCTGAGCAGACTACTTCTACAAAAAAAAAAATCATTTAAAGACAATTGTTAAACTCTTTGGCAATATTCAATAGCATAAGATTTTATTTTGCGATTAATCTCTTCTTGATTTACAACAAAAAATCACAAAACATGTGGTTAAGTTTTTAAGTTATTTAACGACATATTGCATGATCACTGTTTTGTAGCTAATAATGATTTTAAATATATAGATAATTTCTTGTTGCAATCTACCGGTGACAGAGTTACCAAACGGGCAAACGGCAGTCAACCTGCATCAAGCCAAAACCCAAATCAAATACAGATGGAAATTAAATTTATTAACTAACTCTGCCATTTTGTCTCCTTGAATTTCTAAGGTGACCCATATGTAATTGGGCTTAACTGGCCCAATTGTCTGGTATCTTCGCGAGTCTGTGACTTTTTCTTCTTCATCCTTTGTCTGAGCTTCTTTCCCTGCTTTGTTCTTGATCATTCTTTCTTTTCCTCTTGCTCAGATTCTTCCTCAATTTTTACAGAATAAAATTCAAGTGAGAATTCAAAACCAAATTCTGAAAGTTGGATGAGAATAAAACATATATCAAATATGAATAGTTTTATTTATGGGTAGTAGAGTCAGGTCCAAACACGATTTCATACATAAATAATTAATTAGTCATAGTAATGATAGACTAGAAATGGAGTTGTTAGTTGGTTTACCGTCACACTAGGCACAAACAGTAGAAGATATCGTCAAACACAAGGCCTCTCTTGTCTTGCCATCTTCTATCACAATATTTTAATATGTATTCGGATAATCACGCCCGACATATATATCCAGTGTCATTAAAATGTGTTTGAAGTAGCATTAATTGTTGTTGAGGATCTAAAAACTATGCATTGCTGAATTTATTATTATCTTCCACTCCAACAATTTACAAATCTTGTTGATAAAGATAAAATGATGAATTTTGATGACAGTACAAATTCATGTTATCCATGTATATTTTTATGAATAAATATTATAATTAGGTATTATTCTGAGATGTGCAATTTCTGTTGGTTTACATTTCCTCTTTCCCATCTTAGTTCCCGATAGCTTCATTCCTTTGTTTGTAGGGGTCAACTCTTGGAATCACATTTGTCATGCGGATAGATTTGACTTATTGCACTCTTGATATTTTCTAGTCGTCTTCATAATTTCAAACCTTTTGAGATGCATGCCACCCCCCGCCCCCCGAAAAAAAACCCCAAAAAGCATAGCGGAAAAAAACTTTAAAAACTCATGGCGTTTGCTTTACTCATTTTCATGATTGAATTTGCATTATGTAAGGCCTTTGGTCTTATGGGCTTAAGATATAATGTTGGGCCTAACATTAAAATACTTTCCAAGGTGGTTTAAATTGCTCCCGTAAAATATCTTTAAAAAAACTTTAGTCAATATATTAAATACATTTTAAATCTCCTTTCTCCTTTCTCCTTTCTCCTTTCTCCTTTCTCCAACACCATAAGTGAATTTTTGTCAATTGTCATAGTCAAAGTAGCCGTAGTAAATTGCTGATGCGAGTTTTTTCGTGACGAGTAATGATCAATGGATCATTGTACGTCATTTGCTTACATCGGACAAGATTGAAGTTTCCTCAGTGATGAATTTTACAGTAAACAACGTATAAATATTTAAAGATGGACACGCACCACTAATCCATAAAACTGTATAATAAATAATAATCTTTCATGTCTTGGATAAGTAAAATCATAATAGAGAAACAACTTAAACTTGAAAGAAGAACTTGGGTTTTAGAACTTCAATTGTTTTCCAAAAAAAAAGAAAGGCTTAAAAGGAGATAGCACGGAAGTTTTGTTCGATTTACGCTACTTATTTCAAAATCAAAACTGGAATTTTTGGGAAGATTTCGGAATCTCGCTTCCAAAATGCTTCCAAAAATATTTTTTTTAAAGTTGTTGGAAGCTTGCACTTCTGTTTTAATAGTTATTTATATATATCTTTTGTGTTTTACAAATTTTGTGATTGAGTGATGAATATTATTTTTTCTTTTCTCTAAACATAATTCTAATTAAAACCATTATTTAAATTATATGTGAAATATTGAAAATGATTAATTTGATAAGTTGAATAAGTTATTTCGAATTAAATAATTTTAGTTAATTTATGAAATGAGGTATTAAATATATGTTATTCACAGCAAATTTCTAATATATTAAATGTTTATTTATATATATATATATATAATTTATTGAATTTATGTTATTAACAATAATTTTTAATATTATATAATTTTTAATTATATATATATATATATATGTATATGTTTCAAACATGTACCCGCGCTTCCTAATAGTTATTTAAAAGTTGCTTATACACTTTCATACGCTTCCGCTTCCATATATCTTCTTTTGAATTTATGTTATTAACAATAATTTTTAATATTATATACATATATATATATATATATGTATCTGTTTTTAACATGTACCCGCTTCTTAATATTTTTTTAAAATTATTTATACACTTCCTTACGCTTCGGCTTCCACGTACCCATTTTTAAATTTATGTTATTAACAATAATTTTTAATATTATATATATATATATATATATATGTATGTATACATTTCCACATGTACCGGTTTCCTAATATTTTCAAAAAATTGCTTATACACTTCTATACGCTTCCACTTCCACGTACCTGTTTTTTATTTATGTTATTAATAATAGTTTTAAATATTATATAATATTAATTATATATATATATATGTATACGATTCCAACATGTACCCACTTCTTAATATTTTCTAAAAAAATATTTCTACATTTTCATACGCTTCCGCTTCCACGTACCTACTTTTGATTCCATGCAATATATGCTCAGGAACTTTTATTACGTAGAAATTTTTTTACTTAAAATAATTATTTGAATCATATGTGAAATGTTGAAAGTGATTAATTTGATAAGTTACATACGTTATTTTGAACTAAAATGATGTTAGTTAACTATGAAAAATCGAGGCATTGAATAGATGTTATTCATAGCAATTTTTTAATATATTAGGTATTTAATTATATACATAAATTTATTGAATTTATGTTATTAACAATAATTTTTAATATTATATAAATTTTAATATTATATACGTATATGTTTCAAACATATACCCATGCTCCCTAATATTTTCTTAAAAATTACTTATACACTTTCATACGCTTCCGCTTCCACATATCTGCTTTTGAATTTATGTTATTAACAATAATTTTTAATATTATATATATATGTTTTCAACATGTACCCGCTTCTTAATATTTTCAAAAAAATTGTTTATACACTTCTTTACGCTTCCGCTTCCACGTATCCACTTTTGAATTAATGTTCTTAACAATAATTTTTAATATTATATATATATACGTTTCTACATGTACCCGCTTCCTAATATTTTCAGAAAAATTGCTTGTACACTTCTATATGCTTCCACTTCTACATACCTGTTTTTTTAATTTATGTTATTAATAATAGTTTTAAATTTTATAAAATATTTAATGATATATATATATATATGTGTGTGTATATGCTTCCAACATGTACTTGCTTCTTAATATTTTTTAAAAAATTATTTCTACACTTTCATACACTTTCGCTTCCACGTACCTATTTTTGATTCCATGCAATATATGCTGAGGAATTTTTATTACGTAAAAATTTGTCTACTTAAAAGAATTATTTGAATCATATGTGAAATATTGAAAGTGATTAATTTGATAAGTTGCATAAGTTATTTTGAATTAAAATAAGGTTAGTTAATTATGAAAAATCGAGGCATTGAATAGATGTTATTCATAGCAAAATTTTAATATATTAGATATTTAATTATATACATAAATTTATTGAATTTATGTTATTAACAATAATTTTTAATATTATATAAATTTTAATTATATATATATGTTTACGTTTCAAACATGTACCCGCGCTTCCTAATATTTTCTTAAAAATTACTTATACACTTTCATACGCTTCCGTTTCCACATATCTGGTTTTGAATTTATGTTATTAACAATAATTTTTAATATTATATATATATATATATGTATATGTTTCCAACATGTACCCGCTTCTTAATATTTTCAAAAAAATTGTTTATACACTTCCTTACGCTTCCGCTTCCACGTACCCACTTTTGAATTTATGTTATTAACAATAATTTTTAATATTATATATATATATACGTTTCCACTTGTACCCGCTTCCTAATATTTTTTAAAAAAATTGCTTGTACATTTCCACATACCTGTTTTTTCATTTATGTTATTAATAATAGGTTTAAATATTATATAATATTTAATTATATATATATATATATATTTATATGCTTCCAACATGTACCTTCTTCTTAATATTTTTTTAAAAATTATTTCTACACTTTCATACGCTTTCGGTTCCACGTATCTACTTTTGATTCCATGCAATATATGCTGAGGTATTTTTGTTACGTAGAAATTTGTCTACTTAAAAGAATTATTTAAATCATATGTGAAATATTGAGAAAGTGATTAATTTGATAAGTTGCATAAGTTATTTGAACTAAAATGATGTTAGTTAACTATGAAAAATCGAGGCATTAAATATTTGTTATTCATAGCAAAATTTTAATATATTAGATATTTAGTTATATACATAAATTTATTGAATTTTATGTTATTAACAATAACTTTTAATATTATATAATTTTTTATTATATATATATATATGTATATGTTCAAACATGTATCCGCGCTTCCTAATAGTTTTTTTTTAAATTACTGATATACTTCCATACGCTTCCGCTTCCACGTATCCGCTTTTGAATTTATGTTACTACCAATAATTTTTAATATTATATATATATTATATATATATATATATATATATGTATATGTTTCCAACATATACCCGCTTCTTCATATTTTCAAAAAAAATATTTATACACTTCCTTACGCTTCCGCTTCTATGTACTCACTTTTGAATTTATGTTATTAACAATAATTTTTAATATTATATATATATATATATACGTTTCCACATGTACGCACTTCTTAATACTTTTTTAAAAATTGCTTGTACACTTCTATACGCTTCCACTTCCACATACCTGTTTTTTAATTTATATTATTAATAATAGTTTTAAATATTATATAATAATTCTTTTATTTGTGTTAACATTGTAATGAGTTTGATTCTGTATCTAGTAAACTTTTTATGATATCAATATATTTGATTGTTATAAAATATATATATATATATATACCTGCTTCTTAATATTTTTAAAAAAAATTATTTCTACATTTTCATATGATTCCGCTTCCACGTATCTACTTTTAATTTCATATTCAATAATTTTTGTTACGTAGAAATTTGTTTATGTTAACCTTTGAAAATAACTATTTTATAATATTAATACAATAGATTAAAAGTTAATTTTCGTTAAATCAACTATTAAAAAGAGAATTCGAGATGGATCTAAATCAGATATATCACCAAAGTTATGACTCAAGACTTAAAGATCGGAGACAAACGGGAAAGATATGAGGAATTCATAACAATGTTTTTGTCGGAAAAAGAAAGTGTTAGTTAATACTTAATACCAATTCTTTTACAGCATAATTTCTCGTCAAATTTATCAGTTACAGTCTTATAATTATACGAATGCGAGTTCTATTTTTTGATAAGAATTTACACCGAACAAGACAAAAAAACGTATGAAAGAAAAAAGATATTTGCGTCGTCAATATACTGATTAATAAAAGGCTATTTTTGTCATTAAAAGCAAAAGTACTTTACCCAAAGGCGTGCTACGTCACGTAAATCTTACAACTCTACAAGGGTGTTTTAGGAATTTAAAACTAATAAAGCTATATCTTCTGCAATTCCGTCCACCCAAAACAACTGACATGGAAACTACTTTACTTATTCACAAAATAATAAAATAATAAAATCGAGACATTTTTTTTCCGGTCAAGATTTTATTTTGAAAAACAAAATTAAATAGTTCGAATATAATGGAAAACACGTTTTCTCCCAAAAGAAAAAAAATCGAATTTCTATAAAAATGTCTGTCTTTTTATTTTTTATTCTTTATTAATACGATAATAAATTAGAACTAAAATTAAAATTAAATAAATATTTTGGGCTAGTTGCTATTAATTAGAGCAGAGCTACTTCTAATGCTTTTTTACAGAGCTCCTTCCTTCTTTCTCTCTCTAAAACTTGGTTCCATCTTTCTCTCTCTTTCGTCTACTACCTTCGTTGCCTTCTCCTTTTTCTCTATATTTCGTTTTTGGGTTTTTGCTAATTTGAAGTGTTAATCTGAGAAAATTAGGTGGGAGGGAGGTGAAAAGTGAAACAAATCATTGATTTTGTATTTTTTTGGTGTAATAATTTGCTGAGACGATTGGAGAAGCTCATAAGTAAGAAGAAATCATATTAGATGAGAATCTGACATTATAAACAACTGTCTGTGGGGTTAGTTTTGTCGAAGAACAACAGAGATGTCTCAGACCAACTGGGAAGCTGATAAAATGTGAGTTTTTCATTTTCGATTTTTACTCACTATTATTATTGTCTCTGCTTCTTACTCAACTCGTTAATTTTTGGTTTGTGTGTTTTGATTTTGGGAGTTTTCAAGTGATTTCTAGGGTTCGGATTATATAAAAGGCATTGCTTTTTTTTTTCTCTGTCTCCAGCTTTAGTTTGATTTTAGGGTTTGTGTTCCTCTACACTTTTTTTTAAAGAGATTTCAAAATTTTGTTCAGATGAGAATTGATGTGGATTCTGCTGATTTTCTGGGATTAGCTATATTAGTAACTTGTTGCAATTTTTATTTGTTTTAAAATTAGGTTTCTCCTCTTTTGACATTCTTGGTTTTGTTTTGCCGTTGGAGGTTGTTTTACTTTGCGGATTTCTAGTTTCCATTCTCAGAAAGCATTCTTGTTAGATTTTGTGGTTGTGGGGACTTTTAGTTTGGTAAGTTTTTGCATGTTTTGGCCTAAGTTTAGTTCTTTTGTGTTGTCAGTCACTTTCAAATGCCTTGACAAACTTCTAGATTTTGGTTTATCCAATTCTGGTTGACTCTTGTGCCATCAGGTTTCGTATGTTACTGTTCTAGATTTACTCTTCTTTTTGGTATGCAAGTTTGTGACTTTAACCTCCATCATGAAACTTTCCTGATTTTGGTGTTTCTGCTAATAGCTGGATGGTTTGTCTTTTTGGGGGCATTGTTGCTTCTCTTTGTTGAGATGTTTAAGAAAATTCTTATACTGATTTTGATGTGTTACATTGTTATCTTGTGAGTGTTGTTGTTAACATTGTTTTGAATGTAACAGGTTGGATGTCTATATCCACGATTATCTGGTGAAAAGAGATTTAAAAGCTACAGCTCAGGCTTTCCAAGCTGAAGGAAAAGTGTCATCGGATCCAGTTGGTAAGTTATCACTATCTTCTTTGACCTTTTTTGACTACGATTCTTAACAAATTTACTTCGTTCTGTACCTTTTTTATTCTTCCTTTTGCTAATGAACTTTACATTCTTCTTACATTGTTTTGTAGCTATTGACGCACCTGGCGGATTTCTGTTTGAGTGGTGGTCTGTCTTTTGGGATATATTCATTGCTAGGACCAATGAGAAGCATTCCGAAGTTGCTGCATCTTACATTGAGGTCTCTTTCTTTGTTAACCCACCACAACTAGTGATTTGATATCTCTGCAAGGCTACAATATTCTTTATTGTTAATGATGTGGAGTTAGTTAGCACCTTGATTGCTTACAGTTGAACTGTGTTCTCTCTTCTTGTGCTTTGTGTTTGTTGTATATGTAAAAACTGAAATGTCTTCTCCAATGATTAACTAGGATTGCGGATTTTTCTGTTTTGTTTTAGATAAGACTGATAATTGTGTGTGTGTGTGTGTTTTACAGACACAAATGAATAAAGCGCGAGAACAGCAATTGCAGCAATCTCAACATCCACAAGTTTCACAGCAGCAGCAGCAACAACAGCAGCAGCAATTACAAATGCAACAACTCTTGTTGCAACGTGCACAACAACAGCACCAGCAACAGCAGCAGCAACAACAACACCAACAGCAACAACAACACCATCATCAGCAACAGCAGCAGCAGCAGCAGCAGCAGCAACAACAACAACAGAACCAACCACCTTCTCAACAGCAACAGCAGCAATCAGCGCCTCAACACCAACAGCAGCCAACACCACAGCAGCAGCCACAGAGAAGAGATGGGTCCAACCTTGCTAATGGATCATCAAATGGACTTGTTGGAAATAACAGTGACTCAGTTATGAGGCAAAATCCTGGCTCTGGGAGTTCCTTAGCAAGTAAGGCATACGAGGAGAGGGTCAAAATGCCTACTCAGAGGGAATCCTTAGATGAGGCTGCTATGAAGGTTAGTTTATTCTAGGCATGTCATCTTCCTTTTGTCATACCTTTGTTTAGTCAAATGGTATAATTCAATTCTTTGTTGGCTACAGAGATTTGGGGACAATGTTGGGCAACTGTTGGATCCAAATCATGCATCAATGTTGAAATCTGCTGCAGCTTCCGGACAGCCCTCAGGGTACTGGTCTCATACTTTTACCTACACTATTTCCACTTATATACTCTGCTAACACACAGTATAAAATAAATATGTTGTAACAAAAAGTCATTCAGTATCTCTCTCTCTCTTGTAACGTTATTAACTGGTGAATGACAGGCAAGTGTTACATAGTACAAGTGGTGGTATGTCTCCACAGGTTCAAGCTCGAAATCAGCAACTTCCTGGATCTGCAGTGGTATGTCATATTGAATCTATGTTCGAGTCTAGGCCCTTGTAGATATATACTTACTGGACTTATTTGGGTTTAGGATATAAAACCTGAGATCAATCCTGTGCTCACTCCCAGAACTCCTGTTCCAGAAGGGTCGTTGATTGGAATTCCTGGTAGGTTTGCTATGCTGAGTGTATCATTTCAGTTGGTCAAATGAAGTAAATGTACTTCAACTTAAAAGAATTTAAGCATGATTAATGCTGGTTTCCTGTTTCAGGTTCAAATCAAGGCAGCAACAACCTTACACTTAAAGGGTGGCCACTCACCGTAAGCTTTATCCATGTTTTTTTGTCTTTGCTCTTTCATCTAAAAAGAATTTCCTTTTTGACTGCTGCTTTTCTTTCCTGATTTAGGGATTTGATCAGCTTCGTTCTGGTCTTCTTCAGCAGCAAAAACCATTTATGCAGTCTCCTCAGTCATTTCACCAACTCAACATGTTGTCTCCGCAACATCAGCAACAACTCATGCTGGCTCAGCAGAATCTAAATTCACAATCTGTCAGTGAAGAGAACAGAAGACTTAAAATGCTATTGAACAACAGGAGCATGAGCCTCGGAAAGGATGGCCTTGGGAGTTCTGTTGGGGATGTCTTACCTAACGTTGGATCATCTTTACAACCTGGTGGTCCTCTAGGACCTCGTGGAGACACCGACATGTTACTAAAGGTTTGCCTTGTCTTATTTTAACAAATCTTCAAGTGGCTGGCTTAAATGTCTTGTAAAAGTTTGGAATTTTGAATAAACTCTAACAATATACTTTGATAATATTGGAAGAAGATATAATAATCTCTACTCCAAACTTTTAATAACTGATTTTACTTTGTAGTTAAAGATGGCTCTGTTACAGCAGCAGCAGCATCAACAGCAGGGTGGTGGGAATCCACCACAGGCACAGCCACTTAATCAGCATGCCCTTTCAAATCCGCAACCACAGAGTTCAAATCACAATATTCATCAACAAGACAAATTGGGAGGTGGAGGTAGTATTACGATGGATGGTAGCATGTCAAATTCTTTTCGAGGAAATGAACAGGTCTCTTCTTATACTTTTCCTATTTCATGTTTCAATGATATCTGTTCAATAAGTTTCTGGTGAGTCTGTGGTTGTTTTCTAAAATGTTTTTGGATTCAACTGAAGGTATTGAAGAATCAGACTGGTAGGAAAAGAAAGCAACCGGTTTCGTCTTCTGGGCCAGCTAACAGTTCAGGAACAGCTAACACTGCCGGACCATCACCAAGCTCAGCACCTTCTACACCTTCAACTCATACTCCTGGTGATGTGATTTCTATGCCTAATTTGCCTCACAGTGGTGGTTCCTCCAAAGCAATGATAATCTTTGGCACTGACGGAGCTGGGACTCTTACATCTCCATCAAATCAGTTGGTGGGTTTCCTTAAACTGTTGATGTGACTGCATAGAGGTTTTCGTAATCAACATGAATTATAAGCATCAATTATTGGCTATTTTGCAGGCTGATATGGATCGATTTGTGGAAGATGGGTCGCTTGATGACAACGTTGAGTCTTTTTTATCCCAGGAGGATGGTGATCAACGGGATGCTGTTGCTCGGTGTATGGATGTTAGTAAAGGTGTGTATTTTAGCCTCACTCAACATTATTTGACAACACTACAATGAAACTTTTCTTGTCTAATCCAACAGTATTTCTCAATCTCTACAATGATGGCTCTGGACTAGGTTTCACGTTTAATGAAGTGAATTCAGTACGTGCGAGCACCAGCAAAGTTATATGTTGCCACTTCTCATCAGATGGCAAAATGCTTGCTAGTGCCGGACATGACAAAAAGGTAAACCAGAACCATCATTAGGCTTTCTGTCGTTCTGAAACTTAAAGAGCCTCTTTGCGTTGGTCCATTTTGCAGGCTGTACTATGGTACACAGACACTATGAAGCCAAAGACCACTCTTGAAGAGCACACAGCTATGATAACAGATGTCCGTTTTAGTCCAAGCCTGCCTCGCCTTGCAACTTCTTCATTTGACAAAACTGTCAGGGTGTGGGATGCTGATAATGTAAAGTGCAAAATTGATCGATTTCACTGTTTTGTTTTGTCTCTACTATAATATCTTGGTTTATTCCAGACTTTGTGGTCTCTTAAGAGTTTGTGAATCTACTTTGCAGAAAGGTTATTCCCTTCGTACTTTCATGGGACATTCTTCTATGGTTACGTCACTTGACTTCCATCCCAACAAGGATGATCTCATATGTTCCTGTGACAATGATGGCGAAATAAGATACTGGAGCATTAACAATGGAAGTTGCACCAGAGTGTACAAGGTATATCTTTTGTTTTTTTTTCTTTTCCATTCCAATATTTCAACACTATTTACTTGATTTAATTAGCAAATCGCTGCATCTAATTTCACTTATGGCTTTTTACAGGGTGGTTCCACTCAGATGAGGTTCCAACCACGTGTTGGAAAGTATCTCGCGGCTTCATCGGCAAATGTTGTATCTGTACTAGATGTTGAAACACAAGCTTGTCGACACTCATTGCAGGTTTAGTGTTCAAACTTTTCCGATTCAGTAGATGCTTGTTGTGTATGAAATATTTACTAATTTGATAATTTGTGTGTACAGGGGCATGCTAATCCGATAAACTCGGTTTGCTGGGATCCATCTGGTGACTTCTTGGCTTCGGTTAGTGAAGATATGGTAAAAGTGTGGACGCTGGGGACAGGTAGTGAAGGAGAATGTGTTCATGAGCTAAGCTGCAACGGTAACAAATTCCAGTCTTGTGTTTTCCATCCTGCTTACCCCTCGCTGCTTGTAATTGGTTGTTACCAGGTAAAGTTTATATCATCATTACAATTGTGTGTTTATAAACTAATCCTAAGTTTTACACTCCTAAACTTGTGAAATGTGTCTCTGTGCAGTCTTTAGAACTGTGGAACATGTCAGAGAACAAGACGATGACATTGCCAGCTCACGAAGGGCTAATTGCATCATTGGCTGTTTCAACTGCAACTGGATTGGTCGCATCAGCTAGCCATGACAAGCTAGTGAAGCTGTGGAAGTGAATTCAGTGAGAGAAACAGACATGTTTGTGTTTAGGTGTTACTATTAATCTCGGGGGGTTTTGTTTTCTGTTTTAACTTGTAGCTCTCTCTATCGGCCATTGTCTCGATCTCAGGATAGTGTTTTTTTTTCAGATGTTGAACAATGTTGTTGTATGATCTGACGAAATTGGGATGTCGAGGAATTGTGAAAACTTTTGTTGTAATATTAGTCTCTTCTGGTTCAGCTTATATTTCATACAGTCTTCCTTCACTTCGGTTTGGTTTTCCTTGGTTAAGCTGCTTGACTATCTAACTAAATCATTATACATTTGAACCAATGAAAGTTGTTGAATCTTATTTGGACCAATTTTGTAAACCATAATTGTGCTGAATCGGTATGTACAGTTATGTTAAAAAAGTAAAATTTTGAATACAAATAATGAAGAAGTTGAAAATTAACATTTAAAACGCAAACGCAAATACAACATTTGTAAACACTATTTATGAATATTAAAAGCAAACTCAAACGCCGGTGAAAATCGTCTCTCTCAAATCGTTCCCCTGAAGTCAGAGTCTCCGGGGAGATAAACAACATTCTCTTTCTCGAAGATCACGGCGGCGGCGGCGGAGGAAGGATTCCCGGTTTTGTATAAGTGGGTGATGGTGGAAGAAGATATCAGTGATGAGGTTAGCAAGAGCTTCATCTAACTTTTTTGCTTGATTTGCCTTAATTTGTTATCTCTTCTGCATATTTTGATTCCTCAGGTTTGTAATCGAAGAA
Organism: Cardamine flexuosa; assembly: GCA_963555745.1. Classification (NCBI taxonomy): domain Eukaryota; kingdom Viridiplantae; phylum Streptophyta; class Magnoliopsida; order Brassicales; family Brassicaceae; genus Cardamine; species Cardamine flexuosa. The sequence continues at coordinate 2,938,959 of OY743215.1, read as the reverse complement.
TGAAATGTTGGATGTTATTGGCAAATTCTGATATATTTACTATGAAACCACAGGTTTGTTCTTCTGGGAAGGAGAAATGTGCTTCTGGGGAAATTGTGAGAAATCTAAAGGCTTCCATTAGAGACTTGAGTGCCAAAGTGAAGGAACAGGTGCTTTGTTTCTTCCTTTATGAGCTAAAAAGTATCTTGTTTCCTAATCTATCTTAAACTCAAAAGACTGAAATGTTTTATTTTGTTGGCATTTGTAACTTAGAATCAGAGAAAATGTGATGTTAAGGATGAGCTGCAGCAGTTGCGAGAACGAATTAGCGCTGAAGGTGTTGATGTTTCAGTCCAGGAGTTGATACCGCTTTTGAGATCACTCAAGGTTAATAAGTTCATGTTTTTATTACTACAATTGTGAGTGGTCCTATGTGGTGAAACTCAATAGTTGTGGGTATTTTCAGGAATTAGAAAAACAGGAATCTGAAGTCCGGTCTTATTGCAATGCTAAGCGTTCTGCTTTAGAAGATGCAGTTCATGATTTGGAGGAGAGAGTTGCAATGTGGTGTGATGGTGAGGTTTCAGAGGAAGATTTAGATGGTTTGTTGGTTGAATCTTTGGATAATCTGACTTCAGCAAAGAAGGTACTCTTTGTAGCTATAGACAGCCTCTATGTATCTTATATTTAATACCTTTTAGTTATTGATTTGGAGCATCATGAAATTGAGAATCAGGTTTTTCAAATGATTTTTCTAAGAAGCTTTATGGTTGCTTTCCCTTTGTTTTACTGTAGGAGCTTGCAGCAAAACTAAGAGTAATAGTGTCTCTGAAGCGACAGATTGATGATGTGCCATGCCAATCTGAACTCCTCCAGTATGTCCATCTTCCCCTCACTTTTAGGAATCCAGTTTTACTTTGGCGACTTTCCTCTTTGCTGTATTTGTTGCATTCTCAAGTCCAGTATTTCATTCCGTGCAGATATGAAAGAAGATTCTCAGAGCTAAATGTCTGTATTCAGGTTCGAATAGTCTAATTAATAGATGCCTATGTTGCTTTGCAGGTTTGATTCATTATTATAATAGAACTTACTAGCTTATTGAATAACTAACCTTTTTTGTTCAATTTCTGACTACAAACAGGAGAAACTTCAACAAACTAGGAAGCTTTATGCAACGTACAATGCTCTTTTAGAAATCAAAGATTTGATGCTAAAGGAGACATCATTATTGAATTCAATAGGTTCACAGGTAAATACATGTGTTAATGTTTGGTAGATCTTCTGTGTCTAGCAACATCTCCTTTGTACTGCTCTCTACATTATACTCATTATACCTTTTAGAATACCATGTAACTATACGATCTTGATTTTACGTATCTGCTTTCCAGTTTTAGTATATCTCTTGGTGAGTCAAAATTTTCACCATTTATATTTGTTAATTCTTGACTTGAGTGTAGTTTCAAGACGTGATTGGTACTCCTGATCGCCGTGTGAAGTTAATTGATTCAATGGAAGGAGTCATGACAGGAATCCAACAGGTACTCTGAGTTATATTTAGTTAGGTAGTTGAGGCATAAAGTATGAATCTAGCCCAACTTACATAGCTTTAGCTGTATGATTTGGTTGTAACAAAATCTTTAAAGTGCAGAAGATAGGAAAGGTACAACTTGGGCTTCAAGAAGAGCAGAGGCTTCGTGATACTTCAAAAGAAAAATATATAACTGCAGCTGCAGAGCAAAGGAAATGCTATACTGTACTAAGAGCCTTCCAGGTTAGCACAAAGGAGGAATTAAGTCTCTATAGTCTATACTGACAAGTGTTTAGACACCTGAGAGTCATCGACTTATGTAGTGCTAAATTTCTCAATCGCAGGAGGAATGTACTAAGAATGACAAGCTTAGGAGTCAAACATCTGCTGCAAAAACCTGTGTGACTCAAGAAGAGATTGAAAAAGGTGATATAAAAGTGACTCTCCTCTCGAGTTACAGCTAACCAGAGTAGAGCTAGAGTAGATTTAGACATGATTCTCTTGCTATATCCGGTATCTATATGTTCAGCCTTACACACAGAAAGATCTGAAAATCTATAGGCCTAGTAGGGTTGACCAATTGGTTATATATTATTAGCTATGGGAAACTATTATCTAATCATCGAGGAAGAAAAGTTTGATTACAAACCTAGAAAGGCACATAGCATTGTAAAAGGCTATTCAGTCGAACAAATAAAAATGTAGAAGAAAAGCCACACTCATTATATATCATTTTCAGACTTAATCATGTGGCTTCTTTTTCAGGATCTGAGACGTGAACCGGATCTCTGGTATCCCGTCCCCTTGAGATGATGCTTCCTTGATGTTCTCTACCTGCAAATCATATATGCACATTGTTCAATGGCCGGAACAGTTGACAACTCTTCATTTTGTTAAATCACAAGACATGTTTACTCTACTCCACAGTGTATTTGTTAAGAAGCTAACCGAAATTTCTACTGATATCTGATTATATTTAATAAGAAGTGTACCTGGTTGTGTAAAGATCCGGTGACAGGCACCAGAGGTGGCTTGATAACCACCCGGCCTTGCACGAAATTCTGGGGCCAAAAAAGGTGTTTCTCTAGAGCTGCCTCCTTCATACATTTGGCCTAGTTTGTATGGACCGTCACTTGTATTGTTCTTCAACTTCGGTTTATGAGACAAGCCTGTAGACCATGATCCTCCGCTTGAACCTGCCAAGGCCATTATCACATCCGCCTGCAAAAATAATATAACTTCCCAATTTCTCTAATTTTTTCGGATATCAAACTGTAGTCAAATGCTTTGAATATCACCTTGTTCGGGTGAACATCATCAAAGACATGAGCTTGACCACCGTAGAAGATTGTCAATTGCTTAGTACTTGACGCCAAGTCTTTCCGATTTCCGGTACTGCAAATACAAAGAAAAGTGTATTGAAATGACTTGAAGGCAAGAGCATCAAAAGACATAACACTAGAAGAAGCGAACTCTTACCTTGAAGGGGCAAAACATTCGAGCTTGTTCGGGTTTGGCACTGTAAAAGAACTCAAGATACCGGGGCCTTTCATCCCTGTTCGAGAGCCTTCATCTGCAGCTGTCTGAGCAATAACTGAAGGGCCCATGTTTTCATCCTTGAACCTGCTTGAAGACAGCTGATGAAGCAAATGACTGATCTGTCCTACTCCGCGTGGAGGCTGGTTTGCCAAAGGATTCACATTCATGGAGTGGCCCCCAGGTCCGTTTCTAAGCAACTAGGTGATGATGACAATGACAGACTACAGAAATTGAGTTCTATGAAGCTGTAAACATAGTAAAAAGTCATGTAGGTTCTGGTTTCTCTTACCTTGGACCAATGCAGAGTCTCTGGATGGTCTTGAGTCGTGAAGTGTGAATCAGAGTTACTTCTCTTGCTTCCTGAGAATCGATTGCTCATGATAGAGCCGGAAACTTCACTTCTTGGTCCAAACAATTGTATCCCATCAAGATGACTACTCCCGCCGCCGCTGTGTCTTTCAACTAAACAAAAGATAAGGAACTTCAGATTGTAGTAGGAAAGAGAGATAAAAAAAAGCATATAAAAAAGAAGAAGAAGAACTCATATAAAAAAGCATCACAGCCTCAAATGTCTATGACCCACCAAACTCATCAGTCAAATTCACTCCCACTGTCCCAACTAATAATCCACCAGAGGCTTTATGGTTGGACAGAAGAAAGAGAGAGTCTTTCAAAACTAGAGCGCTTAATCAACAACATGCTCACACAAAATCCATGTTCATGTTTATAAAATTTTCAAACTAAAAGTAACAAGACAATGTTATTACTCACATCTTGTTCAACTTCAACTCAAAAGATGTTCCATTTTCTACTTAGGAGATTTAACCACAACTGAATTGATCTGAAACGAACTCACATGATCTTTTACGATTTCAAATTATAAAATCAGACCAGGGAAATGAAAGAATCAAACTTCAAAATCGAATCTATGTAACAAAAATTGTAACTTTCTACAGATAGAAACTGTAAAAATCAGCTTAAACCACATCAGTAGAAGCATCAAGAGAAAGAGAGAGAGCAGAACCGAGATCGGAGGTGGAGGAGAGACCGCCGCGTCCACCGGAGGAAGCCGTAGAGAGAGTCATCGCCGGTTTAAACGCCTTAT